>JAFIRS010000497.1:0-682372 GCA_018342105.1 Gonioctena quinquepunctata | reverse complement strand
TTTCTGAAAGCGAATCTTGGGCGAAAGACCAAAAGCTCTAATTTTTAACAATAGCTGTTTGGGGGACACTGTATCAAACGCTTTACTGAAATCAGTATATACAACATCAATTTGGAGACGATTATCAAGAAATTAGTTTGAACTGCGTAAACGTGCAAAGGTTAGATACAGTGCTACTGATTTCATAAAACCATTTTAAAAAAATCTGACAGGGATTTACTCACAACTATGATCAAAAAGAATGATTTCGAGTAATTTTGAAAACCAGAAATTAAGGCTATTGATCTATAGTTACGAATGTCTCCTATTTTCAGATTTGAAGACAGGACAAATACGGATTGTTTCCATATGGTGGGAAAAGTTTCGGTATTCAGGATGAGGTTATAAATAAAAGTAGAGGCCTACATAGCACTTTCACCTAGGATTCAATTAGGTCAAACGGGGACATTATCAGGACCGCATGTCAATTTTTTAAATCTAGCTTTTGCCATATCAATATGTAAATAATGACTGGAACTGATAGAGCATTCGGGAAAGGTACGTTCATTTGAGAGGAGAATCAGGGACATATGCACAGCTAAAGTGCAGGGATACGAGTTTTTTTGGTGTTGATAATGACCAAAACTCACGGGGATTACTAGTCAGACTATTTTCTGATTTTCAATGAACTCTGAGTAAGTGAGGTCTATTTCAGTTTCAATGATACGCCGGAGGTGTTTATAACGTTCAAGTAAAATTATATTTGCACTTTCTACACATTTTGTGGTAGTGATTTTTTAAATATTATTGATAATGTTTTTGTGAATCACGTTGGGTATTTGCGAGTATTGTTAACTACTAGAGTGCACTGACAAATTACACTTTGTATGGTAGCATTGAACTCTTCACAAGCATATTAAGGTGGTTCCCCTCACGAGACAGGTGAATTAGGAAATTATTACAATTTGGCATACGTATTGTTCAATATGTGAACAACACCTCTATAAAATTTCAACAAGCTTCACCATCCCGAACCCGAGATATATATAATTGAAGTTGACTCAATTAACACGTAACATATGGACCATACATAGGCAAACAGCACATTAATAATTCTACCGTTAGTACTAAAATTAAAAAGTTTATGACAAACGAGGAGGAGTTAGAGCAGGATATCACAGATATTGTGAAAAAAAAATCAAAGTGATTGACCATCTAGTTTGACAGATATAATCTCGAGAAGTACTAAGGTTTGGCGCATACGATATATTTTGCAAACGAACTGAGCGAATGGTGGAACGGAACGGAGAGACGGCAACAGTGTACGCACGGCCAGGCGCTCAGTTTGAACAGCTCCCATGCGTCGTCTGTATAGGCAACCTTTTTTCTGTGTGTTGAGGCATAGCCCGGATAGTTCCGTCAAAGTTTCCCTCGTAATGTCAGATCAAAAATACTTTTAGAATAAATTTTACGAAAGCAAATGATATTCGTACTATATCTACTGGCACTGAGTACGTATATATGGGCTTTACAAAGTTATTGATTACGATCCGAACGAATGATCAAATTTTAATAATTTCCTAATTCAACTGTCTCGTGGGGGACCCACCTTAACATCGGAGATAGATTCCAAATAATTCCAGTTGATTTCGCTAATTTTTTGGGAAAACTTTTGAAGAATCATGAAAATGACCAATTTGTGAGTGACATCATATGGAGCGACAAAGCGAAATTGACCAAAAATGGAATGTTCAACAGGCGAAACTCTCACTAGTGGAGCGATAGCAATCCACATTCTGTTTGGGAATGTCAATTTCAAGACCATTGAAATTTCAATGTTTACTGTGCTGTTAGAATAGTGATACTCCCCTTTTAAGATGACAATTTGAATGGTAAGTTGAAGTATATGTATTAGTATAAAGTATCTGTATTAGTATAATCTGAATCATATGATTGGTAAATTATACTTGAAAAGAACACCACAGAGCTATGTGTACTCATAGCATGTACAATGTCTAGGAAAAGATCTACATGGTTGTTTTATTTTCAGGTGAACGATACCTAGAAATACTGAGAAATATCATATTAGAAAAATATGGCACAGGAAAAAAGCAGTAGAAAATGACGTTTTTGAAGAAGTTGAAAAACCTCCTATCATCACCGATGACGGAAGAAGACAATTCTTATCGCATAACAATGTATTATTATATAGCAATATCCAAAGCCTGGGGAGTAATAACATCTGGCAGCGACGAGGGCATCTTGGCTGAATTATTTGGGAGGGCTCCGATCGTATGGTTTCTTGACCTGGATGTCGTCATACATCACAACCTATTTTTCCTTCACTCATTAGTCTGTTACAAATACAGAGAGTTGAAGTTTCAAGTGGTAAATACTATAATTTGCGCAATTGAATTTAGTTTAATTTTTACCTTCACTCGTTTAGTCTGCCACAGTTGCAGAGAGTTGAAGTTTTAGTTGGTACATACCAAAATTTATTATTTTTGAACTTGTTCAAATTCTCTTTTTCTTTATTTAATTTAGGTTGTCATGAGTACAACGAGTAGAAGCTTTAGCTTGTAATTATTGAAACTTACTTAATTTTTTTGAATTATTAGTACCTTTCACCCATTTAGCCTGTCAGTTATACAGGGGGAATAGAAAGTTCAAGCTTAGTAAATGCTATAATTTGCATATATGATTTTTAGCATTTTTGAGAAAAGTATTTTGATATAAAAAATTCCAAAGCGCTGCTCTAAAAAAAATTGCAGAAAAATGGGGATGTGTATCGATATATCTGTTACATTTCTTATTGATATGCTCAGAGATACAAAATAATTAAGAGTAGCTCAAGTTACCTTATTAATTCCAATCTAAGAATCGCTATTGCAAATCTTAGCGCCATCTTACGTCGAACAGTCATTAGAGTCAGTGCGAAGAAGAACGCGAAGATTTGACAGTACGATTTTGGGTATTAAAGAATGTGTCAAAGCGATCCTCTGCCCTTAGCGATCGAACTTGGATCGAGAGATTGTGTGTTCTGAAGCTTGTCAGCCATTGAGTAAAGAAATAGAATTTGTTCATGTTGAAATAAACTAATGAATTAGAGCATCTTCCTTTCTTCTCCTGCGAAAGTGATTTCAAAGAAGTGAGTTATAGTGTGATATCGAGGTATGTAGAAATATTTTTTACCACATTAAATATGTCATGTTTAAATATTTTCTAACGAGAACGTGAGATCATGAAGTCCCGTTATCTTGATTCATCAGTAGACGTTGCTCAGTAAACAACGATTATATTCATTTAGGTCAAGCAGATAATTGATTCCAGTGCAGTACCATATTTATTTTTCAAATGAGTCCAGGTGGAATTATAAATATCACATGTAGCATATCGAATTGAATCAAGATATCGGTGTTCAGGCTCATCTGTTTTGATTGCTTTCTCTGACAAGGGTTTATTGGGGTTAAAGAGGGTTTCACAAATATTATAGTATCACTTACACCGCATTTGGTAATATTTTTTGGTGTCAATCACAAGAAGTATGTGATATAGTTGAATTCTATACATTTTCCATGGTCTTGGGGATGTATTTTGGTATAGTTTCTGATTTGGTGATAATTATCACAGAGCTGTGACTTTTGCTTCTGACCTAGGTGAAGCGATATATATATATATATATATATATATATATATATATATATATATATATATATATATATATATATATATACAGGGTGTAACTGAATAAGTGTAAAACATTTAAGGAGGTGATTCCTCATCGAAAAAAAGATAGGATCTTTCATATAAAGAAACTTCATTGGAGCATCCCTTGTTAAGATACAGCCCCTTAAAGGGGTACATAAAATTTGTATAACAATTTTTTCACAAGCACTGAAAAAAGTTACAATATTGAAATTAACCTGACGTTTTGTACTACCAAAAAGACACTTAGCCAGTAATTTATTTGGTTTACCCCATGGTTGTGAGGGGTGAAAACGCAACCCTAAAATTTATTTCCAATGGTAACTTTTTTTCTTATTTTTTGTTTACCATTTAAATTTATTTCCGTAGCCTGTTTCATTCTGAACAAAAAATGTCTCTTGGGTTTTTTGCCCAAAATAAACCAGTAAGCAGCAAAACATTATTTTACGAACAACTACAGAGATACATCGTCATAAATGCGAAAATACGAAACTAATCTATCTAGTAGGTCGCTATTAGCGATAGTGACAATTAAATTGGTATGACGCTGTCAGTTTGGGAATTTTCGAAATTGAATTAATACTAATTGTGTGTTGTTGTTCTGTTCTTAATTTGTTACTTTAATAATTCACTTGTTAATAAAATGGCATACACAAATGAGGAAATGGCTGATATGCATTACGTTTACGGTCTGTCGCAGGGAATGGGTTAGAAGCTTCTAGAAGATATGCTGAAATGTATCCTCAACGGCAGCATCCTTCACATAGAATATTTGCTCGACTTCATCAACGATTACGAGAATATGGTTCATTCGACAAAGAACGCAGGATTGTGGTCGCCATCGAGAAATACGAACACCACAGCTTGAGGAAGCAGTACTTAATTTGATTGAAGAACAACCTACTACCAGTACTAGAAAGATTGCTTTCCAGCTAAATGTTGATCATATGACGGTATTTCGAATTTTAAAGGAACAACTCTTATACCCTTACCATCTGCAACGAGTACAGGCACTGTTACCGCGAGACTTTCCGAACCGTCTTGAATTTTTGCAATTGGATGCTGGAAATGATTAGAAGAAATTGTGACTTTCTGAAGACGATAGAATTCACAGACGAATGTAGTTTTCTCGGGACAAGATTATTAATTTTCATAATTACCACATATGGGCTGATGAAAACCCTCACGCTATTGTCGAAACTAGCCATCAAGAACAGTTTCTCTTAACGTGTGGCTCGGTTATTGGGGATGATTTAATTGGGCCTCATTTTCTACCTCCTCGATTAAATGGTGAGGCATACGTTCAATTTTTAAGAGAAGTGCATCCAGTACTGCTGGAGGAAGTTCCTTTGGGCGTCAGAAGGGATATGTTTTTTATGCATGATGGGGCTCCCGCCCATTTTAGTCAAGTAGCACGTCAGCATTTAACTGAAACATATGCAAATCAGTGGATAGGTCGAGGAGGACCACATAAATGGCCCGCTCGATCCCCGGATCTCAATCCTCTCGATTTCTCTATTTGGGGCCATTCACAGCATTTGGTATCAATTACTCCTGTTCGCGATGTAGAGGACTTAAGAAACCGCATCATCGATGCGTGCAGGGTAATCAGAGAGACTCCAGGAATATTTGAGCGAATACGTGGCTCAATGCGCCGACGTCTAGACGCATGCGTAATGTTTTAAGGTAGACATATTGAACATTCACTATGATTTCTACATGTTGTGTGTTTTGTTATTAATAACTTAGTTTTGTTTATTACCCTTTAATCGTTTAATGCAGGTACTAACTACAAAATAACAATAAATCCAGTTCGCATTTATGACGATGTATCTCTGTAGTTGTTCGTAAAATAATGTTTTGCTGCTTACTGGTTTATTTTGGGCAAAAAACCCAAGAGACATTTTTTGTTTAGAATGAAACAGGCTATCAAAAAATTTTGGGGTTTTTTTCCCCTTAACCGTAAACCAAATAAATTACTGGCTAAGTGTTTTTTGGTAAAAGGTTAATTTAATTTAACTTTTTAAGAAATAATTAGGGATGCATCACCAAGTCATCTTAACAAGGGATGCTCCAATGAAGTTTCTTTATATGAAAGATCCTATCTTTTTTTCGATGAGGAATCACCTCCTTAAATGTTTTACACTTATTCAGTTACACCCTGTATATATATATATATGTATATATTTGAACCTTGGAGTTTGGAATATTTTCTATCATACAGAAAAACTTTATGAAGATGTATTTGACGGTTGGTCAAAAATAATTCTTATACACTTCCTCTGAATATCATTGCAATTAAAGTCATTTTCGGGTATACAATTCTTCTAATTTTATTGTGCTGAATTATGATTTTTATTTTCTTTGTAAAACATTGTCTTGGCTGATCAAGATCAGAACAACTTTCTTTTCTTTATATAGAGCAAAGATCAATTTTTGTCTATGTCGAAATTTAATCATGAATCTGCAATATCAGCATTGAATATTAATGACAAATCTCAGCACAGACTGATTTGTATGTTCAAATAATTTTAGGCAATAATCTCTTGATGAGATTACACTCATCTGTAACAACTGTGCGTTGAAGAGTGCATTGAGAAATTCCAAATCCAAGAAGTTGAATGTTTTAGTAAAAACAAATTCTGACACAAACAATATTGTTTTTCATGTTGTATTGCTGAGAACAATCATTCCATGGACAAGAAGCTGATGCTTGTCTGTTCCACCTGATCGGTCGCCCAGCAGCTATAAGTAACCCCCTGATTGCGAGCCACACGACTACGTGAAGTCTAGCTACGAGCTGCACAACACTCAATCAGAGGTACATCGTCATCGATAAAACCGACAGGTTCGGCAACCTTAAGCAATTCTCTTTGAAAACTCAAAATTGTCACACAGCAGAAGTTTTGTATATATGTATGTGTTATACAGCAGAAATACTTGTACATATTTGTAATAAGACTAATATAAATTTCGTATTTGTTTTATTGTTGTAGTGATTCACAAAAGGAAATATTATTTGATTTGCAATTATTATTGGCTAGGAAGTTTGAATTTGTATCCTAATTAAACGAAAAATTCTGGCGTCCATTCAAATTTACAATTTTTCAAAACCTTTGCTTGAAACATAAATTAATTTGAAACTAGCAAGGCGGTCCAAAGAACTCCACACCCGCTCTTCACTGAATAGTCTGGGCATTCTATTACACAATTAACTTGTTACAACTTGTTGGAAATGATATGCGATCAAAACAAGGTTCAGTTCCTTTGTATTCGTGAACACTGGATGAATGAATCCCAACTGGAACAGGTAGGCATCTCGGGTTTCATGAACATAACAAAATTCTGCCGAACAAATAATAAACACGAAGGTACGGCAATATTCATCAGGACAAATGGAAAAAAAGCCATCACTCACTCGTCAGCCATTAACGTTCCAAAAACCCAAATGTCAAATCAAATGCCCTTCCCGGAAAAAAGGAAAAAGATTAGGGGATAAAACGCAGACAACATTACAGTAGGACAACTCTATTTAGGGGTTTTCCTCTATTGATTTCTCTCAAACGCATTCGTCCGAAAGCCGGACAGCATTCAGAAAAGTTAATTGTTCAATTATTTCCTTACGAACTACATAGGCATCCGTCCATTCAACTGGAAGAATTCAATCTTTTTGAGTAGAGGAGAGTGGAGAGTAGAGTAGAAAATGATCAAAGGAAGATCTACTCATATGGAGTATTTGTGGCGACCCTGGACAGCTTTCGAATTCATCGCTTGAGGCGCCTACGAAAATCTTAAAAAAACTACCTGGCAACGCTGTTTATCTTTCATTTCTAGGTCACAATTGCCAAAAATATTAGTTTTCGTGCAAAATAAAATACCATTTCTATGTGGTAACGAATGTTTTTTTTATCATTTTGTTTTGTTGACTGCATTTGATAAATGGATGCTGACTGTATCTACTAGTTCTGACTTTATCTATCAGTTTGGATTTAATGAGGTCCGTTCGTTTTCATTACGTATATTCTCATTACATTTGTTTCAATGTTAATAAGGATTATCAGACTATCTTTCTACATTTCTCAAACATTCAAAATTCCACATATTTGAATGTTATTTGCATCCGGCAATTGCAAATGTTGAATTTGGTTGAATCTGAAAAACAACCTTTTTTTTCAATTTTTAACCACTGTAATTTTTTATAAAATGGCATTATATAGCCGTCATTCACGAGAGTACAAGAAGCTAGTTTACATATTGTATACATTTTCTGGGTTTTATTTCCCTATGGTAACTTCATTTAAAACCCCTTTGTAATAATCAGTTTGTCAGAATTCACTGGATTCGGAATGAAAATGATTTGGTGAGATGATAAAAATCGATGGTTATATCATGAAGAAATATTAAAGAACTAGCTGGTATTCGCGACTTCGTCTGCTTAGAATTTGTATTTTTTCCTATGTTTTTCTTTGTGTTCTTCCATCTAGCTTATACCTTTGGCTTTGCCTGCTTCCCGTTAGCCCATTTCCTGTTGTCCCAATTCCCGTTATCCCGTTATCGCGTAATCTCGTTTCTCGTTATCCTGTTATCAGGTTATCGCGTTATCCCGTTATCACTTATCACGTTTGGGTGGCATAATTGATTTGACAGCAGAAGTTATGCTTTCTGACGACTATTACGAATTCACTAACCCCTTTTCACACTTTTATGGACGGAATTCTCAAATAAGGTTAAATACAATTTATTTATTTGTAACAGAGAGCCAAAACACAATTTTCATGACCCTAACTTGAAAACTAACGGAACCCCCATAAACATTTTCACCCCTCATTTCACCCATTTCTGAAAACACTGAAACACCTATCTCTTTATTTGCAACAAAGAGCTCAAATACCGATATTTATGACCCTAACTTCAGAACTAACGGAACCCTCATATAAACTTTCACCCCCATTCACCCTTTTGAAACACTGAAACATTTTTTATTTGAACAAAACCTCAAATACCAATTTTTATGACCCTAACTTGCAAACTAACGGAACCCCCATACAAACTTCCAATCCCCATTGAACCCCTCATTTCCCTTCTTTAGGGGTCGAATTTCCAAAAAACTGAAACACGTATTTCTTCCTTTGTAACAAAGACCTCAAATACCAATGTTTATGACCCCAACCTAAAAACTAACGGCACTACTATAAAAAAATTAACACCCCTTTTTCAAAAACCCTGAAATATGTGTTCCTTTATTTGAAAAAAAAACCCAACTACCAATTTCCATGACTCTAACTTCAAAACTAACCCCCCTTCTAATCACCTTTACACCCCTTTAGAGATGGAATATAAAAATATCATCTTAGTTGTTATCTATGGTATCATAGGAATACGCAGTCAAAATTTTAGCTCTTTAGGTCCACCTGTTTGGTCTGGGCGTTGATCGTATCTGTCAGTCAGTCAGTCAGGACATGTTATTATATATGTATAGATGAAACCGACATTGTGAAAAACCGAACTTACCAGGACTATAACTTGCAAGTAATATCTATTCATAGAATTTGTATATCTCTAGGAATGTATTTCAAAATACCATTACCGGAATCGTAAGGGAGTATTTAATTTTCTCATAAGTAGCTATTATTATTTGAGTAAACTTCCCAAACTTTAATGTAAATCCCCCGAAGTTTCAAAGTTGTTGACGATGAATCTTCCTCGGTATCTAACTTTCAAACATGAATTTTTCTGAGTGTGGAAGGTTTACGGAAAAACGCCATATTCAGTCTTATTTTGGTCCATTCTAAGTGTTTATGAAAAATATATATATCAACTGCTGAAGTATAGAGTTCCATGCATACAAATGGATAAGACACTAATGAAGTATTTATTAGTTCTTGTTTGTCCTTTATATATGTTATAGACAAAGTGTCGCGACTGGGTATTATTCTTTCATTATTTTTTATTTCGTCAAACATTCTTGTAAAACATAGATATCGCGGTACGATAAAAACAATTTCACATGTTTTTTAATCTATGACACCATCAGCGTACTTGCATACTTCTTGTATATTTACCTAGTGATAAGATAAGGAATTCGTTTTAGAGTCTCTAAAGATATTAACAAATATCTTTAGCAATGTTGATTTTTTTGTTACACAAATAACTAATCCAAGATTATATGGCGACTTGTAAGAATATCAGAAATTCTTCTTTGTTTCACCATTGATTGATTGTATCTTATCATTTTATGGAATATAATCTTTTTGTTATTACACTTCATGCCAAGTCCTTGATTTTTTCTTTTGTAGCAAGAACGAAAACAATTTCAAGTACTCTTCACTGGCGACAAATGTGAATATTATCTGTACGGAATACGTGAATTCTGCATTTTTTTCTAACGATAAACGAGAATTTCGTAATTCATTTCGTGGAATCAGATAATTTTGCCCAGTTCTTGTGATTCCACAATAAAAAGTAGGATAACCTCGAACTATCAGACCGATAAGACTTATGGTTTTGGTATTCAATTTAGTATTATTCAAGTAAACTCACGATAGGAAAGTAAACATCCTAAAGGAAAACCTGCATCCTTGAATTTTGATTATTATAAAATATTAGAGGGTGAAATTTACGACACTTCGACCTCCATATAGCCTAATTTGGTAGAAGTAATAAAATGCTTTTGCCACATTAGACTATAATAGATTTGCCAATAAGGTGCAAAATGGAAGTCATTTAGAAATCGAGAATTTCGACATTTTGTCCGTTGTGTTGAAAGGAAGCAGTATTTTCAACTATTCACTACCTAGAATTTACTATAATCAATCAAACAATTGCAGATTGGAAATAATATATTGATAATGGTTGGCAGGATATATTTCCGAATGTGTGGACAGCACTTCGAGTTTTGCTAACTATCCCTAACAACACAGGGATGTCCTAGGTATGTCTTCTTTATGTACCGCGGTACAAGGACATGATTGGGACATTCAGGGGATGTCCCGCAGAGGATGTCCAGAGGACATCCCATCTGGTATATCCATAGGTTGTCCCATTTATGTCCCTGGTATTTCCGATATCAATTCTCATATATAAGAATCGTCGAAACTCATCAAAATGTTCAATAAAATTCAAAGTTGATATTTTGTTCTGAAAATGTTGGTTTTTTTTCTGGAAAATAACTATGAAGAAAATGGAAATATATCTCAGAAATTCAAAAATTTCTGGGAAGTTGCCATTTCACAACCAAAACAAAATTAATGAATAATATACCTTTAATATAAATTCTCAAGAATGGTACAAATTTTACACAAATCCCAAACACAATTACATTTCGGTTTCTGTGGTTTTGTCCTGTTTGGCTTTGGCAACATTGTTTGAATTATTTGGAGATCTGTCAACAATGGTTAACCTCACTTTGCATAATGTGCAAGTTTCTAATTTTTCTTTGTTCGATGTAAAAAGATTAGCGGCATCCTTATTGTGTTTGACGATTTTTGTGAGCATTTGAAGTATTTTATCAGTTATAGTGTTGTGTATATCATAGTCGAAAAAAAAAAATAATAAGTTGAGTTTAAGGTTGGTAAAACAAATTTCAAAACATTGACTGTAATCTTTTGGATCGAAGACTTTGATTGTTTTCCAATAATATGGTTATTCGATTCTGAATATTGTGTTTATAGTAGTATATTCATTAATCTATTATAGGTACATATTAATATAATGGATATAATGGATCGTAGGAGGAAGGTATCCTCAAGGCTTGAGAGAAAAAATACACTGAGTAAATATTATAAGAGGACAAGAAAACTTGGAAGACAAAATGAAGAATCTTGAGAGGCTTGTAGTGGGCCTTTTACTATTAGTCCATTATTGGCTGTAAATGATGATATTCATATAACATTACCTTCTACAAGTTCAGATAAAATATTCCTGAAGTTGATCAATGTGAACCAAGTTCTGAAAATTTGTCTGATGGTTCTTCCCTTGGAGAATTGAGCCCTATATCAAGAGAAGACCTAGTTCAAAATTATCATGTTAGGAACTTCCATGAAAATGTTGAAAATTCAAATGATAACATAAATTCAAAGTTAACTGAATGGACCTTGAAACACAACATAACACATCTAGCAATAATACTTCGTGAGTATTTTGATCTATTATTGTAAATCCCAAAAGAGTTATAACATGATATCTGTATTAGTAATTTTTTTCATTGTCAATTCAATCTGCAATAATATTTTTGTTACAGGATCATCTGAAGCCATTGGCAATAAAAAACAGATTGGAGAGACTTTGCAGAAGTTTTTCAGGAGGACCAAGGAGAGACGCCACAGAGAAAAAGATAATGCAATGCCTGCAATAAATGCAACACCCTAATATGTGTACATTTTTCAACTGATTCACCTAGTCTTTTTTTTGTTTATTTGTCATTTGAATTTATATATAGAATGAGTTTTTCTTTGTCGTTTTTTTATCATATTTTTACATAATATGACATAATTAATTTCTGAATTAAACCAGTTTTGTGTTTAGAATCTTATTTGGATTTAATTTTTTCCATATTTTCCATGAAATTTTTCAAATTGAATGAAAGAAAAGGACATTCGTGGAGTCCAGGGGATGTACCATATATCCCAGGGATGTCCCTTTGATGTCCATTGTCGGGACTTGGTACATCCCTGGGACGAACCAAAAGGACATCCCATGGATGTCCTTTTTGGTGGAAAATAGATGTCCCTTGGACGTCCCTAGTATGTACCATGTTTCGACAAAGGGTATCCCAGGGACGTCCTAGTAGCAAATGAAGGACGTCCCTGGGATGTACAGAGGATTTACTTGTTGTTAGGGTAGGCCTATATTTATTGTTTATTATTGCTGCGGCCACGATAAGCGGAATTTGAGATGGCCTAAAGGCTATTAGAATTATTTGAGGATATTTTATTCACGCATGCGCAAGGAATGATCTCACGTGAACGCTTCTAGTAAATTTTGGTAAATAATAATTGTTGATTAACCTCTCAACTTCTGCAATCGCTCCGTCCCTTGGATGTCCTTCATGGTGGAAAGTAGATGTCTCTTGGACGTCCCTAGTATATACCATGTTCCGACAAAGGATATCCCAGGGACGTCCTAGTAGCAAATGAAGGACGTCCCTGGGATGTATATGGGATGTACTTGTGTTGTTAGAGATACGTGTAACTGTCGCTAAAGGAGAACAAAGTTCCTGTAAATTTAATATTTACAAGACTTATTTACGGTCAACAATGACTCAGAATAGACTGTCAGATCTTGCAATGTTATTTTTAGAAATCAAACAAACTTCCACATTCATAATATTAGTAGAATGTACAAAATGTATGTTATCTTCAACCTCTATGGACGGCCTGATCACGAATAAGCGATTGTACATTTGGGGCGCCACAATGAGATCTCGCAACGCCTGAAAAACTTACTAGGACCGTCCCTGGCTCTTGCTAAAGTTTCAATTCGAAATGAAGTAATGATGAATGGAAATAATGGTGATCCTGGAAGACACGCAGAATGAAAAACTCCCTAAAAATAAAAACTGCCACTTATACAGGGTGTTTCATAATTGAATGCTGATCCTAAAGAGCGATAATCCTTGGATGATTTTAAGAAAAATTCTTTATATGAACATAGGCAACTGCTTTATTTCTGTGATACAGGATGTTGAAATTCAACAAAAAAATCAGTTCTTACCCAATATCTCTGAAACCGCTTTGGCTTTTTTTTTTCAATTTTGGTACATGCAAAGTAAGCATAAAAATACATGTATTCCATGATAAAGGATTTCTTAATTTTCATCACTGGCGTCCCTGTTAACATGCCCTGCCATATTTTTGATAAAAATAATGAAACGCCACTGTCTCTTTCCCAAATGAATATTATTTTTTCAATTGATTCTATCTTCTCATAAAAATGGTATCTTGCCTTTTTTTCGTTTGGCGAATGGTTTTTGAGTTAGAAAATAAAATGCATTAATTTCCTTGTCCCTTTGCGAAATCAGCCGTTGAAGAGTAGTAGGATTAGCTTGTGGGCTAGAAACATCTAGTATGCTAAGAACACATTTCGTTGTTTTCAACATAAACAATTTTGACACTTCTTTAGCTAGATACGTGATATTATTTACGTTATTAAAACTTGTTTATTAATATAAAACCAGGTAAATTTTACAAGTACCGAATTAGCAGACATGCGTTACTTGTATGGGCTTGCTGACGGGAACGCATATGAAGCCAGGCGACTGTATCAAGAGCGCTTCCCAAATAGAATGGTTTCTGATGCTCGAACGATTTCAAGCACAGAAAGTTATGTGAAACAGAAAGTTTTGAGCCAAATCATCACTTGAAAGGAGCACATCGGACTGCAAGAACTCCATTAATTGAGGTAGCTGTTTTAAATTCAGTTGACGAAAATCCTGAAATAAGTACGAGGCAAGTTGCCAATATGCCAATGCCATATTCTAGTATGGAGGATTCTTCATGATTATTTATTATATCCCTATCACATTCAACGGGTTCAGGCTCTACTTCTTCGAGGCTTTCCATTACGAGTGAATTTCTGCCAATGGTTTCTCCAAAAAGTTACCGAAAATACTTTATTTGAAGGGACATTTTATTCACGGTCGAAGCTAGTTTTCCTAAAAACAGGATCAGAAATTTTCATAATAATCATTGTTGGGCCGAGGAAAATCCGCATGCAATCGTGGAATCTCATCACCAGGAGCAGTTCTCATTAAATGTCTGGGCTGGAATCATTGGAGATTACCTTATTGGACCTTTTTTAGCACGCAGATTGAATGGACATAATTATCGCCGATTTCTTGAAGATAATTTGCCAATTCTGTTGGAAAATGTTGCTATTTTAATGCAAAATCGCATGTGGTTTATGCACGATGGTGCACCTGCTCATTTTAGTGCTCTGGCACGCGAATATTTAAACCAAAACTTTCATAATCGGTGGATAGGTCGTGGGGGAACAGAGTCATGGCCAGCTAGATCCCCAGACTTAAACAGTCTTGATTATTTTCTTTGGGGACATCTTAAGACTTTGGTGACAGTCAACCAATTCTAACTGAGGAAGAATTGCGAAACCGCGTAATAGTTTCCTGTGAAGCAATAAGGAATACTCCAGGAATTTTACAAAGAGTACGCGAGTCAATGACAAGGAGGGCTGAAGCGTGCATTCTTGCAGGAGGCGGACATTTTGAACAGTTAATTTGATTTTGGTATTTTTTGTTCATAATAGTTATGTTTTTAAAAATAAAAAATGTATTTTTATGCGTACTTATTACAAAAACTAAATAATAGTTACCATAAAATTATAAAAATCTTGCCTAGATCCTTTGGTTACCACAATTGGAAATTAAGACTAAGAGAAAAAATCGAATAGGGACAAGCAAATGAATGTATTTTATTTTCTAAATCGAAAACCGTCCGCCGGACGAAAAAAAGGCAGGAGACCATTTTTATGAGAAGATAGAAGACAATTACAAAAATAATATTTATTTGGCGTGGCAGTGGCGTATCATTATTTTGTTCAAAAATATGACAGGGCATGTTAACAGGGACGCCACTGATGAAAATTAAGAAATCTTTTATCATGGAAAAAATGTATTTTTATGCGTTCTTTGCATGTACCAAAATTGGGAAAAATTCCAAAGCGGTTTCAGAGAAATTGGGGAAGAACTGATTTTTTTGTTAAATTTCAACATTCTGTATCTCAGAAATAAAGCGGTTGGGGACCTATGTTTATAAAAAGAATTTTTCTTAAAATCATCCAAGGATTATCGCCCTGTAGGATCAGCATTCAATTATGAAACAACCTGTATAGGTACGAGACCATCAATGTCAAGAAGAGTATGGAATCACATACCGTTTATTTATGTCAACTACATATGTGTGCCAATGATCACAAGTGAAAAATCAATCATCTCCTATTTTTCTATCCATAGGGGTGGATCATTTCATTCCATAAAATATGATCAACAATGAGGTATATTCTATCTAATAAAAAAATAATCATCCAAATCGGGCAACCCACTAGAAAGTTATGCCTGATCGGTTAACGGACCAAAATTCAGAGAGTGAAATATCCTCCATTTTGCTACACTTAGGGATGGATTTTTTTGTTCAAATTCAAATCGGACCAACTTCGAAGTACACCCTATCCTTTTTGATTTCGTCGGTTAAAAATAGCCTAAAAACAATTATTTATGTATCTTCGTAACGCCTAGGAGCAAGAACTCGCTTCATATAAAACGATTTTTTTTATATAAAAACGAATTTTCTTGTAATATAACATCTCTTGTGAAAATGACGTTATCTTAAATATAAATTTTCAATTATCATAATTAAAATCATCGTAGTTTTTTGTTAGGATGGCCCAGTTTTGAAAAAAAAATAATTGTGTTCTGTTATTAAAAAAAAAGTTTATGATTGTTTTTCCTATTGAGCTGAATGAAACCACGATAAACGATTTCCACAGTAACAGCAACAACATTCTTCATCAATCAATTATCAGTATTTCGATGAATTTCAGTAACGATGCATATTTAACAAATAATTAATTGCAGATAATTTACTTGTACCTCGTAACTCTTACCTTTGAGTTACCTTCCTAGAGTAATAGTTGTTGAATGTTATTGAAGTCCACTTTTTATGATATTCTTTGTGCCTTAATCAGTAAAAGAAGATGTACTTCGATACCTCATTGAAGCAATTAACTAGCGAAGTGTGTTGTATGTCATCTTACACATGACAAGGTCGGTATAATGATTCCACGTGAATACATTTTCTAAGGACGTTATCATGTATTGAAAGTATTGCAGAATGATTATATATTTCTACACCACTTTCGCTCTTGATAAAGCGTTAAGTGGTCTGGTACCGTAAAATATTGGTGATTAGTATGCTGATAATATTTTTCGGTTAAATGGACTGAATGTATAAAAAGTTATCCAAAATCAACCAACACTGTAATCGAAACATCTCCATCGCCATTTCCTATTGTGCAACATAATGTTACTTTTAGTTTCTTTGAAATAAATGTTACGCCAAATGAAATAATCAATAAGAAACCTTTTTAAAGACAAGCTTTTATTCAAATGCACTAGAAGGTAAAAAATAATTGTTTTGGATGTGTGACATAGGTTATTCCGTGAGTTATATTATATATTCAAAAGCTTGTCGCATTTGTATTCAAACTGAAAACTTTGCCGACAACTTTTGAATCTATAACTCACGGAATAACCTACATCACACATCCAAAGCAATTATTTTACTTTTTAGTGCATTTGAATAAAAGCTTGTCTTTAAAAAGATTTTTTATTAATTATTTTATTTTGGGCTGCTTTTTAGTACTTAAGTAGGCTTTAATCTATGCATTTTTGTTAAAGAATCGTTATTATGAGGCCTTTTTCTCCTGTAAGTTCTCAGCTATCTAGTCCTTCAATGAGGAGACCATCTAAAGATTAACTCATCCGCCATCTTGGAGTTGCCATCTTCAATTTATGAATTTTGACTGAAAATATATATTCTTCGACTAAATTCATAATCTCCGACCCCAAAAACCCCGATATACCAATTTTGAATCGAATCGAGCAATCTTAAATTTGTGAATTTTGATAAAAAATTCATAATTTCCGACCCCGAAAATCCCCCCATACCAATTTTGAATAGAATCGGACCATAAACACAGAGATCATCGGCCATCTCGGAGCCGCCATTTTAATTTTATGAATTTTGAAGAAAAATTCGTGCTCTTCGACCCTGAAAACCCCCACATACCAATTTTGAATCGAATCGGACCATAAACCTAATCTCGTTCGCCATCTTAAAGCGCAATTTTGTTTTTTTCTCTTACAAAAATTCCATGAGCCACCATTTTATATTCATAAATTTGTCAAAAAATTCATAAACTTCGACTCCGAAAACCCCCACATACAAATTTTGAATAGAATCGGACCTGAATAACAAAACTCCTCCGCCATTTTGGAGCCACCATCTTGAATTCATAATCTCCGACCCCGAAAACCCCCACATACCAATTTTCCATAATCACAAAACTTGTCGGCCATCTTGAATTTTGACAAAAAATTCACAATATCGGTCCCCGAAAACTCCCACATACCAATCTTGGAGCCGCCATTTTGTTTTTTCTCTAACAAAAATTTCACCGGAATTATGAACACCTGCCAAATTGCAGCTCAATCGGATGTCGGCAAGTGCTCCAAAAATGGAGTTCAAATTTTGAACCGGAAAGAATAACAGAACGACAGAATGACAGAATGACATACGAACGAAGCAAGTTAAATAATAACTTTTAAAAACACCCTTCAAGAAATAAGCACAAAATACAACAATTGGCAATATTTCAACACTATTTTAGATCAAAATTACAATTCAACTTTAATTTCACTTCTCCAAATTGACTACAAAGCGCGAAACGACAATTCATGGACTAGTTAAAAATAGATAGAAAACACTAGAGCATTCAAGAATCATCATTTTCGAATTTTTTTAGCACATTTCTCAACTTTCTTTTCAAAGACATTTCCTAACAACTAATAATAAAGTTTATTCTGATATTAATTCATTCAGATTATGTGAGCAGTGTTTGACATGTCAATAAATTTAATAAGAAAACGATATAACTGGGATGATCATCTTCACAGCTTTCGCGATCAATTAGTTAGAAGTTGAATTTTGATGGAGCAGACAAACATGGTTTGATTTCGTGCCAATTTTCCTTCTGACGGAACATTTTATTAAAGTACAAATTTCATTATTTTCCAGGATTTTTCCTTTTTACACTTGTCACGCAAAAATTACTCACTCAGTATATTACAAAAAAATCACGGATCTTCCTAGATATTTAAAATTGTAAATCAATTTAAAATGTTGTTACAGAGAGTGCGCCTTAATGTAAAAATTTCCAATGTACCATATCTACTTGTGTTCAATAACTTCATTGAAAGACAAATTTTATAAAATGTTTTCTAATTCTTCTGTCTTCATGATGATCGTGGAAGGTGAAATATATTTTCGTCCACAAAAATGTATTGAAGACCTAGTGAATGCGATGCCAGTCTTGCATCAATGTTACAAATAATTTTGGTGAGTACGCCTTCTTGGGAAATATTTTTCCTTATTTCATTCATCTGAAAGAGTTCTTAACTGAGACTGGGATAGGAAATTAATTAACGATCTGAATAAAAACGCAAATTTTTCATTTTCAGATTTTTTTTTTGAATTCAGGTCCTTTCAAAATATCTATAGATTAGTTCAATTTCCAGCGTGGCTTTAGCCGGGAAAGTAGTTGTTCTCTGTTAAATATTCATTCAATTTTTATCGTGAATTTTTCAATTCACAAAAAAAAACTTTTCAATATTCAATTGAAAATGTTTCCCTTTTAACATGATACAAGAGGAGACGGCTAAAGTTTTTCTTTGAGTCGCAACTCACTTGTTTTAAATCTGATTTTTTCCATTTTTGCAGAAATTAAAATAAATTTTGCAATTGTTGCATAAATAACTATTGTGTTATTGACTCGTAGAAACAAAATTGCAACCAGCCTACTAAGAATAAAAATCTGCGATACCGTTGCTTGTGTTGCATTTAATTTAGAAACCAGCCTACCCGATACGAATAATTCGACACCGTTGCTGCGCTATGAGCAATGTGTATGATGGTTGTTTATTGGTAACCTAGGTAACACTTCTAATCACTTGTGAAAAAACTATTTTTAATCACTAGTGATTAAAAGTACAACTTCTCTCACTAATTTGAGTTGAAATATGTCACATTTTAGTCACGAAAATGGAAAAAATAATTTTTGCGGTGTTTTTTTGTTGAATTCTCACAACCAGGCACATGATACCAACGATAACTCGTTTTTGGAGTAGGCCTTTTGAAAATTATATTATGAATATTGATAACGACGCGAACAATAAACACTTCACAATATTATCGGCAACACGTCTCGCTGCCTACTGCAGAAGAGAGGATCAACGGGCCCAACAGTATTGTGACGTAACGCTCTCTACACGGTCATGGAGCCGTTTTGAACTCGAGTTTTCAAAACGCTGTAGCATTCTAAAAAATTGTATTAGAAACGTAGGAAAAAAAATAATAAAGTCGTATGCGTAGTTTCCAAATATTCAATAAAAAAAATAATGTCTTAACATAATTAGGACTGGAATGTAAAATCAAATAAGTATCTGAATAAAAATGCAAATTTTCACTTTTAGATGTTTTCTTTAGAGTTTGGGTCATTTCACAATATATATCAGAGTAGTTCAATATCCAGCGTGGCTTTAGCCGGGAAGTAGTTGTTTTCTGTTAGATATTACAAAAAATACTTCATTATCTCGTAGATTTTTCAATTTTAAGAAAAATATTTCTATTAATATTCAATTGAGAATGTTTTCTTTTTCAATATTTTCATTCCTTTCAACCGAACTGCGGAACATCCTTTATCATATTATTGAATATTTTCCTACATGATGTATGAATAAACATGTTTTGGACGTGGCTTTGTGTTCACATGAGCCGGCGGCTATGTCACTCAATTGCAAAAGGGGCGTATAACGTATCGGATCATGTTGAATGGCTTCTCGTTGAATTACTTCTCTGTTGCGTTCCATCAATCGATAATGATTGCTCTCGTTTTTATCACAATGTTATATAAAAGAAACCATAGTATTGTTGACTTTTTCTCGGAAAACAATGAGAAAAATAACAAGGGGGAAAATTCATCGCAATCATTCTGACGCTAATGGTTGGGACATTTCATAGGAAACCAATGAAAGTTATATAAGGAATTCTACGCATTACTTCGAAAAATAGATCAGTGCAATTCGTACAAAATAATTGCATTCGATAAAAGTTTAGAATTACTAACTGGTACCCGCGGCTTCATCCGCGTGGAATTTGTGTTTTTTCATGTTTTTCTCTGTGTTGTTGAATTTACGTGTGGCTTTGCCCACCTTGTACCGTTTCCCGTTATCCCGTTTCCCATTATCCCGTTTCTTGTTATCCCGTTTCCAGTTATCCCATTATCCCGTTATATCAATATCCCATCCCCGAGATCCCGTTGTCTCGTTTCCCGTTTCCCGTTATCTCGTTTCTCGTTATCCCATTATCCCGTTATTCCACATCCCGTTATCTTTTTATTCATATATATATATATATATATATATATACAGTGCTTCTCAAAAGTCCCCTCCCCCCCCTCTTATTTTTGGAACGATTATACATAAATAAGTGAAATTTGGAAACTGAATATTAAAGGTTGTAAACTTCCCTACTAGTGATGATAGATGACGAAATCGTCAAAGATGACGTAACGAGGCCATTGTGACCTATAATTTCAAATGGAACCCTACGGCAGGCGACACCTCTTTTGAAAGGTATCGAAAAAAGCTATTCAATGATACTAATTTTGTTTGTGATTATGGCAGTTTTGGCAACTCGCTTTTAAAAAACGCAAAGTTGTGATGAGTTAAATCAGTTAATACTAAAATTCCAAATTCAAGCTCCGCCTCTAGATAGTTGTCAAATAAGCTGACGTTTTTGTTAGTCTCCCTAATTTGACGTTTTTGTAATTGTCCAAGTTTTTGTACATTTAATAATTTGTTTATTGTTGATCGAACGTTTAAGTGTTTTAGCAGCTTTTGGTACTTTTAATATATTTGTACATTTTAATAATTTATTAAACTGTTGTGAGCCGAACGTTTAAGTGCTTCAAGAAGCGAAATGGTACGTGCTTTAGGTGATAAAGTAGCAGCGATCCTAATTCTTGGTGAAACTGGACAAAATATTCATGCAGCAGAACGCATTTTTAATGAGAGGTTTTCCGATCGCCCCGTTTCGAGGACTTATTCAAGGGCGCTTCTTCGTAAGTTTGAAACAACGGGTAGTATTAATGATGCGAAACGATCTGGCAAACCACAAATTTCTGATGAGAAAAAAATTGATATACTGGCAGAAGTAATAGTTAATCCTACTTCTTCAGCAACTCACGTCACATCTACCTGTGAAGTCAGTCGAAGTACAGTATACAGGGTGTTGAAAAACACACAAATTTCATCCATACAAATTAAAAATGGTTCATCAACTCTCAGACGACGACCCAGACCGAAGACTAGAATTTTGTGAAAATATGGAAACTAAAATTAACCAACAGCCGGACTATGTCAAAACAATTTATTTTAGTGACGAAAGTACTTTCTATCTAAATGGAAATGTAAATACACAGAATGTGAGGTATTGGAGTGACGCAAATCCTCACCCGTTTCGTGAAACACATACCCAATTTCCCCAGAAGGTGAATGTTTGGGCAGGTATCCTGGGAAACCACATCGTTGGGCCTCTTCTTCTAAATACTTATTTAACTGGTGAGGTTTATCTGGAGTTGTTGCAAAACGCAATAGAACCGTTAATCCTTGAAATTTTGGAAGCTAATCCAGATGAATTCGGCAATTTGGAAATAACATTCCAACAGGATGGTGCTCCTCCACACTATTACGGTGCAGTAAGACGGTATTTGGAGTATCGTGGTAGATGGATTGGACGACGAGGTTCAACGGAATGGCCAGCTCGATCACCGGACCTCACACCTTTGGATTTTTTCTGTGGGGGTACCTTAGATCGAAGGTTGACGCCACTGAACCTGACAATATTGACGTTTTAAAACAACGTATTGTTGCAGAATGTGAGGCTGTTTCCGCAGACACATTTGCAAAAGTACGAGGAGAGTTTGAAAATAGGATATTTCACTGTCAGGAAGTGAATGGGGGTCACTTCGAGCAATTTCTTTAAGTAGATACTGATTCTTAAATCTGTAATTAATATCATACTGAATGGAATTTAAATTTTAATGTTTACTAATGAGCCATTAAAACTGTCATAAACACAAAGAAAATTAGTATAATTGAATAGTTTTTTTCGATATCTTTTAAAAGAGGTGTCGCTTGCCGTAGGGTTCCATTTAAAATTATTGGTCACAATGGCCTTGTGACGTCATCTTTGACGATTTCGTCATCTATCATCACTAGTAGGGAAGTTTACAACCTTTAATATTCAGTTTCCAAATTTCACTTGTTTATGTATAATCGTTCCAAAAATAAGAGGGGGGGAGGGGACTTTTGAGAAGCACTGTATATATATATATATATATATATATATATATATATATATATATATATATATATATATATATATAATGGGAAGATTAACCTGAAATGGGAGCTCACCTACATTGGTTGCACTTGGTTGTGAAAAAAAATGTAGATTTATTGTTATATCTCTGGTTCCCGTCATCGTAGCGAGATGAAATACATACAAGTTTTCAAGTCTAATCATACGTTTCATCAAAATCGGTCCAGTGATTTTTGCGTGATGCTTGAACAAACAAACAGACAATTAACATTTTATAATAGTATAGATAGAAGATGAACAGCATATTGAAGAATGATTCTAGTTTACTGCTCTGCTAATAATTGGTGAAGCTGCAACTGTAGGATAGATATCCCTCGTCATCGGGAACACCAAACATTTTTATTCGTGAAGTTGTTAGCATGATTAAAGACAAACATTCTCTACAGTAAAAAAATATGAATGCACGGTTCTTTAATATATTTCTGATATGAGTAATTCCGTTTTTTTTTAAATTTGTTCAACCTATTTCTGCGACAACTGCTAATTACCGACACCGGTGAGCACCGAATCCTGTTGTTTCAGAGGTAGGGTTCTTTAACGAGCTCAACATCTATGAACTCGGATCAGCCATCTTGACGTCCCCTCCATAGGATGGCATGTCTATCGCTATATCTCGTGCTCATTGATATAGCTGCTTGCAGCTGTGAATATGCTACCACGCTGCGATTATACGAGCTTTCACCCATAATTATGTTTTTATATCGGTCAATAACAGGTTCAAAAGCTTGTTGCAAAAAATACCTATTAGGTAGATTTCATAAAAATACTGCCTTCTGTGGATAAACGTCAGAGTTCACGACTTTAAAAAAAAATTGGTATATGGTCCCCAGAAATCAAAAATACCATCAGTTCGAAAGTATACATAAATCAGTAGAGTACGCCCCTGTTCATCTCACACATGCTGAAAAATGCAACTGTTGGGAATTTCCGATGACGTCATAGAATTATCGAGATTTCCAAGAGCCAAATGAGTCCGGAAATGACATTCTCGGAAATTCTAGAATTATGTTTTGAATATATAGCGGTCGAACGCGACAGAAGAACAGTTTTATTCATTGATGTTATTGTGTGATTCATTCGAAGTTAGTGCAGCGAGAAATTTTGATCTGTGATTATTATTATTGTGATGTATTTTCGCAGTGAAATAAATGGACATTGAATTTAATCGAGTATTAGTTGAAATCTCGGACCCCAGTTTCGTAACAGTTGGTGTCAGAAGTGGGATTTTAGTGACTTTTTGAGAACAATCAATGGATAATACGGGATATATACTCTACGGCGAGATGGAGGCCGTAATGGAAATAATCAAGTAGCAGTTTGCCGAGCAAAAGAAATGTCGACAAAAGGAAGAAGAACGACGGTAGAAAAAACAAAAAACGGCAGAAAAACAAAGAACGGCAGAAAAAACGAGGAAAATAAACAAATGCACGAAAATTTCCAGGAATTTCTGAACAAACAAGGAACGACAACTATAGAATGAGAGAAAAAGCGAGAAAAGAAGTCAGGGCAGTGTCCAGGAAGAAGAAAAGAACGAAATGCGGGCGATGCGACAGGTGAATGAGAACACAATGCTGCACTTGGGAGAGCTAGGAAAAAATCAAGACCATTCCGACAGGATTGCCACATCGCACAATTTCACCGACTTTTGATGGCTAGTCGCCATGGTCTCTATATCGGAAGCAGTTTGAAGCTGCGGCAATAGCCAATGGATGGGACGATGAAGAAAAGTCAACTGCATTTGAGGGACCTGCTTTGGCAATGTTACAGACCATCCCAGACGAACAACATCGCAAGTATGGAAAGTAATTACTGCTTTAGAATTGAGATACGGTGACCAACATCCAGAACAATTGTATCGGGTACAGCTGAAAAAACTGGTGAAAGTTGCAGGAGTTTGGAGCAGACGCCCAGAGACTTATTCAGCTTACCTACCCAGAATCCCCAGGAGTATTTCTAGGAACAATTGGCGGTGCAGGTATTCATTGATGGATAGGGACATCGGAATACAAAGGACCCTGTGATTACCATACTTCAAGAAATGCAGAAAGAGCGGTATCGATTGAAGAACCACTTCAAGAGAAACAAACCGACACCATAGAACAGATGCTCTACCAAATAATAACAGGGCAAACAATCAGTCAAGAGAAAACTGCTTCAGGTGCAGTAGGAGCGGACATTTCCAAAAAGATTGCAGGGTGAGGTTACCACTACGTTTGTCATCACCTTGGAGTACACTCTCACGTTCCTACTCACCCATGAGGACAGGATCGCTAGGAAAGTCAGAGGAAATTGTTTTAGATGTGGTAGGAACGGACATTTCCAGAGAGGTTGCAGGGTGACGTTCATCATCACCTTGGAGGTCACCCGCACATTCCTACTTACCGATGAAGATCGGATAATCTAGTGAGTTTTTGGGAAAGAAACTGGATTGGCCAATACATGGACATACATACAAAGCGAAGCTCCTAGGGTCATCCAAGTCAACAGAGTCAGAAGAATTACCGATAATCCGCCCATCAGGAAAGAGACTAACCATTATCATGCGAATATCGAACATCGCCTAGAACGACCAAATAGTAATGACGCATCCTAGAGCATCTAAGCAAAGTTAGGAAACGAGTTACGCGAAGGAGTTGCCGGCATCAGATAAACGAGACTGTTACCTGAGGACCACTGTACTACCGCACATATGAGACAGGACCAGGAAATCGATCCAAACATTAGGGAGAAGACGGAATTGGTAGACTCTCCTGGAGAGATAGTTCGGACAGAGATCCCATCTTCAAGGCAATGTGGGCACAATGGGATTCCCTGGTTGTGAAAAATGGACAACTCAAACACGTATGGGAGTCAGATGATGGGGGGTCATCAATTTTCTAATTGGTTTTGCGCAGGAAGAGAATAAATGATGTCTCGAAGGAAATCCATGAAAGAAAATCAGGAGGACATCTGGAAGTCAATAAAACTTCGAACAAGGTCAGGCAAAGGTACTACTGCGTTCAATTTCGAGATGACGTGAAAAGTTGGTGCGAAAGATGTCCAGGGTGCGGCACCACTAAAGGTCCCAGGGGTCAGATGAAGAAATACAACGTTGCGCACCATTCGAACGGATTGCCATTAATGTAGCTGGACACTTTCCTGTGACGGACGATGGCAACAAATACATCCTTATTTCCATATGCCATTCCAGACCAGGAAGCATCCACAATAGCCAGGTCCTTAGTGGACAACATGTTCTCAAGATTGGAGTACCGATGGAGCTACACTCCGACCAAGGAAGAATATAGTGTTATTCAAGAACGTTTGCGAATTGATTGTTATCAACGATACCAGAACCACGGCGCTTCTCCCCCAGTCAGATGGCATGGTTGAACTATTCAACCGAACTATGGAAGAGCTTATTTCCAAGGTAGTGAAGAAAGATCAAAAGGAGTGGGACAGACACAGTCCACTATTTCTGATGGCAGAAAAGCCGTCCACGATTCAACCAAGCTTACTTCGTCTAGCATTATATTCTGAAGGGAAATCCGAATGCCCTGTGACCTGGTGTTCGGATCACCAAGCAGAGGTTGAGGTGCAGGACTATGCAGACAAACTGAGGGACAGCATATTGAAAATCCACGAAACAGCTCAGAAAAGTTTGATACTGACAAGTGACAGGATGAAGCTGTTATGATTTGAAAGCTAATTCAGGAGGATTCAAAAAAGGTGACCAGATTTGGCTGTATAGAATCCATCGCAGCCCTTGTCTAAGATGAAGGGTGTTCACCTCGAAAGACTGAAACCCTATCATGGTGAACCAATGATTTTGGATCGGGACGATCAAATTAGAGGGGGGTGTGTTACGGAAATAAGTAAAGTACGCCCTGTTCATATCTCACATGCTAGACAAATGCAACCGTTGGGAATTTCCGATGACGTCATAGAATTCATCGGGATATGTCCAAGAGTCAGATGACTCCGGAAATGACATTCTTGGAAATTCTAGAATTATGTTTTATTCATTGATGTTATTTGTATGATTCATTTGAAGTAAGTACAGCGCGGTATTTTGATGTTTTTCAATTAATTCATATTTTTTCAATGAATTCATTTTTTTCCTTGTATGCTCCTATTACTTGAGGTAATCTCATTCGTGTCAGATACAATTTGATTTTAACAATTCTCGAATTCAAAGTTGAAAACTACATAAATAATTATTAGTTACAATTTGCAACCGTTGGGAATTTCCGATGACGTCATAGAATCATCGGGATATGTCCAAGAGTCAGATGACTCCGGAAATGACATTCTTGGAAATTCTAGAATTATGTTTTATTCATTGATGTTATTTGTATGATTCATTTGAAGTAAGTACAGCGCGGTATTTTGATGTTTTTCAATTAATTCATATTTTTTCAATGAATTCATTTTTTTCCTTGTATGCTCCTATTACTTGAGGTAATCTCATTCGTGTCAGATACAATTTGATTTTAACAATTCTCGAATTCAAAGTTGAAAACTACATAAATAATTATTAGTTACAATTTTTCGAAGTGATAATGAAATTGAAACCCAAGTAGGTTTTGTCTATATCCTTGTGTGCTTCTGTTCAATAGCTGAGTGAATTTTTGTATTTTCAGAAGTGTTTTGATCTGAATCTTCAACTTTTTGATATATTCATGGAATTTTATAGTTGAACTGAACCGAAAAGGAACAACTTTAGTTATACTTCATTCTTTTTATTTGAGTCAGATTGCATACAAATATTAAGATGCATTTGGGGAAATTTGAATTATTCTCCAAGTGTTGATCGGAAATGCTTCTTGTGTTTTCCAATGGAAATATGTCCCATTTTTTCTGACACATGATTCGTTAGCTTGATTGAATTCAATTTTAGAATCACTCAATAAATTCTGAAACTTACCTTTTCGACTGGCCTCGTCATGTGATTTTCAATTTGTGTTCAAACTGAATAAATCGCAAGGCAAGTTTTTGAATCCATTATTCATTCATATGCTCTTGTCGAGAAAGGAATAGCAGTATAATTTAGATTATTGTGAAATACAGGCATCTAATAAATTTGTCACGAAATATTTTCTCGTGTAAATATGTCGAAAGAAGTTCTGAACATGAATATATTAACTATGCTACTAATTTGCCCAATTCGTTTACACTTTTAATTAGTTTACTTTAAAGGAGTCATAAAGGATGACAAGAAATCCTTACCAGTTACATCATAAGAATTTGTTATTTATTCCATTTATAAGTACATTAATACAATTCAGTAAGGCATCAGAAAGCTCAGATTTGATCAAAGTTGGTATTTGAGTCTTTTTTGGAGGGTTTGTAAGTAGATTTCATAGAAATATTACCTATTGCGAACGTCTCTACTTTCCGATTCCGAAGCAAACATGAAATTCCAGGAATGCGACGACTGACTGATCGACGTCCAACTGGGCTTTTCCATAGAAAGATGTCGATGTTTTCACGAATCGACAAGGAGGTACCTATGGGAAACTACTGGCTACTAGGTAGGGACGATGATATACAGTGCAGCTTTTAATAGTCACCTCCCCCCCCCTGTTAACTTCTGAACGGTTCGACGTAGAACAATGAAAAAAAACGGATTGAATGATATCTACTTTTTCAAATGAAAGACATTTTGATTGCCCGATAGATGGCATCGTTGAAAATATAACTCAATTCTCTTTTCAACAATTTTTTTTTTATTTCATTAATAATTTTTTTTACAATGTCAAGTATAACAAAATTTAAAATGCATATTGTGAAAAAAAGAATTGAAAAAATTTAAAAAAATTAGATGGTTGGGAAAGAGAATTGAATTATCTTTTCAACGATGTGCCACTTGGACCCCCTATGCAATTTAAAATTTTTAAGTTGATGTGCCCCCCGCGCCATCTATTGAGCAATCACAATGTCTCCTATTTCAAAGAGTAGTATCGGTGATAACATTCAAACGAGTTTTGGTCCCGTTGTTCTATGTCGAAGCGTTCAAAAAGTTAACAGTGAGGGGTGAAAGGGGGAGGCTATAAAAAGCCGCACTCACAATTGTGATTCCGTAGAACAACCATAGTTAAAAGAAAAATTTAGTTATCTTTTCAACGATATGCAAATCGACCTCTATGCCTTTCGAAACTTTCAAGTTGATGTGCCTCCAGCGCCCTCTGTCGAGTAATTGTAATGTATCTTCTCTCAAAAAGTAGGACCATTCAATAAATTCCATGTCTCATTCTTTCACATCAAACCGTTCAAAAGTTATTGAGTTAACGGTACCATTCAGATCCGCATTTATATTTGACATTTCAAATGCATTTTAAAAAGAAACGTTTGAACGAAATAAAAAAAAAATAGGATGGTTGAGAAGATAAATGAATTATTTTTTCAACTGTGCCACTTGTCAAGTTGATGTGCCCCTCGCGCCATCTATCGGGCAATCACAATGTCTTTCATTTCAGACAGTAGTATCGGTGATATCATTCAATACGTTTTTTTCCTTCATTGTTCTACGTCGAACCGTTCAAAAGTTAACAGAGGGGGGGGGACTATTAAAAGCCGCAGTGTATAAGATCGAGCGACCGTACCGCAGGTCAACAATTCGTAATACATGGTGAATTGTTATTTAGTAAGTACATTTCAGCAGTAAACTGTGATCGAGGATTTCATTTTCAGAGTGCATCATACTGTTGTGTTTTCGAAGTGTAATAAACGAACAATAATAAGTCGAGTATTTTTTCACAAAGACAGGCTCAGTTCGAGGAGGAAAAACAACGGCAGAGAGAAAAACAAGAGGGGAAGAAAGACGGCAGAAGAAGAAGCAAGAGGAGGAAGAGCGACGATAAATAAAGAAACAAGAGGAGGAGGAACAGAGACTGAGGGAAAAGCAAGAGAAAGTGGAAAAACCAAAGGAACGGAGGGGCAAATCGTAGGCCTGAAGGACGATGTTGATGAAATTGGGGCCAAAATCAACACAGTCTGGAGAACTATGGAAGGAATGGACAGTGAGATAAGAAAAATGAGTCAAGGCAGCCGGAGAAAAAACAAAAAATGTGGGCGGTGCAAGAAGAACTAGGAAAGAGAATTGCTTCACTGAAGATCCAAGACCACCGTGACAGGTTGCCACATCGCACAATTCCGTAATACCACCGTGTTTTGATGGGAAGTCACCATGGTCCCTATATCGAAAACAGTTTGAAGCTGCGGCAACAGCCAATGGATTGGACGATGAAGAAAGGACTTCTGCACTTATAGTGGCTTTGAGGGGACCTATTTTGGCAATGTTACAAACCATCCCACTAGACCAACATCGCAAGAATGGAGACCTTATTGCTGCTTTAGAATTGAGATACGGCGACCAACACCGAGAACAGTTGCATCGGGCACAGTTGAAAACGTGCAGAAATCTTGTGAAAGTCTGCAGGAGTTTGAAACATATGTGCAAAGACTTATCCTGATTGCCTACCCAGAAGTCCCGAAGGATTTCAAGGCACAATTGGCGGTGCAGGAATTCATTGATGGATTGAGAAATATTGAAATACAAAGAACTCTAAGGATTGACATGCTTTGGTTCGTTCCTTGGAAGTGAAAGCGGAAGGCCGTAAGAGGGCGGTATCGATCGAAAAGCCACAAAGTGGCAAAATGATGCGTATGCTTGGCAGGGAAAACAGAACCAATAACCAATCAAAAGAAAACGGCTTCAGATGTAGTAGGACCGGACATATCAAGAGGCATTTAACAGTTAACAGAGACGTGCCTTGGTGGAATAAAGAGTTAGCCAAACTTAGGAAAAAAGTTAGGAAACTCTTCAATAGAGCTAAAATTCTGGGAAACTGGGAAGATTACAAAGCAGCCTTTTTTTAATACAACAAGGAACTCAAAAAATGTAGAGAAACATGGAGGCAAATGAGTAGGGAGATTACGGAATTAGCCCCAGCTCAACGCCTTCAGAAAGTTCTATCTAAAAAACATAGCAACGGTATTGGTCTGATCAGAAAGCCGAACGCTGGATATGCAGAAACCCAAAAGGAAAGTATAAGTGCTCTCATCCAGATACACTTTCCTGGGGTTGTCACTAACTCCAACAGATCCAGCAGAAACCTAGCGGGGAAAATCTTTCCCACCTAAGAGATTAAATGGGCCATTAAGAGCTTCAAAGCTTTCAAATCGGCCAGAAAGGGCGGAATATTCCTAGCCTCACTACAAAATGGGCTTGAGATAAAAGAGCTCTCCTTGCTTGAAAAGGCTGTTCCAGGCCAGTTTCATTTTCGGTCACATACCGAAAGCCTGGGAGGGGGGGAGGGGATTTGCAGTGATGTTCAGACTGGGTGACGCCCAGCAGACGAACCAGTCTTATTGCCCCAACAGTGTCACTTCTTTTCTCCTAAAAATAATGGAGAATATTATAGACTGTTATAAAAAAACGGAAATCCTCTTGGACAGACTGCTTCACAAAAAACAGTACGCCTATCAAGCAGGCAAATCAACGATTAATGCTCTACAATGCATAGTTGAAAGCATTGAAAATGCATACTTAGCCAAAGAAATGGCTATATGTGTATCTAGAGTTATAGAAGGTGCTTTCGATCATTGGATAACTGGAGGAAAGGAATATAAATACCTCACTGATCAGATAGTACATGCAATGCTGAAAAGCAGAATCATTGTAGCTGCACTCAAAAAAGTAATGGACAGAAAAGGGTTGCCCCCAAGGTGGGGTCCTATCGCCTTTGCTGTGGTCATTGACCGTGGATAATCTGATAGTGAAGCTACATGACTCTGGAATCACGACTCAAGATACGCTGATGACCTGGTCGTCACTATTAGGGGAGGATAATATTCAACCGCTTGCAGACAGCCGTAAGTGTAATTGGAAGCTGGTGCGTGAAGGAGGGACTAAATGTAAATCCTAGCAAACCAGTGTTCGTTTCATTCACAAAGAGGCGAAAGTACGAACAGAAAGCCCCAACCCTGAATGGAACTCAGCTAACTTTTTCCAAGGAAGTCAAAAACCTGGACTGCCGCAAAGTTTTTGGCAAGACATGGGGATTGAAACCGAAAATGATATACCAGTCATATCAAACGATTATCAAACCTATGGTCACCTATGCCTCATTAGTATGGTGGCCAAAAACCCAATAGTACTCGGCACAAATTAAGCTGCAGAAAGTGCAGCGGTTAGCCTGTCTGGGAATCACGTGCTACACTGCAACATTAAAGGTAATGCTGAACCTTCCACCACTGCACTTGTGTGTAATGAAGAAAGCGCCAATGAATGCCTTCAGACTGCACCAGACATCAACCGAAGATTCTGCAAAATATTCCACTAGAACAAGATAACAGATTTTATGCCAGCTGAGCACGACTTTGAAGTGAAATATGAAGTGGTTATAAACAACCATCATATATTCACAACGAATGGGCCTCAACTAGAAAGGAATGCATTAGTGTGGTATATTGACGGTTCCAAGATGGACGAAAGGGCTGGAGTGGGAGCAACGGGTCCTAGTTTCAAGCTCTCAAAACCCCTAGACAAAGCCCCAACAATTTTTCAAGCCGAAATCCATGATATAGAAATTTGCGCCCAAAAGTGCCTTGCAAGAGGCTCCAGGGGTGCAAAAATCTATACCCTATCAGATAGCCAAGCAGCACTAAAAACTCTAAAGTCACACACTTGTGAGTCTAGACCGACTTGGGACTGCAAACTCCCCCTTAGACAACTGGCTACAAACAATCAGGTCACTCTGAAAATAAGGAAGCAGGCAGCCTTGCCAAGGAAGGAGCAAACATTCAATTTCCTGGCCCAGAACCATCCTGTGGTCTCTCCAAAGTCCACATTGAAGAAGAGTTTTGGTGCTGGGAAGCTGACCATATTGAAAATCACTGGAATAAAGGTACGTCTATAGTACACCGCTTCCTGCTTCCCACTTTACCGCAGCAGGTAAGCGGCGGAAAAAAGTATGAATACCTATTGGGGCGGTCATAGTGCACCTGCTTCAACCCGCGCAAGCCGCATTCACCGGAAGGAATAATTGTTTCTTGTTTTATTTTACGGGAAATATTATCTATTGTCAACAAAATAACCAATAGATCGTCCTTTGATAACTCCATGATACCAATTGAACGGAGCGGTGTTTTATAGCCACCACCACCTAGAATCACGCGAGTTCAACTCGCTCTATTATATGGTGTATCAATAGGAGAATTAATCATCCTGATACGACCCCTATCGGAAATAAACTGAACTGTTAAGAAAAGATATGTTTATAATACCGCCATATGACTGTTATTTTATTTCCGCGATATGCTAGGTGAATACTATTTAATATTATCCACCACTTCAATTCAATTTTATTAATCGCACAAATTCAAATTTAAACACAACATTGAAATATTACTGATACCTTCTTTTTGCCGCCATTTGTAGAAAACGGTGGCGCCCTCATCGGTCGATTTCCTTCCCTATAGGTCCACAACACAAACTTGCCACATCCATCATATGCCTAATTTTTACAATATTGTGAACTAGACTCCTACGTAAATTTTTCTCAATTGTTTTTTAGTATCGCATTTCCGAATTAAATGTTAATGCCAGTTTGATCGAGAAGTGAAATTCCTACCTTCATCATTGTGCGCGAACGGAGCCGATAACTTGACACTTGGCCTACTTGATAATAGAGATCATTAGCATTTCAGATGACGCCAATTTCATTTCAGGTTTAATTCAGTAAACAGAACACACAGGGTATATTTATTTCCTCAGCTTCCTTTTTGATAACAGCTAGAATTAGAAGCCTCCGAACATTGCACAAATAAAACACCCTATTGTTGTTTTTCGTATCATTTGAGAGGTTAACTAAATATTTTCTCGAATATTGAGAATAATCACGCAGTCTCTTTTAGATGTATGAGGTAAATGAGTTACAGATTAGAGAACAAATCCGCTAGATTATTGTGTGCTTATGTTTATATTAGTGATTACTTGTTTGGGTTCGTTTCAATGTGCAACCAAATTTATATTATTGTGGTGCAACTAGAATATTTCGAAATCATTTCACGAGAAAATATGGTTCTTTTGACAGGTGGAGAGTTGGAAATTAAATTGTCAGAAAATTTGAAATTCAATGCATACAATATGATGGACTTTGAAAATATCATTATTAGTTAACTCGTGAAGATTTGCCTTTGATACTGAATACAAGTGTATATTCGAATCTGTGACTGTAGACTGAGCACACAAAATGCAAAAGGGGCCCATTTTACAAAAAGTATCCTACTACTCAAAATTAACGTTCCTTACGCACTATTGAACGACGTAATTTTTGGAAGAACGAACTGAAAAATGAGACGGGAAGGACTCATAGACACTGTCAAAATAGAAAATAATTTCATATAGGATGTTGCAGATGTCAAAAATTAAATTTTGACATTAAGCGAGGATATAAACAAACATTCTTGGACGGCGCCATCTGCCAAAGAGATGACAGAGAGAAGCTCTATTGAAGTAACAGGTGGTGTCCCCTAGAAAATCTAAGAATATCGAATCAGTCCAAGCATCAGGGTCTTTAGACATCTTACCGATAACTTTGTAACTTTGACAAATGTTGCTTTTTGGGAAATTATTCATTCATCTGTCAATAGTTCATCTAACCGCAAATTCGCTTACTCTCCGTCAAAACATGGTTTGATGTTAGGCTCTTGCAATTTATTATAGCAAATAACTTTCTTCATTCAATATCGTTTTTTCTAAAGTAATGAAAGTGACGATCTGTTATCGAAATATAACCATAAATTAATTACAGTTCAGTTTTACCGCATTAACGTGAGAGATCGAGAACCTGTGGCTTCAACTAATACCAATTCCTAACTCGACTTCCATCACACCAATAAAAATAATGGTAGCGGCCCAGCCACATGTGAACAATAAATTGGTCTATAAGTGCTGGCACGGGCATTCGTTCATATCGGTTGCACCTAAATAAATTGTGCCATCGATAGCGTTATCTTTGCGTGAAGTTGTTGCTATCAGCCAGCAACCAGTTCGAGCGAGATAATCCTTCGATAATTTCCTACATTGGGCGTTGAGTTTTTGTCCACCAACTACCAGACTTTAAATAATTATAAGAAGAAAGAAGGAGCAGAAAAACTTCGTTATATATCTAATTTACCTAATTTATTTTTTACTTTTTAGTGGTTTTGAATAAAAGCTTCTTTTTACTTCTATTTACTTCTTACTCATTCTGGATAAGCAACTTTAAAATGAGACCATAATAAATGACAAATTAATGCCGATCTTCTGACAAAAAATCCATGATCGGCATCCCCAAATATAAAAATCCGATGGCGCGACTAGTCGGGAAGGTAGATTTCACAATATATTATTATTTCTGAAATGAAGGGTGCCACATACAAAAGGTGGTATGTGCAAATTTAGATATTTTACAGGAGGTACATTTATATGTATTATGCCCCCATAATTTGTATTAAGTTTTGAGTCTTCTCGCACATTGCCAGTTCTCTTCCTTTTTTGGCACGTATATCTTCAGGAATATCCATTATATTCGAAATTATAACTTATTTTGACGAACGAAATACAACGAACACCGCTATAAACGTCTCGCTAGGTTATATTAATTCCTCAATACCATCGCTATGATTTTTATTGTGCAACTAAACCATGGCACATACTATCTATTTAGCTCTAAACCCGCATTTGCCAAAAAGTGGCACTTACCACTTTTTGCAAATGGCACCCCTTCATATCATCCACATCATAAGACATATTTTTTATTGAAAAACACAAACAGCATTTCTATTTTTAAGCATTGAAAAACAAACAGCATTTCCATTAATATCTCCGATCGAAAGTTGTAGGCTTCTAATCCCCCTAAACCTACCTAATATTTATATGTAATTCTAACCCAAATCAAAAGAAAAAGTATAACCAAACGATTTCACTCACCTATTGAGACAGTACTACTCACTTGGGTTTAAATCCCAATAACTAATGATTATTTATATAGTTCGCTGTTCTATAATATTTAATTTAAGAAAGAGAAATATAAAGTTATGTGTGTCAAAGAGAGATAAACTATTGTCTAATGGCATCTAATTAACATAAACGAAAGATCCTCTTATGAAAGAGCATATAGGGCAAACATCATTGAAAAATATCAATCGTAATTTACAGCGGTCGTCTGTTTGTGTGTTCATCTTAGATGATTGAGAGTTGCTCAGTTCAGGAAGCTAAAGCGAAAGACATCTTTGAACTTGGCCGAGATATTTATAAAAAGTAATTTTGTGATAAATTTCGTTTCATTCGAATGGAAAAATGTGGCGTCCAGTTTGTCTAATATGATTGGCAGGTAGTCATTTATTGAAAGAAAATGTTTTTTTCTGTTCAAGCTTTCGAAATTTATTATCTCTTCTTCAGGAACTCAGAATTAAGAATAATATTGATTAGTACTATAATAGATATAAGATTGTTCGTTTTTGCGAAATGTGAGGTTATAAAATAGCTAAACAACCCAGTATAATGAAAACTGATTGTATTGAGACCTCTCGTGAAGTTTGGATGGAGAGGGATTCTCACGAATCTTTTGCTTTCCGTCGTTTTTCTCAGAGTCGTAGTTTTATTCTCTAAACGTGTGAAACGCTTCTTTCTTAAGAGATTATCAATAATGTATAGTGTATTGCTATTTCCTTGATCTTTTTGATTTTATTCTGTATTCAATGGAAAGTTTACGGTTCTGTGTATTAGAAAATTGAATCTAACCATTTTGTGTTGAATGTGGTGTTTTGAGTCGGCTGGGGTGAACCTGTTCGTGTGGGTGGGCTTTCTGTAGATGTCTATTTCCAAACGCTCTTTATTTCTGATGACCAGAGTGTCAAGGAACGGTAATCGTCCGTCAACTTCCATTTCTACCGTGAAATTAATTCGTTCGAACACTTAGTTCATGGCATGGATGTTAGGAAGACGTCTATGTTTTGATTTTTCGTATCAAAAATACAAAACACATCATCCACATCCTGAGCCAAATTTTTCGAAAATATTGATTTTGAAGTTTCAAATTCATTTCGAATTTACTCATAAAAGGTTTGCCATGAATGGTAATAGACAATTGCCCATGGCAGTGCCATATCCTTCTGTTGGAATATGAAATAGTTTGGATACATGCATAAATGTCAATTTCAAAAATTCCTCGACTATTTCTGTTTCAAACTTGTTCGACTCTTAAAAGTTCTTTCAAGTACTGCAAAGTTTCAGGATTAGGTACACTTGGAGACAGAGAGCTTACATTTCGAACGAAACCAAAATCTCACCATCCACCAAAGTAAAGTTTTTCATTCTATCGATGAACTCATAAGAATCCTTGGTAGAGAAACTATTTGGCTGGACAGGTAAACTATTAAACTCTTCCGATAGCCATTTTGACAGGTTATAAGTTGGAGAATTGATACCTGACACAATTGTGTACCACCATTCATGGCAAACCTTTTTATGAGTAAATTCGAAACGAATTAGAAACTTCAAAGTCAATATTCCTCAAAAAATTTGGCTCAGGTATGTGGATGATGTGTTTTGTATTTTTGACACGAAAAATCAAAACATAGACGTCTTCCTAACATCCATGAACTAAGGGTTCCAACGAATTAACTTCACGGTAGAAATGGAAGTTGACGGACGATTACCTTTTCTTGAAACTCTGGTCATTATAAATAAAGAGCGTTTGGAAATAAACATCTACAGAAAGCCGACCCATACGAACAGGTTCGCCCCAGCCGACTCAAAACACCACATTCAACACAAAATGGCTAGTTTCAATTTTCTAATACACAGAGTCGTGAACTTCCCATTGAATGCTGATCGTTTTCAAAATGAAATCAAAAAGATCAAGGAAATAGCAATAATCAATAATATACACTAGACATTATTAATAATCTCTTGAAAAACAAGCGTTTCACACGTTTGGTGAATGAAACCACGACTCTGAGGAAAACGACGGAAAGTAAAAGATTCGTGAAAATCCCTTATCATCCAAACTTCACGAGGCCTCAATACTATATTCCGGGATGTAAATCTCCAAGCAGTTGATAGCAACAGAAATAACTTGCAAACATTATTAGGAAACCCGAAAGACAAAAATGGCATGTTAGATAAGTTGGGAATTTATGAAATTAGTTGTCAAAATTGTGACAAAGTCTATTACGGTCAGACAAATCGTTCAATTTCAAAAGAAATCCACGAACATTTCGCCCATGCTACCTACCGAAGGAAGATGAGTCAAGTGTGGCAGATCCTATGATCGAATCTGGTCACAAAATTAATATTCATAATTTGAAAATGATGAACGACACTAGAAAATTAGACTGCTTGGAGAGTATAGTTATCCACAAAAATCATAATAAAAATTTACTTAATGCGGATAATGGGCCTATGTATTCCACTTTGTTTACTTTGATCCCCATAGAACCATCAAGATCCCATTAGCGACTTGAGGACCAATAATTCGTATAAAATAACCCAATTAGAATCACCAGGTATAAATTGTAAGAAAATTTATTTAGTATAGTTAACCTACTGATGATGATAACATAGTTATCGAAATACGCATATAGGTGTGAAGTGAGTGAGTGTGGTGAAGGGGTTACTTGTCAATTTTTTTTATTTCAACACAGTATAAAATAATAATAATAATAATAATATAACCGCCTTTATTGATCGGTTATGATATACAGACGGGTGAACAATAGTATAAACCTATCAAAAGACAGAGTTAGCTCTGATTCGAGCTCAATAGAGAGTCGAACAAGTGATTTTTTCCACTCAACCAAATCGAGAAAATTTTAATTAATTCTGGTAAGGAAGATTGTTGTAAAAAATATTGAATTTGGACTGTCACATACATTCAGATATATATATATATATATATATATATATATATATATATATTTCGTATGAGAAGCACATAATAAGTATAAACAAGTATAAGTATAAATAAAAAGCCATAGTATAAGTATGAATATGAACAAGAGATATGACAGAACAATTACGGTATGACTCTATATCATACATAGTCTAGTACAAACAAATTTTACAATACAAATCTACTAACAAACAAATCTACTAACAAAACATGTAAACTTCAATATCTAGGCCATTGATCGAATCCACTGCCCCAGGGGAAGCGGAAAGAATTCCATGGATGCCACCAGGGAAGGATCTGATCGGCACTCATTCAGAATGTGGTCCATTGTCTATCTCGGCGCACCACAATCGCACCCCTATGAATCCACTATTTCCCATTTAAACATTTCATCACGACATCTTCCATGGCCCACTCCAAACCGATTTAGCCGATACCTGGTCCGATGAGGTGGATTCATGCCCTCAGGTTTGCTAGTTGGGTCGGTGATATTTTCCAGGTTTCTAACCTCTTGGGTGGCGGCTATGGCCTCATTCCATTTGGAGTGTATATTGTACATACCTTCTATTTCTTCATCCATCCAGATGGGGCGGCGGGATTTCAGGCGGTCGGGAAGGGGGAGGGTTGAGACCTCGTTGAATGGGAAGGTTATTTAAGGGGTTGCTAAGTTTCTTCCATTCTTTATCGGCAGCTGCCGTTCTCCGAAGTTGTGGTGGAGCAATATTGGCCAGAATTGGAAGCCACACAGTAGGGGTGGGTTTTACGGGACCAGTAATCATCCGCATTGACTCATTAAGTGAACATCGATTTTATGAGTATGGGAGCTTCTATACCATACTGGGGCGCAGTATTCTGCGACGGAGTAGGTCATAGCTAAAGCTGTACTCCTAAGAGTGCTCGCATCCGCCCCCCATGTTGTGCCAGCAAGTTTACAAAGAATATTATTTCTGGACTCAATCTTCTGTGCGGTCTTTGTTAAGGGCTGCTTATAAGTTAGGGATCGGTCCAGCATAACTCCTAAGTATGTGTGGTAGGGGTTATGTCTGATTATCGTGCCATCAAGGTAAACGTTGGCCTCCGCCTGGGCCTGCCTATTTGAGAGATGAACGACGCAGACTTCCGACTTGAGTAAGTTAGGTTTAAGGCACCACTTAGTATAATAGTCGTGCATAGCTTCGAGGTCGTCTGTTAGTTGGTCGCTTCCCAGTTCTAGAGACTTATGCTGGTTTGCCATATCCATATCGTCTGCGTAGATACATTTTTGGGTTGTGGTAGAGGGAAGGTCGTTCGTATAGATATTGAATAGCAGGGGGGGCAGTACCGACCCTTGTGGTAGGACGTTTTGAATGGTGTGGGTGTGGCTCTTTTTGTCGTTAATATGGACTGTGATTCTTCGGTTCCTCAGTATGTTTCTCATAAGGGTGGATAGCTTTTTACATGGAATTTTTTTTTAGAACTTGTACTTCATCCCATTTATATAAAACTTGCTATAAAAATAAATTAAAAATGCAGCAGATCATCAAAAACACGAATCATGTGGCCGGAATGTCTGTCACTCTTCATACTGGTATAGTACAGAGACATTGACTTTTGACATCTTACAGTGATGCCAATTGTTTTAGGAGGCACTGGGTCCAATATCAGGTGTTGGGAGTAAGTGTGTTACGGGTTTGGTGGTTGTTAATTTCGTGTAGTAAATATGTGTAAATAATGTCTTTTTTAGAATTAACTGGTTGTTTGAATATGTTGGTCATTTCTAGGAATATTCTTTTGTGTTTGTTCTTTTGTCTAATATTGCAACCTTTTCATATGAAAAATTGTGATCGTTATCTCGAACGTGTTTGACCAAAGTCTATGTTTGTTTATTATTCCTCGCATCACTCTTGCGTTTCTATCTTTGAGGTATCTGCTGGTTTGCCCTATGAATTTCTCGTCATGGCATAGACCACGTTCGATAGATTTAACAGTTGGTCTTTGTCTTTTAATTTGGAGAAAAAATTATTGGCTTGTTTATAATTCCTAAAGGCTAATTGAATATTGTTATATTTATAAAACATTTTGTTTAGTTTGTACGGTAAATTTCCTAGGTAATAAATAGTAGAATGTGGATTTGTTCATACTTGATTATTGGTGGTGTTTGTGTCCGTTAGAGTTGAATCTGTTGAGGACCTTTGGAATCGGTTAATAATTTGGAAGAGTAGCCACTGTTGTTGAATTATTTTGCTAGTTTTTTCAGGTTTTCCTTAAAGTGGCATGAGTGGTCTTGATGACTCTACAAAGTTAATCTTTTGTTGTTTTTGTTGGAATGATTCATAATGTAGAAATCTGACTGATGAGGCTGGTTTTGTATAGCAGGTAGTGATTAACTTATTATCGTCTCTTCTTATCAATGTTGTATCTAGGAAGGGTACACTGAAGTTGCAGTCTTCTTCTATGGTGAAAAATATAAACTAGTTGTAGTTGTTGAAAACTTCCAATATTTCAGCTTTTTCATTATATGGTATGCTTAGTATTATATTTACACGGATTCTTATATGAATTCACTTGTATACAGACACATTTAGGTAGTTTGTTTTGTAATATAACAATTAGCAATATTTAGAGTACCTAGTGGGTGGTTGTAGATAAACGCCGTTCTTCAAAATAAATATTCTCTGTTTTTTCAACTATTTTGAAATTGCTTTTTTATATAATTATTTGTTGGCGTCAACATGTCATAAACAAGAAGAGCTCAATAAACTGCAGAGAAAAGCGCGCCTGATCATAACAGGGGCAACGTTTACCCTCCCGAGAGCAGCAATGGAAGTCCTCCTCAATATATCTCCGTTTGCTCAGAGAAGGAGGCAGGAGTGAGTGTATTCTGAAACCTGTCGGGGTCAACGTGTAATACGGGAGGAAGTTGTCGCAAGATAAAATCCCATCCGATTCTAGCAACGCCATCAGACACAATGATCCCCCTATACAACTTTGATAGACCTTATGAGATTCTTCTCCCGGCCGGAAAGAGATGAATAAGAGACGAAAGAACGGGAACTCACAAGGGCCAATATACAATGGTACACAGACAGCTTCATAACGGAAGACGGAGTTGAGGCCGGATTACATGGAGTACAGCCAGAATTTAACTTCAGTGTAAACCTGGGAGAGTACGCGACAATATTCCAGGCAATCGGAGTCCTTGCAAGAAATACTGAACAGAAACAATCAATTGGCATCAAGTCGGATAGAATTCAGATTAGTATGGAACTACGAGAAGGCCCTTCAAATCGTAGACAGAGACAACAGAATGAATCTGGTATGGGTCCTTGGACACAAAGGCTTTGAAGGAAATGAAAAAGCCGGCCTTCTGGCAAGAGAATGCACTATATTCATACGACCAGAGTGCTTCTTTGGAATAGCAAAGAGCATAGCCAAAGAAGTGTTCTGGTATGAAACAGTGGGGCAAGTGCACTCGGAGGCATTTATACAAAACCTTCGAAAAGAAGAACAGCACCCTTGTTGGAACTGAATAGGAAAAACCTGAGAATTAAAAAAGGACTACTGACAGGTTTCTATAGACTGCGAAAGCATCTTGAAAAAATCGGACTTGGGGAGAGCGCAGAGTGTCGCTTTGCCAAGACGAGAAAGAAACTGCAGAGCACATCTTGTGCAGATGCAAGGGTCTGGAAGGAACGAACAATTCTACCGTATGGACTACGGGCAGATAGAGCCCAAAGACCTGGAAAAGGTATCACCGAGCACCATCGTCGACTTGAAGGTAATTTAATTAGGATCGAGCCACAATAGATCTGAGGAGGTCGCAGTGAAAAAGAACCTTACCTAACCTAACCATGTCATGAATGGAATTTACTGAAAGTTGTATTATGTAACTTTTGAAGAAGAACAATTTCTTTGGTGAAACCAATTTTATGCCAAAATATGTTGAAGATTAGTGGATGAGTGCATATAGATTGTGTTGATGAGTGTTTTCGCATAATTATCTTAGTTCGACCTCTGAAGGGCTGTAAACGAAGCGACGAAATCACATTATTCTCGAGGCGTAAAAGTTTGGAAACTAAAAAATTACCTCCAAAAGATGGAGTTGTAGGCTTGTAATCAATGAGACCTAAGTTTTTTTCATAACAAATTTCAGTTTCAAGAATATTACTCAGAGTGTACTTGTGTAGATATTAATTTTTCCACACAAGATAAATCTAGAATAATTTATAACACCGCATTCAAAATGTTTACACTGGGTATGATCCCAATCGGAAATTTTATTCCACACTACATTTTAGATATTCTTATGGATTAAAAGTCGAAAATTTCCATTTCACAAAAATCAAATAATTATTACAGACACTGTCCATATATTTCACATATTTCACCACCTGAATGCATTGACCTTCATGTCCACCTCGCTCTCAATTTGAATTATAACGAATTATAAAGAAAGAAGTAACTATATCTTCTCGTACATTCAGAATGGGGACTAGAATGCAAGCTTATGTGGGAGAGGTCTAAGCAGCACGAGGGAAACGACAGCCGGTGTCAAAGATAGAGGGGTTTCAACGGAGGAACGATCACAAAAGATAAATGAAATGTGCTTCGGCTTTTGTATGGAAGAACCAACATCCAGCAGAACAGAACTGGGGATGGGACTTACTCGAAATCCAAAGCCGAACATGAACGTTTACCGGGTATATTAATAGTAGAAATATGAGCAGTCATGATGTGAATATCGTCAGTTCAATATTCGTGTGTTTCCTTATATCGCCCTTACAATAACCTCTTGCATGGAAAATAAGTTTGCTCTACATATTTTCCTTACAGTAGTATAACTTGCCGTTGAAACTTTCAATTATAACTTTCCATTCTAATAGACGCATGACCTTTGACATCTTTGCAGTTTTCTTGAAATTACCATACAATTACAGTCTCAATCAGCTTATGAAAATGATGGTATATTTATTGTTTTTATTTTGGTTTTTTATCATTTTTATAGGGAAAGGTGATTGAGTAATGATGAATTACATACAAATAATTAATTTAAGAAAGGTGAACTCAATTTAGAGAAACGCCCACTTGAGTGGACATAAGGACTTGGACGACATTTTTTGCACATAACCTCAATTAAACCTTCTATTTTTGGAACGAAGATCCTTTACGCGGCTTGCGGTAGGTGTTGACCGATAGAAATCGTCACGTAAGAAAAAAGCGTTATGCTCCCTCCATGCGACTTTCTTTGTCTCTGTCTCTTTCTATTATATACGAGTCAGTGTGACAAGCGTCTAGCCCTTGCTCATATGATACCGAAGGTGTACGAAACCATCCGAACTGCTGTTCTGATTGCGGGAAATTTAAAATGATACATGAGCGGTTGGATATCCATGCGGAATACAAGTCGGATATTATCGTTGAGTTGTAATACGTGAAAGATTGATAATAATAATTATGAGAATAAAAAATAGTTGATGATTTCATGGATTAAAGTTGGAAAAGTACCATTTGGGGAAAAATATAATTTTGTGCCACCTCATTATCGAAACATCTAGATTTAAGAATAAAAAAGTTGTATGCGGAAACACCAAATACATTTAGTCTTACTTATTTTTTTCTGCTCTTTCCAAATTTGTAAATAAAATTTTAAAATATTGATATACAGGGTGTTGTTTCGACTCGACACCTACTTATTAATTTTTTTAAGGCCGGACCTGGAATAAGACTTTTATTTATTATGTTAATCAACACCACTGTGGACAAAGAACATACGAACCAAATATTACAAAAATGTATAGGATGGTTCATAAGTTATGATTAATTGAAAAAAAATGGGGAAAATTAATATATCACCCTGTATCTTGGTTATAAAGAACGATAAACCCATAAAATATAGGTTATTCAGAAGCACCTCGCTGTCCTCACAACTCACTGACAGACAACGTATAGCCTAAACCGGTGGGTCTAGAAGCATAACAATTTGCGCATGAATTCCTTATACAGTGCGCGTCAAAATTATGGAACAAATTCGATATTTCGCAAGCCATGTACTTTTGACAAAAATCCTAAAATAGGTCGATTTTTATTTTAAAATGCCGAATTTTTTATGTATATTCTAAAGAGGTTATGTCACTGGTTTTGACATGGTGACGTTATCGGTAATTTTTTTAAATTGGAATAGATGTCTTGTGATACCTCATCTGAAAGGCCTTTCAATACTGCATTCAATGATAATAATTAATAAGATATTTTTTTACAGGTGAACAAAAATTAATATTTTATTTCAATAAGAGAATAACTTTATATCCAACAAAATCGAACAGTTAAATAAGATGTTCGAAATGCTATCCACCAGTCTCTTGACAATAAGCAAATCTACGGACACATTCATCTTGCACATTGCGAATAACTTCCGGAGTAATTCTGTTAATTTCGATCCGAATTCGATTTTTCAACTCTTGTAGATTTTGCAGCCTATCTACATAGACCTTCGATTTCAAATAACCCCACAAGAAAAAATCCAGGGGCGTAAGATCTGGAGATCTTAGGGGCCACTCTATCGGTCCGCGTCTACCAATCCACCTCCTAGAAAAACAGTTATTCAAAAACTCGCGAACATCACGTGCATAGTGCGGGGGTGCACCATCTTGTTGCAACCAAATACTTTCATTTGGTGAGTTAGGATTGTTGGCGTTTGAAAAAATATATTTATATTATTATTACATTATGATTATGAAATTCTTGTATTGTCATCGGTCCTTGATATGTGTGACAAATTTCAGATCATTCGGAAGATTGGAAGTGGGTGAATATTTACTTCCAAGATTTTATTTCATTGTGAGTTACTCAGTTACAAGTGAAGATAATAAAAGCGTGTTAAAAAAGGCAAAATTTTACTTTTTTGAGCCAAGGCTCTAATCCCTTAGACTGCCCTGGCAGACTAGTGAGTCAGTGCTCTACTACACCAATGGATCCTTTTCAAATATTAATAGTTAGCTATTTCCTAGTCTAAAATGGAAACAAAAGACAATCACAAATTAATGCCATAATAGGCAAGTTAGTGTCAAATAAATGTCAGTTGAAATATCAACAAATATTCTTCACAAATTCTAAGTGAAAAGGTTATAAAAGTGAACTATGGCTACTTTAAGTAAAACCCAACGCATAGAAATTTTAATTTTTATTGGATGCGGAGATAGAACCAGAACTCAGCAAGAGGTATGCGACTTGTTCAATGCGAAGTATCGAAATAGACCTATCAGTCGTTCAACAGTCAGTAAGATTGAGAAAAAATTTAGAGAAACTGGTCATGTCAAACATATTCCGAATGCTGGACGTCCTAAAATAGAAGAAAACGTGAAACTTGATGTTCTTTTGGGTGTAGACAATAATCCTCACAATACTTCACGACAAATTGCAGCAGACCTTGACATATCCCAAAGTTCTGTATTACGTATTCTAAAAGCAGAAGAGTACCATCCATACAAAGTACAGCTACATCAACAACTCAATGATGATGATCCCGATCGCCGTGAGGAGTTCTGTGGAATAATGCAGGATTTGTGTAACCGCAATCCACGTTTTATAAAACAAATTCTGTTTTCCGATGAGACTATGTTTTGCCTAAATGGTTCAGTAAATTGTCAGAATTGCAGATATTGGAGTAGGGATAATCCTCACTGGATGATGGACGGGCATACTCAATACCCTTAGAAAGTCAATGTTTGAGCAGGGATAATAAACGACAGGATTATTGGCCCGTATTTTTTCGAAGGAAATCTCACAGGGGAGCGTTACTTGGAATTTTTAAGAAATGAACTCATACCTAGCCTTGCCGATATTTTTCCAAACGCCAACAATCCTAACTCACCAAATGAAAGTATTTGGTTGCAACAAGATGGTGCACCCCCGCACTATGCACGTGATGTTCGCGAATTTTTGAATGACTGTTTTCCTAGGAGGTGGATTGGTAGACGCGGACCGATAGAGTGGCCCCCAAGATCTCCAGATATTACGCCCCTGGATTTTTTCTTGTGGGGTTATTTGAAATCGAAGGTCTATGTAGATAGGCCTCAAAATCTACAAGAGTTGAAAAATCGAATTCGGATCGAAATTAACAGAATTACTCCGGAAGTTATTCGCAATGTGCAAGAGGAATGTGTCCGTAGATTTGCTTATTGTCAAGAGACTGGTGGATGGCATTTCGAACATCTTATTTAACTGTTCTATTTTGTTGGATATAAAGTTATTCTCTTATTGAAATAAAATATTAATTTTTGTTCACCCTGTAAAAAAATATCTCATAATTATTATCATTGAATACAGTATTGAAAGGCTTTCCAGATGAGGTATCACAAGACATCTATTCCAATTTAAAAAAATTACCGATTACGTCACCATGTCAAAACCAGTGACAAAACCTCTTTAGAATATACATAAAAAAATCGGCATTTTAAAATAAAAATCGACCTATTTCAGGATTTTTGTCAAAAGTACATGGCTTGCGAAATATCGAATTTGTTCCATGATTTTGACGCGCACTGTATAAAAAATCGACCTATTTCAGGATTTTTGTCAAAAGTACATGGCTTGCGAAATATCGAATTTGTTCCATGATTTTGACGCGCACTGTATAACGTAGTAAGCACTAACAAAGGCTTTTTGAAAATTCACCATCTTGGGGTTGAAAATTAGACACACGACTATACACGAATAAAAATGTTTTGGTCGAAAACAAAACGTGTTGAATCTGTAACAAAAAATATTACAAGAGATATATTTTTTCATTAGAAGCCATTTAAAAGTTACTGTTGACAATGAAGTACCTGAAAATATAAGGAAATTTGACAACGAGACGAGCAAATGATACCTTTTACAGGAGTAAATGGAGTAAATCAATTTGTCAGAGGAAAGCCAAATCCTGAAGGCCTAGTGTCATGGAGGCGGGCTGTCTGATATAGTCAGACTGGCAGGCACATTGAATCCAGAGGAACATATTATCATAGATCGCTACTTCGCTACGATTTGCTGGATTTTTTACCAGGAAAGAAAATTGTAGCTACATGTACAATCATGAAATTGCGAGTGCCATCATCTGTCCACTTTACTTATGAAAATGTAATAAAAAAATTTACAAGAGGTTTTAGTGAGCAAACTGCGCGAGATGATGAAGAAATCAACATTGTTCAACGCCATGATCAAAAACTCATACAAACATAGAAAAAATAATATTGTCTCCAGTCAGATATTATTAAATAGTGTAATGACTGCGTGGGGGAATTGATTTCTTCTAAAACCAAGAAATCGACCCATGAAAATATTTTTACATTCAGTGGATTTATCCACAGCTAATGGTTGGATACTATTCTGACAGTACAGAAAAAAAAGTTAGGAGACCCAATATCATTTTAGATTTTCTGCAGTTCAAACTTATGCTGAATCTTCTGCAAGACATAGACAATAAAGAAAATAATTAATTTGGGGTCAACTAAACAACGAAACTTCATACGGTTCATCTGGTACATCACCACAAACAAAAAACCTTGCCGGAAAAATAAAAAACTCTATTCGTTGCAAATTGGGTGGTTGTAATGAAAAAAGAACACAAATTTTATTAAAAAAATTGTTATATATTTTTATGTCTTACTTCAGAACACAATTGTTTTTATGATTATCACGCGGAGGTAAATGCTGTGAACATCTTCGTTATGTTTAACTCTTTCTTAAATATTACAAGAGTAGTCATATTTTCGGTTTCTGTGATTGTTTCCACTGAAACATTGTGAAATTTCTTACATGAAATTTGAATTAACTTTATGACTGAACTGTTTGTTTATTAGCGTAAGTGCATTGAAATTGTCAGTATTTGAAGGTGCAATTAATAATTTTTCAAATCGTAATATCGCTTTCATGCTCTCGCTTGTACTCACACTCTGCATATTGTTAAGAAAATGAGTTCAGTACGCCCCTGCAAGTTTATCTGGTTGTTTATCGCAGCGCCAGACGATGTTCAGCCATTTCAAGAATCCCCTAGCAAATTATTACTTGCACGAGCTCTAATTAGGAAAAAACAGGAGTCGCTGATATTAGACTCACGAGACTGTTAATTGAAGACGAATGAACTACCACACACATGAGACAGGACCAGGAAACCGATCCAAACATTGGAGACTTTCGACATTGGAAAGAGGACGGAACTAGCAGACCCTCCTGGAGAGATATTTCGGACAGAGATCAACCTTCAAGGCAATGTGGGCACAATGGGATTCCCTGATTTTGGAAAATAGATTACTCAAATGGGTATGGAAGTCAGCTGATAGGAGTTCGTCAATTTCCCAATTGATTTTGCCCAGGAAGAGAATAAGTGAAGTCTTGGAGGAAAATCAGGAGGATATCTGGGAGTCAATAAGACTTTGCACAAGATCAGGTAGAGATTTCACTGAGTTCAATGTCGAGACAATGAAGGACACTGGTGCAAAAGATGTCCAAAGTGCAGCGCCACTGAAGGTCCCTAAACAAGGTCCAGGGATGAAATGAAGAAATACAACGGAAGTCAGGTCCGTGATGTAGCTAGACCATTTCCTGTGACCGATGATAATAACAAATACATCCTTGTTGCCATTAACTTTTTCAGCAAATGGGTGGAAGCCTAGGCCATTCCGTACTAGGAAGCATCCACCATAGCAAGGTCATTGGTAGACAACATGTTCTCAAGATTTCAAGTACCGATGGAGCTACATTCCGACCAAGGAAAGAATTTCATGTCGAAGTTATTCAAGAAAGTTCGTGAGCGATCGTCAGCAACAAGACCAGAATCACAGCGCTTTACTCTCATCAGATGGCATGGTTGAAAGATTGAGGTGCAGGACTATGTGGACAAAAAGAGGTTGATACTGGCAAGTGGCAGGGTGAAAGCTCATCGTGATTTGAAAGCTAATTCAGGAGGATTCAAAGAAGGTGACCAGGTTTGGCTGTACAATCCACGTAGGTACAAAGATGTATCTCTGAAACTGACACCTTTTTGGGAAGGACCGTACGAGGTAAAGAAGAGGATCAACGACGTAGTTTACAGAATCCAGCGCAGCCCTGGGACTAAGATGAAGGTTGTTCACCTGGAATGATTGAAGCCCTATAAAGGTGAACCAATGGCATGGAGTAACAAAAATAAGTACAATACGTCCCTGCATGTTTATCTGGATGTTTATCACATCGCCAGACGATGTAACGGTCGGAGATTCCGAAGGTACCGGAAACTTCTGCATACTAGGGACGATAATATATAAGATCGAGCATACCGCATGTCAACAAGTAGTAATTCATATTAGCGAGTTCAAGGTGAATTTTCAGTGCGATGCGGTACGAGATACATTTCGGTAGTGAACTGTGTGAATGGGTATTTTATTGTCAGAGTGCATTATTGCGTTGTGTTAGACTGGTTAGACATTGTGGTGTCACACAATCAAAAATTGCACAAGTAACCCCTTCACTACACTTACTCACTTTACACCTATATGCGCATTTCGATAACTAAGCTATCATCATCAGTACTGGTCCTCAAGTCGCTAATGGGATCTTGATGGTTCTATGGGGATTAAAGTAAATACAGTGTAATACATTATCCATATTATGGTTTTGTGGATAACTATACTCTCCAGGTAGTCTTATTTTCTAGTGTCGTTCACCGATTTGATCATTTTCAAATTACGAATATTAATTTTGTGGCCAGATTCAATCATATGATCTGCTACACTTGACTAATTCTCCTTTCGATAGGTAGCATGGTTCAAATGTTCGTGGATCCTTTTGGAAATCGAACGTTTTGTCTGACCATAATAGAATTTGTCACAATTTTGAAATTCCCGATTTATCTAACATGTCAATTTTTTCCTTCGGGTTTCCTAATAACGTTTGCAAGTTATTTCTATTGCTATAAACTGCTTGGAGATTTACATACGGAATATAGTGTTGAACCTCTCGTGAGGTTTGGATTGAGAGGGATTTTCACGAATCTTTTGCTTTCTGTCGTTTTTCTCAGAGTCGTGGTTTCATTCACTAAACGTGTGAAACGCTTCTTTCTCAAGAAATTATCAATTAAATCCATTGATTATTGCTATTTCCTTGATCTTTTTTATTTCATTTATAAAATTGAAACTTGCCATTTTGTGTTGAATGTGTGGTGTTTTGAATCGGTTGGGATGAACCGTTTGTGTGAGTGGGCTTTCTATAGATGTCTTTTTCCCACGCTCTTCATTGCTGATGACCAGAGTGTCAAGGAATGATAATCGTCCGTCGACTTCCATTTCTACCGTGAAGTTAATTCGTTGGAACACTGAGTTCCTGGATGTTATGAAGACGTCTATGTTTTGATTTTTCGTGTCAAAAATACAAAACACATCATCCATATACCTCAACCAAATTTTTGGAAAATATTGACTTTCAAGTTTTAGATTCGTTTTGGAGTTTGCCATGAATGGTGATAGACAATTGCCCATGGTCAAGGTTTTTTTAAACTGTACGGCAGTAAGACATCAGCCGCCAAAGTCCAGTTTATCAGGACTGATCGTCAGAATCATCAGTCGTTTGTGATACGGCTATTGTTTACAGTTCTTGAAGCGGCAGTATTCAACCTGCCTAATGAAAAAAAAGCGACACCTTACGAGCAAATACAGCTAGAGGGATTTCCTGATCACCAAACGGATGAAAAAGGATACTTTCTCTTTCTGTTAAAAATGATTAAGAGTTTTCACTTATATATTATTAAGAATTTTGAATTTCAACTCTAGCGGAAAATTATTATTCACAAGGAAATTGTTTGAATTAATACTGTTACAAAATGTAGAATACATCCCTGCGTTGTTTGTCATAAAAGAGACCGTAGACCTACATTCTCCAAACCACACGTCATGAAACCATCGAGATCATTGCTGGGATTACTCGAATATTTTGGAAGCTAGGAACGAGGATATATAATTCGTGCGAACAACGGAAGCGGCAGTTTGTGAATATTATTGTGCAGATAAATAAAGAAGTTCATATTAACGAGTCCGAGGTGAAGTCTATTTTTTTGCATTCGGACTTGGTCTATACAGCCAGTCATTATCGTTTATTCATTATTTATATTCATCATGTTGTTTTGAACTACAAAAAGTCAGAAGTAAAACTGAGTATATAAGGAAGCGGAATTTTTCTCTCATAATTTAAATACATTCAGAAATATTTTGAGTTCAGAAAATTGGGCTGAAGTTTACGATTCTAACTCACTAGATCAAAAATTCGATGCTTTTTATGAAATAGTGTTGTATTATTTCAATATGGCATTCCCTGTCACTACAGTCCGATGTAGGAAAGCTGACAAGCCATGGTTCTCAAATGAATTGAAGCAAATGCATCAAATGTTAGTTGATATGACAAAAATATACAAGACCACTGGTAATGAGGTGATTAACAATAGATATAAACAGTTGAAACAAACATATAAGCAGATGGTGAAACACTCAAAAACTAATTATAATAATGAAAGAATTTGTAAAACAGACAATGTATCGAAAGAAAGTTGGAAAATCATAAACGAGATGAGAAGCAGTGGATCCAGAGATGAGATTGGTAAAATTGTTATAGACAGTCAGATCATCACAAATCGAACGGTAATATGTGACGAATTCCTGAAAGCTTTTATGAATATACAAAGCACTAACCCCAATTTCGATAAGGTAAAATTAGAACAGTTCTCAGGCATTACTTTTTTCATGACTCCAGCAACTCCACTTGAGATAAAAGAGACAATACATAAAGTGTGTTCTAAAGAAGCTGCTGGAATTGTTGAAATAAATGGTAAATGCTTGAGAGCTGTTAGTGATACAGTATGTTATCCTCTGTGTCACATAATCAATGAATCATTCAGTACAGGAAAATATCCTGAAAAATTGAAAATTTCAAAATCAGTACCGATATATAAGAGGAAAGGTTCCAAGGAAGACATCAACAACTACAGGAATGTATGCTTACAAAGTCAACTAGCAAAAATAATCGATTATTGTTTCAATTTCCGTCTAAAAAATTTCTTGGAAAATAATAAATTATTAAAAGGCTGTCAACATGGATTTCGGTCTAGAAAATCTACAGAATCAGCTATGAACGAATTATGTAATGTGATTCATTCTAGCTTGAATAATAAGGAATATCCTATTGCTCTATATTTTGATCTCAGTAGAGCATTCGATACTGTAAATCATGAGCTTCTATTTCAAAAATTAAACCGCATTGGAGTTCGTGGAGTAGCGAATAGATGGGTTTCTTCCTATTTACAAAATAGAAGTCAGATTGTCACGATGAATTCATTCAAATCAAAGTCAACCAATGTTTCTATGGGTGTACCCCAAGGCTCAATACTTGGTCCACTGCTTTTTATCATATTTGTTAATGACATGATTTTATCATGTAGTTCCCCTCAAAAAACCATAATTTATGCCGACGATACAAATCATATGATATCAGATAATCTGGGCAAAAGCATTCATCTGAGTAATGTATGCGCTGAGGAATTCTTACAATGGTGCCTGAATAATGGATTGATTTTAAATGCTTCCAAACATACTTAATGCTTTTTCAACAGAAAAATATCAGCTGTGATGCAAGCCCTCTTGTTAAAATAAATCATAAGTCAATTGAACAAGTATCAAACATAAATTTCTGGGTGTAACAATTGATGAGAAACTGACATGGAGAACTCATATCGAAAATCTGGTAGGGAAATTGAGTAGTATCAATTTTATTATCAGACAACTGAAGGGCACTGTATCTTCGGAGGTTCTCAGAATCGCATATCATGGTCTGGTGTCGTCGGCACTCACATATGGCTTGATTTTCTGAGGTAATTCAACACATATTGATAAGATTCTCTCAGAAGAAAATTATAAGATGCATGATGAGTTCAAAAATGTATCTTGTAAAGTTTATTTCAGTCATTGTCAATTTAACTACCATCACTTTATATATACTTCTAATTATGAATATCAAAAGAGCAAGATATCTACATAAAGAGTGAAATTCACCCACAAAAACACCAATAAAATGACATTCCTTACCTTCCTAGGCTTAGTGTGGGACAGAATTCTCCAAAATACCAAGGAATTCTATGTTATAATCGTTTCAATAAGATTTTTGGTGAGATGAAAAATTTCAATATCTTCAAAACAACATTGTTCATTTGTTGAAAATATAAACAGGATGTTCATAAAATCAGATGTGGAATCATCTGCGACTGAAAATAAACTTTAGTCACTATCTTCATCGTCAAGATAACCTTTGTGGCTATTCATGTTGAAAGGAAACATTCTCAATTGAATATTGATAGAAAGATTTTCTGTGATTGAAAAATCCACGATTAAAATAAGTTATTTTGTGAATGTCAACGAAAACAACTCTTCCGCTAAAGCCACTGACATTGAACTACATCTGATAGATATTCTGAAAAGGCCCTAACTCAAAGAAATCTGAAATGAAATTTGCATTTTCATTCAGATAGTTATATGATTTTCTATTCCAGTCTTAATTAAGAACTCATAAAGATGAATGAGGCAAAGAAGAATGTTTTCCAAAAGAGAGTACTCACCAGAAATCATTCATAACATTGACGCAGGAGAGACATCGCATTCACTAGGTCTTCAATACATTTTTGATTCTCTTGTAAGTTCTTATAATGTTTTTTATGAGTTTTAATCTATACATATATATATATATATATATATATTATATATATATATATATATATATATATATATATTGACTAGTCTGATAAGTTTGTACCGTTGTGTAAAAAACTTTAATGATGAATAAATTATCTCTATCTCTATTGCCTTATCGTAAGTGAAGATCTATCCCTTATTCCCTAAAATCTAACACAAAACCAAATTTGGAAAATTGAAGGAAGAAATTGCCAAGAGGTCCATCGTGGCATCTATTTCAATAGACTAACAACACTAGACCACGGAAGGGCAATTATATCTAAGTATATTATAGTTAAATAAATTCGGCTTTGATTGAGTAAAATTTTTAGCCCTGTTTTCTGTATGGATTTAAAGATGCAGAGGATGATTTTTTTCCGTTGAGGGCGAACAGTGTAAGCAAATTGAAGGGGGTAGGGGTTCCCAAACGAAGAAGGTCGGAGTAGAGCTCTTGGTGAAGTCTATTTAGTGCAGTACATTTTAGTTGTAAACAAGTATTTTATTGTCAGAGTGTATTATTGTGTTGTGTTTCAAAGTGGAATAAACGGACATTGAAATTAATGGAGTATTTCAATGAACACGAACCCCAGTTTCGTAACAATACAAATGGTTTCCAAACAGAAACAATATAAATAAGCTTTATAGAAGGAAAAAAATCTACAACTTTCTGCAACCACAATATAAAAAACTGATTACGACCTGTGTTTCAACTATATGTGGTATTATTTACTCCCTAGGGAGTAATGTTGAAGAGAACGCCTGCTAAGTGTTATCGTTTGAGTCGCGTTAAAGAATATACCTTAATCAACAGGTGGAATTCTGAATGGTCCCTTGAAGGAATGAATAATTGTGTAGTTTTTAACGTCCTTAATCTTGATTTGGGTTTAGGGTTAGCGAGAATAGGACACAGTAATGAGTTGTCTGAGATTACTGAATTGACGTTTTTTTCAAGGCTGAAAAATACATGATTTGTAGTTCCCTCGTGTTATACGCATGGTTGTTACTAAATTGTAGGCATAAATGGGGCAAACAGACAAACCACATATAATAGTCAACACACTTAAAATATAACGAAGATACGGAAAGTGTCATAAAACAACTATTTCACTCCAAATAAAGATCTACCTTTTTAATTATTCAGACGAAATTGTTGTTCGGTGGAAGACGAGTTCGTTGAAGATCCACATTATTTGTCATGTGGCGGATTGAGTATTTCAATTATAAAAATTCTTTTCTGGACCACAATCGTTAATACACAGAAATTTTTGGAAGTACGGAGGTGGGAACAAATAAAATATATTTTCTTGAAACCTTAGAAAATTAAAAAAAGAAGAAAAAACAATAAAAAACGGTTGCTTTATCTCATCCATTAGTATGGTCTCATTGACGAGACTTCATGGAATTGGAAGAACATTTTAGTCTGGTTCATTATCTTTCAGTGTCTGTTCTCATATTCACTGTGTCATTCTGTAATATTTGAATCATTCACTGATATTTCTCTTATAATAATGACTCTCTCTCTGTCTACAATTTGAGTTTCTTCGAAATTGAATTCATGTCTCTCGGAGAAATGTTAGTGCCATTTTGTTTTATTTGTCTTCGTTTTTTTCCCTGCAGTCATATTTATGTTGTTGAATTCGAGCCTTCAGATATTGTTTGGTCATCTCAATATAACATTTTTCACAGTTGAGTCAATTTATTTTATATATTACTTTGGAACAATCAGAAGTCGGTGTTTTAACAGAATTATCAATGAATATAAGCCAGATTTGGTAAATCAAGCTAAGGGAGACAACATAACTGTCATTCCATACTATAAGTTCCCATATATAAGAGGATTATCGGAAAAAATTGTGAACTGCTCAAATCCGTACAACCTCCATGAAATAAAAATAGCCCTTTACCCTATAAATCAAATTAAAAGCATCTCCACGAAACTCAAAGATAAAACACCAACTGTGAAAAATGTTATATTGGGATGCCAAACAATATCTAAAGGCTCGAATTCAACAACATAAATATGACTGCAGTGAAGAAAACAAAGACAAATCAAACAAAACTGCACTAGCATTGCATCATTTTCAGAGAGACATGAATTCAATTTCGAAGAAACTCAAATTGTAGACATAGAGAGTAATTATTAAGAAAAATATCAGTGAAATAATTCAAATATTCCTGAATGACACAGTGAATATGAGAACAGACACTGAAAGGTTGAGCATATTTTAAATAAATATAAAAAAATCATAATGAATCAGACTAAAATGCTATTTCAAGTCCATGAAGTCTCGTCAATGAGACCGTACTAATCCGTTTTTTATTGTTTTCCTTCTTTTTTATTCTTTTAAGGTTAACAAGAAAATATATTTTATTTGTTCCCACCTACGTACTTTCCATTCAACTTTTGTGTTTTAACGATTGTGGTTCAGAAAATAATGTTTATATTTGAAATACTCAATCCGCCACATGACAAATAATGTGGATCTTCAACGAACTCGTCTTCCACCCACAATTTCGTCTGAATAATTAAAAAGGTAGATCTCTATTTGGTGTTGAATAGTTGTTTTATGAAACCTTTCGTATGTTAGTTAAATTTTAAGTGTGTTGACTATTTTGTGTTGTTTGTCTGTTTGTCCTATTTATCCCTACAATTTAGTAACAACCATGTGTATAACACGAGGGTATTACAAATCATGTATTTTTCATCCTTGAAAAAGACGTCGAAACGTCGGCAAATTAGTAATCTCAAATAACACATTACTGTGTCCTATTCCCGCTATCCCAAAAAAAAGGAATGAATAATGTTTAAAGTAGATATTTTGCAAATTATTATAAAATGAGAGTGGATGGATACATTATGTTAAAATAACATGCCAAATCCCTTTTCTCCTTTAATAGTTTTGAGAATGTAAATGAAAGTAAATTTTTTGTTAGACTAGCCTTGAAAGTTAATTTATAACCCATTCATTTTCGGTTTGTATGATACAATTTGCAGGAAATATGATCGGCGCTGAGATGAGATGAAATATAGTACCTACCGATAAGATTAGAAAACTTAAAACGATATATTTGATCATTGTTCCCCAAGTGATCGACTACAACATTTCTCATGGCTGGTGGAAAAATATGTTATCATTGAAAATGGTTGTTACAACAAAAAACAAATTCACAAATCACCAATGAACAAATGTTTTCGAGAAAAGAATGCAACTAGTGTCGCCATAAATCATATAAGTCATACTTATGGAAAAGGTAGTAGAGTTACAATAAATAATCACGATTCATCATTATGTAGCATGCTTATCATCAATTTTGAGCAATAAAATGATAACAAGTCGCATAAAAACTAGTATGTAAGTTGTAAATCAAACTTTCTACTCGAGGTTGATAAAAATTGGGTGGCTAATTGAATCTGCAAAAAATATTTCACAATCCTAATTTATGAGGTACGAGTATCTAATTAAAGCTGATATTAAAATATAGGAAATATAAAATCACACAAGTTGATGGTCTGGTATAAAATAAGATGCAGTCGAACAAAAATGAAAAATGAAATCTATTTTTTGTTCATATCAAAACTCCATTTCTTTTCTATTCTGAAAATGAGCCCACAGTTCAAATTAACTTTCCTATCCCCAAAAACTCATATTTTATTAGATATTCCGTAATTATAATTATAGGCCAATCAATAGAGATTTTCTGCTCTATTGATTCTGTGATAAAAATACTACCAGGAAACCGACCGTAGTTATATATTGTTATGTTTCCTACTAGCAAGTGTAATTGCTAAAGTAGTACAAGCGCGCTGCTCCCGTTATGAATCTGCTGCTCTACCCCCACTCCTGAGCCGCTTTCATGCTCCCGTTTTCAGTCATGTTTGCAATTATTTCTCACCTATTTCGCAACATTTAAACGCAAACCGAGAATAGACGTTTCGTAGTACTATACTTCTTCTCTCAGAATCTTTCAGAAAAATTTAAATCGAACCACCTATGGAGCATTCAGTGCTGCTGCAATAAAGTGCGTTAAAAAATTCAGATTGCAATTATGCCAGAAATAATGATCCGACAGCGCCTCAATTTCTCACACACAGAGTACATATCAATCACTACTAAGTCGTGGAAAGCCTGAACTGCATCTCAAAAAGTGGCGGAATAATGATTTTTTTATTTAATGCTGATTTTTTCTGGTTTTTCCGGTTTTTCTCCGTTACTAATAATCCGATCGAGTCGTGCTAAGGCTCATTTTCTTTGCATTTCAATTCTCTACAACTTGCTTCATGAGTGCAATAAACATTTTATTGCACAATGCAATAAAGAACCACTTTTTTCACTAAATATAGTTCAATAAAGTTTTGTTTTTTGCATGAACGTAGAAAAAATATATTGAGTGTAAGTTGTTTATTTAATTGACGATAAATATTGAATAGTTTGTACATAACAAATTTCTGATGAGAATATTTTCTAGTTTTATATTTTTTAGAGCATGATTTTTCAGTAGTCGGGTTTTAGTTTTTGAACTTATTTTCATTATGACAGAGTAAATGGAAATATATAAACGAGTATGGGAAAATTCTTGTAGTAATAGAAAGTGTTTAAGTATAATGTGAGTTTGTGTTTTGTAACGTAAAGACAACAATTTAGTGAAAACTGAAGAGTTGAGATATTCTAGTCAACAAGAAATTTTTATAAATGAAAAATATGTCAGCAAATTCTCCCAGACCAATTAGTTTTTTGAGTTTGTAGAATATAAGGTTCAAAATGTTGGTGGAAATGCCTGCAATTTAATTTTTTAAGAAATGTTTTTTGTACATGTTTGATACGTGAACAGGGCCTAAATGTTACTGTCAAATTCAATATGATCAGACGTAGCAATAATATCATTGTTAAATCTGATAATGTTGGATTCTCTATGATGAAACCCATCACTGATCTTAACGCTTTCTTTGCTATAGCGTTAACACGGCTTTCAAATGAAAGTTTTTTTTACCAATATGACAACTAGATCTCTTACCTAGTTATTTTCAGTGCATGTTGTTATATAATTTGAGAACTTTCCTCCAAATTACACACGAAATACTCGAAGAACCGATCCATCTTTATTTATTTGCATATTTTCCGCATATAACAAGATTTTTGAAGTACCGAAACATTTTTCATGTCACTTAAAAAATACTAAAGAGTATGGAATCTAAGTGTGACATCTGTATATTGCTAAAATGAAAAAAATCTAAGATTCTAATAAAACAACAAATTGAAACTATTGTGTATAATGCTGGCGATAGCAAATATCTTATGGTTAAGGTGTTCTAGAAAGTAAAAATATGTAACAAGCGAAAATAAAAAAAAAACAGATTTTTTTCATTTAAATGTTTATAACAATTTCAGCAATGACACGTTTTTCTTATAATGGCGCAGTCGGTTTCCTTGTAGTATTTTTGTCACGAAAAAATATCTATTGATTGGTCTATTAGGTTGGCGTATCTGCCAACAATTTCCATTATTTGTATCAAGAGAAATTGTTTTTCTTGAGTTAGTGGTTAATAATGACTTCATTAATGATAATGGAAAATAATATATTGGTGACATTACAGCCTGCTAGACAAACAGATTGACAACCGATTAAAAATATTGTTTACAATCGTCGAATCGTGATGATTAAGCGGAATGTTACCATTGTCACATTTCTTGAAAGGAGTGTATAGTTAGTAATCGGCGGATACTTTGGTTTCTATTGATGCTAAAACAATGAAAATTATTTATAAATTCAGAAAATTATTCGGTACCGAGAAAAAAAAAAGTAATAATAGCTGCATTTTTTAGCGTTGCACGCCTTTGAGATTTAGTTGCTATGTTTCTGAGCCGAACAGAATTCTGGGAAGGTAGTGTGGTCAGCACAACGCTTCAATTATCTATTATTATTTCAAGGGATTTACCCCGATTTATAGGCTGAGTCCACCTGGAGCCTCTTTCCACTGTAAAATTTGGCTATTCTGCTCACAGTGGGGTATCAAATCCACGTTACTCACTTCTAGCAAGCAAGTGCTTCGCCACTGCGCCACCAAGAAAAAAAATGTACAAACGGTAATTTTCGATATATTTTAAAGTGGGTCCAATTCTACAACTTAAATGATTTTTTAAGTTATTTTTAATTTTTTTAAATTTTAATCAGGTTTTATTTTCCTAATATTTATCGTATTCTCAGATACAACACCTCCATCGTAATTTTCCCTCATTCTTTAATTCTTTTTGAATAAAGCATTGAACTTTTGGGTCAGGAAATTTTCTGGAATATTTTCTTAATTTTTATCCCGATCAACTGCGGTGACTACTCTTTGCAATGCACTTCCTATTGGTGCAACGTTAATGCAGTAACCACCACCAACTACTGAGCAATGTAGTTCCATTTTCGACCACTGAGCTTGCCATTGAGAAATTCAGAAGGAATTGAAACAATTAGCAAAAGAAAAAGGAATGGGAAAAGACAAAGTGAGTTACCAAAAGATCACATCCAATGGAAAAACATAACGGATATCAGGGAATAAGAAACATGCAAAGAAAATATAAAGAACGGCAAAAAACCTATAAAGATGGGAAGATTAAATAGTAGGAAACAACACAGGCAAAAAAGATAAAAATCGAGACATGGAAAGTAGGAAATAGTATGGGAAAGAAAGAACTAGTGGAAGATATGTTACAACAAAACCTTGAAATAACAGAAGCAAAAGAGGAAGGAAAAGGTTCCAAGAAAATACATAAAGGATACTAGATGTATTGGTCGGGAGCAGATGAGAAAGGAAATAATTGGATTGATTAATCGCCCCAAACAGATTGAGATACAAGAAGAATATGTAAACCAACGACTACTAACAGTGAGAAGAAAATTGGTAGATGAAGAAATATGGACGATATCAATCAATCAATCAAAGATATACTTTATTGTCAGAAGAAAAAGTTCTAGTGGACAAAGCTTAGTAACAATGAATATAAATATTAAATAAAAATGTATAAATAAAAAAAAAAATATGATAGACGCAAAACAAATACTAAAATGATACATCGGTAAGACTATAAAATAAACCAAAAAATCTGTTGATAATGTTACATTGTAAATAATTAAAATATCATGAATTTGTAAAAACACATACATATGGTTTTGTAGAGTATAAATAAAATAAGTAATATACAAATAAAATTAAAATAAATATAAAAGTTGAGGCTAAGTAAGTAAAATAAAATAAAATATATATGAGAGTTATAAGGATTGAAAATAGTGTGATAACATGTAAAATATACAATAGAAGAAGCTAGAATGTGGTGGTAAAGTAGCATTAAGGTCATAAAATGGCTGCTGTATCAATTTTCTTTTAATGTCCTTCCTGAACCGTCTAAAGCAAGTTATATTCCTTGTACTAGAAGGCAGGTGATTATAAATTTTGACGCCATTGTAGATAATTGAATCTTTTACCATTGTGTTGGTAGGTTTTTACCTATTATCAATATCTAACCCGAGAAACTTAGATGATGTTTTATTGCATAAGTGGTCAGTACCGGTAGATATTTCTGGGAGATTGAAACGAAATGTTATAATATTAGTTTTTTTCAAGTTTAGCACTAAAGAATTAGAGTGACACCATTTTTGTATTACTGTTGACTCTCTCTCTATTTTATCGTATAGGTTTTGCGCAGTTTTGTCGTGCCGTAGGAAGGTAGTATCATCTGCAAGAGTGATTTTTGCCGTTATATTCAAACCGGTGATATAATTTATGTATAGCAAAAACAGGATTGGACCCAGAACGGACCCCTGTGGCACTCCATATTCGATATTAGCTATGTTTGAGTCTGTACTACAGCGCACTAACTGCCTCCGATTCATTCATTTGATCCAATCCAGACTCGTATTGCGATAATAACAGTATACGTATAAAACGAGGACGCAAGGAAAGAAGAAAAAGACACATTTTTCTAGGAGTTTCAAAAATAAACAGAAGACAATATAATTACAATGGAAGACTTAAATGGAACAGTTGGCAATAAGAATATAGGAAAAAAAGAATATATGGAAAGAGACGAAGAATAAACTATTATACAAACACTAATGGAAAAGAATAATTAAAGTATATATTTAGAATAACAAACAACATTCAAGCACAATCTAATTAAAATTGGTTTCTTACTGGTTTACAACGATATTCTAGTTTTTAAATTGTGTCTATAATTGTTCTCGAGCTAAAATACAAAATTAATATCTCAATCATCGTCTCCGCATCTTCCTCCGCCATCGACAACGTAGCTGCAGACAAAAGAAAATATAATCCGGCCAGATGTGGACCCTACATAATATAAATACTACAGTTGAAGAGAATTTATTTCCGAATGACGTTGAGGGGTGACCGTCGCTGGTTCGTTCGCAAGAACCGTTCCCCTCACGCAGGTGGCTGTGCCCAGGGCCAGCAACAGTGCTGAAGACTGCCGATCAATACCGGAGTCTGCTTTCGACCTTTCGTGCACTGCTTCCCTCGACGGTAACAGGCGAACCTCCCTCTTGTCATGTTTGTCTGCAAAGTTGTAGAAATCGAATGAAGCAACCCTCGAAGCGATACGGCTCTCATGAAAAATTACTACCTTTCAGATCAATTCGAAGCGTCTACACGAATTATATTTTGGTAAAATGTCTCATTGAATTGTTCAAGACAGGTGAACAAAGAACTTCAATTGACGTTCTTTCAAGGTAGAGAACGGCAAATACTCAGAAGGTATTCTATGCTAATGATGATCTACATCTTAGGGAGATATTATCTTACAGAATGATCTTGAAAAAATAATAGTTTGAAAAAACTAAAAAACACGCTTTTATAGAAAATAAGAAAAAAATGTATTTTATTTCAAAAAAAGCATGGTATCGCCTCGGTGTGTAATGTACTATATAATTATTGATACCATGCACCCCACGCTTTTTTTTAAATAATTTTTTTTTTTCTTATTTTCTATTATTTTTATTATTTTTTTGCAAATTAAAAAATGCAATCATCTTATCAAATTAGGTAATCATAATCTCCGACCCCAAAAACCCCCACATACCAATTTTGAATAGAATCAGACCATAATCACAAAACTCGGCCGCCATATTGAATTTTCCAATTTTCACAAAAGAAATCATAATATTCGACCCCTAAAACCCCTACATACCAATTATGAATAGAATCAGACCATAATCACAAAACTCGGCCGCCATTTTAAAGCCGCCATCTTGAATTTTTCAATTTTTATAAAAGAATCATAATATTCGACCCAAAACCCCCACATTCCAATTTTGAATAGAATCAGACCATAATCACAAAACTCGGCCGCCATTTTGAAGCCGCTATCTTGAATTCTTCAATTTTTACAAAAGAATCATAATATTCGACCCCAAAAACCCCCACATACCAATTTTGAATAGAATCAGACCATAATCACATAACTCTTCCCCCATTTTGGAGCCGCCATCTTGAATTTCTCAATTTTGACAATAGAATCATAATCTCCGACCACAAAAACCCTTGGATACCAATTTTGAAGCGAATCGGACCATAATCACAAAACTCGTACGCCATATTGGAGCCGCCATTTCGTTTTTTCTTCACACAAATTTCTTAATGCATTGTCACCGGAATTATGTACACCTGCCAAATTTCAAATCATTCGGACGTCTGGAAGTGGGTCAAAATCGCGCCCAAAGGAGTCGGTTACAAACAGTAAAAAACATACAAGTGAAGCTAATATAAAGCGTGTAAAAAGGGAAGTTTACAATGATTCCTTCCATTGCCAGAATCGCTAAAATAAAATTTTGAGTAGGCAGTGGAAAATACAACATGAACATGAAATTTAAGAGAAATTCCCTTGGAACCGCTTTGAATTTCGCAATTTTTATTGCATGCAATTTATTAATTTATTTAATTTTCTAAAGTTGACAATAAAATAATAAAAAGTTTCAAAAAATAAATATAATGTTGAAAATATTGCATATGTACATACCAAAGGAAAAAATGATTTTTACTACAGTCCCAAAGAGTCCTTAATCTAAAAAAAAAATATGTTTTGTTGTAACAACAACCATAAACTTCCTCAAAGTTGCCATAAGGGGCCGTTCAAGTATTACGTAAGCAGATTTATTACAATTATTTACCCCCCCCCCATCCCCCTTGTCAGCAAATGTAAGCAAAGCTCTTACCCCCTCCCCCCATGCTTACATAAACATTTTTCTATTAATGTATTGTTTTTTTTAATGATTTATGAGCAGAAGTTATAATTCTAAAAATAAGAAAATAGATTTTAAATCTATTTTCATATCCTAATAGGATAGAGATTAGATTTTACTGATACGGTATTCAACATAGAGTAAGGCACAAAAATATTATAATCTTAAGTAATATTACGAACATAACAAACTTATTTTAAATTTTTGGTACACATATTATTCCAATTAACAGTCTTCAGTCCATGATACCCGAATCCATGATTCTAAGTTTTCGATGATATTAGATGTTTGCTGCTCAGTGTTGTGTGTCTGCTCACTTTCATCCAATTTTGGAATGTCTACGTCGTTCTCATCGAGCCATTCAACATCATGGTGCTCTAAATTTTGAATAATGCACATCAGTTCATTAGCACGACGAGCAGCTACTCTTACAGGTCTAACTTTCCTATCAGTGTGTTTACTTTTTTATGGATCTTTTCGATGTGACGATTTAGTGGCTTGACGGAAGCTGATAAAGACCGCACGTTTTGCATGTTCGACTTGATAGCCTCAATTTTACCGTCGGACAAAAATAATCGTAGGGCATTTGCAGGAAATCTTTGAGTGAAGCACTTAAGCGTAGAGCTAAATTGACTGGAAGATTAAGAAATTGCCCTCCTTCATCCAAAACCAAGTCATCAACTGTTTGTTTTACTTTTACAGGTGGTGGAAGAAACCTGTTGTCTAGTAATCTAAATAGGCCACTTCTTGGACGACAGCATTCTGTGTTTCTACTACATTTTACAATTTGAAGCAAGTATTGGCTTTCACGCACATGTTCTGAATACCATTTAATGTCTGGAAAATCAAGAAGATCTTGTTCGCCTGCCCCAATATATTTTGCAGTAACATGATAGCCATCAATTTCCATTGAACTCCATACTTCAGCTAACACATTTCCTGCAAATTCGAAATTAGATCTTTCTAAATGTTCATTAATTGTAACGCCACGGTCATCCAAATGAGACCCAAAATGGTCATGAGGCAATATTAAACCAGCCAGTTCCCGACTAAGAGGAGCCATTCTGCGCTCTACTCTGTCATACGCACTTCTTCCAGGAGCATTGGTAGCTAAAAACAATGCTTTTTGATAACGTGGATTTTTATCTGGCCCTCCATCAACCGTAATGATTACCACTGGTTTTACTAATCCATGGCCAGTTTTAGCTAATGGTCGAAACTCTTCAAGTTCGAGAAGCGTCTCGAAATCCTGAGCATGAGTATTAGCAGTAGATGAACTATGCTTTCCACTTCGAATAGCGATGTATGTTGGTCCAGAATATCCAACGGCTTGCGGTTGTCCTAGCATACTGGAAGTGATTTTGATACCAGCATAAACAGATGGTATTAATTTATAACGCTCAGCGATTACCCAATCGTGATCAGGCAATTTGATTCTATATTCCATGTGCATTAGAAGAGGTGCTTGCTTATTTGCCGCAGTTACGCCAATAGGGACCCGAGCTTTATCATCTTGAGATATGAAAAATACTTGATCTGGTCCAAGTATGGATGCTATGTTCTCTAAATAATGGATTGATGTTTCAGCGAAATTGCTATCTAAGTGGCTTTTGTGGTGATCATTTTGAGCCCGAATGAGCTTAACAGGGACTGGCGATACATGTCTTCGTCCCTCTGCAGAATTAGATTTTCTGGGAATCAAACGAAGATATGTCCCACCTCGACTAATGTCAAATCCTATTTTACGTAATTCTTGTGTGAGTTCATCAAGAGTTTTTACGCTGCGAATAGATTCCGTTCGTCTTCTATCATCTGCTGCACTCCCAAATAAAGCTATATCCGCAATTGTTTTCAATAGTGATGGTTGATCGTTTTCTAGGCTAGAACGTCCCACTGAATCCCTCAGGGATAGTCTTTTTTTTATTTCTGGATTTTCATGACAAATATCTTCTAACTTTCTTTTCATACCATCCCTGTGTTTCTTCTGGGCAGCTGCGTTTTGAATCTTCCTGTTTAAAGACTGTTTTGCTGTTTTTAATTCCTTGCGCAACTTAATGGTCTTCAGCACGGCTTGGCATAGTATCTCTGGCAGAATACAAAGCATTCAGATTTTTTTCGAGTAGAGCAATCTTATTTTTCAAAGCTTCCTGAGAAGGTTTTGCTCTCTGTTTATCTGCATTTTCATTATTTTGTGTTGTGATTTAACACCGGGTTTTAGTTTATCTTCTTCCTGTTTTTTAATATTTGAAGCTGGCTGTATAATTTGTGTTTTTTCTGCAGGCTTACAGGTAGTCGTTGCCTAAAAATTAAAACATTCTATGGTTACTGCTAAAGATTCTCTTATTAAGCTACATAAATACAAAGTGTACAATAAAAAACTGCATTTAAAGATTATTTAAAGCCACAGTCGGGAATCGAACCCATCACATACAGAAAACTAACACCCTGTATTTTGTGACCAATTGACGGAGTCAATCATAAGAAATAAATCTATATAATGAATATTAAATATTAATTATATAGATTAATACCTTTATACTTTGAGATAGGCCATAATATCTTCTAATCATAAAAAACGTCTAAATTATTGTTTTATTTACAAAATGTAAAGAGAAAGTTTTTGGCGATTTCTAATATTTCTAGTACTCAAAGGTACCTAAAATAATTTCGTCACTCACCTTGGAAAAAAAATGTAGTAGATTGGATTTATTCTTAGTCGCCGCTTGCAATTCTTCTTCAATACTCTTAAATACAATAATATCAATTTCCTTGTCGGACTTTGCTTGTAATTTATAATTTCGCCATACTTCGTTAACTAACTTCTGTACATTTTGTACTTTCGTATTTGTATGAGATTTTTTAAAACTTTCAAACAATTTTTGGTATAACTTGGATTTGTCTATTTGAAACGACATCTTATTTAAACATTAAACTTTGGCTAATGGAATCAACGGTAACACAAATGTTAACTCGCTTTGCTATGCTTACAATACGTCTACTCGTTATAGTATCCAAACGAAACAATACACTGACAGGGGAAATTTAGACAAGTGAATAGCGCGCGGCGCGCGGTAATTCCCATACTCGGTTCTAAGCGAGTGCCTAAACGTATGCATTATTTGTGGGAATCCCCGAAAATGCGATTTGTTTTCAAGCAAAGACAATGTGTGGGTTGCCATCTGTGTAAAAAACTAAATAACTACCGATGACGTAATCATCATCTAGACCCCCTACCCCCCATGTCATTCAAAATAAGCAAAGCAAAGACCCCACCGCCCCCCTATAGTGCTTACGTAATACTTGAACGGCCCCTAACTCTTAAGAAAGTTATCAAGCCTTTTCTTAAATGTCATCACGAAACCGTTTTACCACACTCGGAGACTCCTTACAACGCCTATAAAACCAAATCATGAGTTCGTTTAAAATCAGATGAATATACTTTAGAACGTTTATAGGCATTCAAGTATTTTTTTCCTTAGTTTACAAATAGTGTCAAAATGTCAAAATATCTTTTGATAAAACTAATGTTGAGTTGAAGCTTTCGAATACGTTGGCGATTATTTTTACTAGCCACATTGTTATATGAAATTAACACCAGACTACATCATTTCTCCCCCAATAAAACAATATGGTTGCCATACCTATCCAATTAGCTACCCATAATTCCATCATAAAACCTCAAAATAATCCGTTCTCATCTAGAAAAGCATATTTACTAGCTACTAGTTCCTAACTTTCATCGATCCTGAACCTAATTATTACAGCTTCTGATTTTGTCTTTATAATTTGTTCTGGAGTACCATTCGGTTATGCCGAGCTTGAGTACAATCAAAAATTAGCGAACGGAAAATGTAATCATCATAGGATCTCATAAAAAATTATTCGGATTTACTAATGTTGTTCACAAAAGTAAATGGCATTAAAGTAAAAATAGTTATATGAATGTTTAGTGATTCTCAGGAGTATATCATAAAGTCACAATAAATCTTGATTGCTAGTTGTATTGTGGTTACATAATATGGAACTGAGGATAGCTATGATACTATCAGAGACACAAGGAACACATTGAACTATTTGGAAAGCACTAGACTTGAATGCTATATGGTATGATCTCTCAATCTTCAGGAGTGCTTTGAAACCTGCTTATAATCTACTTGTTCTGAAGGAGTATTTGGAACAGTAAATAACCTGCATAAATCAAAATAGCCACATTCAAACCTCAACGAAACATTAACATAGCAGAGACGAATCCAAAGTATTTAAATTGTTAGGCCAATCAATAGAGATTTTCTGCTCTATTGATTCTGTGACAAAAATACTACCAGGAAACCGACTGTGCCATCATACGAAAGACGATCCCTAGTTATATCCTGTTATGTTTCCTACTCCCAACTGTCATTGCTTAATTTGTTATAAATTTTTTCTTTTTTTTTTTATAATCCCTTTTTAATTAGGCTTTTCACACTAGGGATTAATATGTACTTGCCAACATGACCGAAAATAGGCGAGTGCGTGGAAAACGGCTGAGTAGTGGGGGTTAAGCAGCACACGCGGGGAAGCGTATGTATAGTAATACAAGCGCACTGCGCCCGTTATGAATCTGCTGCTCTACCCCCACTCCTGAGCCGCTTTCATGCATTCGCCGGTTTTCGGTGATGTTTGCAAGTATGTCTCACCTATTTCGCATCATTTAAACGCAAAATGAGAATAGTCATTTTATAATACTATACTTCAACTCTCAAAATCTTTCAGAACTATTGGAATCGAACCGCCTATGACGCATCCAAGTCTGCTGCAAAAAAGTGCATTAAAAAATCAAATTACATTTATGCCAAAACTAATAATCTAACAGTGCCTGAGTTTTTCACACATAAAGTACAAGAGCCTACTTCACAACTTTAAAAATGGCGGTGTTATGAATTAAAAAAAAACGCAGATTTTCTCCGGTTTTTTAAACGACGAAATCAAAAAGGAGGAGGTTCTCTAGTCAACGCGTATATTTTTTTTTATGTATGATCACGCATAACTTTTCACAGATCAGTTCGATTCCGATTATTCTTTTTTCATTGGATTTGGATGATTCTTTTTTTATTAGGGGTCAGGGTTTACCTCATAGTTGATCATATTTCAATATGGCAGGCGAGTTTTTTTAATTTATGGACAAATTCTTATAAAAAATAGTATTCGGGAGTTTTTGGGATCAAGAATCATTAATATCAAGCAAAAACAAATATAAAAATGAAACTTTTTATTGATACGGTAATACAGAATAACAAAAAATATTTTTTGTCTTGTTAGTGCTTCTAATAAAAACATTTTATTCATATATTTTTAACTGATACCAGAGGAATTTGAGTAGCGTATTAGGAGAATGAAAATACCAACTCTTTTTATTTCCAATCTCATACGGAATTACCGGAAGTGTCGGGCCTGTTAGAACATGTTTATTTCAAACAGTTCCGTCAAAATCAATTTTCACATGAAACAAAAGAATGTGGGAAAAAAACTAATGTCTGATTTCGATTCCACTTTTTCCGTGGATGAGTGCACAGATTGAAGATCGAATTTTAATTGATTTTATCACGATTTTTGACATATTTCAGGAATTTTCCAGTACTTCTTTACTTGTTCTGGTGCCGATACTCTCTCACGTACACAACTTTTTTGAGCCCAGTTATCTTCTACTTCGAACTGCGTGCTTACAGGAAGCTTTCAAATGCAGCTCTCGTAAATTGTCCATAATCATATTTCAAAGAAAAATATATTAATTCAAAATCACTTCTACACAATCCATATTGTGATCGCTATTGCAGTGTGTATTTTTCCATATTTTATTTTCTCGAAATATGCCTAGCATAATCAGAAGTTATAACACAAGTGATGGATATTTTGGTGAGTATACTTTGACATTTTTGTGTCAATATTGTTGTAGAAATTCACGAAATCAAATTTCTTTAAAAATACCCCGGTGTTTTTTAAAAGAAATTTAGTCGAGTGGCATTTTTGCAACAATATTGGCGGAAAATTATCAAGGTATACTCTACCCAAAATATCTGTCACGAGTGGTAGGTATATGACCAGATTATATCGGCTGCAACGAATCTATTAGAAAAGTCTAACTTCTAGAATATTAGGTGTATCAAAATGAGATTTGGTATAGGTAAATGGTATATGAAGAGGAGAGTTTTCGCATATTTTTCACTTTCCGGTCACTTCCGGTTTCATCGGAACTGGCTCCGGTTTTTAATTTTTAAATGGAACACCCTGTAGATTGTAACATTTTTGGATTTCTAAAACTATTTTGGAATAGAATGTGACATTTTAAAAAGTTTTTACGAATACTTAATTTTTTTAGAGTCACTTTTAATGCTGCATCTAGGTAGCCATGATCGGACGTAAACTAATCTGAGGACCTCAGGTTATCTCAGAAAATTACAATCGCAAAGTTTCAGTGACTAGTATGATAGATAGGAATAAGACAAGTTGGCAAAATTACATTTTCGTGTCTAACTATTATTTTTCATATGGAGACCATTTTTTGGCAAGCACTTTGACGAATCTAACGATACTAATTTATTTGAGATTGGATTAAAAATAAGAACATTAATTAAATATTACTAAGGAAAATAATAATTTATTTACTTTTGTCAAGTGTGACATGGATAATAATGTATTTACTTTCAGTGTAGTAAATTTTTAAAGTGCATTCCTCCTTGTTCAAGACACATTTCAGCTCGTTCACCTGTTTCTCTCAACACGTTTCGTAACATTTGAGGCGTTATACTTCTAATTGCCCGTAGAATTCTTTCTTCTAAGATTTCAAGAGTGGCTGGGGTTGTTGCATAGTAAACCTTTTCTTCAAGATATTGTCATAACTATATGGCCAAATGGGCCTTAAGGGGTTGGTAGATCAGTATAACTTTTGTGACAACCAGATTATGCACTCAGAATCAACAGAACAAACATACAACATTTAATAACAATAAATATAAACAACAATCACTATACTTACACCTAGAACTATTTATACAACGCTGCCAGAATGGCAGCTCAGAAGTATAAACTACATTCTAATAATTATAATAATTCTAATTCTCGAATAAGTGCCGGCCACACTCTTTTATATTTAACACACTTTGTCCGATGTGATCAATCCCAAACAAGTTGAGGTTGAATAACATCTGAGCGTGCTAGCCCTGATCCCGACAATCTGAAGCAATCATCTTCGGAGGGCATATTCCTGACGATATCCCCAAATGAAGAAATCGAGCACAGTGAGATCCGGTGAGCGGACAGGCCACCGTACTGGACCATTGGTTGCAATAACTTGATTATTAAAATGCTCTATTTAAGTACCTAATTGAGAACTTCTCTGGTATTAGGAGGGGATGCTCCATCTTGTTGGAAGTAAATTCGCCGTAAAACTGCTAAAGGTAGATTATTAGGATGATCCTCGATTTCACTTTGAAGAAAACCCAAGTACCTAACCCTGTTAACTGACCTTGAAACAATATTGGCCCAATTATTCTGTTTCCAACGATACCAGCCCAGACATTGACGCCAAACCTTTCTTGAAAATTACCCTCTCTCATTGCATGTTGATTTTGTTGGGTCCAGTACCGAGTATTTTGCTTAGTGAACATACCATTATTTGTAAATCGTGATTCGTCGGAAAATAGAATAAAGTTGATAAAATTTAGGTTGACTCTATGATTTTGAAGCAGCCAATCACAAAACACTACTTGTCTATCGCCATCGTCAGCATACAAATGTTGCTGTAACTGATATTTAAATGCTCGATATCCGTGCTTTTTCTATATTTTGCTTGATGATTCGTAGCTTATCTGCATTTCTTGACTAATTCCTGTTAAAGAAACCGTTTTATCAATCTCAATCTCAGTTTCTTCATTTATAATAAACCTCTGTTCCGCCTCTCGATTTCCTTCTTGCCTAAAACGATTCTGAACATACGGAAAATACTGATGGGCTGGATGTTGCCAATTGGGATATCTCTGAGCATACAACTCAGCAGCATTCCTTGAATTTCTATGACATTCTCCAAATCTTAATAACATCCACTTTTTCATTTTGAGTATACATTATTTTGAGGAAAAATTAAACTGAAATTTAACGAAAATTAAGAAACTTTTACTGTCTACTCATAAAGCTTATCTCACTGTCATTACCTAAGTGTGTGTTTTGTTTTCCAAAGAAGACTTGATAAAAATAACTGCAAAATATTATGTCATATGGCTATCCATAGCACACTTGACAAAAGTAAGTAAATTATTATCCAGTATTTCCCTTAGTAATATTTAATTTATGTTCTTATTTTTAATCAAATCGCAAATAAATTAATATCGCTAGATTCGTCAAAAAATACTTTTTCGGAAAAATAATAGTTAGACACGAAAATGTAATTTTGCCAACTTGTCTCATTCCTATCTATCATACTAGTCACTAAAACTTTGCGATTGTGATTTTCTGACATCACCTGAGGTCCTCAGATTAGTTTACGTCCGATCATGGCCACCTAGATGCAATATTAAAAGTGCCTCTAAAAAAATAAGTAATCGTAGCTTTTTGAAATGTCTGATCCAGTATTGTCTCAGAAATCCGAAAATGTTACAATATACAGGGTGTTCCATTTAAAAATTAAAACAGGAGCCATTTCCGGTGAAACCAGAAGTGACCGGAAAGTGAAAAATGTGCGAGAACTCTCCATACCATTTACCTATACCAAATCTCATTTGAATACACCTAATATTCTAGAAGTTATGACTTGTCTAATAGATTCGTTGACACCCGGCATAGTGAAACACATGTCGTGGTTTTGTAAACCCAGTTTACTGAAAACCATTTAGTGGAGTGAGTACTTGTATTTACGTCGATAAATTGTTGTGTGTGTGTTGTATATGAAGGAGAAATTTTTACGCGATAATATACGCGATCTTCTGAAAAATGTACCTTTGAATAGTAGGCAAAGGACATGGATGCAGATGAATTAAGTTCTGGTACATTTCAAATTTAGTGTTTTTGAATATGTGCTTTCCGAGCATTTACTTCAAATTTACTTCTCCACATATTTTGTTTTATATTATGTTGTTTTTGCAGCAGCAGCAGCAAAAAAACAAAGGTGTTTCAAAATAACAATTATCGTTGGTTGAAATTGTTGATCAGTGAACTGATCATCGCCGTCGTGAGCAATCTGACTGGTTATTTACTATTCAGGGTGTTTCTTAATAATATGCTAATATTTAAAGGGGTTATTCATGTGCCCATTTTGAGAAAAAAACTTCATTTGAACATATGTCCTAAAGGTCTTAACTTTTAAACTACGGGATGCTAAAGATTTAGGAAACATTTTTTTTATGATAACTTTAGTATGACCCTAGATATATTTGAAAAACGCAGTACGCATCTTCTATCCATCAAAAGGTATATTCTGCTGTGAAATATATTTTTTTAATTCTTGCCAGTGGCGTTCATGCGGGATTTACACTGAATCATTTTAAAGAGAAAAGTGATACGCCACTGCCACGTAGTACGCACGTTTCACAAAATATCTAGGGTCATACCAAAGTTATCATAAAAAAAAGGATTTTTTTTCAAAACTTCAGCACCCTGTAGTTCAAAAGTTAAGAACTTCAGGATGTTCATATGAAGTTTTTAACTTCCTCAAATATTGGCATGTTATTAAAAATCACCCTTTATATTAACACCTTTGGTAAAACAACTACAGATTCTAAATACGTTTAAACACCTTGAGGCTCTAATATTGAATAGTAAAAATCCCTTTCAAGCAAGTGGGTCCCATATTTCTCAAGTGCCAGACGTTATCTCCCATCCATTATTCCTGAACAAATAATGTTTAAACTCGAAGTGTATTCCTGACAGAAATAATGAAAAAAAAGAAACACATACCGCTTAATGCTGAAAAATGTATAATATTGAAAACAATAGCCCAAAGCGTGCGCGATTCATTTCAATATTTTTTTTCAATTCCGATGTTATTTTGTTTATAATTGAACCAAGCAGTTCAGAAATAATAACTAGAGAACTGTTAGAGGTGGGTACATAGAACATCCTATGAAATAATATAATTTTTTGACGACTTTTTCAAAAGAGTAATAAAATACATTTAAAAAAACATCCGTTGATAAATCACAATATTTGTCACACCCTGGAGCTTTCGAAATAATTTGTAGCACAGTTCCATAAACATATATTGGAGTGGACAAAATTATTCGTTTGGCACCCAGAGATAAATAATAAAACTATAGACCTAAACGAGCTGGATATAACTCTCCACTTTACACTCATTATAGGAGATTCGCACTTTACTTCTTTATTCAATAAAATTTAGCGAAATCAGTTCAACCCAATATTTTTTCAAAAAAAAAAAACGTCTGAAGTTTAGAATGTAGCATCCTCGGGCCATTAACATAATGTCAAGGAGGAGAGCTTCAGTGTGTAGATGTGACATCTTTCCTTTTTAGCGAAGGTCATTCTTAAGAAATTAGCTATAGGTGTAATTCAAATGGTAAAGTTGAGGAATTTCAAGATCTTCGACTTAATCATAATAAGAACATGGTTAACACGTTAGGTTCACTCTTCGTTTCTTTCAAGCGCAATAAAGTGTTTTTTTTTCGAATAAAATATCAATTTTATAAAAAGGTCATATTGCCACTAAACATTTTTATAGTAACACATCAAATACTGATTTTTTGACAAAACTTTTAGTGTAACGAGCTTATAAAAATACTTCTGTTACCTATACCAAAATATTTATCTACTTGAAAAATCCACTACATGCAGTTTTACAAAATATCCCTTCGTTATATTCGGATATAGTTCAATATCATCATAAAGTTAGTGATGCAGACTCTGAAACAAATGAATCCGTGTTCCAAAACCTTGAGGATGAAATCAATCAACCTAGAAAAGTTGGTAAAGGAAACAATAGTGATTATCAGATTCTGCCCATCGCTATCCCAACCAAAAATTTGAGGATATTCTACTTTTGGCGCTTGGTTGAAAAATCGTATTTGTATAAACATATCCTATTTTGCCTGTATGTATTACAATCTAGTGGAGTAAAACTAGCTTAAAATTATCATTATTTCGGAATCCTGGAGGACGTCATGGATTTTCCCAAAACCTTATTTATTTGTGCGCTGATTGTTTATTAATTGTTTAAACAATGAAAAACTATTTTGTTAGGCAAATTTGAAATAACTCAATGAATTTCGAAGACATTTTACCCAAATTGTTGCTAGAGGGGTTTTTGAGGTCGCTGAACAAGAATATGATATTAAAAAAACGATGGCGTGGCCAGTCGTGAAAGTAGATTTCATGAATGATAATTTACAGCTATTTTTTATTTCTGTGTACATCTCACAGAAAAACTTTTCGGGTAAAAGTTGTGGAGCTAATGAAGCTTTATTAAACGACTCATAGTTTGCCGATATTGGGTAAGGAAATGAAATAATGCGAATTTTTGTAAATTTTTCAACAGCCACCATTTTGAAACTACTGGACCATTTTCGAAATTTCCGAGGTATTGATGAGAAGTATTTTTGTGTCAAATTTTGTTTCATTCGGTTGAAAAATCATATTTTGAACTAGAGTTTATGGTCTTTGAAGCATATCCTAAAAATTAAAATTTGTCATTTTTTGAAATTATTCAATATTTTAAGGTCTGTGTTTTTCGAAAAAAAAAAAATTAAGATTTTTTTAAAATGCACACTTTTTCAATTGTCATTTTCAGATTAATCTGTGAAATTTTCAGATGTTTATCTTGATAATAAAAAAAATGGCAGATATTTAATTGATTTTAGACAAAATTCTACTTTGACGTAATTTCATATACGTACTATTCCTATTAATATATTTTTTCACGTTTAAAAACATGACTTCTCGTTAGCTACATTCTTCTTCTTTCAGTTAAATTTTTGTTAGCTCAATTTGACCAATTAGAGCAAAAGTTATAACAAATTTAGTGTAAAGCACTCGTGGTTGCGTGCTCCTCCAGCGCTGCACTTCAGAGTCGCCGCCTCGCATTTTCGCATGTTAGCAAAAACATTTTGCAGCTTACAGTTTTCATTTTAAATAAAAAGTGTATATACCTTTTCTTATGTAAAATTTTCATTTTTTCAATATTCAATATACAATGTAATTTCGCAACTTATTTGTTAAATAATTAATAAGCACACACTTTGGTAATTTTTTATATGTAGTTCCCAACATCATCACTAATGTACAGTAAAAAGTTACCACCATCCCCCAAGTTCTAAAAACTAAAATCTAATATTACTCCATTAGTATTCGTAGAGCGTCAGGTGAGCACTAAACTTATCGATCAAGTGTTCTCTCGTGTTCTATCTCTCTCTCTCTCTCTCTCTAACATTTAAATATGATATTTTCGATCCAATATAAAGTACATCAAAAGATAAACTTATATTTCTATTTTAAAAAAGATTTCAAGCAGGAACTGCATTTATCATAATGGACATTTCGTCAATTTACTAAAAAACGTAATATTTTCTTATTTGATACAATTTACACTTTAATATTAAAAAAGAAAAAATACTTCACGCTGCGTATTTTGAGGTCGTAATATAAATACATGTTGGTTGGATAAGCTTATTTCACGGATTTTGTAGCAACAATTGTTTATTTTTTAGTTTTTGGCGAAATTTTATTGTTAATTAATTTTTTTTAATGAAACAATCAAACCTTTTTGAAGTACAGATTACAAGCTTCAGAAAGTGCAATTGAAAAATTTTAATATTGCATTTTAAACTAGAGTTTTTGGTTTTTGAAGCATGGGCTAAAAATTCAAATTTGTCATTTTTTAAAATTATTCAATATTTTGACCACTGTATATTTTGACATAATTTTTTTTTCCATTTGCACACCTTTTCAAATGTCATTCTGGGAGTAAACTTTGAAAATTTCAGATGTTTATCTTCAAAATTTAAAGATTGGCAGATCTTTAATTGATTTTATAGAAAATTCTACTTTGCGTACTTCATATATTTACTATTCCTATTCGTAATATTCAATAAACAATGTGATTTTGCAACTTATTTGTGTTGTAACTTTTTATATGTTGTTCCTAACATCATCACTAATGTACAGTAAAAAGTTACCGCAGTCCCCTAACTTTCTGAAGCTAAAATCTAATATGACTCCACTAATCAGAAGGTTCGTAATTCTAATATTAGCATTTGCATACAACCTTCGGAGTTTCACGTTACATATTTCCATCAACAGAAACCATCTCCACATTGTTGGTGTTGTTACTACTGTTTTAACGCTAGACTGTGTTGGAATTTGCATATAGAAGATATCATAGGACCTCCAAATTCGAACAATGAAATACTAGATTCGAAACGTTCTGGAACTAATGAGATGACACCATTTTATTGTTTCTGGTGACACACTTAGGCAGATTAGATGCGTAATGGCTCACAGCTCCTATGTGCACAAGACATTCAAATTTATTCAAAGTCATATGCCTGGTAATCCATTTGAATCTCATTTACAAGCGAGTTTTGTTGATATGAAGATATGGCAGCCAATATAGTTCAAAGAGCGATTCATTTTCTTGTAGTACGGGTCAAGAGATTTTTTTTTGTAGGGATGTCCATGAGGCTGAACTATTGTTTAGACTCCGCGACCTCAGGGATGCATGTCATTGACAGGATTTTAAGATCTTGTATTGAAATCAAGTACGCATGTACATGCGTTGAAAAGAATACGAGCTAATATAGACCAGGGTCGATAATTTTTGAAACCAAAAAAAATTATAGTAGAAAGGAACTCATTGGAAAAGGAAGAGAATATAACGAAAATTAAGGGAAAAATAATTTACGGGCGATCTGAGGTCGGGAAGTGGAAGGGGGTGAGTTTTTAAGGGTAAAAAACGGTTTATCTCGATTTCCGACAAAACTACAAGTCCTATGGAAAAAAGTTGAATGGCAAAGTTGTAGGTAATAAAAAGATCTACAACTTTGATATCCAAACTTTTTTCACAAAATCTCAAAATGTATGTGAAAAATTCAAATAACCAAGTTTTTGGTTTTTTATTTTTACCTTTTACAAAAAAAAAATTTCACGAAATTTTGTGAAAACTTACTTTTTTATGTCCCAAACACACTGTAATTTTTTTTATTTGAAATATTTATTTTTCCACCTTATTTTGACTTAATATCGAAAAAGCATCCTAATTTTCAATCAGAAATTCTCCCGTCAAAATATCAGGTTTTTTTAAAAAATCGGTGGGTTTTTTGTTCGTTAAAATCTCTACTTTCTGATATTGTAAAAAAAATATACATTACTATGGTAAATGTTCTCAGAAAATGCAAAGAAATAACAGGTAGTAAGGCCCAGACCCTCCTAGCCACTTCCCCACTTCTCTATGAAATACCTTTTGATGGGCTGAAAATTTCCGTGGGTCACTCAGGTATATGAGTTATCTTAAAATAGCAATAAATAGGCATCTACGCATATAATTTAAAGAAGATTCTACAACTTTCTCAAAATATTGTAGATGTCTTATTAAATTCGGATTGGAGTTTTTTTCGTTTTTTTGCATTTTCTGTCATAGTAATGTACTTTTTTGTTATACCATCAGAAAGTAGAGATTTCAAAGAACGAAAAGCCCACCGACTTTTTTAAAAAAGCTGATATTTTGACGGGAGAATTTTCGATTGAAAATTAGGGTGCTTTTTCGATATTAAGTCAAAATAAGGTGAAAAAATAATATTTTAAATCAAAAAAATTACAGTGTGTTTGGAACATAAAAAAGGAGGTTTTCACCAAATTTCGTGGAAAAAAAAATTGTTGTAGAAGATAAAAATAAAAAACCAAAAACTTGGTTATTTGAATTTTTCACATAAATTTTGGGGTTATGTGAAAAAAGTGTGAATACAAAAGTTGTAGATCTTTTATTACCTAAACTTTGCCATTAAACTTTTTTCCATGGACTTGTAGTTTTACCCTTAAAAACCCCCTTCCTTCCCCCCCCGTAAATTAAAATTCCTTTCATTTTTGTTATATTCTCTTCCTTTTCCAATGGGTTTCATCCTACTATTATTTTTTTTTTAATTTTTACCATTTTTAAAGGCTTTAGCACTGGTCTAATATATGGTTGTCTACAGAATATTGTTCAGATATTTTCAACGGATTTACTGGTTTGGAAAATGCAGATCAAACTATACGTTGATAACAAGGCCGTACCAAGAGAAAAAATTTCGGGGGGTTTGGTTCTAAAGTAAATAATGCAATATACATTTTACCAAATTTTATTACACACACGTTTTTTTTTTCACCTTATTCCAGATATATTTTGAAGATTTGGGGGGGTTAACCGTCCTAACCCCCACCCCACGGGGCTTCACCGAAAATAGCAGATAGACTTAAGAAATAATTTTTAATATATGGCGATACTAGAAAAGTAGAAAAGAAAGGCATAGAAAATTGCATCAGATTCCTCAACTTCACCCCTCTTCATCGATATTATTGCCTAAAGAAAAAAAAGTTTAACGTAAAAGTTATATGGTTATGACTGAATTATGATAAAATTCTATCAAAAATACAGTAGCGTGCAGATTCCAGGAGATAATTTTTTTTGAAGGGATACCTTCTATATTATTGAATTTTTGCCCTTATACTGTTTTTGAGTTATTAAACGTCGAATAACTTAGACTAGTTGTTACTGTAAATACCTATCCTATGAAAGTTAACATTTTTAAAGTAGGTAAGCTATGAAAATGACAACTATTTTATGTTTGTTTAGTGACATTTCTTTAATGGAATAATCAAAATGGTTTACAGTGAGGAAAAAAAGATAAAATATGTTCTTGTTATATACAAAACAACAAAAATAAACGTGCACAAAAAGTGCATCATACCTTCAGTTTCAGTAGAATAAAGCGTGTAGTTCAAAAAAACCAGGAAGAACAGCTAGATACAAGTTTCAACAGAGACTCATAAGAGGAAAAGTCTGGAATTTTGCCAACAGATGAATCAAAATTTGAATGAAGATCCCGATTATTTAACTAAAATATGATGGACTGATGAGTCATCCTTTTCTACGGCAAGAGTTTTCAATAGGAAAAATTGAAGGTCGTGGGAAAAAACAGAAAAAGATTGGTAAAAGAAAACAAGAAAACAGGAAGAAACACTGTTAGTTAGCGTTTGGTGCAGAATTTTTAGAAATAAAATTGTTGGTTCTATATTTTATGATTCTATATACAGTGACCGGCAGAAAGTACGCATCATATGGGAATTTTTTTTAATATAATATTTTGACAAATGTCGATAAATGCAATCGCTTCTTCATCAAAAGAAACCCCAAAAGATATTGTACAGTGCCGTTCGTCTTTTCTTGTTTGGCGGGAAATTTGAAAAATTAAAAAATTATGTCTCAAAACACACTTATTTGAGAAAATATTGAAAAATGTTATTTGGAAAAGTTGTTATGAACGACATTTTATAGCTATGTACAAGTTTGAAAAAAATCTGAGATGAAAAAATAAAAATCAATTTTTGCCATAAAAAAATTTTCAATTTGGAAAAATACATTTCTGACAAAGAAACTCATTAGTAAAGCCAAAGAGTAATATTTTGTAAAGAGTCACCAGCTACTTCTATTTTATTCGAAGAAAATTTTAAATCTGTGGATTTGCCATGTGTTCAGCTGCTTCATAAGAGGTCACAGAAATATCTTCAGGACATTATAATCCCGATACTGTTTATTATTGACAAAAAACCATGTATCTACAGAATTTTAATATGAATTTTTTATTATAATGTCCTGGAGATATTTGAGTGACCTCTTATGAAGCAGCTGAATACATGGCAAATCCATAGATTTCAATTTTTTTTCGAATAAAATAGAAGTAGCTTGCGAATATTTACAAAATATCATTTGAAATATTACTGTTGGCCTTACTAATGAGTTTCTTTGTCTAAAATGTATTTTTCCAAATTGAAATTTTTATTATGGCAAAAAATTTATTTTTATTCTTTTATCTCAGATTTTTTTCAAAACTCGTACATAGCTATAAAATAACGTTCTGAACAACTTTTTCGAATAACATTTTCGATATTTTCCCAACTAAGTGTGTTTTGAAACATAATTTTTAATTTTTTTAAATTTCCCTCCAAACACGAAAAGACGAACGGCACTGTACAACGTCTTTTGGGGTTGCTTTTGATGCAGAAGCGATTGCACATATCGATATTCGTCAAAATTTATTAATAAAAGAATTTCCCATATGATGCGTACTTTCTGCCGGTGACTGTATATATCAACAGGAGTTACCTGTCAAGAAATACTCATCCCAGAAGTAGAAAATATTATTTTACATAATTTTGGGAAGCCGAGCTTGCCAGTATGATTTGGATGCAAGATAGGGCAACCCCGCATAGTGCCCTACCCGTTCAAGAACATTTGAATAATGTATTATATGGTCACCTAACAGTCCAGACTTGACCCCTATGGATTCATTTTTGTGGGATTTCCAAAAGACGTTGTTAATAATAATGATAATATTCAGCGCATTAAAGATTCGACTTGAAATAGAGAATCTGATTGTCAGTAATGAAGCATTTTCCAATGCACTTCTAAATATAAGAAGACGTTATCAATTATGTATTGACAATAATGGTGGACACATTGACCATCTTTTATGAGTTATCATGTTATTTAAATATCCTAAATAATCTTTTCTATTTTTGTATAAATATTTGAACTTTTTCTCCCTACTGTAAACCATTTTGATTATCCATTAAAGAAATGTACTAAACAAACATAATATATGTTCATCAGCTTCGACGTGGAGACCCTTTATACCAATGTTCCTATAGAGGAATCCCTTAGTATCATCAAAAGGAAACTTGAAGAGGATAACCAGCTGCACGAGAGGACTGACCTTCCTACCCAAGAAATATTGGAATTACTGCGGTGCTGCCTACAGAACTCTCATTTCCAGGAAAAGGACCAATTCTTATCTCAAGTCGACGGACTCCCGATGGGATCTTCCCTTTCTCCAATCATCGCCAACATAAACATGGAGTGGTTCGAGGAATTGGCTATACGGGAGGTAGAATACAAACCAAAGCTATGGTTGGGGTACGTGGATGACACGGAATCACGGAGATAAACATCTCTAGGATTTCTTCTCAAGAATTAACAGAATCAGGTATTCGATCTAATTCACGATGGAAATGGAAACCAACAGTGCCTTACCCTACCTCGATGTAAACGTTGAGAGAATAGGCAATGAAATCCGCATCTCTGTCTACAGAAAGAAGACACATACGGGGCAGTACCTCAGTTGCAGCTCCAACCATCCGAGTTCGACAAAGAGAGGGATCGTGAGGACATTGGTAGAGAGAGCGACGCACATATGCAACGACGAGGAGTCACAAGAAACTCCTAGGAGAAGTATTGAAACAACTCCAGAGAACGAAGACACTTGAAGAGCAACAACAAAGCACAGGATCTGCCTTCCGTACATCAGAGGTGTCTCCGAGAAGATCAGAAGGATCGGAAACAAGTTCAACATCAAGAGCTGCTTCCAATCCGGCGGTACTTTACGGAGTTTCCTCACCAAGACCTAACCTGACAACAAAAATGAAATCAGTAAGAATTGCATTTATGGAGTTCCATGTGAATGCGGAGATTCCTACATTGGAGCGACAAAGAGGCCGTTATCGGTAAGATTGGATGAGCACAAGAAATGGACTCAACTTGGAGAAACGTCAGAATCGGGAATCGCTGACCACGCCTGGAAGGAGCACCATCGAGTTCTATGGGACGACGCAAGTGTTCTACATAGAGAGGAGCATTGGTTCAAACAAAAGTTCAAAGATGCCGCCAACATCGAAGCCAATAACGCCTTTAGTCAACTAAGCGTTGAGATCAAGAACGTATGGCAACCACTGATTGCTCTTTCTGGCGGGCTGCAGAGGCACGAAAATTCACGCACCACCACACCGCGCAAAATTACACGCACCACTGCACATGGCGGAATTACACGCATCATTGCACCGGCAGTCATATTAATTGGAAAGTAGCACCTAAATTTGTCAGTATTCACTGAAGACGATTGCAGTACAAGCATTCGAAACGTCGTGAAAACCTTTAAATCCATTGAGACGATGGACGTCCGAAACGAGAGTAATCAAACATAATATAGTTGTCATTTTCATAGCTCACTTTAAAATTGTTAACTTTCATAGTATCGGTATTTACAGTAACAACTAGTCTAAGTTATTCGACGTTTAATAACTCAAAAACGGTATAAGATAGGGGAAACATATGTATTTTTGAAATCAGGAAAAAAAGATCATTCCAAAAATTCAATAATATACAGGGTATCCAATTAAAAAAAAATCCTGAAACCAACGTTATATATTTTTGATACATATTGTCAAATTCATGATAACCAAACAACTTTATATTTATACTGAATAACAAAAAGAGAAATGACAATGCAGGAAACGAAGGAAAAACCAGGAACATGAGAATAAGGAATTGAAAGAATAATAAAAGAGAAAATGAAGAAAAGATAAATCTGCATAAAGATATTGAGCCAGGATATCTTCATTCAAATAGTTTTTACAAGAGCGATAAATACTCCAGTCAATGGGGACTAAAAAAGGCCTCTGCCCTACAAAAGGTGGGGTAGAAGAGATTTTGATATAATATATCAAAATGTCTCAATAACATATTATGTTATTAAGTTCCGGGCCCCGATGAAAAATCCAATTTTTCGACCTTGGACTAAAAGTATAATTTTTTTTTCGAAATTAATTCCTCAACGGTTTATCCTACGTGGAGTAAACTAAATTCCCTACATTTTATTGTATGCCCACTCTTTCTGTTAGTCTGATGTGTAACGAGTTACAGCGGCGCAAACCTGATATTCTTCCAAAAAATCGTCCAACTCAATCTTTTCACAATAACATATTAACTGTAGTTTTGTTCAAATCTTAGGAATCGCCATAAATTCCAGTATGGTGTAAACATAACCTCCATGAACCGACTCACGAAATTTTATATCGATCCAACGTCCAGTTTGTCAGATATTTGCTATTAAAAATGGGTCTTTTTGTGCGCCATGCCTATACCTAACACGTGGAAGGATAGGACTTGGTTCGCATTTTTTATCATAGACACTGAGCGGACCTTAAGATTCAAAAAAACATCGTGTATGCAGTACTATTGTGAGATTAATTTAAAGAAAAATAGTAATTTTTGACCGTTCAGTTTCGAAGATATCGACTGATGAAAAATATTAGTTTTGCTCAATAGGAACGACCAGCTGTGACAAATTGGCAACAGTGTACACCGCGGTGGAGTGATGGGGGCGTGGTTTGGTCCGAGAATGTGAAAAGGAAGTATGAATATCAATCGGCTTAAAGGGATGGAAATACACGCTGACTGTGCGGTGTTGCCACTTTTTCATCGCCGCTCTCTATACGTATGGCGACCTATCCATGCATGAGATGTGATTGTATAGGACGTAGTGTAGAAACTCTGTCAAAAGTTCGAAACCGGCAGCATCATATAAGCATTGGATTTTACTGTACGGCCGATACTTTTGGCTGATACGTGTACGTACAGAGAGACCTTAATAGCAAAATATTTTTCAAATTTAAAGTTATTTTTCCTATTACGTATAAATTTGTTCACTGCCATTGTGGCATTAATTTATAAAAACATTATGGAGATTAGTGTATGGTTTTTCAGTTTCGTTCCATGGGTTTTGCCGTTTCATATAGACTGTCTCTCGTTTTTGTGTTACGAAAATCGCGATTTCCAAATATTTGGATACCCAAGTAACGTTGAAAAATGTCCAGGCATTTATTTTATTCATCTAGGCGAATTAATAAGTTCCGTGGTCACATGACACGAACTAAGGTTTTGCTTTTGTTTAGTAGGATTGACCAATTTGAAAATATTCATTTCAGCATGTGCTTATGCGCCATATTTTATGCGGATTATTGAAATCCCGAAAGTTATTACCAGAATACCAATCATTAATTGCTTTTTTTTCTGATAAATCTTGAGTATATAAATTAACCTGTGGCTCTTGTGCAAGTTTTTACATAGGCAAACAGTCAGAACATTCAAAAAACGATTATCAGAACATAGGAACTGTTTCGTCAATGGAAAAACAAATTCAACTTTTGCTACTCACCTCTTAACTGAAAAACATTATTTTGTTAACGATTTCGAAATATTACATACAGAAAAGAAAGGTTATAAACTCGACCTTCTAGGAAATCTGGAAATTAATAAATGCAAGGAGTCGCAATTTTTGTTTAATGACTAGATTAACCTAAATAATTCTCCTTTGTTGAATTTGTTTTACTGAAGATTAAACAGATATTGGATATAATATCCGTTCTAGTTGGTCTCATTCCCAAATGGATAATCCTTAATATCATCAATATACTTAATTAGATTCATATACCTGCTATTACCTGCCTTGACTATTTAATATGATACATCGTAATTGTTGAGTTAGTATGATCTCCACCTGAAGAAGCTATTGTATAGCGAAACACGTGTCGTGGTTTTGTAAACCCAGTTTAGTGAAGTGAGTGTCTTTTGTTTACATTAATTGCTTTTCTTGTAGGACAAATTAACTATTGAGTGTTTCGAAGGATCACCAATTTTGAATTATACAAATAACTTTTAATTATTTTTTCCGGCGACCTCGTATTGTCGAGTCTGTTTAATCTACACGAAATCGATCGTTAATGACCCCTATTAACCTTCAATTACTCTTTTAATGCATAATCGTGATATATGCAATAAAACATACACTGAAATCGACCATTAATAACCTGTAAATGGTCGATTTGGTCCATTAACGTATAATTGTGTTATAGGCAACTAAACATACACGAATTCGAATATTATTCAAATGTCAAATCATATTACCTTCGCTCTGACAAATTTATGTATTTTAAAATCCAAATATTGTAAGTTTCCTCCTGGTTGAAGGAAATGGATATCGAAAATTTCACGTTGACCCCAGGAACGAGGTCGACGGAAAATTTTTGTAATCAACTCGTATATTAAAATGGCGATTAATAATATCGAACATTAACGCGCTCGCTTCGCTCTCGCGTTAAAATATCTCGATCACTATTCTCCACCATTAATACACTAGTTGATTATACAGTGTCCGGCATAAAGTTCGCAGCATATGGAAAACTTTTTTATTATAAATTCCTCAAAAAAATCATTTGTGATAAAAACCTCTACTTCATCCTAAACCTGAATTGCGAACACCAAAATTGAATTTTATACGACCCTATACGAGGGAAATAGAAAAGTATGCTTTGTTTTCAAAATAATATGATCCCATCACTTTATTTCTAGCGGTAGAATTCAAATTCATGGGGAAATATTGTTCTAAATCGAATGTTGATCCAGAAATTCGAATCATAGCCACCTATGACCAATTTCATTTTTCAACTTTTTTTCCCATTTTTTCCTCATCGCCCTGTACAACATGAGGAATATTATGCTAGACGAATGGTATATTATTAGATATGATGATATCACTCTCTGAATGTTTTCTCATTTCTCCCTCCCATCGGAAAATCACATTAATTGAATTATGTGACGGAATTTCACAAAATCTTGCTGCAAATAGTAAATAAAACTGAATTGTCTCCAAGGTATGATGCCAGAATGCCAATTAATTTATTTTCACAATACAAATAACATTTCTTGAAACAAATATGTCCTATGCTTTATTCTACGTGGAGTCCTCCATTCTCAATACACTGCATAGTACGGCGGTGCATTGCATCATGAACATTTTTTAGTATCTGGGGAGCTATTCCCCGAATACAATTCCTGATAGTATTCTCCAAATGACGTATATTTTGAAATGGTCTTCTTGAATATACCTTCTGTTTGAGATTTCCCCATAAGAAAAAATCCAAAGGAGTGAGGTCCGGTGACCGGGCGGGCCAAGCGTTATTGGAATATCTACCAATCCATCGATTTGGAAATGTTCCGTTTAACCACCTTCTCACTTCTAGCGTAGAATGGACGGATCCACCGTCTTCTTGAAAATACATTCCAGCTCTCATGTCCAGAGGAATATCATCTAAATAATCGGAGAGAAACGTCTGCAGCAATCTTAAGTATCTGGCAGAATTCAGTGGTTGTCTGAAAAATACTGGTCCAACAATAATGTTATTAAGAATTCTGCACCAGACGTTAACTTTGAAGTGATATTGGTCTCTACATTGTATCCTGAAATGGGGATTATTATCTGCCCACCACCTGCAATTCTGGGAGCTGACTACCCCATTTGATGTGAAGGTGGACTCGTCACTATAAATAATTTTTTTCGAAAACTGTCTATTATCTTCCATCATAGACTGAAACCAGAAACAGAAATCCAAGCGATTATTCGGATCTCTCGGTTTCAAAGTGTGTATGAATTTTGGTTTATACGGTTTGAATTTATTATTACCTAGAACTCTTCTCATTGATCGATCGGACATACCAAGATTTTCTCCTCTTTGCGATAATGACATTCTTGGATTTTCAATCATAGACAGCATAATATTCATAACAGTTTCTTCATTTTCAGTTATCGGTCGTTTATGTGTCACTTTGTATTTTTTGAAATCGATCCAGATTCCTTGAATGTTTTCAACATTCTTGTAATTGTCGAATTATGAACGTTTTTACCTGGATGTCTTTCATTAAAAATATTGGCAGTGTCTCTACAAGTATGGTAATTGTCACCATGTATCATTACAATCTCCACTCTCTCCTGTATACTTAGTCGAGCAGCCATGATTGAATTGAAAAACTACTGAAATTACTCTACAGATTTGTGAGTTATTCTTGATGCGTCAAAAATGGTTTGTTTACAATTAGAAATGAATTTGTTTTCAAAGCCAACTGTAATCGGCGAATGTTCTGTATCCCAATCATTTACAGTAAAATTCAAAGAACAAAATTATGGAAGCTGGGTATTGCTATCGAAGTCGAATGTAACAACTAACAATATTTCGAAATTCATAAATGATACGTGAATAAATTTTTCGAGTGGATCAAAACCTCAATTTTGTACGTTGAATGCCGCAAAAAAATCCAATAAAATATTGTAGATGCTTTCCGATGTCTTGCTGGAAAAAAAAACTATGAAAAAATTGTCATATTTTACAATTCCTGATTGTCTTAAAAGATGTTATTCGTAGTGTGAAAATAAATTCATTTTCATTCTGGCATCATGCCTTGGAGACAATTCAGTTTTATTTACTATTTGCAGCAAGATTTTGTGAAATTCCGTCACATAATTCAATTAATGTAATTTCCGATGGGAGGAGAATGAGAAAACATTCAGAGAGTGATATCATCATATCTAACAATATACCATTCGTCTAGCATAATATTCCTTATGTTGTACAGGGTGCTGAAAAAAAATGGGCAAAAGTTGAAATATGAAATTGGTCATAGGTGGCTATGACTCGAATTTATGGATCAACATTCGATTTTGAACAATATTTCCCCATGAATTTGAATTCTACCGTGAGAAATAAAGTGATGGGATCATATTATTTTGAAAACAAAGCATGCTTTTCTATCTCCCTCGTATAGGGTCGTATAACATTCAATTTTGGTGTTTGCATTTCAGGTTTGGGATGATGCAGAGGTTTTTATCACGAATGTTTTTTTTTGAGAAATCAATAATAAAAAAGTTTTCCATATGCTGCTAACTTTATGCCGGACACTGTATAACTATTTAGGTGAGAAAGGCGCATATAAAAATGGGCAATTTCGGAACACAGGGGAGCTGAACGGAGAAGCAGATGACTGCGGAAGTTTTTTTCGATGAGACAATGACGGTTCAAGTTACTCAAGAACGACTTTTGGCTAAGTGAAAAAAATAAAGCCTATCTGATTTCGATGCTGACAAAAATATTCGAACAGGCTGCTTTTACTGTTAAGCAGGCTGATATCTTGATTGTTAACACAGCGATTTCCTTCTGCTCATCATTCGATGCTGTTTTCAATTTTGGCGAAAAGGTCAATCTTTCAGTTCTGCTGACAGCATCATCCAAAACCAACATCTACTTTCGCAAACCGAGGAGAGGTAAAACTGCTCAAAGAGTGTATCCCGCGAATAGTTTTAAATAATAATAATAATCATTTATTGTCCAACAGGTTACACCCAATTACAGGACATAATTAAATTTACATATTTAATATTTCTAACTTGTATTACCTAATAACTAATAACCAACTAACTACTAACTAATAATTATTTATATAGAACATTCAGTTATGAACAAGATGCAGTAGTGTTGAACAAGATGAAGTATTCAAAGTAAGCTTATTTGCATCACACCAAATTTGAATTTTTTTAATATCTGTTGAAATAGACCTGACCATAGCAGTATGATCTTCATTGTGCAAAGGAATTGTGGTATCGTCAGCGAACCAGCGATATCGAGGATAGATATATCGTTAACGTGAAGCAAAAATAGTATTGGACCTAGAACAGACCCCTGGGGGACTCCACGTATAATCCTCCCCTTTTCAGAGGTATTTTTACCCACTGATTTTATTTGGTTACTGTCAGTAAGATATGATCTGAACCATTCCAAAGCTGTATCCCTAAAACCATAGTGGAAGAGCTTCTGCAAGATAATTACATAACTTACGCAGTCAAAAGCCTTGGAGAGGTCAAGAACACTGCCGCTGCCGCCTCATTTAGGCTCATGTAGACTTTTTCTAGAAAATTGAAAATGTAGTCATTAGTGTTTGTTTTATTTTGAAAACCAAACTCTTATTTAGCTAATATATTATTTCTCTCTAAATAGTCCACTATTCTTCGCTTAACCAGTTTTTCGAAGATTTTGGAAAGTGTTGGTAGCAGTGAAATCGGTCTGTAGTTTGCAAGATCATCAGTGGCACCCCCTTTATACAAAGGTATTACTACTGCAGACTGGAGGGGAAAGCATCGGTCACAAAAGAATTATTAATTGCCCGTACTAAGGTGCTTAGAGCTTTATCTGATAATTGTGAACACAACTTAGCTGACAACTTGTCTCCAATTTTTTTTATTTCATTTATTACTGGTTTTCAGTTCATATAAGTTTGTATCGAATAGGAACAAGGAGTTGATTGGAGAAAATACATTTTGTACGTCTTCATCCCCTTATTGTTGAAATTGAATCCTGAGTTAATCGATTTGCAATTGAACAGTAAACTAGTTCATTTTGGATGGGTATGTTATTTTTCCTCTAAGATCGTTAACTATTTTCCACATTTTTTCTGCTTGTTGTTTGTGAAGTAACCTTTCGTTATAATATTTATCTTTAGCTGCTTTGATCGTATTAAAGTATGCCATAAAAAATTCCGATTATCGCTATAAATTTTCTAATGTGTAAGCATCGTAGATTATTTGAAGATTTTTTTATTCCTTTCGTCACCCAAGGTTTTGATTTCTTTTTCTTTAACAGTCGTAATGGAAATCTTTGTTGATATTCAACAACAAATTTTTGAAATGCATTTATAGGATCTTCTGCTTATGTATTTATTCCAATTTGTGGCCTGACAAAAAGTCCGGAATCGCGCATAATTACTTATGCTATTTATCCGACCGTATTCCTTTTCCTTGAGCGTATGGTCATGTTTTGTACTATTTGGTATGAGACAAATAACAGCTTCATGATCCGAGAGCCCAGGATTGATCACTGATGTTGATACATCTTCAATATTGGTGCAAACGTAATCTATAATGGTGGATGAAAATTTTGAAATACGGGTGGGCTCATGCATCTGCCAAATTAAAACAGTCTAGCATGTTAAGTAACGTTTGAGTTTCAATTGATTCCTTGTTTGCATAATTTATGATCACCAGCTAAAATTAGAGATGCGAGTGGTGATAATTGAGATAATAGATACCCTAGTCGTTCTATGAAAAGTCTAAACTCTGCTGAGGGGGGTCTATAAATACATAAAATATAGGTATTATTCAATTTCGAATAAATAAGTGAAAATTCAAATTGTTTTTCCACGATCAGATTGTTAAATTTACTGAGTTACTGATATACTGATATTTACTGATATAACAAAAGATAGAGTCTTTGAAAATTCATTATTTATCATTATTAGAGTTCCTCCGTGCACTGAATTTTATCTACTGTATAACGAGACTATATCATATCCAGGAATGTATATTGTTTCGTCAGTGTTCAACCAATGCTCTGTTAGTAGGACAATATTTGGTAATTCTTGCTATCCCAAAAATATACTTAGCTCATCGGTTTTATTACGTATTGATTGAATATTTAGCAATAAGACACAGACCTAAGAAAACTTCTCATCCCGTGTTTATGTTTTGGTCTCGTTCACTCTCATTTCTGTTAAGTGAGCAGCTAAAAGCTGTATTGAGACTTTGGAGAGGATTCTTGTGATAGTCCACTATCTTATACCCTCCCCCTGATGCGACATCAAAAAATATTTCTTTAAAATTATAGCAAATCAAGATGTATTTGTTTTTCTCCGAACTGTGTGTGTGTACGTTTTGTATGTTCCGATGAGTGCAAATGCCAAAAAATTTTACAAATACAGTACATTTCTCTCCAAATAAAATCATCTCCCAACAACATTTTCCATGTAGAATTTGGAATATCGGAAACTGATATGACAATTTCAAACAAATTATATAAACTTGTTTCTGTTGTATATCCCCTTGGTTATAAACATTCGTATCATCGAAACTATTGATTATATAAAATGTTCGTGACTGGTATCGATTTCATGTTCAGGTTGTGAAAATAAACTATTAGGATATTAACTGACAAAATGATTACCAATTGCTCACCACAGTATTTATGAGCAGAGCTGCTCACTGAACAAAAATTAGGCAATAGTCGTATCGTTTAACATCATGTTTATGACTTTTAGCGGGTTGCGTATGGAAGAAGCGGGCCAATTAACAGTGATATACTGAATTACCCTTCAAATTAGATCGACATTTTAATCATTCTCGTACACTCATGCAGTTTTTGGTGTAAAAATCTAATATGATTTATGAGCGATCAAGCAATAACATGTTTGTTTCTATATCATGTAATTTGGGAGTTATCTATCATTTTCAATGTATACAGGAAATATGTTTTTATTAATAAAAATAAATGGTACAGTGATCGATATACAGCGTGTTTCACGGTGGATGGAACATTAGAACTACTGGAGAACGGACCGGCAGATCATTTCGAAAATTTGTGGGCGTGGATAATCAAACATGCTCTATGTGTCTAAAATATTTTCATCAATACAGTGTTGTCGCTTGTATCAGAAAATAGTAGCTACTTTGTTATTTCAAACGGAACACCGCTTATATTATATCATTTTTGGACTCCTTATCGACTTGGAGCATGGGGGAGGAGTTTAACGTGCAGCACCGCAGTGACAGTATCACTCATCTCCATTTACCGCTGTGATAAAATGAGTGTCTACAAAGTGTGATAGTTTAAATTTCTTGGTCGCAAACGTCAAAATGGCATTTGTGTTGTGATTCGGCAGGTGAAAGCTTCGTTTCAAAGGGAGGCCCAGTCTCGAAAGTGCGCGTATAATAAATGAATGACAATGAACGAGTCGGCCGCAAATAACCTCGAATCAAATGTAAATGACGTGAAGGAAGTAAAAAAAGTTTCCGGGTGACCACTGTTGTATTGTAGGGTGCACAAACACGCATTTAAATGTATACCCCTGAATACTAAATTTTATGGTTTTCTACCGTGAACTATAAATGAGACCAAAGGGAAAATTCCGTTATTATTGTACACTAATTAACAACTAGTATTACTTTTTTGTTGATAATATTGACGATTCAATAAATGCAGTATTTATATTTACTTTGTACGGTATATACTTGGAAATTTTCAAAGTCAATTCATAATTTCTTTGTGCATATTTGGGTTGAAAAACTCGGTGACATTAATGTATTAGAATGTATTTTCACATTGATATAAACAATAACTTTTTTCATACTAATGATAACAGTAATCTAAAAACATGGTGAAACATATTTTTATTTATGTAATACACATTCAATTTTTTGTTGTCAATTCTGACAGTAAACGAACAATATAAAAAATATGTGAAAATGTATGTATGTAAAAAGAAAACAATATTTTCAATATATTTATTTATATTTCTTCCATATCTATTCATATTTCTTCAATAGTTTTTATTCGTTAATTTACTGCAACATTAGACATGTAGTTTTTATTAATGTTATCAATTGTTTGTGAAAATATTTATTCGCCTCTAATTCGACAGAGTACTGATTTGTTGTCGCTGCTGCTTGGCTAATCACTTCGCATTTTTTTCCCCCTGACACAGACAGGTACCCCGCACAATGCTGCTGCTTCTTCTACAGACTGATTCTCGGCTTGTAATGGGTAACAACACTCTATCAAAGGAACAAATGCAGATAAATTGCACTATGTGGACTAATTTGCCCGATTGCGCCACTGCGGCGCCACTTACAAAGGTGCTCCAACTCCATAGGATTCCTCATAACTTTCCCTATACCTTTCTGTGACAGTTTTCTCATAAAATTATTTTGTCAAATTTGTGTGCAGAACCTTTATTTTCAAAATATTACAATTTGGATCATAGCTGCATAAGACCATTTAAGTATTCTGCCGATGAACCGGAACTCAGTTTCAGCATACAGGAAAGCTCAAAAGTAAGTTCCTTGCGGAGACTCATGAAAATTAGTAAAACTCAGTTATTTGGAAAGCTGTGACATTTTCCTATTTAATTTTGTATACTTTTCCTATATCTATCTCGTACAGTTTGTGAGTTATAATCATTTATGTTATGTTATGTTATGAAATGGTTTTAATAAGTGATTCAGATAGTAGGCTATCAACTTCGTTCTGATAGAGAACTGATAATAGGATTGTTTTGGTCCTAGAACCGTTTGAAGTAGTAACACAGTCGTTTATTGAAAACGGACCCGGCCAAATTCTTTCACGCTACGTTTGTCCTGCTCTTTAGAACCTATTTGGAATCGTCCTGGCATCAAACCAAAACAAACCTATTGTCATCCTGAATTCAAGTTCCGTAGGTGTGAAAGTACTATGACAGAAAATAATTACTCAAATGTGTATTGATGGATTTATTCATCATTTATGGTCAATTATGAACACAAATATCAGCAGAACATGCAGAGAGTTCAATGAAAAGTATCGTGATTCACCTCGAATTAACATGAGAAACATTCATTAGATTCAGTAGAAATTCTGAAATGTTTGGATCATCTTTGAAAGCAACAAGAAACTTGCTGCCTGTGACAGGTAATGAGGACAACGCAATAAATGTTTTGGCATACTTCTACGGAAATTCTCAAGCTTCCATTCGTAGTGCAGTTCATGATTTAGCTGTGAAACTTTCATCAGTTCATAGGATTCTGAAGGAACATGGAATGGATACCTGCAACTTTCATAATGTTCAAACTATGTGAAATGTTGATGGCGCGTACAAGTAGACGAAGATTTTCCCAAGAAGATAAAATGGATTGATAAATCAAAATTTTCAACAGAAGGAATTTTCATTACTGGGCAAACGAAAATCCGCACAAGAAATGGAATTTCAAGAAAATGTAGTTTCAACGTTTTTTGTTCAATTGCTCTTTTTGATTTATGATGAAAACCTTGATTCTCGAAAATATTTGAATATCTCTCGGACAACGGTTGGGGATTTCATTGAAGAACTGACACTAGAACAGTATCGAACATGTTGGTATCAACTTGGTGGAGCTTCGGCTCATTGCACAGCAGAAATCAGGTTGGAATTGGGTCCATGGAACTGGCCTCCTAGATCTCCTGATCTTACACCCCTAGACTTTTATTTGTGGGGTACTATCAAGCAAAAGAGTCTACAGAACATTGGTTAATACGAAGGAAGAATTAGAACATTAGAGCCACAATAGATGCGTTGATTTTCCATAAGAAAGTGTTTGGAAACGTATAGTACTTGAACATTTCATAACATAAATGATCATAACTCACAAGCTGTACAAGTTAGGTAGAGAGAAAGTATACAAAATTCAAATAGGAAAATGTCACAGCTTTCCAAATAATCAAGTATGGTAATATTTTGAAACTTAATATAGCGAGATAGCCGGGCGGTCTAAGGCGCCAGCTTTAACAGATTTAAGCTCTGGATCTTCGAAACGGGGCGTAGGTTCAAATTCCACCACTGACGGCTTTTTTTATATTTTCCTTGAAATTGAGAAATGACTTGTTTTAGGACGAATATTCAAATAAAAAAGCAAAACAAATCATTTCTTAATTTTGAAAAGAAAAAAAAACCTTCAGGTGGTGGGGGATTCGAACCCACGCTTTCTTTCGAGATTCAGAGCTTAAATCTCTTAGATCTGGCGCCTTGGACCGCTCGGCTGTCTCAATATATTAAGTGTCAGAATATTTGCATACTTTAACGTAGCTTTGCTGAAATGACGTAGGTTTGTCGGGTCTGGGATGTTGGTCTATATACCTATATATCCTTTTTCCAAACTCTTCCGCCACAGTAAAATGTATTTTATTCCTGATAATACTATTCGTTATATTAAAACAAATTGACGCGCCACACATATTCAATGTAAACCATCAATCCAAGTTCGGCATATAAAAAACATAAGAAATTATGTTCCAAAAAAGGATATCATCATCTAAACACACGTTATACAGAAATATAAAAGAAACAAAAATATATTCCACGTATTATCACTCAACGATAATATCCGACTTGTATTCGCATAGATATCATACCGCTCATTTTAAATTTCCGGCAAGCAGAACAGCAGTTCGGATGGTTTCGTACACCTTTGGAATCGTATGAGCAAGAGCTGGATGCTTGTCACACAGACACAATAGAAATAGACACAGAGAGAGAGAGAGAGGGGGCATAACGCTTTTTTCTTACGTGACGATTTCTATCAGTCAACACCTACCGCAAGCCGTGGAAAGGAACTGCGTTCCAAAAATGTGTTCAGAGATTTCCGATTAGATGTCTGTGAGTGAGTACACATTTTGGTTAATGGCTTATCGATATCTGAAACCAAGCATCGTCGGAAGTGGTTAGTACTTGAATGGGTGACCACCGGACAAGGAAGTTCCACGTTAAATGTCCTAACAACTGTAGCGTAGTAGCATATTCGCAGCTGCAGGCGTCTTATCAATGAGCACGAGATAAGACGATAGATATGCCGTCCTTCGGAGGGGACGTTAGATGTCGGTCCCGAGTTGATGGATGTTGAGCTCGTTAAAGAACCCTACCTCTGAAACAACAGAGGATTCGGCAAAATTTCCGGTTGGGAGGAGTGTACTCACCGGCGTCGGTGTTTAGCTTCGGTAGCAGAAATAGGCCGACGTTAAATAAAAAAAAAAAAATTAATAATATGCAGGGTATTCCATTAAAAATACTGAGTTTCATGAATCTCCGGAAGGAACTTTCGAGCCTCCCTGTATGCTGAAACTGAGATCCAGTTCATCGGCACAATAATAATAATAATCTCCTTTATTAACCAGCAAGGAAATAAACAAGCAATATCAATAATCATACGTATAAGTACACTGGTTAAATGGCGCTCAGTCAGTTAAAAACTGTTCTACCAGATTGGAAAAAAATATTTTTTTAAGAAAAAAATAAAGAGAATAAACAAGAAACGAACTGTTAGTAACAATTTTAAATAAGACAAATGGTCGAAATGATCATTATACTAATAATAACTATACAACAGAGGTATATCAGCTCATGGTCGTGCACATTGCTCCTTGAACATATTGTCGAAGATTTATTTTCTGAAGCTATTAATGGGTTTATGTTTTAAATCAGAGCTCAGGTCATGTGAGCAGTCGCGATTGAAAATGAAAAAGATCGTTTTATGTTTAGGAATAGATATCATGTTTTTACGTCTCACATTGACATTATGTACATCTTCACTGGACCTGATTTTCCTATGCAGATATGGAGGATTTTTCTTTATGATAATTTTATGGAATAGGGTGAGGGCGTGTTTTCTCCAGTTATTCATATTCAACCACCCGATGCTTTCTAATTTATGACTGGTTCTGTCGTACTTACGAATTCCATAGATAAGCCGAAGACAAGAATTTTGTAGTCTCTGTAACCTTGATGAATCGCGCTTCGATAAAATGGACCATATACATAATCACAATGGTTAGTTTTGAGAGATCGAGAGCTTCACTTAAAGTCTCTTTGGTAGCACTTGATAGCAGGTGTCTACTAGAAAACAGCACTTTTAGATTTCCATACCCTTTCTTTAGCACAGAAGAAACGTGATCGGAAAATTTAAGTTGCCGGTCGATGGCAACACCTAGGTTCTTTGCTTTCTCAACTGGGAAAAAGTAAATGATTGTCTATTGTAATAGATATATCATTGTGATCAACATTACCGAATAGAATTAAGGAAGATTTAGTAGGATTCAAAATAAGATCATGATTTTTCTATAGGTTTATCAGGTAATCCAAATCATCATTGATCCTCTCTTCCGCTAGTGGTATCGCACATTTTGGGAAAAAATTATAGAGCTGCGTGTCATCCGCATACTGGTGTTTATAGTGAACAGTAACGGTCCCACAATGGACCCATGAGCTACCCCTCTTTTTATAAATCCAGATTTCGACAAACTACCAGAAAACATTACTACCTGCGACCTATTAGCTGCTATCACCCTGTGTGACCTTTCCAAAGCATTTGATTGCGTATCACATGATATATTACTTACCACTCAATCTGATACAATCCTATCTGAAAAACCGCTTTCAAGCGGTAAGTATTGGAAATTCCTTATCTGATTTCAAGGGTCTATATTAGGACCGTTGTTATTCATAATATACACAAACGACTTAAGTAACTATATGGTTGCAGATGATACGACATTCCTTTATTCTGGAAAACTGAGATCGGAGCTGTACAGAACTCATGAAGAATTAGATAATAAATCTGGAAATTGGTTCGCAGCCAATAAACTCAAACTGAACAACGATAAATCGCAATCTCTTTATCTTTCGTCCACGAATGCCACAGAAACTCATTCTGCAAATTTACTAGGAGTAACTCTGGATAGTGATCTATCATGGAAACCTCATATTACCAAAGCAAACTCAGCAGTGCTCTGTTTGTACTACGACAACTTCAAACTGTAACCAATTTTAATGCACTCAGAACAACATATTTTTCGTTATTTCATTCGCACATCAGTTACGCTACCATTCTTTGGGGTGGTTCGCCTGATTCTCTCTCAATTTTTCGTTTACAGAAAAAAGCTGTCAGGATCTTATCCAGTGTAAGCTATCTGGAACACTGCCAACCTTTGTTTATTAAGCATAGAATAATGCCCTTGCCGTGTTCACAAAAACTCCTCGATGCTCACTAAGCAATCTGATATACACAGCTATGGTACTAGACAAGCAGATAACCTGATACCAAACAGGTTCCGCCTAACCAAATCTAAGAGAAATTCACTGAATTATTATCTCTACAATATACTACCACCAGAATTGAAATCATTAAGTTTAAACTTATTCAAAATAAGAATAAAAAATTTATTTTTGACGCATTGCTTTATTCCACAGAGGAATACATTGGACATTTCAGACTTTGTAGGGAATAGAATTCGTCTCGCCTAATTTCCATTCTTATGTTCACTTTCTATGTTTTTTTTATCTATTTACCACACTTTAGCACCATTTTTAAAATAATTTACAATATTTTTACACTATACGTGATGTATTATTATTATATATTTTAACAATGTTTTATATTTCAACAATTTTCTGCTCTACAGTATTGTCGTTTTTTTATGACGGGCTACAAACATGTATTTGTAATGTAGTTAAATAAATATACTCTACTCTATTATGGAAGTAATTTTTAAAAAATTGAATCGCTGAGATATCTAAACCATTGAAGTGTAAAATCGAGTACTTGGAAAGTCTTATGCAGCTATGACCCAAATTGCAATATTTGGTAAATTGTTATTTTTTAATGGCCAGGTTTTGCACAAAAATTTGACAAAATATTTTTTATCGCGAAAACTGTCACAGATAGGTATGGAATTATCAGGAAAGTTACTACTACTTTCTGATACAAGCGCACCACTGTATTGATGAAAATATTTCAGACAGAGCATGTTTCCACGCCCACAAATTTCCAAAATAATCTGTCGTTCCGTTCTCCGGATACTTCTAATGTTCCATCCACCGTGAAATACGGTGTATAATTGAAAAAGATATTAATCGACGGAATTCCCAGGGAACTACGTTGATTTGTGATTGTGTGAAAATCCTTGGAATTTTAAGTTCCAAGCTTTAAAACCATTAGCTTTGAAAATTCCATTTACTTTGAAAATTCCATTATGCCCTCTGTAACTTTATTCCAGACCAATTTTGAAATGGAATCGCAAAAAGATAGTTTGTATAGTATCAACTGAGACAAAGTAGTGGTCTCTTCTGGTTACACTCTGATATTGGGTTAGTGAACGGAAACCTGCTGCTTTAGGGCCATGTGCAGTTGAGCCCTCCTCCAACAAAGCAATTATACAGGGTGTTACCAAATGAGTGCGAAAGTTTTTAGGGGGTGATGCCTTGTCGAAAATTAAAGGGGGTCTTTCATGCAGACAAAAGCTATTAGGCCTTTCCTTGAAAAGTTACACGCTTCCAAAAATGAAAAAAAATATAATTTTTTTATTGCTGAAGAGTTGAAGAAATGGCATTTTGTTCTACCAATAAAAAGGCTACCTATAAATATTTTTTTAATTTTGTCTTTTAAAGCGGTGAAACATGCAACACCTATTCCATTTTTTACCAGAACTTTTAACGAAACAAAATTTCTCAATTTAAAAATATGTGTTGAGAAGAACAATTCATTGCAAAACTTTTTCAACTCCTGTGTTGTGTCCGTAAAGCAAAGTTTCCTAATAAAAAAATAAATACAACTTTGTGCATGAACGGATCTTCTGTAAATGGAATCGAAAAAATCTAGTAGGTGACTGTCACGTTTTGTTTGCACAATTTGTGACTTTTCGATTCCATTTACAGAAGATCCATTCAAGCATAATGTTGTATTTTATTTTTTTATTAAGGAAACTATTGCTTTAACGGACACAACACAGGAGTTAAAAAAGTTTTGAATTGAGAAATGTTGTTTGGTTAAAAAGTTCTGGTAAAAAATCAAAAAAAAAAAGCGCGCCAATACACTGATCTACCTTATCCGCAAAACGTTCTCCCATCTATCATACTCAAGTTCCATAAAACTCTACAAAACCTACGTTCGTCCAATTATGGAGTACGCAGGTCCGGTGTGGTGTCCTGTTTTGGTGCGCGACAAGAATCTGTTGGAAAACGTTCAGCGTCGAGCCACGCGTATGACTTTTGGCGAAGTGCGTCCAACCTATCCCGAAAGACTGAGGATGGCACAACTGATAGCTTTTGACCAACGTCGACTCCGTGGGGACCTCATCATATCCTTCCGTATAGCTAAGTACAACTATGCTAATCAGAAAGAACTTTTTGTTTTCAACAATGATTCGCGGTTACGTGGTCATAATCTCAAATTAAAAAAGGAGAAATTTGCCACTAGGCAGAGACAGCATTTTTTGGTGAATCGTATTTTCGAAACTTGGAATAACTTACCCAACGATGTTGTGAATTCTGACTCAGTGAATAGTTTTAAAAACAAAATAGATATTTGCTTATTTTCATAATTTTTCCTACGCATATATTAATTATTTTTCTTTTTCTTTTGCATGCATTGTATAATCTTATTGATCTCTTTAGTTTTTTTTTTAGGCTTACATAGGACTCTGTCCTCAGCCTTTACTTATATGTAATAATAATAATAAAAATAATAAAAAAATTAAATAGGTGTTGCATGTTTCACCCCTTTAAGAGATCACAACAAAATTAAAAAAATATTCATAGGTAACCTTTTTATTGGTAGAGCATGCCTACAAAATGCCATTCCTTCAACTCTTCAGCAATTTCAAGAAAAAAGTTAATTTTTTTCTCATTTTTGGAATCGTGTAACTTTTCAAGGAAAGGCCTAAGAGCTTTTGTTTACTAGATCCCCTTTAATTTTCGACAAAGAATCACCCCCTAAAAACGTTTCGCACTTATTTGGTAACACCCTGTATAGGCCTCTAGTTTTTCATAGAGTGGATTATTTTGTCACTCACCGTATAATAATATAATTACGAAGATTTGTGAGCAGTCATCGACTCAGCTCGTAGAGCGACGCAAACAATCAAGGAAGGGCCTTCTCTGGTGTGACCGCACATCCGCGTTAATTTATCACCAGGTCGACGAAATGCGCAGCGACAAAGAGTTGCAGCAACTCTGCAACGACCAAGAGAAAAATGGATTAGAATAGGTACCGGACGCATTAATTATTCGTTGCCCGCTGCTATGAATTGATGTGAAATATGCATCATCACAAGCTGCCAGATGTTGAAATAGTCCTGCACTCCCTCACAGAAGGAGATACGAATCTATCTTTTCCTGTCCATCGGTGACATGTACGGGGTGCCCCACATTCAATGTAACATGTAACAGCCGATGGGCAAGGACACAAATCAATATTATCTCTCCAAACGTGTTTTAAAATACGAAACCCGTATTTCAATGAGCCTAAATCGTTATTCACGATATAAGTGTGAAAAGTGCATGTTTCGGTCGTTCTGCAAACTTTCACATGCATGCCTTAAACGCGTTTTTCGCACGTTTATCGTACAATATTTTTCGACACGAAAATGTAATATTTAAAAAAACACATCTATCAGGTGAGTTGTTATCAAACAATGTATGAAGTAAGTGTTTGAACAATAACAAGTGAGTTTGAGACTAGCGAAGTGTATACACTCTTGTTTCAAAAGGGAAGTTGAGAAAGAAGTATTTTTCAGTGTATAATTTTTTATTTAATTACAAAGCTTGGTTAAGCTGAGCGCTTTCGGCTATTTGCCATCATCAGAGCTTTCAATTTTCAATATTCTTTTCTGTCATAGATTGAAGCTCTGATGATGGCAAATAGCCGAAAGCGCTCAGCTTAACCAAGCTTTGTAATTAAATAAAAAATTATACACTGAAAAATACTTCTTTCTCAACTTCCCTTTTGAATAACAAGTGATACTAAGTATTACTTTTTATTTTCAATTATTTCTCCCATTGGAAGAAAAACGTGATCTTCACAAGAAGGGTGAATCGGTAAATTCGTCCCGATACGTGACTGCGTTTTGGTATCCAGGATTTGAAAATATACTGAGAAAGGACTAGGCACAGTTATTTTCTAGGTATAATAATAATAATGTTTATTCCAGTTTTATAGAAAAAATATACAAATAATTTGAAATAGAATAAACAGTAATACCACAAGAATAAAAGGAACTACTTGTGTGTGGTGGTTCATTTCATAATGCTTCGATTACAGAGGTGTCTATTTATATAAATCATATTTAAAATGTAAATTTAAAGCCTAAAGATAGTCATTTCGCATATTCCTGAACTCGTTTTGGAAAGTGTCTGAAAAGTAAGACTTTTGCCGACCATGTTCCAATTCGAGTAACAGTTATATCGGACTGCTATTCGAAGGTTCCTAGTTAATCAAAATATAGTCAGACAATTTCATTTAATTTGTATTGTAGTAAGTGTTTTTGATGTCGATCATCTTCAATTTTTCAATTTCAATTTATTTCGTAAACCATAATAACAAGATATTTATATACATACAAATTTATGACGGTTATCCTTTATAACCCCAAGGGTTCACCCAAGCACTCAAGGTGCTTGTTTTGTGCAGCTCCTTGGAATAATTCAGGATTTTCATTAGGTAATCAAAATGAATGGTATACATATTAATATATTGTTAACAATGAAAATATGATTAATTGGAATTCCTGCTGAAATCGATACTAATTCTATTTATAAGTTTATTCTCCCTTTCCTTTCTTGAGAATGGTTGATGTGGTAAGGATCCATATCTTTATATAAAAATTTATATTACACGTTGAGGTTCGTTCATACATACTCCTACTTATACACACGTGTAGACACATATATATTTACACACATATACGTAAGTTTTTTTTTATAGTAACTTCAGTAGTGTTAGATAGTTGAGATTGATGAATTGTTTTATATCAGTTTTATATTTGTTAACTGAGAGGTTTTCTTTCAAACTGCGATCGAGTGTATTGTAAAATTTAGGACCGAAATAGAAAGTTGTTCGTTGTGTATGAGTTTTTTTGAAAATGGGTATTATTACATTTAGGTTTTCGGTAGATCTGTATTTTTTATATTTTCGCTATGGTATATATATTTATTAGTATACATCCAAATAAGACAGTGGTAGATATATATATATATATATATATACATTTTATGTTATACAATTTAATTTAAATGATATAAAGAACAATAGCAGATAAAATATCCCAGCTACAGAGTTAACCTTACCTTTTTCCATTGGAGATTCACCAGTACGAGGCGAAGTCACAGCCGACAAAAGGAGCAGCAGTTTCCAGGAACCGGAGAAAAACCGAAACACTGAACATTCTCGTTACAAGAAGTCCCAGGTATTTTTTTGAAACCATAAAAGTTACCAGAGTGCAATTAAAAACAAAACTTTTAAAGAATTTTGATAGAACTTTCCACGAATTAGTATATTGACCACATAACCTATAAAACTAGGTTAAATTTCACTTTTAGTATCACATAACTGCACATTTCCTGTATATATATTTGCTATGAAGCACTAATTAGGTTATTTATCGCAGAATGGGTAGTAGTAAGTTTTTCCTGAATGAAGGATATTATTTTGATGAAATTCTGCATTATTTTCAATGATTGAGGAATAACAGTTGCTATTTTCTGAAATTGACTTCAAGAATGACCAGAGGGTACCACAGTAGAACCGACTTCTGAGATTCCATAGGCGTACCGATTGAGTTAGCTGAGGTGAAGGAAATAAGGTAAAACAGTGGATGGAAAGAAGGTAAAATGCATAGCCGGACATATTAAATATTTATATGGGTATTCATTTGTCAATATATATTAAATTAAATTCAAAGGGCAACTAGTTTCAAAATTTTGATGATAGAAAAAACAAAGTAAAACAAAAATTATATATATATTTTTGTTAAGATGTCGGATTGTGGAAAGTAAATTAACAAATATAAAATAAAATAAAAACGAACCGCAATCAACGCTTCATAACAATATATATATATATATATATATATATATATATATATATATATCGCCATATTGATTTAACGCCTGCAGCTGTAAATATGCTACTACGCTGCAGTTATTCGGGGCTTTTTTAACGCGAGTCTTCCCTGACAGGTGGTCACCCATCCAAGTACTAACCGCGCCCAGCCTTCCTTCTACAGATAAGACTCTCGTCAAGCTGACCAGTAGGCCGGTTCCCCTATATTCAAACTCAGTACACATTTTTGGTGAGATCAATGACAAAGGATATCCTTCGGTCGCCATTAAACCTAATTACTATTTTATGGCGGGTGTATCATGTTTTGTGTTCACCTTTCCTCATACTGGCTGTAAAGTAAATAGTTATTGGTAATATTTGTGTGAATTTTCAAGACTCAGACGGATTTTTTTTTATATTGATAGCGGGACAAAAAGTTAAGTACCTTCGGTTAGTAGGTGAACATACAGACATGAGCGGGCTGTAATTACGGCAGATTCAATGGCAAGTGGCAAAATGACAAAGGAAAAATTCGATCTCTACCTTTGACCATTAGTAAATTTGCAAGTATGTGGTAAATAAAGATTATCACCTACCACAATTCATACAAAAAAAAATTATGCTACCCGCTCCATCTACTCGACCATTCAATTTTATTATTAACATTTTTAAATGATAGATTTTGAACATGAATATTGTTACGAAATTAGGAGAGTACGTCCCTGTTCACCGCGCACGTGCTAGACAATATAGCCGTCGGGACCTTCCGATGACGTCACAGAATCATCGATATATTTTCAAGAACCAGATGATTCCGGAAATGACATTCTTGGGGATTCTAGACTCATGAACTGTGATAATTTTAGTATCAGAGTGCATTATTGTGTAGTGTTTTGAAAGTGGAATAAACGAACAGTAATTATTCGAGTACTGTTTTAATAAAATGACGGAACAATATTCTAAAAACTAGAGTCTACCGAGTACAGTAAGGAAATTAATTACAGATAACGATACTACTCCGACCCAGTCTGGGTTTACTAAAGTGTTTATGCCCACATTGTGTCCGGAGTCAATGAAGTAATTCCAAGGTTAAGATCATTTCGGATATTTTATTTAATGCTTTTGCATAGAATGCAAGCAAATTTTATATATCGATTCAATGATAGTGCGCTGTCTAATAATAACCAATAAGGAACATCAAGTAACTGAGTCCATGTGAACTGAGGTTTTGTTTATGTCTTCTAGTTGCGGTTTCAATTGTCGAAAAATCAAAGGAATACGTCTCAAAAAGCAATACAGACTTTAGCAATAATAATGAAATGAATGACGAGTAATAGTACTATCAGAATTATTTCGTACAGGCGATCGTAACGCCCAGTATTCCTATTTAGGTAGCATATGTCTAAAATTTGCACATTGTGTTTCAAATTCAATTCTATATCGATCTGATTAATATTAGAGAATGCGAGAGTTATATGTTGATTCGTCGTAGGTATAGAAGTTAGAAGTAATATTCTTCAAACCAATTAATTAATAAATAACAGAAACCATTGTGGTGGTGAAAAGCTAAATGGTATATTTTCCACACATTTTGCGTGACGTCAGATGCAACTGATCCCTGAGTTCAGATCTCTAAGTTCAGTCAGAGATTATGTAAATTGAAAGGAACCAACAAATCGACTTGGTTAAATATGTAGCAAAAATATTGAAACTGCTTTACTACATAGTTGATATTGTATTTCGCTAATTTAAATGTCGGTTACTTATGAAAAAAAAGAGCTCGTGCAACTCAGTGTACACATGACAGAAGTAAGACTTCTTTGTCTCACTTCTGTCACGTATACTGAGTTGTACGAGCTTTTTTTCATCTTTAGGCAGACTGAATATACAGTGTGACAATTTAAAAACTTTCAATAGGCTATATATCACAAACAAAAGATTAAATCAAAAAATGCTCAAAACCGTTTGTAGGATAGGAAGGGGGAACTAAAATGACATAAAAGAGAACTCACCCCACATCAACCTCCACCTTCCCCAACTAAAAAAGTTTAAATAGCAAACCCCTGCGTGTGATACATCATTGAAAAGCCTATAAAAATGATATCCAATGGTATAAATAATAATTGTACAGGGTGAATCAATAATTGTGAAACCTTAACTTGAAAGAAAAATTTTATTAAGTTTTTGTTGAACTACAAATTCGTTAAAAATGTCAATGAAGTAAATGTTCAAAGTGGTTTCGTTGTTTTGTAAACAATTATTCAGCCTATTTTCAAATTCTGCACGAACTTTGGCAAATGTTGTTCTGGTAATAGCGCGACATGCTGTCTTGAGGTAACCCCATAGAAAAAAAATCAGGTGGCGTTAAGTCTGGTGACCTCGGTCGCCACTTGATAGGACCTCTCCTTCCAATCCATTTGTTCGGATAATTAGTATCCAACCAGTGCCTAACTGCAATTGAATAGTGAGGAGATGCTCCATCTTGTTGGAAGTGCATCAGCAAATCTTCGTCTAGAGCTAGATGGCCTTGATCGTCCCTTTGGTTCTCTACTTCATGCACAATTAAGGGTTGTATGGTGTTTTTCAGCATATCCAGATAAATTTCGCCATTTAAATTACCCGGTATACACAAGGGGCCAATTAAAGCATCGCCTAATATCCCTGCCCAAACATTCAGTTTTTCTGGATATTGAGTGTGACCTTCTCTAAATCGATGCGAGTTCGCATCAGTCCAGTACTGACAGCTCTGATTTACACTGGATCATCATCGCCTAGTTCTTGAAGAATTTGCATTTTGTACGGGTAAAACTTATGAAATTTCAACACCTTCCTTACCGACTCACGTGACAGTCCTGTCATTGCAGATATTGATGCAGTAGGATCTATTGCAAATTGTCCAAGGACCTCAATTTGGCTTGCTTCATTAAGTAATCTTGATCCCGTTTCTCTAAATCGCGGATGTACACGTGACTTACATTTGTGTCCGGATGCCTCTTATTAATATTTGAGCTGTTCGTAAATACCACTGGATCTGGGAGCCAAATATGAAAATTATCTCCACCCGTTCAGGTATACCGTAAACCATCGTGACAACTACAGCTGAATGACAGTACCGATCGTACAAATGATGAACAAAAAATCATGGACTGCGATGTCTCAAATGAACAAAAAATCATGGACTGCGACAGAACCCAAAAAACAGATGTTTACAGTTTACAACGGTTTTGCAAAAAAGTCAAATTAAAGTTTTTATTTAACAACAAAAAGTACCTACGGACACTTATAATTGGAAACAAAGTTTTGTTGGCCTTTAGAGCTTTCTAACATTGTATCACAAGTAGGGGTCTGTTTGTTTTTAAAATTTTTGAATATTATTTTGGTAATTATTGATACACCCTGTACAATTATTATTTATACCAATGGATAGCATTTTTTATGGGCTTTTCACAAGTGGGGGTTTGCTATTTAAACTTTTTTAGTTGGGGTAGGTGGGGCCTAGGGGGGTTGACGGGGGCGAGTTCTCTTTTATGTCATTTTAGTTCCCTCTTCCTATCCCACAAACGATTTTGTGCATTTTTTGATGTGATATACAGGGTGTTTCCTAACTACGGTACGAAACTTCAGGGGGTGTTTCGTCAGGTCATTTGACAAAAAAAAGTTCCTATGAACATATGTCCGGAGTTGCTTCGTTTCTGAGATACAGGGCGTTGAAGTATAAAAAAAAGGTATTTATAAAATATCCTGAATATCCTGAAACTGATGTGGTTGAAATGTGGTACAGCTATTTGAAGTAATAAGGCAATTATTTGGCCCTAAGTAGGTCCAGTGGCGTCTCAGTGGGCACCACAGCCAACAATACTTAGAAAAAAATTATTTTCTTCTTTTCAGTGCATTTGAATATAAGCGTGGGTTCTAAAAAGTTTTCTATAAGCGTGGTAAAAATACAACTTTCTGGCCTCCTGGTTTTTTTTTTCATATTTGGCTTAGTTTTCGAGAACAAAAAAATGAAGGCACTCTACAATCATGATTACCTGCTATGGAGACCAGCCGACAGTGATAGTATTGTCATATCAGTAAATGTCAGAGTTGTCAATTAGCAGTGATTCCATCATGAATACTCTTACTAACGCTGAAATGGCTGACATGCACTTTATTTATGGATTAGCAAATGGAAATGCGGAAGAAGCACGGAGAATCTACCAGGATAGATATCTTAACAGAGTAATTCCATGTGCTGAAACATTTAGAACGCTACATGCAAGATTATGTAAACTGGAAGTTTTAATAAAAATGTAAGTGGTGGAAGACCAGAAACTGTAACAACGCCTGAACTAGAAGAAGCTATACTTGATGCGATAGAAGAAGACCTTCAAATGTACCAGGAAGATTGCACTGCAGCTTGAAGTAAGCCCAAAAACCGTTTGGAAAGTTCTAAAAAGAAACCTCCTATACCCATATCACATACAGCGGGTCCAAGCTCTACTGCCTAGGGATTTTCACCCAAGATTAATGTTTTGCAGGTGGTTGATTCATACGATGGCACACAATAATAATTTTTTACCAAATATTTTATTTACGGACGAGGCAAATTTTTCACGAGATTCTATTATGAACTTTCACAATAACCATTTCAGAGCCGACGAAAATCCCCACATTATTAGAGAAAGTCATTTTCAGCAACGATTTTTGCTGAACGTTTGGGTAGGAATTATTGGTGAATTATTGGACCCTTTTTTTTACCAGCAAGATTATCAGGTCCATCCTACACGGCTTTTTTGCGAAATCATTTACCCATTTTGTTGGAAGAAGTACCCGTACTTGTAAGAGGCAACATGTGGTTTATGCACGACGGAGCTCCAGCTCATTTTAGTGTTCTTGCTCGTCAGCATCTCGACATCACCTACCCTAATCGCTGGATTGGACGTGCAGGACCTCAACATTGGCCCGCTCGCAGTCCTGACATGAATCCTCTAGATTTCTATTTATGGGGTCATCTGAAGGCTCTCGTTTATAAAACCCCTATACTAGATGTGAATGACTTGAGGAATCGAATAAGTGACAATTGCAATGTCATAAGGAATACTCCAGGTATTTTTGAACGTGTCAGACAATCAATGACACATCGATTGCAGTCGTGTATTTTATCAGACGGTGGAAATTTTGCTCATTTACTTTAAGGTCGAAATTGTTTATTTTTTACTTTAGGTTTGTATTTTATGTTGTCCATGGATACTTTGTAGAATAAGTTAAAGTATGAATAAAACACAAGGGACCAAAGAGTTGTATTTTCAGTTGTTTAATCTGAAAAAATAAAATACTACAAAAAAAAGTACTTTTTTTTTCTCAGTATTGTTGGCTGTGGTGCCCACTGAGACGCCCCTGGACCTAGTTGGGGCCAAATAATTGCCTTATTACTTCAAATAGCTGTACCACATTTCAACCACATCGGTTTAAGGATATTCAGGATATTTTATAAATACCTTTTTTTTAATACTTCAACGCCCTGTATCTCAGAAACGAAGCAACTCCTGACATATGTTCATAGGAACTTTTTTTTGTCAAATGACCTAACGAATCACCCCCTGAAGTTTCGTACCGTAGTTAGGAAACACCCTGTATAGCCTATTGTAAGTTTTTAAATTGTCACACTGTATATTCTGGTATTTTAACCTACTGGAACATTCTTCCAAAGGAATTCAATCGAGTGAAAATATATAGGGTGTTTAATATGAAAAAAACATAACTTTGATAAGTCACACATTTATCGGACACCCTGTATATTGGTAGTTATTTTTAGAACATAGCTTTCATTGCTCTCTACAACTTTTACTAGAGACAATTTTTCCTATCTCAAATAGGGAAGTAGATATCGTCCACCCATGCATCGTTCATACACCCTGTAAATTTTTCCGTCATAGGTGGCTACCGAGTTCGCTTAGCTTAGCTTACTCAACCTCAAAAATAAAAATCCAGTGTGTTGAGATCTGGTAAACAGGCAGGTCAAGCCATCGGTCCTGCACGACCAATCCATCTCTGTGGATATATCCAATACAGTCCAGTATAAATCAAATTTGCTTATGGCCACGTAAAGGATGTTGGTATATAATATTTAAATAACCTCCCATCCAATGTTCGGGGAAAAATGAGTGGACCAATCAAATTATCCCGATATATTACATTTCAGATGTTCATCAATTCAGTATGCTTCAGTTGAACGATTGCATGAGTCCATATATGAGTGTTATGATAGTTCATAATTCTATTACGATTAAATCCCGCTTCATCCGTTAAGAGAATCGATGTACAAAAATCAGGATTCCTTCTACATTGATCTACCAACTACAAACCATCTACAATATGCCAGGCGTGTGGCAAAATCGGTTTGCGATAGAACTTGGATTCTCTGTACGTGGTAGGGGTATAGCGAATTTGACTCACTTGACAAATGTTCTATTCTAGCAACTGATTTCATACTTTGCCTGGATTTACCTAAACTTTTTCGAGAACTCTCTCTTTCCAACTCTATCGTTCTCATCATTTCGAATGTGAAGTTTTTATACCCTAGTTCCTGGTGAATTCTTTGAAACATTCTACCATCCGATGAAGGACGATCGGGATAGTGTTCTTAGGGCCGCAATTTATAAATTTCGACAAAAAATTAAAAATCTCTGACCGCGAAAACCGCCGCATACCAATTTCGAATCGAATCGGACCATAATCAGAAAACTCGTCCTCCATCTTGTGGCCACCATCTTGAATTTATAAATTTTGACGATAAATTCAAAATTCATAAATTCAAGATGCTGGCCCCAAGATGGATGGATTATGGTCATATTTTATTCAAAATCAGTATGTGGCGGGTTTCAGGTTCGGAGATTATGGATTTTTTGTGAAAATCTATAAATTCAAGATGGCGACTTCAATATGGCGGACGAGTTTTGTGATTATGGTCAGATTCTATTCAAAATTGGTGTGTGGGAGTTTTTGGGGTCGGAGATCATGATTTCTTTCAGCTCAAAACTTACAGGGAAGTTGACCATGTAATAACGATGCTCTACTAGAAATGTACAGATTATGGTAAACTAACTAGAAAGCAAAAAATAAAATAACTAATAAAAAACTTTTTTGAAGACAAGCTTTTATTTAAGCCGTGTACCAAAATAAGTTTAAGTCATCGCTGACAATGATTTAATAATTTTTTGTTGAATTATTTGGATTCAAAAAGCTTGTCGCTCGAATTGTAATAAAATTAATAGTTCGACAAGTTGTTACTTACCAACCAATCATTGTGAATCCTTTGTAAAAATTAAATACTTTAAGTTCTTACTTACCAACCAATCACTGCCCAATCAAATTAATTGGTACCTACTTTCATGAAACTTCGCGCGACAAGCTTTTTGAAACCAGATAATTCAACAAAAAATAATTAAATCATTGTCAGCGATGACTTAAACTAATTTTTTTTATTGGTGCTTCATTTTACCCATTTAAAGCACGCCTCAGCGTGTTTAAATCGAACTTTAAAAGACGCGCGTTTGTTAAAGTTACTATGGCAACATCAACAAATCGAGAAACGTGAAGTCTAAATGACAAATTTTTTATTATTGATCTGACAGGAGTACCTTGTAACGTCAAATAAAATATTACTAACAACTCGTTCATTTATATGTGATACCTCTTGCTCCTCTAAATATTTGATGAACTTTTCATATTCTTTTTTATATATATCACTGGATTTTCGCGGTATTAACCGCGATTCTGCCTCACTATTCAAAAAATCGATATTAGAATAATTCATTTTTGAGCTCTGGTGACAACAAATATTGATCTTTGATAACAAATTGCAAATGAATATCTGTTTTTCTCATTTCCATGACAATGAAAGGTATACTGATGTCACATCACGAATTCAACCATTTTGCATTATTAGTACTTATTTCTATTTTTTGTAGTAATAATACCAGTATATATGATTTCAAAGTATTCGTGGATAACTGGTCTTAAAAACACTTGCTCTATTTCGAGCACTCCGGCTGCGCCGTCGTGCTCGAAAAATCGCGCGTGTTTTAAAGCCCTTTTTATCCACTTATACTTCAATATACTATTTAGTACACAGCTTGAATGAAAGCTGGTCTTTGAAAAGGTTTTTTATTAGTTATTTTATTCATCTTCAGGCAGACTGAATGTATATTCTGGTCTTTTAGCCGACTGAAAATTTTCCTATAGTCGTCTGGAGAGTCTGGGAATATGTTGATACCATCAAAGACATTCTTTGCTGGTTTAGTTAGTCCAATGATGTTACTGTCAAAGAGTGAATTGACTGTAACCCACTTGTTTTCATCTCTAAGAGTGATGGGAGGTAAGTTATATCTTTTCGGTATTCCTTGTAGATAGATAGATGTTTATTAATCCTTGTAGATCATATAAATAACATAGGATAGGTAAATAATAGTACATAAAGTGAAATAAAATAAATAAATACAAGTACATATACAAAGGGGAAATTATCCATTATACATAGTACCTAAATGGGACACTAAAAAAACTTTTTAACAAAAAATTAAACCGACGAAATACGGAACTGAAAAGTAAAAAATAAAATAAACCTTCTTAGTCTCAATAACTAAGCTCCTAAACTAATGTAAGTAACTAATTATGAGTCGGCGCCAAACAAACAAGCAAATGAATTAGGTAAGGCGTAAAATGATGGCATCGAGTTGGGCGGTGACATTCTGATCATTTTTTTGAAGTAATTTAATGATCTTCGTTGATTGCTTGTTTGGCGCCGACTCAAAATTAGTTACTTACATTAGTTTAGGAGCTTAGTTATTGAGACTAAGAAGGTTTATTTTCTTTTTTACTTTTCAATTCCGCATTTCGTAAGTTTAAATTTTTGTTAAAAAGTTTTTATTTTTCAGTTTTTTGTGGCTGAAATCTACTAATTACTAACTGCTTGTTTTTTTATTACGTCCAAAATACTTACTTACCCACCTTACTTCAACTATTACCAGTTAAATAATATGATTATCTACTTTTACTAATTGTTGTAATATAAATTATTTTTGTTGTTCTGGTTAGTTTATTTCAATACTTTGTATATCATTCCATCCTCTCACAGAATATATTGATTGTGATAATGACACTAGCGATCTGTCATTGTCAACTATATATGTGTGCCAATGTTCACAAGTGAAAAATCTATTATCCCCAAGTTTTTCTACCCGTAAGGGTGGATAATTCCATTCGAAATCCAAATATGATCAACTATGAGGTATACCCTATCTGATAAAAGAAGAATCATCCAAATCGAAGATCCCAGTACAAAGTTATAGCTGATAGAATCGGTTAACGGACCAGAATTCAGAGGGTGAGTGATCAATATCCTTCATTTTGCTACCCTTAGGGATGGATTTCATCTTTTAAATTCAAATGGGACCAACTTCGAAGTACAACCTATCCACTGAAAAGAATTATCGGAATCGGACGTAAAAAGTTATGCGTGATCATACATAAAAAAAATTAAATATACGCGTCGACTAGAGAACCTCCTCCTTTTTGGTTTCGTCGGTTAAAAATAACAATAATTGCAGTGAGTGGATCAGCTCCTGGACTGATTTTCGGATCATGGTGCATGTCATCCTCTGACATGACATTTGTAAAATTTTCGGACATATTTGAAAGCTTTATATTATAAGCGGATTTATTGTCTGAACTGTTTGAAATGACTACTCTAGAGCTTCTACGATAAACGGGATTAATTATAGAGTCAGTTGAATTTTACTCTCATCGCGTCCAAATGAGCTTCACTTCGAAAACGATATTTTATCGATGGTAATATCATAGGGGGTTTTATCGATCAATTTTTTATTTTTATTTTGAAAAAGCATTTTGGCTGAAGATTTTACTGACTGCGATTTGCGGTCTTATTATCTTTTTAATCTTTGTTAATAAGGCCGCAAATTGCACGAGTTGAATTTCCTAGATGCAAAAAAGTTTGAGGGAAATTTTTTAAAATTTTGCGATAAAATGTTCTAGCACGAATGGTATTTGATAAGAATATTTGTTTAAAAAAAAGCTCCTGGGACACTGAATCGAGAAAAAAAAGTTTTTGACGGTGGTCGGATTCGAACCCCGGTCGCTTTTTTCGTTGCCTGCTAACTAGGCCATTTCGGCTTTGTATAAAAATAATTTTGAATGCCTGTTGACTTTATGCATATACTTATTGAGTTTTGTGTGATTTGTGCCATTTTGAGATTTTTATGAAGTTGTTAGTGGTTTTAAAAGGGACTAATAAGATTTTCGTGATGTTCAGGATCAATTTGGAGGTAGGGTTTAATAGAAGATGATGATGAGTGTCCCGTTATTTTTATAAGTTGTTGGTCACTTACTCCTGCTTTGGCTAACTGGGAAACCTGTACTAGCACGGTTCGAATGATTGGTAATTTTATTATTTGTAATGTCGAGTCCAATTTTAGTTGCAGAATATTTGGTCCAAGTAGAAATCGTATCAATACCCAGTGGAACATTTTTGTACCAACCTTTAGAATTTTTGTTTTTCCAAAAGGGATTTGGAGTTAAAAAAACTCGTTCAGATGTTATGTTTTCATTTCTTTTTTGTAACGGTAATTTTAACAATGCAACGGGACAAATATTTCATTTTTTGTTATACATTTGCTGTCTGCCAATTTTTTCGACCCACCCTGTGTCGTCTTTGAAAATATTGTATTGTATTCAAATCTTCTTGTTGAAGTTCCATCTTGATTTTTTTCTTCTTTAAAATGGTAAATTTTACAGTTTGCAGCTTCTCCCCCCCTCCAAGCTAATTCATAAGAAGCTATATGAAAGAATCTTTTTTGTAATCCCTCTGGGTTGTCTATATTCCACAATTTTGCCATTTTTACTATATCTTTCTTGTTCAATGCTACAGAACTTACTTTTCTTTTCTCTGGAATAACTTGTAATTCTTTCCGTTTACTATTTCTTGCATCACGAGCTTCTTTAAAAGTTATGTCGGCAAAAGGATCAAATTTAATATTTTATTCATTGAAATATTTTTCTTGAATCATCTTCGCAGTTGAATTCCAAATTGATTCAACTGCATATTCTTTATAATCTTCTCCATTCCCCTTTTTCATATTATAGGCCCAATCCTTTAATATATCTGCTACTTTTTGTAACGGAGTTATTTTCGACAGTTCGTAATTTCGTACTTGACAAAACTCCATAAATTGTCTCCATATTGACGCTTTAGTATTTTTTGTGGATTGCGGGATTGCTTTTTCTATATTTTTTGTTATTTGTTGAGTCGAAACTTCCCCAAAACGACTAATGTTGTAATGTTTCAGTATCAATTATCAACAATACTTAAATAACTGACAGGGCAGACATTAAAGTGACGTGAGCATACTAGATGTAGACGCTTAAGAGGAACAGGCGTTTTTATCGGTGATAAAAAACGATGCACCTTTTTTATCGCTGTCAAAATGACAAAACAGTCATCTTTAAATGACACATTTTATATAGGAGTTAATTTATCAGTATAAAACAGCGAGAAGACGTTTTATCACTATAAAACTGATCTGATTGGTTCTCTGTTTGAAATTTCGGCCATGTGATTGGCTCAAAAATAATGAGGGAAATAGTCATTGTAAATGAATGAATCTGTAAAGGAAGCATTTAGAAACGGACACACGATTTCTTCAATTTTGGAACGAGAAGTATTGTTGTAATTTTCCCCGTTGAAAATTCAAATATTACATGAATTCTGGTAACTTTATCCAGTTTCAAATGTGATTCGGGGAATATTCTCATCAAATATCATTCGTGCTAGAGAACTTTATCGCAAACTTTTCAAAATTTTCCCACAAGCATTTTGCCTCTAGGAAATTTAACTCGTGCAATTTGCGGCCTTATTGTCAAAGATTAAACCACTCAGGCTTCGCTTTCGTGGTTTAAACAGATAATAAGACCGCAAATCGCACTCAGTAAAATTTCCAGGCAAAATGCTTTCTGAAAATAAAAAAAATAAATTGAGCGATAAAACCCCTAGCACTTACGATATTACCCTCGATCATTCACTGCTCGCGAACTCGCCAAAAACCTAAAATATATAAATTATACACTCTCAAATATGTTTGTATCTGAAACCGATTAAAAAAAACTCCTGGATACGGAATCGACTCCGAACCTCCCGGGTGAGAGACTGATGCGGAAATGTATATTTCAATTAAAATATCAAATCACTGTGATAGTGAGTTGAAAATCCCTTATTTAATCAATTTTGCATTTCCTGTTTCCCTAAATAGGAATTGAATGTGTTGACATATAATTCTGACAGGACCTAAGTGTCGTTTTATCGCAAAACAATATCGAATCTACTAGTAGTTTTATCAGTATAAAACAGCGAGAAGACTTTTTATCACTATAAAACTGACCTGATTGGTTTTCTAGTTGGGCATTTAATTTGGTCTAAAATAATGAGGAAAATAGTCGTATTAAAATATGCCCTGAAATGTTTCGTTTCTAAGATACAGGGTGTTGAAGTTGTTGGAAAAAACATGTTTCCATATAATAATGTTCAAACAATCTCCCATTTTGATATATGCACAAATTAAGTCTATCTACAATTGCTCTTCGAACTTCAATTGAAGTTGATCTTGTAATAGAGCGAAAAACTTCTCTAATTCTATTCTCTATGTCTTCTGGTGTCGTTAGTTTCTCGCGGTAGAAATCTCCTTCAACATATCCCCAGAGATAGAAATCTAGGGGCGTGAGGTCTGGGGATCTTGCTGTCCACTAAATGGGTTCGTTTCTTCCTATCCATTTATTTCTGCGCCATCTGTTCAAAAATCTTCTTACCGATTTTGATTGTGGGGAGGTGCGCCATCATGTTGGTAATATAACCTATCTGGTGTCAATCGCTACATCTCCCAACAAATTTGGTAAATCATCTCGGAGAAAATCTCTGTAAATTTCTCCATTCAGTGGCCCATCAAAGAAATATGGTCCTATGACCTGATCCCCAATTAGGCCCCCCAAACATTTATCGACCATCTATTTTGGTTATCAACTCCTCTCGCCCAATAGAGATTCTCTGTCGAGAAGTAGTGGCAATTGTGTCTATTTACCATCCTGAAGGGAGTACGGCTTAGCTCCACTTCTACAACACATCCCATTACTTTTTAAAGTGTGTCACTAAACAAAATGTATTTTAAGTTTGGTTCCTCGCAAATGAAATTCAATATATCTGGTATCATAATCCCTTTCATAGAGATCTTGATGTAATTCAATTCGATATGGATGAAGTTTATTTTTTATCAATATTCTTTTCACGGTATAAGTATGACTTATATCCAGCTCTCTTGCAATTTCCCTCATACTAACATGAGGGCATCACCGCTAATTCATTTTCTTCATTTGTTGCAATCTTATTTACAAGTTGCCTTTTCTTGTGCTTGACACTGCCTGTTTCCTCAAATCTTTCTTTAACCCTCCGAAAACTCTGGTCGTATAGAACTTGAATCAGGATATCGAACTGCATGCATTCTACTCGCTAATAAACAATTTGTCACAGTCACCCAAAATGTAGATCATAATTATCATTTCTTCGGTGGATAATTTCATTTTGCAACGAAAAAATATAAGATTTTAAATATAAATGTCAAGTTTGTTGACAATTCCTATAACATTCAAAGGGTGATTTGATGTAAAATGATCTACATTCCGGGTAGATGTTACAGAAGCTCCTTTTAGCCAGTAGAATGTATGCAGTTCGATATGGAATGTACGATCCGAAAGTTTTCGAAGGAGAGATTTGTGGAACCAGGAAGTGTAAGGCACAGGAAGTAAACAAAACGTGGAAGGAAGAGAATACAAATTAGCATTAGCGATGATATCGGAAACTATTGAGAATCTTCACGTAAGTACACGCAAATGAACACTTCTAGAGGGGCACCAAGGTCCTCACGCCCCTAGATTTCTATCTCTGGGGATATGTTAAAGGAGCGGTCTACAGCGGGAAACCAACGACACTAGAAGACATGAGCAATTGTTGTTGTTAAAAATAATAAATTTGCACGAAATACAAAATTAGACTTGGGTTCAATTGTAGATAGACTTAATTTGTGCATAGCTCAAAATGGGAGATAGTTTGAACATATGTGGTGAATTTAATATTTCAAATTGTTTGAGTTTATTTTGTCACCTCTTTTGTCCAGCATTGAATGAAAAAATCGTTATTGCTGTTATGATAACTTTTTCATACTTTCCTTAAGAATTAGATAAATGTCTGATGGAAATCAAGTAGGCAAACCCTACATTTTCTGGAAGCTCATAGTGTGGACTGTTCTGCTATGGCCTTATTTACAGAGTGTTCCATTTGAAATTTTTTATAAAAAAGTGATCTCTAGTTTTGGTTGCCCCTGTATGGGAAAAGCGCCATTCGGTAAAATTATGAATAGGAAATGAAAATACACCATTTTCGAGGATATTTGGTGGAAAAATATTCTTATTCCAAATTATTGATTTTGAGATATTTGGTATTGATTGAACCCATTTTGTGACATAAATCCCACTATAACTTCGAACCACCTGGTATAAACCCATACAACCCTATATTTTTGAGAAACACTCTTCCAAAGGAATCCAGTCGATTGAAAATATATTCGCTATGTGCATTAGGCTGGAGGGGATAGATGAAACTATGATAGCGCCCATGGTGGCAGACGTAGGTAATGATCCTGGTAATCACAAGCACAAGCTGAAAACTTTCAGTTTCTGAGGTCTCCCCGTTTATCCACAAATCACTTAAAAATATTGTACCATACTTCAGATGAATAAACATTATTATTATCTTAGTGGCAACATACAAATAATAACAAGTAGAAGAGGAGATTTTGTATTAAGTGTATATTTATAATTAATTAGCAAAGCGCTTTCGACTCACGTCATCATCAGTGCTTCCTGAAAATTAAATACTCTAATTGATATGAGATGAAACATAACAAAGGTTGGAAAATGTAGAAAAATGATAGTACTTACATAGTCAGGTAACAGGAAATGTTACAATAAAAGAAGACATGTTTATAATTTGTAGATGTTTTGGTTCAACGAATAAAACGTGTTGAAGATACCTAAGACCATATGAGAATGTGATAGTTCAATGACAACTTCAAATGTCGAGTGTCAATGACAACTTCAAATGTCAAGTGTCAATGACAACTTCAAATGTCAAGTGTCAATGACAACTTCAAATGTCAAGTGTCACACATCATCTTGGGAGATATAATAACAATGAGCCCTCGCTGTTGGTGTGTAGTCAATTGCAAAAATAGTACCAAAAATAGAACGTGTAAATTGTAAACATTTCCATGGGCATCACATAAACGGCAGCAAAGAGATAAGTGTTCTGTTATTCTACGATATTTCAATCTCTAATTCCGGGACGTGAGGTTTTCATTCGATAAATATTTGAGATGTTTTCCGTTTTCCATTTGACCGTCTAGAAGTGGACAGTAAAAGTATTAACCAAGTTCCGTGGGACGGTGTTGAGCCGGTGATAATAAGCAAATAGCGACTTAAACTGCGAGTTTAAACTGATCAATCAGCCTTATGAACAGAGGATAGAGATACTTTTAATGTCTTTCCGAGTTGTCTATTATACACGGCATTCTATCAGGACAAAGTACCTCGCAGAGGATTATTTGTGTTTTAATTTTCACGAACTGGTTTCATTTACAAAAGCAATTGGCCTCACATGTAAACTAATGTTAAATGTAATGAAGTTCAAATACTACATCGTTACTTGTATAGTTATTCTAATCCCAATTGAAACGGCCAAAAAAATAAGAGCACTACGAGGAGTGTACCAGTGTTTTTACTTTCAAAGCGTTCCTGGTACATTCATAAAAAAGTTCTGTGGTGTGGCCCTAGTGGCCCAGATTATTAGTAAAGGCGCTATCAGATATATTTGAGGAATAAAAGCTCGGCTAGCTGGATTGGACCCCTGTTATCTGAAGCCGCATGATTTCCCCAGTTCACAATATTCCTTAATCAGTGCCGTGTGTTGGTTAGGTTAGGAATCATCCATTGAAAATAATTTTATCAATATGGCTTTCTGGAGACCTTTTGAAACAAATAATAAAATTCAGTTGAGATAACATGTGTCTACTTTTACATGTGGTGATCAATTGCTATGATTGTAAGAATAAGTAACTGAAAAAATACCATTGGAAAATAATATAAATAAGGCGGCGACTGGAAAAAGAATTCCTTCACGAAACTTTTTATGTCGGTCCAATTGGGATTAGAAATACTATACTGTATAAGCAATACGCAATATTTTGTTGACAATTATACATGTTGGAGTGTTTGTATTATTTAGGGGTCGTTCAACCTTCTCACATTACTTTATGATATTCAAAATATCTATAACTTGACATGGATAACCTCTAAATGCGGTGAACTATCGTATCAATACAAATATTTTTTATCATTTACTTATTTTTTCTATGACAGAAAAAAACTTCGATTCATCTGGAACTAGTAGTGAGCACAAAATTGTTACATCGTGGTAGATCAATTAGAAATTGTTAAAAACATTAAATTGTTACATAGTGAGTATTGGAAATAAACCAGGAAAACTATCGAGTCACTAGAGGGCATTACCAGTATTGCACACAGCGAATAGGGTGTTCCATTTGAAAAAATATAACTTTTATAACTCACACATTTATCGGACACCATGTATGTTGATAGTAATTTTTGGAACATAGCATTCATTGCTTTCTACCACTTTTATTTGAGACAAGCAGCTATCGTCCACCCGCGCATGGTTCATACACCCTGTATTGTTGGTATTCATTTACTTCACATATAGATTTTCGATAATATATTAATCGAATCAAAAACTTAAAAGATGTGCCTGGTTCTTTCCTTCAATATTATCGATAATTCATCTCTAAGTCTAGAATTGAAAACACCCGCCAGAATAATTTAATAGTAACACAGCATATTGCCGTCACCCCCACCCGTGCGCCACCACTGATTTCCACATAGAAACACGGCGAAGGAAAACGTGCTTCCATGGAAATTGAAAATAGTAGATCGACGACAAAAAGAAGGGACGGTGTAATACAACAACGATTGGTAGGTTAAAACTAGGTTAAATCTTCATTGCATAACCTCGTCCAGTAGACCCATTCCCGATCTAACCGCATTCGCAGATCGACATGCAAATTGCTTGCATTATTTCAAGAACAGAATAGCGAAGCCATCGGTCGAGGACGGTGTATTGTAGATTCACACATCACATGGTTGCCATGCATTGCACCTACACATCTCTAATTCAAATGTACAGCGCTCGCCTTCCCTCCACACGTCTAATCCCCCCTCGCCGTGAAACACTCAACTGATAACAACGTTATCACAAGGCTACGCTCAAGAAGTTGCTGCCACAAAGACGAATTAACCGAAAGCTAAAAACTACGAACCTAACGAGAAATAATTTGAAACCACGTGATAATGAAACGCATGTGTTCAAAGTGACCGATTTGGCCGAAAACAGAATCCGTTAGCCAGACGCTCCTGGCAAGAGAAGAAGAGTAACTTCACATTGGGGATTGTAAAGGACAGGGATATCGATATTCGAATCGCCCATGCGAAATGTGAATAGGATAAAAATCAAACTGGACTTACCGACAGATGCGAGGGGTGGAACAGCTTTCCAGACGCTTGAAAAAGAACACAACTCACGATGCGCCTTCCAGTTCTCGATTGCGCGAGTTTGGCTAGCAGTGGCTGGGTCTCCCACCCGTGGGTATGCGAGGCTTCCAACGCTGTCTTGCGTCACAACGATGTATCCAATCTTTCGCGAACTCGAGGATTACCGCCGAACGTCTGGAAGAGTACGCATTTGAACTAACACCGAAGTCCTCCTTGTACAATCGATCGTTGATAATCGCTATTGTAGTCGGAGCGTAATGCTGACCTTATTATTGGTTACATAATTATTTGGGATATCTTTACAACTTTGTTATTTCAGTAACACTGTTGCTCTTCTAACAAGGGGGCACTTTGTCTTTAGCTGGAGAACGCAACACTAGGACACGAATGACAACGGTTGACGTTTTCTTCTGAGATAGATTACTTTGTCAGGCGACTGTTGACCGATTTTTCCTTCGTGACCAGCATGGTTAACCCGATGAATTCTTCATATTTTCAGTTGTTTACAGTCGATGTGATAAAAAATTAGTCGGGTCGCATAACAGAAAATCACTTAGCAGGACTTTATTGATAGATTATTTGGAAAGCTTTGTATTTCACTGCTTGGTCAGGCAACTCGTCTGACCAATACTCAGTTGCCTTATCAAACCTCTAAACAATATCTTTATTTTTTCATTAGAAAATTCGAAGATAGTGTTCATAATGTGGGATTATCGGGAACAAGCACGTACCCACAATTTTTTGTCGGGGGGTGCCAGGTCCAGGCAAATGATTCAAGTATCGCGTAAAAAATGGTAGAAGTTCATACCTATTACTCAAAGTGGAGTGGATAGAAAAATATAACCATAAAATACAATAAATCTCCACAAAAAATATATATATATATATATATATATATATATATATATATATATATATATATATATATATGTAGTTTACTTTATTTCCAAAGTGTATGCATTTCGGAAGTTAATACTTCCATCATCAACATCAAATGGTCACCATAAATAAAATAACAAACAAATGGACTAAGGACAAATTTCGTTATCTACACTTTACATATATGTTATTATTATATTATCTCTTAATTTGTTTCTTGTATCTTTTTATTCCATCGTTATACACAAATTAAGAGATAATATGATAATAACCTATATGAAAATGTAGATGACGAAATCCGGACCCCCTGGAAACCCCCCACCCCTGGATACGTCCTTGATCAGGAAGATTGAATATGATCTTTTTCAATTCGTCAAAGAAGGATATCAAATTAATGATCCTATAAAGGACCCCGCTCAAACCTTATGGAAAAAGTGACCTGCTACAAATGTATTTATATATATGGACGTAGTTAAAATAAATCTCTCTCTCTCTCTCTATATGTGGGAATTACCTGAATTCTTTATATCGTTTAGAGGAAATCTTCCTGATTGAAAGTTACCATTGCGCTTAAGTGCAATAACCAATAGTTTTGGAGATAGTGGCCAATTATACTGTTCCGTGTTCGGTCCCTATCGGTGACAAAACTGTTTTATGTTTTAGGTTTATTATCTTTTAGGTTATTTGTTGTGTTAAAATTAGTTGAAAAAAAAAGAGTTGAGGTTTGGTTTGGCTCTGGGTTGGGCTGATTTTTTTAGGTTGTTTGTTTTTTTATAGTTAGATGAAAACCTCAACTTTTTTTTCAACTAACTTCAACAAGAAAAACAATCTGAAAAATAAAATAAAAAAGTTTTGTCCCCGATAGGAATCGAACTCGGGATAATCCAGATCATTGGCAAATATCTCCGAAACTATTGGTTATTGGACTTTAGCGCAATGGTAAATCAGGAAGACTTCCTCTAAACAATACCAAAAATTCAGGCATTTCCCACATAGATCACTTTTCCATAAGGTTTGAACGGGGTGCGATAATTCTTCACTTTGGCACTTATGCCGCTTAAAACTTCTTTTGGAAAAATAGACAAATTCCCAGGCAAGTCAAAACGTGCACGGGTTCTCTTTCGATTTGTTTTAAGGAATTTGTCGCCAAACAATATTTTTTCAAATCGATATGTAAATTTGTTAGTTATTACTTGCCATTTTTTGGGTTTGCTCTCTCAGTCTACTTCGACTGTCAATTATGTGTTCAAGGAGGACAAATTAGTTTATTGGTTATAATAACATACAGAGAAGGGATAACAGACTCAGTATATCGGAAAATACAAATCAGTATCATTACCTTGGCTACTGAAAGATTAAACATAAACAAGAGGAAAAATCACTGCCTGTCAAGGAACGTTCGCGTTATTAAGCCTCGTACAACTGCAGCATAGTAGCATATTCGCAGCTGCAGGCGATACATCAATGAGCACGAGATATATCGAGAGATATGCCGTCCTTCGGAGGGACGTTAAGATGGCGGTCCCGAGTTCATAGATGTTGGTTGGGAACACCAAAGGATTCGGGAAAATGTTCGGTTGGGGGAAGTGTGCCCACCGGCGTCGGTATTAAGCGCAGTCGCAGAATCGGGCCGACACTAAATAAATAATTTAAAAAAAGAGGAAAAATGTAAACGGGTACTTTACTGCAACAGAAAAGCGGCGAACTAAGAAAAGATGACCAAATAGAGAGCTGAAATCATTAATTTTTCATTCATCTTTTTTCATTTATATATCCTGGCCCTGTGAACGATTTAATTTAAATATTAGGTATCATTAGTACTTTCCAAATTGTTTTGATGAAGCCTTTCTCCATGTAGAAAAGAAAATTGAATTCCATAATTGAACCATAAAATTTTGCACATATAGCGAAGAAAAGTAGCTTGAACAAATAATGAATAGTGCCAAAATAGGGGCGATGAATAAAATATCAAAATTGATCATTGAAAATTGACCGGCACAAAAAGAACTTCTAATTCTTCACAGATTTTTATGTATATTGCAAATAAATTCATGAAATATTGTAGCATAGCTATCTTATGTAAAAGAAACATTGCTAGTTAGCTATACGGAGGGTACCAAAATTATGTTTTGGTGCTCTAATTTCAAAATACCTCGTGAAGTAACAGGGAACTTGATAGTTATCTTTAATACTATTATAAAGCTTCATCCATTCTCAACATTATATTCTTTGAATAATGCCAATAGGGAGCGTGCAAGGGTAGGCTTAGAAATAATATCGATGCGAGCGCTCGTAATGAGCATCATTGCAAAATTTTCCGTATTTTCCGTGTCAGTGAGCAATGTTGTTTAAAAATTAAAATAGTAATAGTTTCATAGAGTTTTCCAATTACAAACAAAACATGGGCAAAACTAAGCGATCTGGAAATACTTGTTGTGTTCCAGATTGCTGTGTTAAGTAAAATAAAGTTTTAGAGATTCCCAGTGCAGAGTTGTAACATCAAAAAGAGACCAAAGTGGACCAAAGCGTTGAAAAGAATCAAGTAAGTAAAACCATGGTTTTACTTATGACTTATTTGTGAATGTTTCTTTCGCTAAGTTGAACACTCGTTTCCGAAATAAATCATTGTTGATGTGGTGTATTAATGCTGCAATATGCTTGCGCTCGCGTGTTTCCTCCTAGTGGAGTAAAAATAGCTAAAATTATGCATTATTTCGGAATCCTGGAGAACTCCATGGATTTTCCTAAAACCTGATATTACTTAGAAATGTCTTGCAGAAAAAAGTTATAAACTTATATTTGTGCGCTGATTGTTTATTAATTGTTTAAACAATGAAAAACAATTTTTTTAGGCAAATTTCAAATAACTCAATGAATTTCGAAGTAATTTTACCCAAATTGTTGCTATAGGGGTTTTTGAGGTCGCTGAACAAGAATATGATAATGAAAAAACGATGGCGTGGCCAGTCAAAAATGTAGATTTCATTAATGATAATTTACATCTATTTTTTATTCATGTGTACATCTCGGAGAAAAACTTTTTTCGGATAGAAGCTGTGGAGCTAATGAAGCTCTATTAAACGACTTATAGTTTGCCGATATTCGGTATCAAAATGAAATATTGCGAATTTTTTCAAATCTTTTAACAACTGCCATTTTGAAATTAGCCGAGGTATTGATGAGAAGTATGTTTGTTTCATTCGGTTGAAGAATGTGGTCTCCACTTAACCAGTTCCGTTATATCCCATATATAAGTTTTCATATCACATTCTGAACTAGAGTTTTTGGTCTTTGAAGCATGGCCTGAAAATTAAAATTTGTCTTTTTTTGATATTAGTCAATATTTTAAGTTCTGTATTTTTAGAAATGAAATTTCAAGTTTTTTTTAATTGCCCTTTTTTATTTGTCATTTTGAGAGTAATCTGTAAAAATTTCAGATTTTTATCTTGAAAATAAAAAAAAATTAAGTTCTTTTCAGACAGAATTCTGCTTTGGCGTAATTTCATATACGTACTATTCCTATACATTTTTTTTCACGTTTAAAAACATGACTTTTGGTTAGCTGCATTTTTCTTCTTTCAGTTAAATTTTTGGTAGCTCAATTTGATCAATTAGATCAAAAGGTATAACAAATTTACTGTAAAGTGCTCGTGGCTGCGTGCACCTCCAGCGCTGCACTTCAGAATCGCCAACTCATATTTTCGCACGTTAGCAAAAAAAAATCTGCAGCTTACAGTTTTTATTTGAAAAAAAATTTAAATACCTTTTTAATTTAAAATTTTCCATTTTTGCGAGTGGCACCATTGGTTATTAATTTTGTTTTAATATTCAATATACAATGTAATTTGGCAACTTATTTGTTAAATAATTAATTAAGCACAACTTCACGGTTGGAAACTTTTTAAATGTTGTTCCCAACATCATCACTAATGTACAGTAAAAAGTTACAACCATCCCCCAACTTAAAAAAGCTAAAATCTAATATTAGTCCACTAGTATACGTATAGAGCGTCAGGTGAGTACTAAACATACCGATCAACTGTTCTCTCTCTCTAACATTCAAATATAGATATTTTCGATCCAATATAAAGTACATAAAAATGAATTTATATTTATATTCTAAACAAGAATTTTAAGCAGGAAGTCGTTTATAAAAATTTACATTTTGTCAATTTACTAAAAAACGTAATATTTTCGTATTTGATAAATTTACACTTATATTAACAAAGAAAAAAATATTACGCTGCGTATACCTTGTTTGAGGTCGTAATATAAATATATTTGGTTAGGTGAGCTTTTTTTCTATATAAACGTTATCAAAGTTTATTTAACAAAAAATGTCACGGATTTTGGAGCAACATTTGTTAATTTTTTGTTTTTGGCGAAATTTATTATTAATTAACAAAATTGAAATACAGATTACAAGCTTCAGAAAGTACTATTGAAAAATCTTGATATCACATTTTGAACTAGAGTTTTTCGTTTTTGAAGCATGGCCTAAAAATTCAAATTTGTAATTTTTTGAAATCATTCAATATTTTGACCACAGTATTTTTTTAAATTAAATTTTAATTTTTTTTTAAATTCTAATGTCATTTTGGGAGGAACTGTACAAATTTCAGATGTTTCTTGAAAATTAAAGAATGGTTTTAATTTTTTAAAATTTACTTTTCTTTACTTTTAATCCTCCTCTTATTTTTGGAACGATTATACATAAACAAGTGAAATTTGGAAACTGAATATTAAAGGTTGTAAACTTCCCTAATAGTGATGATAGATGACGAAATCGTCAAATATGACGTCACAAGGCCATTGTGACCAATAATTTTAAATGGAACCCTACGGCAAGCGACACCTCTTTTAAAAGGTATCGAAAAAACCTATTCAATGATACTAATTTTGTTTGTGTTTATGGCAGTTTTAATGGCTCATTAGTGAACATTAAAATTTAAATTCCATTCAGTATGATATTAATTACAGATTTACGAATCAGTATCTACTTAAAGAAATTGCTCGAAGTGACCTCCATTTACTTCCTGGCAGTGAAATATCCTATTTTTAAATTCTTCTAGTACTTTTGCAAATGTGTCTGCGGAAACAGCCTCACATTCTGCAACAATACGTTGTTTTGAAACGTCAATATTGTCAGGTTCAGTGGCGTAAACCTTCGATTTAAGGTACCCCCACAGATTAAAAACCCAAAGGTGTGAGGTCCGGTGATAGAACTGGCCATTCCGTTGAACCTCGTCGTCCAATCCATCTACCACGATACTCCTCATCCAAATACCGTCTTACTGCACCGTAATAATGTGGAGGAGCACCATCCTGTTGGAATGTTATTTCCAAATTGCCGAATTCATCTGGATTATCTTCCAAAATTTCAAGGATTAACGGTTCTATTGCGTTTTGCAACAGCTCCAGATAAACCTCACCAGTTAAATTAGTATTTAAAAAAAGAGGCCCAACGATGTGGTTTCCCAGGATACCTGCCCAAACATTCACCTTCTGGGGAAATTGGGTATGTGTTTCACGAATCAAGTGAGGATTTGCGTCTCTCCAATACCTCACATTCTGTGTATTTACATTTCCATTTAGATAGAAAGTACTTTCGTCACTAAAACAAATTGTTCTGACATAGTCTGGCTGTTGGTTAATTTTAGTTTCCATATTTTCACAAAATTCTAGTCTTCGGTCTGGGTCGTCGTCTGAGAGTTGATGAACCATTTTTAATTTGTATGGACGAAAATTGTTTTTTTTTCAACACCCTGTGTACTGTACTTCGACTGACTTCACAGGTAGATGCAATCTTCTGTCATCAATGATTTCAGGATGGAAATTGAAAATTCAATTTTCTTGATAACTATGCATACAAAAAAGGAAGAGTTTATACACAAGAATAGAATCGAGCAGATTCACGAATTTTTCTGGCAACGTTGGATTACAGGGTGAACAAAATTAAAAACATTACAAAAATAAAATAATTCATTTTTTCGATAACTGTACATACTAACTTCAGATCTTGCGAGCAGTTTGATACACAGGAGTAGAGTTGAGTAGCATTCACGAATTTTTCTGCCAACGTCGGCTACAGGGTGAACAAAATTAAAAACTTTCCAAAAATGAAATAATTCATTTTCTCGATAACTGTACATACTGAAGTTGTCAGTATGTACAGTTATCGAGAAAATGAAATGAAAAAGATAAAAGCATGGCTCGACTATAATCTTCTCAGCCTAAACGACGATAAAACAAAAGTTATGGCCATCACACTGACAAACAGCGACCAACCAAATTATCTAAAGATACATACAATAAACTGCTCTCAAAATATCTGTCAATGTCCTGCGATTGAAAAAACAAATAAACTAAAATATCTAGGAGTTATAGTGGATCAACATTTACGATGGGATGAACACAAGCCATGCATGACCAAGAGGCTAAGACAACTCATCCATAAATTGTATTCCCTGAGAGATATCCTATGTCGTAAAAACATGCTCACTTTATATTATGCACTGGCAGAGTCAGTTCTCAAGTATTGCATAACAGCATGGGGAGGAACTTTTGACAAAAATTTAGGAAGCTTACAATCAACGCAAAGCACTATACTAAAAATTATTTATACAAAGGCCCGATTATTTTCTACAAAAAAGCTCTATGAGGAAGTCAAATTATTCAATATAAGAAGTCTTTATTCCTACTCATGTTTAATATGGATATTTCACAATAAAGCTAACTATCTGAGGACAACTATTGAGAAAGAAACCAGATCTGTTATAAAAGGGTCTGTTCACATGCCATTATTTAAAAAAAGTCTTTCACAGAGATTTGTACATTATTTTGGCCCAAAACTCTTCAACCTACTACCATCTGAGTCCAGGAATATCACAAATATTAACAAATACAAAACAGCCATAAAATCATTTGTACGACACAATCAACCTACATTTGAAAATTTATATTGAACATACACTTTTCAAACCTCCATTCTCCAGAATCATCAAATAGACGCTAATTGACATAGAAAAAGTCTGCTTCTAAATATGGGATACCTGACACAACACAAGCATGCTTGTGCTTAGGTGAAAGGTCTCCAGTATATGGAGTGAGATGGCTCGGAACTATATTGAAATTGTAATAACTAAATTGAAATTGTAATCACCTGGAAATAATATTATGAATTGTGAAATTGTCATGTTACTTACTTTTGAATTGAGTAAACTTGAAACTTGAATCTGTAAAATGAAGAATTGTTGTAACTTTCCACGTTGAAAATCGAATATAACATGAATTCTGGTGGCTTTGTTCAGTTTTAAAATGTGATTCGTGAAATATTCTCATCAAATATCATTCGTGCTAGAGGATTGTATGCAAAATTTTTAAAATTTTCCCTTAAGCATTTTGCCTCTAGGAAATTTAACTCGTTCAATTTGCGGCCTTATAATTTCCAGGCTAGTTGCTTTCTTGAAAATTTCAAAAAAATTTGAGCGATAAAACCTTCAGTACTTATGATATTACCTTCGATAAAATCCCTAGCACTTATGATATTACCCTCGATAAAACCCCTAGCACTACATGAGCGGTAGGATGCGAATACAAGTCGGATATTATCGTGGTAATACATGGAAGATATTTTTGTTTCTTTTATATTTCTATATAACGTGTGTTTAGATGATTATATAATTTTTTGGTCATAATTTCTTATGTTTTTTGTATGCGAAGTTGGATTAATGTCACGTCAATTTGATATAATATAACGAATAGTATTATCAGGAATAAAATACTTTTTACTGTGGCTGAGGAGTTTGGAAAAAGGATATATCGGTATAGTATTGCTTGGTATTACCTGACGATTTCTACCAGTCAACACCTACCGCAAGCAATGAACTGTGTTGGTATTTTTCAAGGCATCAGGAAGAATGTTATATAATCTCAGTCCCAGAATTTTGTATAATTTCATAAAGAGTATGAGGTGAGTATTAGGAATATGGAAATCGTTCCTTATTCTCGTATTGTGTTCGTGAAGGGATTGATTTCTTGTAGATGATACTCCTGTAATTATCCGTTTTTGGGAAATAAATACGTCCTGTACTCCTGTTGAGTTCCCCCATAGCAGTATTCCATATGATATTCTCGACTGGATCTGACCAGAGTAATATTGTTTCGGACCTCGATTGTCCAGCACATTTTTGAGAACCCTGATTTGGTAACATTTTGAGATCAATAATTTGCTTAGCTTACTGCAGGGAGTAGTGAAAGACATATTATTGTTAATGTTTATACCTCGTAGTGCTTTTGTCATATAAGCTCAGTACTGCTGTAAGACTAGAGCTTCCTGAACGAAAACCATGTTGCTGTTCATGTAAAATTTTATTCGATCAAGGAATTCGAGAAGCTGTACTAACATTGCATTTTCAAAGATCTTTTGAATTACAGGAGGTATTGTTATTGGACGGTAGTTATACTTTCAGTGTTGCCTTTTTTTAATACTGGGCATTTTTCAATCTAGATGTGTTTATTATAGGTGTCAAAGGTTTGATCATATATGGAGCAATTTTTTTATGAGTGTTTTGTTTCTCATATTATGTATGACAGAGGCAACCTCTTTTTCAGTTATGTAAGATATGAACATGCTGTTCAATATGTTTCTACTATTTTCATTATAGTCAGATCGATTTGTACATTTGATATTATTTCTCTATCTCTCTCTCTCTCTCTCTCTCTCTCATCCATCTGAATATCTCAGATTAAATCGGGACTCATCCGGGCAAAATGAATCCTAGGAATTCTTGTCCTTTTCTTGTTTGACGGTAAAAATTATGCTGAAGCACCTTCCTCGGCGTTTTTTTCTCCATTCTCCAGAAATTCTTCATACCGTAGCTCAGTTTCCTTCAGTCGCTCATACACACAGTCGGAAACTTTTCACAATTCTTCAGTAGGTCCATATTATGAACAGAGAAATGATGAAAGGCAACAACTTCTCTAACCTACCCCGACAAAATTTCACCTTCCAATTATGACTTAAAATCCATGATCTAACGTTTAAAATACTCTACCTAAACTATAACTATTATTTACTTAACTTCCGATAGCCCTTCTTTTTCGCAATTAAAATAATGTTAATTATATTTGGCATTATTTATGTCCTTTTATTTTTCAATGTATTTTTCATATCGTTGCATTTATAAACTCATTTAAAAAATAACTAATAAAAACCTTTTATAGACCTTTTATTTAAGTCGTGTACTAAAACGTATAAAATGAGTTTAAGTCATCGCTGACTGTGATTTAATTATTTTTTGTTTAATTATTTTGTTTCAAAAACCTTGTCGCGTGAAGTGTTTCATTGGACAATGATTGGTTGGTAAGTAACAACAACTTTTCGAAGTATTAATTTTATTGCAATTCATGCGACAAGCTTTTTGAAACCAAATAATTCAACAAAAAATAATAAAATCATTGTCAGCGATGACTCAAACTTATTTTATACGTTTTAGTACACGGCTTGCATAAAATATTGTCTTTAAAAGGGTTTTTCATTAGTTAATTTATTTTTTGCTTTTCAGTCAGTTCGCCTTAATCTGTTCATTTCTGTTAGAGCATCGTTATTATAAGGTATCTTCCCTGTAAGTTTTGGGCTGATGAAAATCATGATCTCCGACCCCAAAAACTCCCACATACCAATTTTGAATAGAATCTGACCATAATCACAAAACTCGTCCGCCATCCTGAAATCGTCATCTTGATTTATAAATTTTGACGAAAAATTCAAAATCTCCGACCGCGAAAACCACCGCATACCATTTTGAAAAGAATCGGACCATAATCACAAAACTCGTCCGCCATCTTGGAGCCGCATCTTGAATTTATGAATTTTGACAAATTTCATAATTCCAACCCCGAAAACCCCCACAAACCAATTTTGAATCGAATCGACCATAATCACAAAACTCGTCCGCCCTCTTGAATTTATGAATTTTGACAAAATATTCATAATCTCCAACCCCGAAAACCCCCACATACCAATTTTATATCGAATCGGACCATAATCACAAAATTTGGGCCGTTATTTTGAATTTATGGATTTTAACAAAAATTTCAAAATCTCCCAACCCAGAAAACCCCCACATACCAATTTTGAATCGAATCGGACCATAATCACAAAAATCCTTAGGCCGCCATCTTGAATTTATGAATTTTGACAAAAATTTCATAATCTCCGTCCCGAAAACCCCCACATACCAATTTTGAATCGAATCGGACCGTAATAACAAATTTCATAATGCATTGTCACCGGAATTATGAACACCTGCCAAATTTCAAATTAATCGGACGACTAGAAGTCGGTCAAAATTAACTTGCAAGATTTGACCCAAACTAACAAACGAACGAACTAACTAACTAACAAGTGAAACTAAATAAAAGCGTGTAAAAAGAGATTACTTTCAATCATTTCTTTATTTTTATTTTCGCAAAAATATACGAGAAGAGGTTAATTTTTTCATGAATAATGACAAGATGGACAAACTGTTACAACGAAATTTATTTCGAATAATATTAGGACCAAAAATATTTTTGGGGAAACTAATGGAGAGCAATAGTCGAAACAAAATTGTTTAACTAAGTAGTAAAGTAGATTTAATGCATTGGCTGATTTAATAGCCAAGATTATTCAATTCCAGGCACTAGATCTTCTAACTTACTGCCTAGTAAAACAAATAACTATTATTCGATTTGAAAATTAAATTTATCACAAAAACTAGAGGAGTAAAAAGCCAAAAAAGTTTCCATAAATGTTTTATTTCCTTAATCAAGACACCTAACTTATTTAAATTTAATCGTAACTATTGGATAATTATAATATAGAGATGCATAATTTTAAAGTAAGTATTTACATAGACCTTGATAAAGAAAACAATATAATCAATTATAATTGCCTGAACGCGTGGATGAATATCAATTATTTATTGGCAGTATACATAAATGGTCTAAGAAAGTGCTGTTCCGACATCGTATATTAATTTTTCATTGATTGTTGCTTATCGAATTTCGTTATATGAAATACTCAGTTGATTGTTTGCTCGCATTAAATAAAATTTTCTCATAAATATCTACAGTTTGTTTCGAAAATGATACGGCTTTACATTTATTTCTGGAAATACTAGAAAGTATCACAGGGAAAAATAGGTTGTTTTTTTCCGATTTTTTTCCAATGTAAACAATTTTCTCCAACCAGAATTTGACGTAATACACGTTTCTCTCTCAATTCATAAACTACATACATTTCAATTAAAATATTTAAACAACATAATTTGAAAAAAACGAATGCGCCCCTAAAAATTAGACCGGTTTGGTGCAAAGTTCATCGCATAGTTGATTGCTGTAATACCAGTATTACAGCACATTGATCATTGATGAAGGTTATCTACAACAACAAGATCAGAAGAACTATCGGTAGATTAGATATCAGAGGTAAACCAAAGATAATGTATATGCTTATGAAGGGCTTTGCCCACACGAATTCCGAGAAGATCATACTTACTTATACCCCCTTTAGGGTTACATTTTCAAAAACCCTGAAATATGTGTTTTTTATTTGAAAAGAAGAGCCAACCAATGACACTAACTTAAAAACTAACGGTACTCCTATACAAACTTTCAACCCCCCTTGAAAATCTCTAGAATACGTTGTTTCTTCATTCAAAAAGAGCCCAAATACCAATTTCCATGACTCTAACTTCAAAACTAACGGAACCCATACAAACGTTCACCCCATTAAATTCCAAAAACTCTAAAACACTGTATTTCTGCAAAAGACCTCAAATACTAATGTTCATGACCCTAACTCAAAAACTAACTGTACTCCTATACAAACCTTCAGGGTTGAATTTTTAAAATCTCTGAAATACCAATTTCCATAACTCTAACTTCAAAACTAACGTAACCTTCACTTTCGCCCCTTTAGGGGTTGAATTTCAAATAAATAAAGAAAAAAAAAATTAAAACAAGTTTTTATTAGTTGTTATCAAAAACAGAACTAAAATGTTAAAAATAAAAATTATAAAAAAAAGATTAAAGACAAGCTTTTAATATACAAATGCACTAAAAATGAAAAAATAGTTTCTTTCATTGTTTGATCTAGTTCTGTGAGTAACAGATTCAAAAGCTTGCCGCGGATACAAAATAGGTAATCTTGCGCGGCAAGCTTTTGAATCTTTTACTCACAGAATAACCGAGATCACACAATAAAATCATATTTTTCCTTTTTAGTGCATTTGTATAAAAGCTTGTCTTTAAAAATGTTTTTTATAATTTTTATTTTTAACTTTTTAGTTCTGTAATAAAAGCTTGTATTTAAATTTCTATTTTCGTTTATTTATTTTTTATTTTTCAGTATTTATGATTTTAAATAACTAGTTTAGTAATTTATATCTAATTTATTTTTGAATTTTGACAAAAAAATCATAATCTCCCTAGATACCAATTTTGAATAGAATCGGACCATAATCACAAAAAAATTCCGCCATATTGAATCCACCATTTTTTTTCTCCTAACAAAAATTTTATAATGCATTGTCACCGGAATTATGTACACCTGCCAAATTTCAAAGCAATTGGACGATTAGAAGGGGGTCAAATTTAACTTGCAAGATTTGATTACAGACAGACTCACAGACAGACACACAGACAGACAGACACCGGAACAGGTGAAACTAAATAAAAGCATGTAAAAACACTGAAACACGTATTTCTTTATTTCTAACGAAGACCCCAAAACCAATTTTTTGTTCATGCTCCATAAAATGCCTGCTTTGAATACTTAAAACAGTCCGTAAAATGACACTTTAAGCCTCGTTTCCATTACGAGAAATTTGCCCCGCGACATGTTCTTGAAGATGTGCCCGAAATTTGTTGAAATGGAAACAATCATATGTTGCAGCACAAGTGCCGACGACAAAAATGTGCCAGGCGACTGTGAGACACAATATTTGCCACAACTTGTGCCACGGACAAGGGAAACAGGTTGCCACATGTCCTCAGGACATGCGCAGTAGCCTTCAGTCTATACACGCAGTCCAGAAGTAAAGATTCAAAATCACTTGCACTCATTCTAACGGAATTCCTGTATCCTCTTTGGAGGCGTAGTTTATAGTGTGCCCCAGCCATTACCACAGAAGCAGAAGTAGCTAAGTTGTCCATAATCACTCTTAACCGACAAATCACTCGAGAAACACTGGAAAACACTGCATCTGATTCACTATATAACTAAACTGTAGTATTGCACTCCAAACCTCTGTGTTTTACAAATTTTGCAGATACTGCAGGGAATTGGAAACAGTATGAAGAAAAACGCGCAACATGTGCCGGCACATGTTATGTCAGAATGGAAACGTACCTTTAGTGGACTTGTACTTAAAGTCGTCATGCTCTTGAGCGGACTCTTTTTATTTATTAAGAAAATTTATAATTGTTATCCTACAAACGCATGGGACGCAAAAACTATAGATTATTTGAAATTTTGTAGTGACACGTTTTTATGAAAAAATGAACACTAATACTTATTTGACAAGTATTTGACAAGTGTTTCATGATAACAATCGTTTGCTACATTTTTGCATAACTTCCTTACACTACCGTATGGATGGTTAATGAAAATGTATGAAAGGCGAGGAAATATGTGTAGCAATTCAGTTCTGTTTATTTTGAAAGCTAATCCAAAAAAATGTTGTATGCGACACCTACGCAAATGGCTTTAGCGGACATCATCTTCATATTCGATTCGTTCGCTAAAGCGTCACTTCACAAACATGTTACATAAAGTACTATTTTATGACCCTAATTCAAAACTAACGGTACTCTTCTAACTTTCAACCCCCATTTTACCCATTTAGAATTGGATTTTTGAAAAACCTCGAAAAACATGATTCTTTATATGAAAAGGAGGTACCAAATACCAATTTCCATGAATCTAACTTCAAAACTAACGGTACTTCCATACAAATTTTCACCCCCCTTTCCACCCATTTAGGGATGGAATATCAAAAAACCTATGTGTCATTATAGGAATACGCTGCTTTTTAGGTCCAGCGGTTTTGTCTTGGCGCTGATGAATCAGTCAGTCAGGGCATGTAATTTTATATGTATAGTAGACTAGTCGAGAAGTGAGTTTTCTGCGAAAAATAGTTCTAAGTCTCCAAAAAATATGAGTAATAGCCCATTCGATTCGGGATGCACTTCTGAGAAAGATATTTTTTGTTTTTTTTCTGCTGACGAAAATTGCAATTGTTATTAACAAAAAACAATAACCAAAAAAAGAGGTTCAGTTTTTTGGGAATAACTCAAAAACTATAAGCGATAGCGAAAATAAAAAAAGGGATTCTGAAAGAAGAGAAAATTTTCAATACAACAGTCGCGACTCCCGATACTCATCTCCATTATTTATAATTTTAATTTAACGCGACCGCTACGGCAAGCGCGCGCCGTATCTAAATTTGAATAAATTATGGTGTGTTTTCATTACTTGAAAGAACAAGGTCACGTTGGAAAAAAAATTAGTTTATTTTTCAACAAGTTAGGCATTTGTTAATTAGTCCTTATTTTTCGGACCTCGGTTTTCATATCAAACGGCATAAATGTTTACATAATAGCTTTAAAAAGTGTTCGCTCCTTGGAGCCTTTCTTATATATATAATTAACAAGATCACGTTATAAAAGTTTTGAAAAGTTGTTTATTTTGTTTATTAAAAAAAATTTAAGTTAACAAATAATGAAAAATTAAGAATATGTTATTTTTCTTTATTCATGTTTTGCTATTGCTGTTTTCGCATCAAACGAAAGCATTTAATTACATTAAAAAAAAAAACAGGATATTTGTTTATAAATCGTTTATAAACAAATTGATTAGTATATATTATACTGAAGAATGGCTTGTCATCAAGAGACAAGAGGAGGCCTCGGGTCTAACTCTTGTCTTTCAAATCGACGAGACCTCCTTGAAGAACCTGCAAGCCAGGGGAATGAAAGCATTCCAGGGGCTAACGCAGGTAAACTTCAAGCTAGTTAGCCGGAACAGGAACATTCCTGATGCTGCGGGCACTTCAAGCCAACCTGCAGCATAGTAAGGCTGCTACTGCAACCCTGTGCAGAATATTTGCACAGGGCAACACCGACGTGGCCCTAATACAAGAACCATGGCTGGCCAAAGGGCGAGTATCAGGCCTCGGAACATCCAAGGGTAAGCTTATTTATAATATGAACTGTGGAAACGTCAGATCCTGCATTATTGCCAGGAATGATCTGAAAGTCTTGAATCTGATAGAATTCTGTTACAGAGACATAACAGCAATCAAGACGACCTACATCAAGGATGGAGTAGAGAGGAACATAGTACTAGCCTCCGTCTACATGCCTTATGACTCAACAAGCCCTCCACCATCAGAACAAGTGAGGGCCTTGGTTAAACACTGTGAGGACCACAAACTCCAGCTAATCATCGGAGCCGATGCAAACACCCATAACACAGTGTGGGGGAGCACCGACACGAACACAAGAGGTGAGTCATTGCTTGAATTTATTGTCTCCAGTAACCTGGAAGTACTTAATAGAGGCAATGAGCCAACCTTCGTAACCCGTAACAGACGGGAAATCATTGACATCACTTTGGACTCTTCTTTGGTGGTTCGGCACGTCGGCAAATGGGCAGTATCTGAGGAACCTTCAAACTCAGATCACCGACACATACATGTGGAGATTGGCTATGCCAATGAACCTGCAGTGATGTGTCGGGATCCCAGAAAAACCAACTGGCCGGGGTACCGGGAGGAGCTCAGGGCAAATCTCACAAATTTCAAAAATGTCAAACCTAACTCAAATACAATTCATGAAATAGAGCAAACCTCCCTAATGTTACAGGAGGCCATAATAACTTCATATCATAACAACTGCCCTTTAAAGCGCAGCTCCACTAAAGGTAAAGTGAGCTGGTGGAACACCGAACTCACTATAGAACTCTTGCTCCATACACACTTCCCAGGATCCACTGTCACCACAAATCAAAACCCCAGATATGAAATCCCTGCAAACCTTCATTTGAGGGCAAAAAAGGCAGACTGGGAAGTGGCTAAACGAACGGTAACTCATTCAAAAGTAGTGTGGGCAATAAACTCCTTCAAGCCTTACAAGTCTCCGGGCCCAGATGGAGTATTTCCCATACTACTTCAAGAGCGGAGTTGAATATCTAGCACCAGAACTGTGCAGACTGTACAGGCTGAGCCTAGCATTGGGATGGCTACCTCAAACCTGGAAAACTGTAAACGTGGTCTTTATTCCAAAACTCATATGACCAGGCAAAGGCATACAGACCAATAAGCCTATCGTCATTTCTTCTGAAAGGCTTAGAAAAACTGATAGATAGAGACATAAGGGAAACCGCTCTTGTAGAACGGTCTTTACATCAAAACCAACATGCCTATCTAACAGGAAAATCATGCGAGACAGACTTCATCAGCTTGTTTCAAGGCTTGAAGAGTCTCTAGCAAACAAAGAAATTGCACTATGCACTTTTCTAGACACGAAGGAGCCTTAACCTTTAAATTTAAAACTAAAGCCTTTACAATAGACTGGTCGACAACACCTCCTTTGAAAGCATGGTCTCTGCGGCCACTCGAAGAGGCATTGACGAAACCACCTGCTGGTGGATACACTCAATGCTTCACAATAGACTGGTCCAAGCCAACATGTTCGAGGAAACAGAGCAGGTTGAAATTTCCAGAGGTACCCCACAGGGGGGCATACTCTCCCCCCTTCTGTGGGACATGGTTGTAGGTGAACTGCTAATTTCTCTGAATAACCAAGGGTATTACTCTCAAGGGTATGCAGATGACTTGGTCATCCTCATCAAGGGAAAGAATACCCGAACAACCTCAGAGCTAATGCAAAATGCACTGAGGACAGTAGAGGAATGGTGTAACAGAGAGCGCCTAAGGGCAAATCCGAACAAAACAACACTAATTCCCTTCACCCGGAGAAGAAACATGGGAGATCTCATACCTCCCAGACTATTCGGTGAAACATTACAAGTAGTAGAGCAGGTGAAATATCTAGGGCTGATTCTTTACAAGAAACTAACCTGGAACCGCATCTTCAACATGTAACCAACAAAAAGCAAGATAACCTTCATGATGTGCAGGAGAGCTTTGAAAACCTGGGGCTTAAACCGAAAGCCATGCACTGGCTTTACACAGCGGTAATAAGACCAAGAATAACTTATGGCTCACTCTTATGGTGGCCAAAAACAAATCGAAGACAGGCAAAAACCAACCTTGGGAAAATCCAGAGGCTTGCCTGTCTCTGTATCACGGGTGCAATGAATAGCACTCCAACAGCTGCAATGGAAATCATCCTAAACCTCGAACCCCTTGACTTACATGTCATTGGAGAGGCCAGGATGAGTGCTTACAGACTGAAACAAACAAAAAACTGGAGAATCCGAACAACTGGACATACCAGAATCACTCATGTAATCAACATCGAAGAACTCGAAATGATTTCAGATTACATGCAACCCCTATACTCATTCGAAACACGAATTGATGGATCTGGATGGGCCCCGAGTATAGAATCACAATCAACTGCGGACATAGTCTGGTATACAGACGGTTCAAAGACAGTTGAAGGAACGGGAGCAGGAATACATGGGTTAAGGCCAAGAAGGGATTACATAATACCACTTGGCAAATGCTCCACGATATTCCAAGCTGAAACACATGCTATCATGGTATGCATTCAGAAGAATCTAGAAAGTGGTTATAGGAAAAAACACATCTACATTCTATCTGACTGTCAAAGTGCTATCAAAGCACTCAACTCAATACAGATAAAGTCCAAACTGGTCTGGTACTGCCTCCAGTACCTCATCGAGCTGGCAAAACACAACAGGTAACCTTGATGTGGGTGCCAGGTCATAGAGGCATTGAAGGCAACGTCAAAGCGGACCAGCTAGCTAGACGAGCATCTGAAACGCTATTCACAGGGCCAGAACCTGCACACGGGATTAGCAAAAACCGATGCAGGACCACGATCGACGAGTGGATAAAAAGAAGACACCAACAATATTGGAATCAAACTGTCGGGCAAATACACAGCAAAGTCATGGTAGGGCATCCAAACCGGACCCTGACAGCTGACCTTCTGAACCTGAACAGAACGAAGGCTCGTATAATAATAAGTCTGCTGACTGGACACTGCGTCCTAAGAAAACACCTAAACACCATGGGAGTATGCAGGGAAACCGTGGAGTGTAGGCTATGTGATGAAGAGGAGGAAACAGCCTCTCATATTATCTTCGACTGTGACGCCCTAAGTAGTAGGCGACACAGAACCTTTGGAGAGATCAGCTCGGAAACAGGCATGAATCCGAAGAACCTCATCAACAGGCTTCTTAACCTAATTAAAGGCACAAACCTGTTTGAATGAGGAACCACTGACGACAGAGTGATATAATAGACCCCAGCTGGTCGCAGTGTCAAGGGAAGCTAAGTGCCAACCCTGTCTCTGGCTCGTCAGCTTTCAACCAACCATATATTATATATTTTTCAATTTTTTTTGCCATTTTGTTGTCTAAAGTATATAATTATTTTATAGAAAAAAAATTTCTTATTGTTTATAATCTTTTTTTTATATTTCCATTATTTAAATTATCAGTTGAGAATTTTTTTTCTTTAAAAATCATAATTGGCATTTTTCATTAAAATAACAACAAATTTAAAAAAATATATTAATAATTTAACTGTTTGTTAAATTTCATTATATTTTTATTCTGAAACTACTAAAAATCACATTTTTTTTTAAATATTTTTCATAGATTTTTTTATAAAAATAGTTGAAAAACCAGATAATGAATGATTCCACAAAAAAACTGTATATCTTGATATTGATTAACAAATATGTGATTAAACACCGCTAGTATACATGATGAAGTTGACATTATTGAAATAAATCCGTGTATTTCATGAACAATTAATGTTAATGACTGAAACCCATTTTTTTTAAGATTCAAATACTACCCTAAAAAAGTACAAAAGGGCTAACTTTCATAGTTTAAAAGATATAAGCACTGTAAGAAGTAGACAACGGAATTTTTATAAACAAATGCATATAAACAGGAAACCATGACAGATACAGACTTGGTGAGAAGTTTATTTAAGAGATGCTCTATAAAATCAAGTTGATAACTGTATTAATGGTTCAAAAAATACTGCAGTTTGTCACTTAAGAAATAAAATGGCAGCTGCAACTTTTATATACCGTAATTTTAGAAAAATCTACAAAAAATTAAAAAAAAATTGTATCGACATATGGTTTTTTTGTAATTTTTATTAGTTTCAGAAAAAAATATAATGATATTTGAAATTTGTTTAAAACAAATTGTTAACTTAAAAAACAATTAGTTTTAATAAAAAAACAAAAATTTTATTATCCTATTGAGGAATGCCAATTATGATTTTTGAAGAAAAAAAAATGTCTCAACTAATTATTTAAATAATGGAAATATAAAAAAAATGATTATAAACAATAACATTTTTTTTATAAAATAACTATTCTCTAATCAATTTGTTTATAAACAAATTTTTTTTAAATTAAATTTAAAAAAAAAGCAAAACATATAAATAAAAAATTTTTTTTTTTTATTTTAAATTTTTTGTTAATTATAATAAACAACTTTTGAAGTGATTTTGTTAAATATATATATATATATATATATATATATATATTGAAAAGGGAAACATTCTCAATTGAATATTGAATAGAAAGATTTTTCTGTGAATTGAAAAATCCACGATAAAAATGTTATATATATATATATATATATATATTTTTAGTGCTATTATTTACACATTTATGCCGTTTTTTATGAAAACCGAGGTCCGAAAAATAAGGACTAATTAACAAATGCCTAACTTGTTGAAAGATAAACTTATTTTTTTCCCAGCGTGACCTTGTTCTTTCAAGTGTTAAAATCATACCATAATTTGTTCAAATTTTTAAATTGATATTTATTACTATAAAAGAATCATTTTATGTGGTGTATTCTCTTTAAAGACGACGCGCGCATGACGAAGCGGTCGCGCGGAGCCCTATTTTCAACGTTAAAATAAAATTATAAATAATGGACATAGAGTTCCGGGTTTCGAGACTTTTTTTATTGGTAATTTACTCTTCTTTAAGAAACTTTTCCCATTTTCGCTATCACTTATAGTTTTTGAGTTATTCCCAAAAAACTGAACCCCTTTTTTAATTGTTTTTTGTTAAGAACAATTGCAATTTTCGTCAGCAGAGAAAAACAAAAAACGTCTATCTCAAGAGTTGCATCCCGAATCGAATGAGCTATTTATTGCACATAATATTTGGATACTTGGCACTATTTTTCGCAGGAAACTCACTTCTCGATTAGACTATAGATAGATAGACACTGCATCGATGGAGATTTCATGGCCCATTTGGGTATTTGTAGGATGAACAAAATAGTTTAATTTCGCTGGAGATAATGCACCGACATGAGAATAAGCTGAAGTTGCATTAACCTCGGAAATCTGTGAATAATGGAATAGAATTTTCGCAGCAGACATTGAAGTTGACTTCATTGGGATGGATCTGATCGATAGCTTTGGATTCTCCTTCAATTGCGAGCGGAAAGCAATCAAATTTGATAGAAAAGGCACCGCTAATAACATATTGAAATGCATCCAGAAATCCTTGAATCATTTGTCACCAAATGAACAGACACCAAGAAGATTATCAAGAAGAAATTGAAAAAACATAAAAAAGAGTTGATTGTATGTAGTAGCCAGACTGCATAAGATCATGGAAAAAATCTCAGAGCGAGACCCTGTGTCACCTAGAAAAACAGATGGCAACTACATAGAATATGAAAAGCAGCGGGCTCTTCTCCTACTGGAGCCGCACTTTACATACACCACGCCATATGAATCTAGTAGAAAACAGGCAGGGAATTCAAAATTAGATGCCAGCGCCAGAGTGGCGAAAGTTCAAACCAGACATACTTACATTGTTTGTCTGTTTTCTCAGAGGTTATATACTTGTGTTTGGAGTTTTTCTTAAAATATTTCCATTGGGTATTATTTCCCAGTTTTTTTTGTCTAGTGTTATTCATTTCAAGACTCTGGTGAAGTGGTGTATTTAAATTTTAAGACAATATCATTTTCGAAATCTCACTTTGAAATAGACAAAGTATGTTCTAATTGGCTTGCAAAAAAACTTTTTCGAAGTTTCTGGACAGCTTAGTGAAGTCATCGGGATTTATTGTTATGAATTATTTTGAAGAAATGTTACACCTTATTTGTGAGTGTTCGAATTGGAAATAAAACTAACCAAAACAGTTTTTTTTATTTCATCTAAAACAAACAATATGGTGTGAAAATGTGTCCTAATCACCTAGATATACATAAATAGTCACTCTTTTTCCATACTGTATGAATAATCTTCGGTATGTTGAATAATATCTGTTTTTTCTCTTCTTAACTCTCTTTTTTTTTTTCTCAACTCTCTTTGGAGGTTCTCTTTTTCACTCTGTTTCTTTGCCACACACGATGCAGGAACATTTTGGGAAGGAACTGTATTCTTCTTCAAGATCCCAAGAGCCCGTCGTCTGTCTATAGACTCGCTCAATCCTAGATTAGTTTCCACTAGTATGTTACATTCATTTTCTCACGGAGAATGATGAAAACTTATTCCAGTATAACGGGATCATTTTGATTATATCTGTCAAACTAGATGGTCAATCACTTTGATTTTTTTTCACAATATCTGTGATATCCTGCTCTAGCTCCTCCTCGTTTTTCATAAACTCCTTAATTTCAGTACTAACGGTAGAATTAATAATGTGCGCTTCCCCGTGGACTATTTTGAATAACGAGAGTAGTTTTGATTATATCTGTCAAACTAGATGGTCAATCACTTTGATTTTTTTTTCACAATATCTGTGATATCCTGCTCCTCCTCGTTTTCCATAAACTTCTTAATTTTAGTACTAACGGTAGAATTAATAATTGATGTTTGCCTATGCATGGTCCATATATTACGTGTTAATTGAGTCAACTTCAATTACATATATCTCGGGATCGGGATGGTGAAACTTGTTAAAATTTTATAGAGGTGTTGTTCACATGTTGATCAATACGTATGCCAATTTTGATCATTTCTTAATCGGCGGTACTACCTTGAGATCGTAGTTCTACCACGTCCAAACGGTATGAAAGACATGAGCTAAAGCAGTCATGTTTGTTAAAAAGTTTTTTTTAAAGGGGTTTCCTTCTAGGCTAGGTTGGGTACTGACATGAGGTGAACCATTATGGTAAATTTGGCAGAGATCATGTGACACAGTCTTAGTTGAGCAATGGGTGTATTTGATGGACATGTTTAGATAAATATATTGCTGAGGTGAATTAAGTAAAATCGAAAGAGTTATAGACGGTCAGAAAAAATGGAGATCATCACAAAAGTAGCAGGTCTGCATCATATAGGATTTTTTTTGAATTAGAGTAGTTGAAATTTTTTCTTGGACTTGATAAGTTCGAGACAAAGATTATTCCAAATATCATCAGCATGGATAACTATAAACTAATATATATTTATATATATATATATATATATATATATATATATATATTTATATATATATAAAAACGATGTATTTTCGACCGTACTATAAGTTGAGGATTAGGTAGTTTTTTTCAGGTTTGACGTCTGCGACAAATGAAACTCATTCGTTTTTAAATCTAAATATTTCGTCAATATTTATTGACTTCATCAAGAGAAGGCTAAAAGTAAATAAAAACATGGACTACCTGTAGTTACACACAAAATTGACAGATTACTTACAAAACATAGAGTCAATCACTTGAAAAAAAGGTAATATATATATATATATATATATATAAATATATATATATATATATATATATATATATATATATATATATATAAATATATATACATATGTTGGACGGCACATTCAGACTGGGAATGCAGAATTATGATAAATATTCATTTATCAGGAAAAGAAATAGAAACTAAAAATACAAAAATTAAATGTTTTTTTTGTAATATAAAACAATGATTTCTTTCTTTCTTTTACAATGTGATTAAGAGTGAATTATCAATATGTACAGATACAGGGTGCTAGAAACAACCAGGAGATAAGGAAATAACAAAACAATACATACCTCAAGAAAAAAAGAAAACAACAATTCCATCACAAGTATGTCTAAGTGAATTGTAAAATATTGCAGTATATATTACTTAACTGTCCTATATCAGATTTATAATTTACCGTTGTGTTTTTGTTTTTATTTATATAGTACATTTCCAAAAATAATCTGCTTTTATAATTGTTTTCATGTTCTAGTATTTTAACATTATTGAAATCAAATTGATGACCTGTTTTTTGGTAGTGTTCAACCACCGCACATGAGTTTTTCCCTAAACGACAGTCACTTTTATGTTGGGTTATTCTTTGTTTTAACCACTGTGACGTTTGCCCAACGTAACAACTTTGACATTCTAGACAAGGAAGTTGGTAGATGATGTTGCTGTTAAATAGCATGGGTGTCTTGTCTTTGACTTTGGAGAATAAATCTGAATTTTTTAAAATGTTGTATTCAGCAATCTTTATACGTGGGTAGTTTTTAAAAATATTAATAATTTTTTGGGATATTTTCAAAAACTACCCACATATGAAGATTGCTAAATACAACATTTAAAAAAATTCAGATTTATTCTCCAAAGTCAAAGACAAGACAAGTGGTTGAACACTACCAAAAAACTGGTCATCAATTTGATTACAATAATGTTAAAATACTAGAACATGAAAACAATTATAAAAGCAGATTATTCTTGGAAATGTACCATATAAATAAAAACAAAAACACAACGGTAAATTATAAATATAATACAGGACAGTTAAGTAATAAATACTGCAATATTTTGCAATTCACTTAGACAGACTTGTGATGAAATTGTTGTTTTCTTTTTTTTTCCTTGAGGTATGTATTGTTTTGTTATTTCATTTGTTCCTGGGTTGTTTATAACACCCTGTATCTGTACAATTGAAAATTCACTCTTAATCACATTGTAGAAGAAAGAAAAAAATCATTGTTTTATATTTAAAAAAATATATTTTTTTTTATTTTACCTTGAGTTTCTTTCTCTCTTCTTGAGAAATGTATATATGTATATTTTAACTTGTTTTCAAGTGACTTACTATATGTTTTGTAAGTAATCTGTCAATTTTGTATGTCCATTTTTTTATTTACTTTTAGCCATCTCCTGATGAAGTCAATAAACATTGACGAAATATTGAGATTTAAAAACGAATGAGCTTCATTTGTCACAGACCGCAAACCTGAAAAAAACTACCTAATCCTCTATAATATATGTATATATATGTATATTATATATATATATATATATATATACCGATTCGAATACCAGCGGATAGCTTAAGTGATATATAATGAACGTATGCAGAAAAATCGCTTAAACTCTGAGAATTCAGCATGTCCCGGAACTCGTCTATACAATATCGTCAACGACTGAAAATTCGAAAAAAATCGGATATCGGCGGATAGCAGAAAAAAAGGCTCTCAAAAATGTCCAGGAACCAAACGTTGACATATATATATATATATATATATATACAGGGTGGCTCATTAGTGTGAGGAAGTACAGTATCTCGCCTATAATGAGGAGTATGATAAAATGTTTCAGATGAAAGTTGAATGGTTTACTTTGTTGCTTATTTCAAAAATATTGTGGAATATACAGAGTGTTCCTTCGAAGCGGGGCAATACAAATCATCATTTTTTTAAATGAACCCCCCTGTAAATTTTTTCGCCGTTGAACTGAGCAAAATGTTTTACATTAGGAGGTATTTCCTTTTTTCGAAAATTTTGCGGCGTTGTCAAGTTATTGCTGAAAGTAAGAAAATCTTCGGAAAAACAGACCACCACAAATGCCATCATAAAAAATTTATGGATAAAATTTAAGCAGAATTATTTGAGACATGCAACACCAAGAGTGAGATGAAATGTCGGTATGGACTGAAAATTACATTTCTCAAACAGGACATTTTATACAGAGGCATTAACTTGACAAACTTCGAATATCAAAAACTTGATTTTTTCAAATGAAACACCCAGTATGTTATGTCACCATTTTGAGGAACTACTTTATTCCTACAATTTGACAGATTTTGTGAAATTTGCAATTTCATTTTATTTCGACTAAAACTGCGTGTTTATCACTTTAATATTTACAAAATTCAAGAACTAACAGTTTTCCATAGGTTATGCTCCGTACAAAACGCTCACTTAACCACAAACAATATCTACAGTGCTAAAATGATACTAACCGGTTGCTTGTAAACTGGTTCATGGTGCGCAAATAAATGCGTCATGCACTTCTCAGTAAGGCAAGTGGTGGTTCTCGTGTGCGCCATGCGCAATGAAACTCGGCTATGAATTTGACATTCAATGATCGATAAGTTTTGGCATTAAACAAAAATTACTGTCATACAATTTTGTATCTATCGCTTTATAATAAGAAGAATTTGAAATGAATTTCTCCACCGAAGAATTGACCGATATGATTTTTGTACTTGGGGCAAGTGATAAAAACTCTTTATTAGCGACCAGAATTTATAATGAACGATATCCAGACAGGCGACAACCCAGAAAAGAAGCGTTTGAAAAGTTGCTTCTTCGATTTACTCGAACAGGAAATGTCGCATATGAAAAAATAGAAAGAACCAAAACTGCATTCACTGAAATGACTGTCCTCTTGAAAGTTACAGAAGATCCTCATATCTCGTATAGAGAAATATCCAAACAAACTGACATAAGCCGGACTGTCATACAAATAATTTTGAAAAAGAATAAGATTCATCCGTACCGTTTTCAGTTACATCAAGAGTTATTAGATGATGATTTTGAGAAAAGAGTAACATTTTGTGAATGGGCTCAGCAACGATTGCTACAAGACGGATATTTTTTTAATTATGTTTTATTTTCCGATGAAGCAACATTTCATAAAAATGGGCTTGTAAATAGACATAATTTCCATTATTATTCAACAGATAACCCCCATTTCTTTCGAACCACCAGTCAGACAAAGTGGTCCCTAAATGTATGGGGTGGCATAATTGGAAATTTCATCGTTGGGCCATATTTCTTTGAGGGAAGAGTTAATGGCTTGATTCACCTCGATTTTTTGGAAAACCAGTTACCACAATTAAGTAATCATTTACCCATTCGAATCAAACGAAGAATGTGGTTTTTACACGACGGAGAACCTGTTCACCACACTGTTCCTGTTAAAAATTATTTAGACACTGCGTTTCCCAGAAGATGGATAGGTAGAGGAGGTCCTTTCAAGTGGCCACCTCGCTCACCAGATTTGACAAAAATGGATTTTTTTTATGTGGGGCTGCGTTAAAGATCAAGTTTATAGAACACCCCCATCTACAAAGGAGGATATGAAAAATATAATTAGGGACGTATTCCAAAATATTGCAGTCAGCATGTTGAGGCGAGTTAATGAAGAATTTCAAAACCGAATACATTATTGTTTGGAAGTAGCCGGTGGTCACTTGTTATAAATTTCTAATATTTTTTTTGTTATCGTTCCAATTATTTACTCTCATAAATAAAAAAAAGTTTTTGCTGTTTACCAGCTGTCCTCCCCTTATGAACGGGCAGCCCTCAGAAGAACTTGTGCGAGCCAAGGATTAACGAGGTCTTACGTTTTAAGGTGCAATTCCTAGCACTCTATCTCAGAAAAATATTCTGCAGTCGCTAGGCTTTGAACCCACACGACTGGCAGATAGAATGATTGAAAAGCGATGCTTCTAACAACACGGCTACCTGGCCGCTAAATACTTCAACGAAAACATGTTTTCCAGACTATTCCCAACCGATTTTCAGTTTTAAATTTGACAATGCAATTATGTTAAATTCCAGTAACAGTAACTAAAGTGTCAAAATCCTAGCTAGCCTTACGTCAATAGAAAGAGAATTTTTGACAAACTGAAAATTGAATTGCAAATTTCACAAAATCTGTCAATTTTAGGGGCTAAGACATATTAACGAAAATTGTAGGAATAAAGTAGTTCTTCAAAACGGTGACATAACATACTGGGTGTTTCATTTAAAAAAATCAAGTTTTTGATATTCGAAGTTTGTCAAGTTAATGCCTCTGTATAAACTGTCCTGTTTGAGAAATGTAATTCTGCTTAAATTTTATCCATAAATTTTTTATGATGGCATTTGTGGTGGTCTGTTTTTTCGAAGATTTTCTTACTTTCAGCAATAACTTGACAACGCCGCAAAATTTTCGAAAAAAGGAAATACCTCCTTATGTAAAACATTTTGCTCAGTTCAACGGCGGAAAAATTTACAGGGGGGTCCATTTAAAAAATGATGATTTATATTGCCCCGCTTCGAAGGAACACTTTGTATATTCCACAATATTTTTAAAATAAGCAACAAAGTAAACCATTTAACTTTTATCTGAAACATTTTATCATACTCCTCATTATAGGCGAAATACTGTACTTCCTCACACTAATGGGCCACCCTGTATATATATATATATATATATATATATATATATATATATATATATATATATATATATATATATGAATCCTAAAAGTTCTGTTAGAATCACAACCACATGAGGAAAAGTAGAAATATACATGTGAAATGCAGATCACTTGATAGAGATATTGAATGCGACGTTACATAATTAAATGATAAGAAATTAGTATGAGCCCAAAGAAGATATCACTTTCCGCAGAACACTGCAACAAAAACACCTATTTCATTTATGACGACCATAGATACAGATTAATAGAAGAAACATTAATGGGTTCACCATCGTCACCAATCATCGCAAATCTGTTCATGGCAAGCTTGGAACCAAAACTCTGGCTGAGATTTGTAGACCAATCAATTCGATGAAATCCATCCAGGGATAAAATTTATCATGAATCAGCTGGCATTCCTGGATGAAGAAATTCGACGTTCGTTTGAAGATTGGAGACAATGTAATGACTTGATTACTCTAGTACGCTCATCATCTTAATGGGTGAACACTGAGAAGCTCGGGTGCTACTAAGTATTTTATTGATCTGTGATACGTAGTTGCATCGTCTCACACAACGCGATGGTGTTCAGTCCAAGATTGGTCAGCAATTCCCGATTTTGACGTATCCTATTATTGTCTATTACAAATAATGGAATCCTTGTCTCTCCGCTCTTATTGTTCGAAGGCAACGAAGAGTACCTTCAGACTGCACCAGGCATCAAACTTGAAAGCTGGAAATCTGATTGGATATCTGAGAATTCTAGAAAATATTCTGCTAGAATGCAGGTAGAAGCCATCAGATACTATGCCAGCTAGGCACGACTTTGAAGTGAATTATGAAGTGGTTATAAACAACCACCATACATTCCCAACGAACGGAACTCAAGATGGATGAATCAGTATGGTATATAGATGGTTCCAAGATGGACGAAAGGGCTGGAGTGGGAGTAACGGGTCCTAGTTTTAGGCTCTCAAAACAATTACTCAAGCAGCTATAGAAAATTGCGCCCAAGAATACCTTGAAAGAAGCTCCAGGAGGTCAAAGATATATATCCTATCAGATAGCCAAGCAGCACTAAAACCTCTGAAGTCAAACAAGTCTAGACTAACTTGGGACTACAAACTCTCCCTAAGACAACTGGCTTCGAACAATCAGGTTACTCTGATGTGGGTGCCAGGTCACAAAGGAATCAAAGGCAATGAGGATCAGACTGTCTTGCCAAGGAAGGGGCGAACACTCAATTTGCTGGTCCAGAACCGTTTTGTGGTCGTTCTAAAGCCCACATCAAGGAAAAGTTTCGGCGCTGGGAAGCTGACCAAATTAAAACCCACTGGAATAAGGTTCCAGGGCAAAGACGAGCGAAAAGGCTTCTGAGCCCATCTCCAAGCTACAGCTTCTCAAGTTGGACAATAAAGATTTGAAACTGGTAACGGGACTGCTCACCAGACATTGTCCTCAAAAAATAGATAGATCAGACAGTGAACAGGGCTGTTACTGCGAGAACTTCGCTGGAACTGCAGAACAACTGCTTTGCAACTGCCAAGCGCTGTTTTGCAAAAGGCTTAAGTTCCTCGAAGGGGAACTTAGCTCCCAGGAAACTGATACGATTTGCAAGGAGTCTCGGAATCCCGGGTCATGAATAGATTAAGGGTAATGTACAAAAGACCTTATATGTCGAGGTACGGAGAGGCTGAAGAACCATACAATCTACAATCTCTCCGATATAGAAATCTCCACATTCATATGGGACATTATACATATTCTCTTGAGCTCCAAAGAAATACATTTGTACGCCAATGCTTCGATATTCCGAGCGACAGTACAGCAGCGTGTTCGTCTATTGGAGTTGTTCTGCAACCTACATTACGAGTTGAATTATAGGGTGTCCCAAAACTATGGTGCCAAATTGAAATGGAAGATTCCCTTCGAAAAATAAATAGGACTTTCCTAATGTATTTTTTCTCAAATGTCGTTCGTTGCGTTAAATTTATCCAGTGTTTCTGAACTGTTTGACAAGTTATAAACATTCTTGAATACCTATGCCTTCTTCGTGTGCAGCCTACAATTGTGTATTAGAATACAAAAAAGGGCTGGAGGTGAAATTTCATAGGTGAGTAAGCACGTAGTGCAGGTAGTGATTTGTGGATTTTTTTTCAACACATAATTACAGGTTTCCGAAGAATGAACTTATGAGAAAATTTTAATTTAATTTCTCAGTAATGCACAAACTGATAACATTTTTCGTGACTTCTCTTGTTTATTTAACTTAGTTTAAATTTTTTTGCCTCTATTTATATTGTAGCTGAAGTTAATAGATTTATTATTAGTATCATAGGTAGGTGGTAGGATTTTGTTTGATTCGGGGGTAGAATTTGATGTTTTTTCCCGAGCAATTGCTTAAACTAATGTTGGTTAATAATATTTATGAAAGTATAATGTGATTTATTTTATTCACAAAATGTTCCTTTTTTCCGAGTACAAATGCAGAAATATGTTTTCAAATTGAAAAATGTTTTCTTCAAACGTTATAAATATACATGGAATTTTTACTCCGTTGGAGTAACAGCATACTTTTACTCCACCAGAGTAAAGGTATACTTTTCCAGCGCCAGGCTGAAATAAGACGGACGTCCCTACGGATGGTCCGTCGATCTCCGTCACGCTCGATAGAAAAAATATCACTTTCATTCCCAATAACACGTACTTCCTAAAAATAATTGGGCCATTTTTTCTACAGACACGAAATTTTATAGATTACATAAACGTTTTTGATGTAGGCATTATTGATAACAAATTTTGAAATTGCCGGAGTTCCCAATTTAGTTCAATTGCACTTCTAACTTCATGATATCGAATATAAATTTAATTATCATTAATTTTTTCCAGTTCTGAACTTTCTGAAAACTTTGGAAGAGATAATAAAAAACATTTTCATTCAGATGGAGGCTCAATGGAATTCTTTTGTTTCTGAACGATATCATGAAAATATGTCGCATAAAGTGCCTCACTGTTATTCCTTGACTTTTTCAAAACTCATCTCATTCGAAGTAGTCAACATTTCCCTTGAAAAAAAAAAACGTTTTGGAACGAAGTTCCTTATCGCGCGTTGCGAAATGGGGCTAGACGGAATAAATTAAGACCAAAAGTTGTAACGACACTTTTTGCTATAGTTGTAAGCCGTGTGGCGTGCGCGTGTTTCTCTGTCTGTCTCTCTCTCTCTCTCTCATAGAAAGCAAGCCAGTTATTTTCGTTTCGTCTTTCTATTTCGCATTGAACAGTGTGGTGTCGCGACGATTATTTTTGTTGAGTGTATACAGGTTTTTTGTACATAATAAATAATAAAAAATAATAACAATAATGAATCCTGACAGTGTTTCTGCACAAGTTCCGGATATTGCTGATGGAGTTAGGTAAGTAGAGATTTTATACAGACAATAATAAATGCTTAGGTATTTTTAGCAAGTACGCATTATAACCTCTCTTTACTATTGTGCTAACAAAGTCTTACGCGTTATAATATCTCCATTATTGTGTGTTAGCAAGTGTACGCGTCATAACTTTAATAAATTTAAAAGCAAATTATATTTTAATATTACAATATCAATGCGTATGTACTAAAATTGAGCTACTGATTAAGTTTATATTACATTATATTTGTTAATAATAAAAAAAATATTATTATATCTTAAAAAAAAATATATATTACAATTCCTTCACTAATTAAACGAAATGAACTTCGTTGCATCCGGGTGTCCCTTGACACCTCTCAAGTTTTTTTTTCAATGTAATGCCATTTGTATCTTCTGCCTTCACTTATTTCTATCCTTCACATCTCTCTCTCTCCCTTATATAGTCCTCCAGGAACTGTATGTTAAAGTCACGTGACGGACAGTCCATCAGTTATAATGTCTATGGTCTGAATAAATAAAAGCCAGTAGCGTCTCTGGTCTGGGATCGAAGTTTTAAAATATTATATGTTCTGTTGTTTGTTGGAAATATGGCTTTTCGACCATGAAATTAGATCTTGGCCTATTACATACTTCTCTTATGGCATTATTTTTTTTAAGTTTTAAAATATTTAAAAATGTAAATAAAATTAGTTATCTCCGCCTCTGCTGCTCAAAGGATACCGCTTCAAGACTACGAAACTTGTTTTTTATGCTTCTGCAATTATAAATGGTTTAACAGTTTCTTTTCCCACCTCACATCCCAGGAGACTGATACATTTTTAGTAAAAGTGTACAACCCTTTCAAAAATAAATTTTGATTATAAATACATGTTTACGATTTCTTTAATGTATTGTCATATTATTTATGAAACATATTGTGCATTGAATTACCACCCAATTATTTCAAACACTTTTCAGTGCATTATTTTCCAACTCATTCACCATAATATTGGAATAATGTAAACATTTCTCCTATGGAATGTGTAATAAGAAGCTTCTGTTGAACTTATTCTCTAAATCCGTTTGAAAAGATAAAAGCCAACAAAACCATTTGATATACAGAAAAATATTCCAAAATGATATCCAAGTGAAGTAGAAAATTGAACTACTTAGTTTACATCATTATTTATTTCAATTCAATTTTTCAATGTACTCCTATCCGCAATGAGGTGATTCAGATGATTATGTCCGGTAATCAAGTTGGCATCTGTTATTGCAGTAATAATATGAAAAATGATTTGAATCAAGTAGGTACCTAATTGTCATCGAAGATGGACAAAATTTTTGTGTTTTCTGGACAGAGTAATAAATACAGTTCCTCAGCGGAACTTGTTCCAGATATTCCTTGAGAAAATATCAAGAATTATATACGCATAAAAGGTTGAATGAGAATGGGTCTTTCACGACCAATATGAGATTGACAGGAAGACCAGCCAGAAATGTAAGGGCAGAAGAAAGGGTTCTCGAAAATGTATATCAAGAACCCTCAATGAGCGTTCGAAGAATTAATTTGGCAGAACATGTATCCAAATCATGTGTTCACAGGATATGTAGGGAACAGCAACTTCATCCATTTCATTTTGTGAAAGTGCAAGAACGTCATGCTGGTGATCACCGAAAAAGGTTAGAGTTCTGTAATTGGGTTACCGAGAAACATGAATGAAACAACATTTATAGTATTTCTAATTCCAATTGGAACGACATAAAAAGTTTGGGGAAGGGATTCTCTTTGCACTTGCCGCATTGACATAGGTGTTCGAATATTATTTTTCAGAGGTATTTCTTCAGTTACTTATTCTTACAATCATAGCAATTGATCACCCCATGTAAAAGTAGACACATGTTATCTCAACTGGATTTTATTATTTGTTTCGAGAGGTCTCCAGAAAGCCATAATGATAAAGTTATTTTCAATGGATAGTTCCTAACCTCACGGCACGGCACTGATTAAGGAATATTGTGAAATGAGGATATTATGCAGCTGGAGATAACATATGTCCAATCCAGCTAGCCGAGCTTTCATTACTCAAATATATTTGATAGCGCCTTTACTAATAATCTGGGCAACTGGAGACACGCGCCAGAACTTTTGTATGATTGTACCAGGAACGCTTTGAAAGTAAAAACACTGGTATTATATACATTTCCCATTTGCCGGGCAGTGCATATGAACACTCCTCGTAGTGCTCTTATTTTATTGCCGTTCCAATTGGGATTAGAATAACTATACCAGGAAAGGTATTTTCAATCAACGAAACGCACATGTATATGTAGAAGAGAATCCGCATGAAACTATAGAACACCATATCTAATATTAATTTTAAATATTTGGTATGGAGTAGTAGCCGATAACCTATTAGGATTCTTTGAAATCGAAGGAGCACTAAATGGACATAAATATCATCTCGAATTCCTGAACAATAATCTTCCAGAATTCTTGGAAGATATAAATTTACAAGATCGACAACAATTATGGTTTATGCATGATGGTGTATAGTCCATCCAATATTAATTGCAGAAGCTCTTTCTATAGGGAGCAAATAAAAACTCACTTCGCTAACACGAGCGTATATGCGAAGAAACGGAATCTGTACTACTTGTATACAGTTTCCGTCGGCACAAAGAGCCCGCTGGTCAACGTGGACTTGAGTGACGGCTGTCTGTTTTACAACCGATTCGTCTGGGCCAATCAAGTCGGACATCAATGCTAGCAGGTGTGTCTAGGCGATGGGAGGTCATAAATCACGCGTTATATTTGTGTTTAATAGCTCTGAAAGATTAAAAACCAGTAGCATCTGTGGTCTTGGTGTGTGCCGATCGAAATACGTTTTAGGATATTCTAGTTTTGGAAGAAAGAAATTATTTTTCTTTCTTAATGTATTTGTATAAATAAAAGCTTGTCTTTAATTTTTTTTTCATTTTTCATTATTTATGAAGTATTTTTAAAATCTTAAAATATCTAAATAAAATTAGTTATCTCCGCCACTGCTGCTCACAGGATTTCGCCGCAAGACTTTTTTATGCTTCTGCAATTGATATTGGGAAAACTATACCTTCCCATTACACACTGCCAGTGAGGGAATGGCTACATCTTCATTTCAATAACAGGTGGATTGGTTTCGGCAGAGATGCACCTCCTAGTTGGCCTACTCGAAGTCCAGACTGGATTTTTCTGTTTGGGGAGAATTAAAACAGAAAGTTTATTCAAGACCCATACACACTATAGAGGAGTTGCGAGAGGGAATTCAGGAAAACATGGAAAGGATGCAGCTAAATGAAAATGTTCTAAGAAAACTCAAATTCAATTTCCTCAAAATGGACACTTTATGAGATAAAAGGATTTTGAAGAAATTGTTCAATATAGATTCTATAGTCTTCTATTTTTATTTTTAAGAATTTGCCATGACTCTTCTACGCCACTGTGGCAACGTATTTTTTTTTTCAAAATAGAGCACCCTTTGAAGGAAAACATCTCTACAAATTTGATTGTTTTTTTTAAATCTATGATAATTATGAGAAAACATGTCTTTTATTTTCCAGTTTCAACACCCTGTATCTCTTCAAGAAAGCATCTTTGTGAAAAAATGCATGTGAAAGTGTCATTCATTTTTTTGGTAGAATATCCTGTTGTAGTTTGAACCAGTAATTAGGATTGTAAAATTCACTTCAACCGAACAATTTTTTCATTACTAGTATGTTTGTAATCATAAAAGCGCAATTATCTTGAAAACGGTTGGTTTTTCCAGATTCAAAAGAGTTTACATTTTATACTCAAAATTGAATGAGGAATTGGAAAAATTAATGATTTTTCTGATTCCACCAGTGGCGTAAAAAATATGGGAGATAAGGGACCATGATACCCTTCTTGTACGCCACTGGTGGCAACTGAAAAATTTTCAAAACTGTAAAAATTATGAATAAAAAATACTTTTAATTTTTCATATTCAACACCCTGTATATCTGTAACGAACGACATTTGAGAAAAAAGATATTAGGAAAGTGCTATTTATTTTTCGATGGAAATCTTCCGTTTCAATTTGGCACCATTTACAATGTAAGTATGTTGTTTATATAAACAATATGTTCGAAAAATCATTAAATTCTATGCAATACAATCAATCAGTTTTTGATATATTTATTGAAAAACTAAAATTTACAATACATAGAAGCTTAAAGAAACAATGTCAGTCTTCTATTTCATCAATATATTGAACAGTGTTTTATGGATTTTTTAAAAAAATATTCTCAAAACGCTCACAGTTTGGATTTCCTGTTTCTGAAAGCCAGTTTTCCTGAAATTTCTTTGCCGTGTTCTATTTTCTCCAGTGTTCTCGGACCACTCACTGTAAGAATTCCATCAGGCGATAATTTCGATTCCAATCTTCCCACATCGCAGTTTTCGGGAAGGACGTATTTTCTGACAAAATGTCTGTAGATATGACCGTGTTCGTCCTGTTTTTCTTCATGATTTCCTTCTACCAGCACAATACGATCCACAACTTTCACAGAAATCTCTTCTGGTTGGAAATGTTGCACATCAAAGTTGACGTGAAACTTATCGTTATCGTATTTCACAGAAAGGCATGTGTCTTGAAGAGCTGAATTCGAATTACTGAAATAATTTGGAAACTGCACCAGCGATGATGGAAAGGGTATGGGCGGCATGTCCCAATTACGTTTCCATAGGGCATCATCCCAGGGATCATCGTAGCAGTATGGCAATAAAGACATGGCTAAAACCTGATATTTTCTCAATCAACACTGCATTTGACTAAGATTGCCCTGAAAACTTCGGAATATTCTCACTAAAACTTTGCATCCCTTTGACTCGATCTCGCAAATTTAAACTGAAGACAGACGCCAACTTGGATATGTATATCTGATTGGTTGGTTCTTACTTTTCGTGTGGCCTATATTTGACATTGAACGAAACTACAGAAACTGGAATGTTTTCCGACGACTGTCGTGTTTGCGGTAATTCATCGGACACCAACTCAGGTAAATCACATTTCGGTTCAGTTAAGATATTTCTGTAGTTTCGGTCAAATCTTAGGAATCGCCTGAAATTTTAGTATGGTGTAAACCATAACACCGGTGACACACACGGCGGATTCATCCGATCGGATAATTTAACGTCGCCGCTCAAAGAAATCTAAACGTTTACACATGCCGTCGGAAAATTGTCCGACGCCGTCGCACGAGTAGGCTGGTATACGCAGTTTGGCTATGTGCATGACAATGGCGATGCGCAATATTTCGGGACTCGTGAGTTCTTTGACAGTTAGATGATAAGTCATGTTTTGATAATTCCTATCAAAATCAAATAAAAAAACTTGAAGAAATGTGTAAGATTGTCGATATCTAAGTGCCATTTATGATATTCAAAACATAATATATAGTTCCCATTTCAAACAGTGATGGAAGGTAATCAATCAGTTTTAGCACAACATGAGAGAAATGTTGAAGAACTGAGAATTAACGGCCAGTTATTCAATACAAGCCCATATTATTAGGCAAACTTCAGTGACATTAACACCCTACAGAACATCTTTAAATATAAGTGCCCTGTTATTGTTGAGTTGGAATCATTTCAGTTACTTTTTCAGTTCTTGGTTGATTTTGTATGGTTAGTGAGACTTCTGGCGGGTTCCTTCTTGCCATGAAACGTTTGTATAAACGAGTAAACTTATAATATCGCAAAAAAAACTGATTCAGTGATATCGTAATATAAGACAGCTATCCATTGCTTTCTTCACTCCAATTTCCAGGCTGATTTTGGAAAAGTATAAAATTTACACAAACTATGTTTTCCATTTTTCGTGAAGTTCACAACACAACGAATTTAAAGTGGAATTATCAAAATAAATTTGACAGTCCTGATATTTTCCACATTTCTGACAGAGCGTGTGCTGCGATCGATTTGACCCCCACCCCATAGAACACACGACATCCATTGGACGTCCATTTTAGGTCCATCTCAAGTCCAAACGTCCATGGACATTGAATGGATGTTCATTGTACGTGTGAACATGGACGTCCATTGGATGTTAAAAATGTTCGTCCATTGTACATCCATTCAATGTCCAAAAATATTTATATGAATTTCAGTTTGATCCCTATAAGAATCTTATTTTTATTTCAAATGAAATTCGTAAGTATCTTCAATCACTGTATTCTTTTCGGGATCGAAAAACGTTATTTTTCCGGTTGCTATTTTTTCCTGCCGCCTATGAAATATTTTTGAAATTCGCGGGCAATTTTTTGGGTCGTTGCGAGCGCCGCGAACGTTTAGTGGAACGTGCCTGTGTTGTTGAGAAATGTGAGGTTAATGCTTCGCGTCTTTGCTCTCCATTTATGACTCCGTTTCGTTCGTTCATCGATGGTAATAAACAAGTATACTTTTCATTAATGATTAATATGGGTTCCAAAAACCTTTGGAATAAATATTATAAGATAGTGCGACTGATGCATGGTGGTGAATTTCAGATGAAAATGAGTGTGCTGCAGGTTTCAACAGAAATGCAACCTATTTACAGATATCTTGGAAGCAAGAAATAAAACAAAAGTGGCTGAATACAGCAGTGATCTGAATGATGATGATCCATAGTCTAGAAAATATAGAAAGAAGAAAGTGAGGCCGATGAAACAACTGAAAATTACCTCTACCTCCCCCCATTTAAGCCTACAATGGAAAAAAAAGGATTGAGTCCCTCTCAAGTGTCTCCTGTCAATAGTGAAATAAATGATGGTGTATAATTTTCCAAGTAGTCTTGGGGTAATGATCATATATAACAAACTCAAACTTGGCAAATCTTTCCTGTACGTACTCTTTGAAGCAAAGTTTTATTCCTTTATGTTAATTATTCATTTTTCAGTCAAATAAGATTTCAAAAACTGGAGGAGGGAACACATATGAGTTAATGATAAGGTGTTCATCCAGACTTATAAGCAAAGGTCTCGCATCTCATTATATTTACTAGGTCGAAAATGAAACAATCATTCGAGAATTTGAAAATGGCCGACTTCCTGATCAGTGGGTGGAACAAAAGATATATTGTTGATTATTATTGAATATATACATACATACTGGTGCTGCAGAACAGGCATATGAAAAAACGAACAAAAAAGAAATAGACGAGGCAAATATGAAATGGTTAAGGAGAGCAAATGAAAGGAAATGAATCGTTCTCAGAATATTTTTATTTATTTATACTTTTGACCAGTGTTGTTTTATTATACTTTTTTTTAGAGTATCTACTTACATTTATGTTGTTATTTAATGAATTCCTTTGGTGGATGATGTGTAAACAGTTAGTTTTTGAAAGTGTCGTCAATTTTGTGCAAGATATAAAAGAATGAAACTAGAGAGTTCTAGTAGCTCAATTTTGGTTGTATCAATTTTTAGTTGGATTTCAAACTTTGAAATATGTGAGAAGACAAATTTCATTGAAATCTATTTATGGAATTGTATAGAGAAAATTGTTCATAAGTTTGATAGGTTCAAGATAAACAACTTCTGTTACCATTTTTTTGTGAATGTGTTAGTTTTTGGAATATAAATTATAATTTTGAATTAAAAAATGTATATTTCCAAAATTATTGATTATACGAAAAATTACTTATCAAAGAATATTTATCCTAATATGCCATGCTCGTAAACATTTTAATTAAGATCCAGAACACTAAGGAATTTTGGGTTCTAACAATCAAATGTCAACTTTCTGATATAAAAGTAATTTACACAGGGTGTTGAAATATTGGGTAATAATAACATATGGTATAGGTAAAAAAATAACACTTGGTACTTATTCCCTTTCGAATATTGTATCACCGAGATTTTTGTGATAACTTTATCGAGAAGTCTTTGTGATTCTCTATTCAAGTAGAAATGTCTAAAAGGGGCACACTACAAGAACAATGTATGTATGAGAACTTGTGTTAGTTTTACCTTTACAATATGTTTCCAAAGTATTGTCCATTATTTACAAGACACCTTGTATAATCTGTATCCTCTGGATTCATTTTGGATATACAATGGATGTACATTGGACGACCACAGTGGTTGTTATTTGGATATGTTCTGGACATCCAGTGGATGTCTTGAACATCCATATTCAACGTCCATTGTTCATCCATTGTTCATCCATTGTACGTACATGTGCTGTGTGGAACCAGGCACTTCGCACATAGCACATGTTCATCTTTAAATCAAATCACATCAGTTTAACTGTGTTATGAACAGAGAGCAATGCAATGCGAGTGAAAAATGTGCCACTAGGGAGTGTGGTCACTGCCAATTCTAGAATGTCAAAAGCGAATATTTTACGATCCCTACCACTTTCTAGTACGTATAGGTATGTGGAAAAATATGGATTTCTCTTTGTTTACACACGCTTTATTAGCTTCACCTATATGTATGTATCTTTGAAATTAATTTTCACCCACTTCCAGACGTCCGATCATTTGAAATTTTGCAAACGTATTAAAAACTGATGACAATAACACAATAATTTGATAGCTAATGACCTCTCTCACTAAGATCGTTAGAAAAAAAAGGCTAATTCACAAGATTTGATGAATTCACGGTAAAAATGCGTAATTTACATTTCGAAAGTTTGATGGATTCACGGGCGGCAAAATCTAAGGGGGTAATTCGGCTAAATAAACCGTACTAACGATCTCTTCTTTTTAATTCCGCGCGTCGGCTGCAATTCATGTTTAATGCGTGATTCTCTTTCGGTACTCTTTTGCTATTAGCGATAGCGGCTAGCTTAAAAAGTCCGAGTATCACAGAGGTGGCTTAGCGGTAACGGTAAGTATCAAAAACAAAGGGAGTAAAATTAGAGAAATGTTTTTATTGCTTTTTTTATTCGAGAAAGGCTTAAAAGTCGTCTGTCGGAAGCCGCAAAAAATGAAAATTAATATAAATATGTCTGGATTTTGTAAAATGGGTCATTCTAGTTTGTTCTGCAAATCATATTAGTTGATTAGATAGTTAGTTAGTGAGGGGAATATTCCAGTGTAAAAAATGGTATAGTTTTCCCAATATCAATTGCAGAAGCATAAAAGTCTTGCGGCGAAATCCTGTAAGCAGCAGTGGCGGAGATAACTAATTTTATTAAGATATTTTAAGTTTTTTAAAATTTTAAATAATGAAAATGAAAAAATTAAAGACAAGCTTTTATTTTATACAAATACTTTTTTAAGAAGAAAAATAACTTCTTTTCATTGTTTGGTAGATTATTATATCCAAAACTATTTCGCCCGGCCACACAAGACCAAGGGGCTACTGGTTTTAATCTTTGAGAGTATTAAAACACAAATATAACGCGTGATTTATGACCTCCATCGTATAGACACACCCCAAGCATTGATGTCCGATTCGGGTGGGAAAGAATCGGTGCCCAGAATTACTCAAGTCCGTTGACTTTTTCTGCTCTTTTGATCTTCCCTTTCCCACGGGCAAATTTTACGAGTAGTACCCATTATTTTCGTTCCGTTTCTTCCATATACGCTCGTGTTAGCGAAGTGAGTTTTTATTTGCTCCCTATAGAAACAGCGTCTGCAATTGATATTGGATGGACTATAAGTGGGGTAACTAAAACTAAATACGGTATATTTTTAATATTCTACGCTTAATTCTAATTAAAATTTCTGAAACATGTTTGTTTTGTACTTTATGTACTTGAACTTTTCTTTGTGGATAAGAAACAAATAAATTGGTTTAACTTGCAAAATATTTATTCGCTTCTTGCATAAAATACAAATATGTCATGCTCTTTTAACGTCTTTTTCCCTGTCATTAGACAATTATAGTATAGGCGTAAACATACCGCCCCTTGAAAGGGTTGAACTTTCAAAGATATAAACAACGAACACATAAATAAATTAAAGGGAAAATTATAAATTGCAGTCCATTTTTTTTATATAACAGGTTCCTGGTTTTACTTACACTTGTCGTTACGTACACTATCAGTATCTACTGCTGTTCATTTTCAACTGGAGTTGACAAATTCTTGAAAATGATCCTTCACTTACCAGATTAGTTCGGATACTTACACCCTTGTAATTCCGTCTGGCCCAGGGTATAAGGGATTATTCGTCCAAGCTGCCAATGAAGGGGGTGAGGTGTGTCTCTTTATGACCACCGTCCCAACCTCAAGAGAAGCTGATTGATCTTCCACTTGGTTCTTATTTGCATTTCTGGGATGAACTCCTTTGACCGCGAGTCCAGAAATTGCTGCATTTGCTGCAGTAACTGATATCTTGACAGTCTTGTGGTCTGGATATGTGTGACATCAGGATCAGGAAGTGTTGTTAATGGTCGACCAATAAAGTGAGGATGGGGTAAGGGGAAAAATCATTGGGATCTGGGAAGGGGGGAAATGGACGAGAATTTAGAATTGCCTCTATTTCGGTTAACAAGGTTAATAATTCTTCGAAAATTAAGCAAGTATCTCCTATGACCCTTATCAGATGAAATTTTTTGACAACTCCTGCCTCCCCAGATCCCTCCGAAATGGGGGGAATAGGCGGGTAAAAAATGCCAAGTGACACCTAAATTGGTGATTTTCCTGGATTTGGTTATGATTATTTGATAGGAAACTAGCTAAATCTAATTCTGACTAGCACCAACAAAAAGTGGTTCCATTATCGGAATAATTTCCCAGCTGGTTTACCCTACGAGAACTAAACCTCGAAACCCTTTGCATAAAACGCGTCTTTGGTTTCACTAACTGGTTCTAGATAACGGATTTTGTGTTAAACAAACAAATAAACATGGTATGCCTTAACACCAGCTCCACGGCCCTTTCTATCTTTGATTTTTTATTGGTCCCGCATAATCCACTCAGTCAGATTAAAGGCTGGTGCAGGACAAATTCTTGTTTTGGTAAATTGCCCATTTTGGGTTATCTTGACGAGGTTTAGCACGAAAACATCTCAAAAAAGAATGAACCTTTGCTCGCTAAATTTCGTCCCGACAATGGCCAAAAACTTCGCGAATAGAGAATAGCAAATGTTGAGAACCGCAATGAAATAGTCTAATGTGTTCTTGCTGGAAAATCAATTTGGTTAAGTGATGTTTGTTGGAGAGTAAACAGGATGTTTTTATCAAAATTGTAGTTAGATAACTGTAGTCCCACCACCCACTCGCAAAATTTCATTTTGATCCATGAATGGTTCAAACAGAATATTTTGGATCTCCTTTAATGTTTGTATTTTGAAAATTCTTCGGAAAGCTTTCAATTTGCGATAATCTAACTAAACAATTCAATGCTTGGTTTTTAAATTTGAGAACATCAAGTGTACCCTTTCGATTAGACTCATTATTTTTTTCAGTTGAAAATAAATCGTTGGCAGTATGCCATTACTCTTTTAATCCTTTAATTTTGAATATCGGTTCATCGAAATAAATCGATTCATTAACGACTCGATTGACGGTATGACGTGTTCCTTGTTTTTTCCTCCCGGGATTTCATGGATAAATGGACTAATTGACATAGGCCAGACATCCTTGGATGATGCTACCAAGGCCTAGCCACCACAACGTGGAATTTTGCAGATCTTTGGATCATTCCTCTGGTTAGAAGATCACTAGGGGTTTTTCCCTTTGGGTTCTAATAAAAAATTCCAATCGGAAGGATTGGTGAGAGACTGAATTTGAGCAACTCTATTTTTGCACAAATGTTTTAAATTAGGCTGTGTTTTATCAACACGGCAAACACTAGAATCCTCCAATAATATGAACTCATATCAATTCTCATAGACGTTTTACCTTGTTAACTAGCTGAGCTGCAACAAAGCACCACATAACTCAATTGAGGTATGGTAAGAGATTTCAATGGAGCAACCCTTGCCTTTGAGCATAAAAGTCAATTTGAATTTCGCCGGTTGGTGATTATACGACGATAGAGCTGCCCGTAACCTCTAGGTCATCTGGCGTGTAGCTCTGTTCTAGAACCTCATTACCAAAACTCTTCTGGTAATTTGTTTTTCAATTCCCGGTAACTGATTTCTTAATTTTAACCAATTAAATAAACATTTTCCTATTGCTTCATCCCACGTTAGTTTAAGCATCCACAATTTTGGTATCATTTTTACCTAAAGATTATACAAGGGCAATTCCAATTGGATCAAATATCTGCGCATCTGGACAAAATTGACCTTTGGTAAAGGTTTTGTTGTATTAATTTTCCAATACTATACATTAGGGCATCTGCTGAGCTAAACCAGTAAAGCCCCAAAAGGTTTTGTTCTTTCATTTTCCCAATTTTAAAATAGCTAAAGGATCTATGGCTTGCATGATCAGAACCCTTTGTGGTTTGAAGCCCATTTTGTAAGTGAAACCACCGGAATTCAAAATACTGGAGATTTCGTCACACAACCTCACAGCCTCCTCTACCGTGTTACAACCAGTTAAAGATCGTCCATGTAGAAATCCTGCAACATGACGGTTGAGGCTTGTGGAAACCTTCAACATTTTCTTTAGCAAGTTTTTGTAAACAACGAACTGCAGTATGGAGCCGATTTGGTCCCATAGGAAACAGTATTTATTGGTAGATCTGCAAATTTTCTGATGGATTATCTAAAATATTTGTTGTAAGCATCGTTGTTCAGGTTGAACAAATATTTGACGTACATCTTGACGATGTCTGCGCAAATCACTATATTATATATATTCACGAAAACGTAATAGGATGGACACAAGGTCATCCTGTATGGTTGGACCTGCATATTGCAAATCATTAAATGAAACTCCCGATTCTGAAGGACAAGAACCATCGATGACTACTCTCAAACGGGTTGTCTGGTTCTTCTCATTCAACCTCCATGATGAGGAAAAAAATAATTTATATCATTTAGAGGCCCTGAATTTTGGACATGTGACCTAGTAGTATGTATTCTTCCATGAAATCAACATATAATTGACATATGTCAGGGTTTCTCTTAAGTTTAGATTCTATAGATCGAAATCAGTTGAACGCGTTTTTTCTTGAGTCACCTAGGGGTTGAAGGAGCCCTTTATGGGTATTTGTACAATGAATCGACCTTGTTCATCCCACCTTGGGTTTTGAAATATTTCCTCACATAAATTTTCATCTTTGGAAAAAATAGGTTTTCATGAAAGGGTTCCTCGATCTCGATTTCAAAACCTTGACAACTGAATTTGTATTTGGGAATTTATGTCATTGGTACTTAAGTTACAATGAACCCTTGAAGATGATTGAACTGGACTGATCCTCCGGAAACAATCCACCCAAAACAGTTTTTGTAATTTGGTAAATTTCTACCCAAAGAAATTTGACCTATGCACAGCAAGTCATAGAAAATTCCTGCACCTAGAGTATATCAATCTTGCCACATTCATTAAAACCTGGATCACCAATTTGAGATGTGAGGAATGTTCAACATCGATATATCTACAGGTGATTTGGTAAACTTTCATTGTTTTTTTGGTAAATTAAACAGGTAAAATTGTTGCTGAATGCATTATGAAGTGATTCTATGTTTACTGTACATTGTTGATTTATATCAGTCGTCCTTGATTAATCCCTACTACCGATATGTGAATTTTGGTCTTCGGTAAATTTAATTTTTGGCACAATTCGTTGGTTATGAAATGACTTTGTGTGCGGAGCCCAACAGAACCCTACAAAATATGTAAACCTCCTGCCTTATCTCTCACTTGCACCAATGCGGTTGATAGTAGAATGTTTGAATTTGTTTTTAACTGATCAACACTTGAATAGTTGACTATTTCACTGTCAGATGTACTGGCACAATTTGCCTTGGTAGTTTGTTCAACATTTTCATGTTTTTTGAGTATTTTGGGTTTCAATATGAAGAAAGGTATTGTGTTTACCGTTGCATTTTCTGCAATGACCCGAAAAACAATATTTGTTGAGATGGTTTCCACGTAAACAATTTATGCAGAGTTTTATTCGCTTAATTTGCTCGATACGCTCTGAACAGGTAACTCAAAAACTTAGAACAATGCTGAATGTAGTGATCTGATCTTTACAGAACACACACATTGGTTTATTTCTATGCTGAGTATTTGTTTGATAGGTAACTTGGAAGATTTGCCTTTCGATACTTTCACATCATTGGTTTTATTTCAAGGTTTCTAGTAGGTCCAGCTTTATTTTTATAAACGATTTGAAATCATCAAATGTGGAGGTTGTTCTTGTTTGCCCTATTATTGTTAGCCTTGAATTCTTCCACTCTCGTGCGGTTATTTTATCCAATTTATTGCTCAATATATAAATAAGTAGGGTATCCCAGTGTTGAACTGGTTGTCCAAGAGTTTCCAATGATTTCAGATGTTTGGAAACAGTGTCAAGAAGTTTCCGTAGATCATGAGCTGATTCTTGATTTATCGTTGCAATAGAAAAAATCGACTTGACATATTTGTCATTTTATGCAAGAAGCGAATAAATATTTTGCAAGTTAAACCAATTTATTTGTTTCTTATCCACAAAGAAAAGTTCAAGTACATAAAGTACAAAACATATTTGATTTCATAAAGAGGTTTATCACTTATCAAAAAGGTAAATGACTCTAGATAGGTTTTAAACATTGCTTGTCGTTGTTTCAGTGAATTTCTTTTGAATTTTAACATTTTGATTTCTTCAGCCATCTTGGTAAATGATAGAGAGTAGATTATCAAATAAATATCGCAGTGAATTTATTTCGAATCACGGAACGAGAGCTACTTGCAATACCCTTGTTAACAACTAAATAAACGCAATTCAAAATAAAACAGTGGTTGGAATCTGGGAAGGTAACATGGAAGGAACTCACTAGTCTTTCTTGTACATAAACACTGTTGCTTGCCCCTGCTCCAGTTGCAATGATCCACTGCGCGCTGTTATGGCTATCGTCTATCCTTTTGCTTCAGAATATATGGTAATTTTCTTCCAAATTTCGATGTTTTCGCCCTTTTCACTGGTAATATCCGGCTCGAAGGACCAAATATGTTTTGTACTTTATGTACTTGAACTTTTCTTTGTGGATAAGAAACAAATAAATTGGTTTAACTTGCAAAATATTTATTCGCTTCTTGCATAAAATGACAAATATGTCATGTCTCTTTTAACGTCATGTTTTTCACCTGTCATTAGACAATTATAGTATAGGCGTAAACAATGTTCTATATCAAAACTCAGTAGTTTTCTAGATATTTGACATTTAAAATGTTTTCCCATAAAAGGCAATTAACAATATGGCTAATAATTTTACCTTGCAACTACCAACTACTAATTGTAAAGTATTTTTAGGATTTTTTTTAAGGTCCTGTAATACATACTAATACATACAATACATTTATTTTCAACAAATGTTGTACAGGTTGTTCAAAAAATGTAATCAAATTTTTTGGTAAAGACAGATGTAAAACAAATTTTTTTCAAATAGTACATGGTGATCTATTATCCTATATCAAAACTCATCTGTTTTCGAGATATTTAACGTTTAATTTTTTTTCAAAAAACGTAAATAAGATTGCTAACAAAATGACAATTCCTATTTTAAGGTAAAGGGCAAAAATAGAAAACGATTGTCAGGTCATCAGTTCCGCCAACAAAGACAGCAGAAAATGGAAGAGAAGGAACAATTAGCTGATTCTTTGAAAAAATATTTGAAACCGTCAGAAATAAGTGTTCTTCCTGAACTTGAAAATACCGACGATGCTCGCCCTAGTTGTTCCTCAGCCCCAAGCTCCTCATTTGTTTCTGATTGTAATAATATAAATAGTAGGTACCCGGGAACATCATACTGAAAACGTTCCAGCAGCGGCAACATTACTATTTTGTAACTCCACCGTAATATCTGATAACCCTGGAGAGTTTCCCGAAATAATTACATCCGCAGATGCAAGATTTTTAACGGAAAAAGGACCCCATCAAATTACGAATTGGATCTATCCTGTAAACTCACAAGGCCGAAAGTTTTCTGCCAGATGTTTTTATCGTAACTTCACCAATGGAGAGAAAGTTAAAAGGGAGTGGCTGATTTACTCAGCAACAAGAGATGCGGTTTACTGTTTCTGTTGCAAACTTTTTGGTAATTCTTTGACCAACTTGTCTAATAAGAAAGGGTGTTCTGATTGGAAACATTTGTCACTAGTGCTAAATAAGAGACACGAATATCGGATCTTGGTTAAACTTATCAAATATGTTATCTAAGGGAGTTACTATGAATGGAAGTCAATTACGTTCATTGCATGTAGAAAAAAAATACTACTGTACACCGGATGTGAGTCATACGGAACAATTAAGTGTAGTTTTGAGGTTTGTTTTATTGAACGAGTTGACGAAAAAAAAATTAATACGTGAACATTTCATTTTATTTTGCCCTATAGTTGATTCTACTGGTGCTGGCTTGTATAACTATGTGACAGATTTATTAGTAGAATTAAATTTAAGTATATATGATTTGCGAGGACAAGGATATGATAATGGAGCAAACATGCGTGGAATACACAGTGGATTACAAACACGAATCTTAAATATAAACCCGCGAGCATTTTTTGTTCCTTGTTCGGCGCACTCATTAAATTTAGTCATTAACGATGCTGCTAAAATTTTTTTTTAGGTGTTCGGATTCTTTGACATTGTTCAAGAAATATATGTGTTTTTTCCGCGTCAACCAAAAGATTGTCAATTTTGAAAACGTGCCTTACAGATTTAACTTTAAAACCACTATCTGATACACGCTGGTTCAGTAGAATAGACGCTATAAAACCTTTGAGATATCAAATTGGTAAGGTTTATGATGCTCTTTTAAAAGTAATGGAATTTTTTATGCTCTGTAGTAATCTGGTACAATATTTTATTTAAAATCAATTCTCTAAGTAAATTAATGCAGAATTAAAGTATAAATCTAAAAGCCTGTTTAGACTGTCTAAACAAAATAAAAACGTTATTTTAGACTTAAGAGATGATAAGGGAGTTACCGAACTTCTTATTGTAGATGCCAGGGAACTGGCCGAAGAATTAGAAATTGAACCAAATTTTGTATCTTCACAAACAGTTCTTCAAAGAAAAGACAGTTTGATTATGAAAGTACTGATGAATTACAAAGTAAAAGTATTCTTCTCTATACTAGATACGACCTTATCATCTCTTAATGAAAGATTCAAGGGGTTAGAGCAATTTAATAACATTTTTGGATTTATTTATCAAATGTTCAGCTTGAATGAAGAAACATTAAGAAACTCGTGTGAAAATTCATCTTTTCATTTGAAAGATGAAGCATGTAAAGAATCAGATATTGATGCAAATGACTTATTTGATGGAATTATTTGTTTAAAATGCCACTTACCATAGCAAAATGAGTTAGATCCTCAGTTATAGTTTTCCCAATATCAATTGCAGAAGCATAAAAAAGTCTTGCGGCGAAATCCTGTGAGCAGCAGTGGCGGAGATAACTAATTTTATTAAAATATTTTACGATTTTAAAAATACTTCATAAATAATGAAAAATAAAAAAAAAATAAAGACAAGCTTTTATTTACACAAATACATTGAGAAAGAAAAATAATTTCTTTCATTGTTTGATGTAGGTTATTATTATATCCTAAAACGTATTTCGATCGGCACACACCAAGACCACAAACGCTACTGGTTTTTAATCTTTCACAGCTATTAAAACACAAATGAAACGCGTGATTTATGACCTCCCATCGTATAGACACACCCCCAAGCATTCGATTCGATTCGATTGACCCAGACGAATCGGTGACAGCAGTCACTCAAGTCCACGTTGACTATCGGCTCTTATGATCTTCCCTTCGCCGGCGGCGAATGTTTACGAGTAGTACACATTATTTTTCGTTCCGTTTCTTCGCATATACGCTCGTGTTAGCGAAGTGAGTTTTTATTTGCTCCCTATAGAAACAGCTTCTGCAATTGATATTGGATGGACTATAATTCCTCAACACATTTTAGAGAACAATTTAATTTCAACATTTCCAAATACGGCAGTGGCAATACGAATTTTTTTTAACGCTACCAGTATCTGTAGCATCTGGAGAAAGGTATTTTTTTAAATTAAAATTAATAAAAACTTTTTTACCATCAACTATGGCACAAGAGAGACTCAGTAATTTGGCAATTATGTCCTTAGAAAGTGACCTTATGGATTGTATTCCTTTAGACGAGTTGATTAAAGATTTTGCCGAAAAAAAGGCAAGAAAAGAGTGCTTCCAATAAGTTATTTTCTTCTTTTTTTATGTAACATTTTTATTGTATTGTCAGTTTTGTTATTGCTTTGCTTTTTTTACATTCTTCGTTAATCCTTATGTCTAAGACTTGTCAAGATCTCCTAAATGTTATGGGGATGAGTAGTCAGGTATCATGCTGATTAAAATCAGTACACTTTCCTTTATTTGCAAACATCAAATGATAATGATGATTTAAAATTATAGATTATACATTATACAGTGCTAGTCAAAAGTCCCCTCCCCCCCTCGTATCTTTTGAACGGGTATACTTATAATAATGAAATTTGGAGGGTGGAAATAAACGGATGTAGGCTTCTCAACTGGTCATAACAGGTGACGCAATAGTCATAAATGACGTCACAAGGCCACTGTGACCAATAATTTTAAATGGGACCCTATGGCAAGTGACAGCTCGTTTGGAAGGTATTAAAAATACCTATTCAGTCATACCAATTTTGTTTGGGTTTCGGCTGATTGATAAATTGAAGAAATACGAAAATTATAGTTTCGCATTTAATTAATAAAGATTTTAAAGTACGCCTCTGGTTAATTGTCAAAAAGGTTGACGTTTTTGAATTCTCTACTTGTCAAAAGTGTTTATACCTTGAAAATTTACCTAAGCTATTGTTTAACGAAGACGTTTAAGAAGTGTTTACATAGGCAAAATGGTACTACTGTAGCCGACAAAGTAGCAGCTATCTTAATAATTGGTGAATGTAGAAACAATTTCCATGCAGCGGAACGACTGTTTAATGAGAGGTACCCCGATCGCCCTATATCGAGGGTTTATTTGAGGGAGCTTCTTCGGAAGTTTGAAGCATCAGGTAGTGTTCAAGATGCCAAACGATCTGGTCGACCAACAATTAGTGATGACAAAAAAATTGACATAATTGGAGAAATGGTAGTAAACCCTACTTCTTCCACAGCCCAAGTTGCGTCTATCTGTGGAGTCAATCAAAGGACAGTACATAGGGTGTTGGCTAAAACAAATTTCATCCATACAAATTAAAATGGTGCACCAACTTTCAGATGATGACCCCGACCGAAGACTAGAATTCTGTGAAACTATGTCCAATAAAATGAACCAACAACCAGGCTACATACAGACAATTTGTTTTAGTGACGAAAGTACTTTCTTTCTCAATGGAAATGTTAACACTCAAAATGTGAGGGTATTGGAGTGACACAAATCCTCACATCTTTCGTGAAAAACATACTCAATTTCCAGAAAAGTAAATGTTTGGGCAGGTATTTTGGGAAACCATAGTTGGGCCTCTTTTCTCAATGCTAACTTAACCGGTGAATTGTATCTGGAGATGTTACAAAATGATATTGAGGCGTTAATTCTTGAAATTCTAGAAGATAATCCAGATGAATTCGACAACTTGGAAATAACGTTTCAACAAGATGGTGCTCCTGCACACTATTACGGTGCAGTAAGACGTTACCTAGATGAAGAATATCGTGGTAGATGGATTGGACGACGAGGTTCGATCGAATGGCCAAGCTCAGTCACCGGACCTTACACCATTAGATTTTTTTTCTATGGGGGTACTTGAAATCTAAGGTTTACGCTACAGCACCTGACAGTATTGCCATTCTGAAACAACGAATTGTTGAAGAATGTAGACAATTTCCGCTGACACACTGGGACGAGTACGACAAGAGTTTAGCAATAGGATGCATTACTGCCAGGAAGTAGATGGAGCACATTTTGAACACTTATTATAAGAACTGGTTCTTAAATCTTTATTAATTAAATGCGAAACTATAATTTTCGTATTTCTTCAATTTATCAATCAAAATCAGCCGAAACCCAAACAAAATTGGTATGACTGAATAGGTATTTTCAATACCTTTCAAACGAGCTGTCACTTGCCATAGGGTCCCATTTAAAATTATTGGTCACAGTGGCCTTGTGACGTCATTTATGACTATTGCGTCACCTGTTATGACCAGTTGAGAAGCCTACATCCGTTTATTTCCACCCTCCAAATTTCATTATTATAAGTATACCCGTTCAAAAGATACGACGGGGGGAGGGGACTTTTGACTAGCACTGTATACGGTATATAAATTAACACATATTTCATTTCAAAATTAGATAAGTAATAGCGATTATTTCAATTTTGTGTGATGCATCAGTATCAAAATTAAATATAGGTATTAGCACGAATTTTAATTTCATTTATGTGTACCCACCCAGGTATAAATTTTTACTAAAAAAGAGGTAAGGGATGTAAAATTATATTTTGCCCAAAGGTGGCCGCATGGCTTGGCGCGCCCCTGGATAGATTCATTGGTATAGTCCATCCAATATCAATTGCAGATGCTATTTCTATAGGGAGCAAATGAAAACTCACTTCGCTAACACGGGCGTATATGCGAAGAAACGGAACGAAAAATAATCTGTACTACTCGTAAACATTTTCCGTCGGCAAACGGTAGATCAAAAGAGCCGATAGTCAACGTGGACTCGAGTGACGGCTGTCTATCGTACAACCGATTCGTCTGGGCCAATCGAGTCGGACATTAATGCTGGCAGGTGTGTCTCTACGATGGGAGGTCATAAATCACGCGTTATATTTGTGTTTTAATAGCTCTGAAAGATTAAAACCAGTAGCGTCTATGGTCTTGGTGTGTGCCGATCGATATACGTTTTAGGATATAATAATAACCTACATCAAACAATGAAAGAAATTATTTTTCTTTCTTAATGTATTTGTATAAATAAAAGCTTGTCTTTAATTGTTTTTCATTTTTCATTATTTATGAAATATTTTTAAAATCTTAAAATATCTAAATAAAATTAGTTATCTCCACCACTGCTGCTCACAGGATTTTGCCGCAAGACTTTTTTATGCTTCCGCAATTGATATTGGGAAAACTATACGGTCTTAGTATTCTCACCAAAAGTTATGTTAAACATTATAGATTGAGGTACGGAGAGGCTGAAGAGCCATGTCGACCCCCCTACAATCAACTTTCAACAAAAGTTTGTAGAAACTTCTCATGTGGATGAATTAATCGATAAATTCTCCGATCGGAAGAATCCGCCGTGTGTGTCACCGGCGTAACGCATAACCTCCATGAACCGACTCACAAATTTTTAAATCGATCCACCGTCCAGTTTGTCAGTTATTTGCAATTAAAAATGAGTCTTTTGTACGCGATGCCTATACCTAATACGTGAACGGATAAGACTTCGTTCACATTTTTTATTATAGAGGCTGAACGGATCTTAAAAAACTTACAAAGCTACTTTAACATGAAATATTATTCCACCTAGCACTTTTCGTCTTAAACACGCCCACTTTTTACGTTTATAATACGCCTCGACGTCCAAAGACATGGACGTATAAATAAAGACTTTTTAAAGACATGCTTTTATTTAAGCCGTGTACTAAAACGTATAAAATAATTTTGAGTCATTGCTGACAATGATTATTTTTTGTTGAATTATTTGGTTTCAAAAAGCTTGTCACGCGAATTGTAATAAAATTAAATCTTCGACAAGTTGTTACTTACCAACCAATCATTGTCCAATGAAATTAATTGGTACCTACTTTTATGAACACTTCGCGCGACAAGTTTTTTGAAACCAAATAATTCGACAAAAAATTATTAAATCATTGTCAGCGATAGCTTAAACTTATTTTATACGTTTCAGTACACGGCTTGAATGAAAGCTTGTCTTTAAAAAGGTTTTTTATTTTTTGCTTTTTAGTTATTTCGCCTTAATCTGTTTATTTCTAATAGAGCCGTGTTATTACAATGTCATGATCTCCGACACCAAAATTTCCCACACACCAATTTTGACTAGAACCTGGCCATAATCACAAAACTCGTCCGCCATCCTGAAGTTGCCATTTTGGATTTATAGATTTTGACAAAAAATTCACGCATAATCTCTTAACCTGAAAACCCCCACATACCAATTTTGAATGAAATATGACCATTATCAGAAAACTCGTCCCCCATCTTGGGGCCGCCAAAATTCATAAATTTTGACAAAAAATTCAAAATATCCGAGAAAACCGCCGCATACGAATTTTGAATCAAATCGGATCATAATCACAAAACTCGTCCTAATCTTGGGGACACCATCTTGAATTTATGAATATTGACAAAAATGTCATAATCTCCAACCCCGAAAACCCCCGCATACCAATTTTGAATCGAATTGGACCATAATCACAAAACTTGTCGTCCATCTTGGGGGCCATTTCGGAGCCGCCATTTTGTTTTTTTTCTAACAAAAATTCCATAATGCATTGCCACCGGAATTATATATAACAAGTGAAACCAAATAAAATCTTGTAATAAAAAGTATAATCTTCAATATGACTATAGAATATGTATATGAATCTAAAAATATATTCAATAAAATACTAGAATGGAAAGTTGTTTTATTGTCCCTCTTATCTTTTTCAGTTCTGTTTCTTATATTAAAAGTGCAGTGTAAATTTTTCATTGGTTCAAATGTAGAAATAATAATTATTTTTCTTTCAGAATCGACCTATTCAATGAAGACAAACACATATTTTATGAACACATCAGATCTGTATGTCACAAGTTTTGCCAAAGTTTTCATAATCATATGAAACTCCACATATTTTTCTTTTAATCAATACCTATATTAATTAAATTGCGTGCGCCACTGTCGTTGGATGAAAGGTTACAGTCTATCGCAGGTCTCCTCCTTCCTCGCAACCCGCGCGCCGACAAACCGAGCGGCTTCAAAACAATATATGTTGCTAGTATTGGATTGCTGAGTCCATTATATATTTATACGTCCAAAGACATGAAATGGACATTCATTTCAGATCGTCTGACTGACGTACGGGAATAAACGAAATAAATATATTTTATGTATGCCTAGCATGTTGGAATCGTTTCAAATTGGCAAAAGAAATATTTTTCCTAAAACTGAAAAATCTACGATAAAAATCAAGTCATTTTATGTAATACCTAACAGAAAACTACTACTTTCCCGGTTACAGCACCGCTGGATATTGAATTACATCAGTTCAGAATGTTTCCCCTTACAACATAAATACTTCACAAGAGGTTATCTTGAAGGATGCAAGATAGTGACTAAAGTTTATCTTTTAGTCGCAGATGATTCTACATCTAATTTTATGAACACCCTGTTCATATTTTCTATGGTCACGCTTGGAACAAACAGAAATTAGCAGACGAGTCAAATGTCAATTCCTAATCCAGAATTATTCATTTTGTTTTGGAACCACAAGAGATTTGGAAATGCATATTGCGTCTCAAAAAAACATCCTCATGCCAAAAATTTCAAAACATCCCAAAACCTCTCAGATCAGATATCAAATTATCAGCAGTTTGCACAAGGGTATGTGATATCAATGCATTTTCTAGCCTCATATTCGAGCTGGACACGCATCGAGTCAAGAATCATCAATACTGATCTGAGCAAAAACTATATAGAGAAAAACTTTTTAACAAAAAATTAAACCGATGAAAAAATCAACTGAAAAGCAAAAAATAAAATAAACCTTCTTAGTCTAAATGATAATTGAGCTCCTAAACTAATGTAAGTAACTGATTTTGGGTCGGCGCCAAACAAACAATTATCGAAGATCATTATCTATGAAAGAAGTCATCAAAACGCAGCCGTGCATCTCGCTGCCATCATTTTACGCTTCACCTAATTCAATTGCCAGTTTGTTTGGCGCCGACTCAAAATCAGTTACTTACATTGGTTAGGAGCTCAATTATCATTTAACTAAAAAGGTTTATTTTATTTTGCTTTTCAGTTGATTTTTTCGTCGTTTAATTTTGAAAAGTTTTATTTTTACTTTCAGTTCCGTATTTCGTCGGTTTAATTTTTTGTTAAAAAGTTTTTATTTTTCAATTTTTTGTGGCTAAAATCTACCAATTACTACCTACTTGTTTTTTGATTACTTCCAAAATACTTACTTACCCACCTTACTTCAACTATTACCAGTTAAATAATATGATTATCTACTTTTACTATTTGTTGTAATATGAATTATTTTCGTTGTTCTGGTTAGTTTATTTCATTACTTTGTATATCATTCCATCCTCTCATAAAATATACTGATTTTGACTAAACAAGAATAATGTCAGTAGCGATCTGTCATTGTAAACTACGTATGTGTGTGTCAATGTTCACTAGTGAAAAATCAATTATCCCCTATTTTTCTACCCGTAAGGGTGGCTAATTCCTTTCGAAATCCAAATATAAGGTATACCCTATCTATTAAAAAAAGAATCATCCAAATCGAAGAACCCAGTACAAGGTTATGCCTGATAGAATCGGTTAACGGACCAATTCAGAGGGTGAGTGATCAATATCCTTCATTTCGCTACCCTTAGGGGTGGATTTCATCTTTTAAATTCAAATGGGACCAAATTCGAAGTACACCCTATCCACTGAAAAAAGAATTATCGAAATCGGACGCATCAGTAAAAAGTTATGCGTGATCATACATATTTTTTTTTATGGAAAATCATAAAATATACGGGTCGAATAGAGAACCTCCTCCTTTTTGGTTTCGTTGGTTAATAATGGACCTTCGAATTGGGATTCATCGCAGTATAATGACACTTTTTTTGGATTAATAATTGAGGCCCTTTTTCCACAACAAAACATTTATATTTTGGGTAAATGTATAGTTAGTGCACTCATGCTCCCTTGAAAGTAGATGAAAGAACTTTCTTACGTGTTTTTGCCTCCTGAACACGAATCCGTTTCGGAGTTAGAGCCTTTTTTTATCTACACAGACAGCACAAACACATCTCAAACATGTCTTCAAGACATCCACCCTAAGATATTCGGGGCGTCTCTAATTTATCCACTCTAAGATTTTCAGAACGTCTTCCAGACGCCCAGTAAAATCCTAAAGACGTCTTAAACACCTCTTCAAGACATAAATGGGACGTCTATGGACATAAATGGGACGAATGTACAGTTTATGTCCAATGCGGACCTGAATGGGACCTTTTCGAGATATTATAGACCGTGAACATTATAGAACGTGATTTTCAAGCATCGTTTCCTCGGGCAAAAATCACTCAAAATGACTCCTTGTTTCAAACAGCATGAACTGCGAACACTAAATCACTAGGCTAGGATGTATATGTGTTGTAGGAGGATTAATTCGATAGAACCAGCTGTATTTTGTGCCATATTGTGCCGAAAATGAGCGATTTAGTGTTCGTAGTTTGTTGTTTGAAAGAAGAAGGCATTTTTAGTGATTTTTGCGTGAGAAAACGGTGCTTGAAATTCACGTTCTAGAACACAAAAGGGGCTCTAACTCCGAAACGGTATGAGACCGCCGCCGGCAAAAACACGTAAGAAAAGTCTTTCAACTATTTTCAGAGAGCATGTGTGAATCTAACTATACATTTACCAACAAGACATAATAATGAGAAAGCTGGTGATTTGATGAAAATATAGCTACGTACGTATATGATTTAAAGTTTCATAACATCTCCTTGGGATGTTAAATATAGTCTGAATTTTCACCAAAATCGATCTTATCCATTTCTGCAAATCTTTAGAATTTTTTCATCATCAATTTTCACTATTTACCCTTAAATGCTATCACTATTTCAGCTGAATAATATTTTCTATGTATTTTAATATTTAATAGCTGTAGGGTCTGACCTTTAACTAACCTATTCAACCTTACCTTCGACACTTTCAAAAAATGTTCCAGTCGCACTTCTGTACTGCAGTCATTAATAATTTCAGGATGATTTTTCAACATAGAATGTATATATGTATGAAAAAGGATCAACCAAATATCCAGAAGAAGGAATAAAACCCATTTTCATTACCTGAAATCAAATAATTAGTTTTTATGATAAGGTTTTATGTTGTTTGTAGATTTTATCACCTAATTGAATTGAAAATACATGCTTTAGCACTATTTAGCAGACAAACTCATGCATGCATTTCATTTTTAAATTTAAGAATCAAATTCAAGTAAAGCATATTCTAGTGACTTTTGTTTCTTCGGTGTGGTGTAATTGATAATATTGCAGTGTTGCCGTTGCCGTTAATAGGGAACACGCATCCCTTTTCTAGAATATTTTAATTTGCACATAAATATTACCACCTAGAAAGCTCAGGAACAAATTGTCAATGTTTTCAATAATTTGGAATTGAAAACGCCAGTTTTCTCATCACATCCAAAAACGTACTTCTGGCGCCTCTGATGGACGTAGACGTAGATGCATCGATACTTCACACAGTTCAAACTTTTACCGCTAGTTGCTTCGAACTGTCAATTATAATTTCATCTGTCTTCGTATTTTTAGTTGTTACTGACATCACATTTACTTAAGTTGAATTCATGTTCGGGTTGTAAGAAATGGTATCGTCTATGGATATTGCTAAAACAACCACAAGTGAAGTTGAATTTATGTTTGGGTTTTAAGAAATAGTATTTACTATCAATATTCCGGTAACAACAACAATTAGTTATTCAAGTGAAGGTCAAATTGAGTTTGAAATAAGAAGCACTTTAAATTTGAAAATTTCGAAAAAAAATTGGATTTCGAGAAATTATTTTCACAAAATATAATATCTGAGGACCGAACTGAGGCAAACACAAATTAAAATAAAATCATGAGTGTTCCCCATTAGCCCTAGTAATCGAGTTTGAATTGAAGAGCAAAAATGGGATTTGACAATTTTTTTTACAAAATATAATATCTGAGGACCGACCTTTTTATTTGCATCAGTTCTATCCTCAAAAATTACATTTTGTTAAAATTATTCCTCAAATTCCAAAATTTTATCGGAATTTTCAAATTTAAAGGTGCTCCCCAAATCAAACTCTGAATGACTTCCTCCGAACACTAGCGCCAGTTGTGGTTGTTTCAGGAATATTGATAGACAATAATATTTCTTACAACCCAAATATAAATTTAGACTCACTTGCAATGTTTCAGTAATCATTGAAAATACTATGGTAATAGAGAGTTAAAGTAATTACAGTACGTGAACCTTAACGTAGACGTTATAACGTACGAAATAGAACGTTTACGGGTTGTTATGAAATTGAGTTGAAGTCTTGTTCATTGAGCGCGTCCAAGGATGAATGTGCATGTCAACCGTTCAATAGGTTTCTGGAAATCCAAAAAAAAACAATAAATATTTTACTACTTCAAGTACTTGAATCTGATATTTTCGGACTGCGCATTCCGCATAATCTGAAATATGAAGGATAGAGTTAAGGAGTACAATCTCATATGGTTGTTTAACTCAAAAAGTGACCAACAAAAAGCATTAAATAACGTGTCAGAAAGTAGCCAGAATGGCGCTCGTGTACTAGAATGGTGGCAGCGCCAGACTAGCCCAGTGAGCTATCTAAGGAAATAAGCCCGGCTCATTAGGGGCCCCAATTTTTCAAAATGTCACTTGGCCATGATGGGCCAGTCCGGCATTGAGTGTGTGGTATTAATTTCGTTATTTATCTCTTTATAACGGTATTCTGGTACAGTAACGTCATCTTAATTTAATACGTTTTTAGGGACACTTTTTGTAACAGAGATAGTTCTCCTTACAGTAATATTCATTTATCCTGGCGAAAGTCGGCGCAAGCTGTCATTAGACCCGGTTGATTCTATTGGTTCGTTGTTATGACCATAGGCGTGTATATTATTTGGATTTATTCGCCATTATCAGTTTATCGCACCAGAGCACAAATCAAACTAACATACGCGCCGCTGTCTGCAGGGGAGAGGGCGTCAACCATATGAAATCGGTGTTTTGCGCATCCAACCTTCTAGCCTAATTAAAAGAAAACTACTGTACATCTACCCTTCATAGTCTGAAAGCACTTATAAATTAACCTAATTTCATACAAACATTTGACAAAGGATGTTCGTAGAATCTTTGAATTTGATCTTGATGAAAAGCCTTACGAATGACAGTTAACAATGACACATATGCCAAATGAGAGTGATTTTAGTAAATGTGTTGTTTTGTTTATCCAAACAAATATAATTTCTCGACATTTAATTTTTGACATTTTCACCAGATCCACATTTCTCAACAAATTTTTCATCAATACACGGAATTCATGGAACCAAATATTATTTTTGCACATGCGCTTTCAAAACAATATATTAGTATTAGTAGTTTCTGCCAAATGCGCCAACAGGAAGCAAGGACCATAAACCGAGAGAGAGAGAGTATTAGTAGAGTGAATTCTGAATCAGTATTGACATTTGAGACTACAATGGTAGGTAGAGAGGGGGAAAACACGAGTGGACACGATTTGCTATGGCTATGGCGAATTCCCGCCAGGGTCATGACATGCAACAGTTGAAAGGTTACGTTTGTTAGGTTAATAAGTGGGTATCTAGTGTAGTTACCTTGCAAAAATGCCCTGTTGTCTGGGGTAAGTACTTTTCAGTAGCGGAAGAAGAAATTATGGCGCATACTATCAAATTCATGATGACCTGTGTATCGCTTTCACTAAATCATCTGGTACGCCCAAGGAATTTCTCGTAATAGCTTCGCTTCGGGTACCTTCGAGAAGAATTGTTCATTAATGCACTCTAGTAAGATTTTCAAGGTCGCATTATCACCAATAAGAGTAATATCGTTGTATAAATGAAAATTGATATTACGCGGTGAATTTTTAAATACTATTGCTAATCTACATTCATCTCGAATGTCTTATGTCATAAGCGTAAACAACTATTAATTTTACAAAAATCAAGGGAATAATCAACATCATCATCGATTGTTTGCGACAATTATGTTGTTCCTAGCACCAATGCAAAAAAATACGTTTTATATTTTTTTTATTGGTGCCCCTTTTTACCCATTTATAGCACGCCTCAGCGTGTTTAAATCGAACTTTATAAAACGCGCGTTTTTTAAAGTTACCATGACAACATCAACAAATCGAGAAACGTGAAGTCTAAATGACAAATTTCTGATTATTGATCTGACAGGAGTACCTTGTAACGTCAAATAAAATATTACTAACAATTCGTTCATTTATATGTGCTCCTCCATCCATTTGATGAACTTTTCATATTCATTTTTATATATATCACTGGATTTTCGCGGTATTAAACGCGATTCTGCCTCACTATTCAAAAAATCGATATTAGAATAATTCATTTTTGAGCTCTGGTGACAACAAATATTGATCTTTCATAACAAATTGCAAATGAATATCTGTTTTTCTCATTTCCATGACAACGAAAGGTATACTGATGTCACATCACGAATTTAACCTTCTTGCATTATTAGTTCTTATTTCATTTTTGTAGTAATAATACCAGTATATATGATTTCAAAGTGCACCAATAAAAAAAATAACGTAAAGTATTCGTGGATAACTGGTCTTAAAAACACTTGCTCTATTTCGAGCACTCCGGCTGCGCCGTCGTGCTTGAAAAATCGCGCGTGTTTTAAAGCCCTTTTTATCCACTTATACTTTAATATACTATTTTTTCAAAATTGGATAATTTCGGATAATAATCGAGTAATCATTGGATAATTTGGGATTTCCGCACTGGCAACACTGTAATATTGACATATGCGCGCATGCTCTTTCATCTTCCACCTTTCATCATTCCTTGTTTAGAAAGATGGCAGACAACAAACTTTATGATATTTTAGGAGTGAGTAGAACTGCATCAGATAATGAAATCAAAAAGGTTTGTTGACTCTTATCGTTCACTAAATTTTCAAAATTCAGTTTGATATCTTTCGTACGCCGCAATGGCTGTGACGTTTGATGACAAACATTTTCCACAAGGCCGAGAATGTAAATTCTTTGTCACATTTTCACATCGTGTTTTTCATTTACAGCAATACCGAAAACTAGCCAAGGAATTCCATCCCGATAAAAATCCCGAGGCTGGTGACAAGTTCAAAGAAATCAGTTATGCTTACGAAATATTATCTGACCCTAAAAAGCGGTCTACATACGACAACTTTGGCCTCAAGGGTCTTCAGGATGGGGTGCATGAAGGACACGGAGGCGATGATTTACTCTCGCATCTTTTCGGGGGTAATTTATTCGGTGGTTTCGGGGGGTTCGGAGGACACGGTATGCATCATAGACGACAGAGAGGCGAGGATACCATTCATCCTCTGAAGGTGACTTTAGAAGACATGTACAACGCCAAAACATCTAAATTGCAACTTAGCAAAATGTGATATGTTCTACCTGTTCCGAAAGGGTAGTAAAAGTGGTCATACCAGAAATGTCGATGCGTGTAAGCGGATCGCGCTTGAAAGTATCGATCGATCAAATAGCCTGGGATGGCTCAACAAACACAAGTTCGTTGTCCAGAATGTCAAGGTGAGTGTGAGATAATCAAAGAAAAGGATCGATGCACTGCCTGTAGAGGAAAGAAAGTCTGCAACGAAACTAAAATTCTGGAAGTTCATGTTGATAAAGGAATGAAGGAAAATCAGAAGATATTCTTCCGAGGTGAGGGAGATCAACAACCTGATGTTGAACCTGGAGATGTGGTCATCATTTTGCAACAAAAAGCACATGAAAAATTTGAAAGAAACGGCGATGATTTACATATTAAACAATCAATTTCTCTCACCGAGGCATTGTGTGGATTTTCATTCATTCTGCGACATTTAGACGGACGGGATATTTTGATTAAACAACCAGCTGGTAATGTTGTCAAACCAGGTGATGTTAAAGCCATCATTGGTGAAGGTATGCCCTGTTACAAAAACCCCTTTGAGAAAGGCAACTTGTATATTGCATTTGATATTAAATTTCCCGAAAATCACTTCACATCTGAAGTTAATCTGAATTCATTAGAGACATTGTTACCACCACGACCTGCATTTACAATGCCCCAAGGTGAAAACGTGGAAGAAGTAGATTTAATGGACTTTGACCCCAATGATAGAAGTTCGCATTCAGGTCGTGGAGAAGCTTATGCTAGCGACGATGAGGATCAAATGCACGGGCCAGGTATACAATGTGCACATCAGTAGGATAATTTTCCATTAGAATATGCAAATATGTATGTTGTTCTGCGCTTCTTTCTAAATAAGGATATTGTAACATGGAAATTCACCCTATAGAAAAATGAGTTCAAATTTATATAGTCGTTTTTTTCTTACATCTTCATTTACTTAACTCGATATTTTCAAGGAAGTAGAAGTACACATTATATGATTTGATATGATACATATATTTCCCTTGGCTCATTTTCTACTTGAGAGTGAAATAAAACAGATTATTTTAATGTAAACCTGTTTTTTTTCAGTCATAAATAAGTTTTAAACCCTTATTACACTATGACTTTGTCATGCCTATTTTCATGGCTATTTGTTGGATTGACATTTACCTAATTTAATATAACTGGATCATTTATTTCAACTTTTTCTTTACCTGGTACTTTTTTTTTTCTGTCATACTAAACCAAACGAAAACTGGGTGATTTATTTCATTTATTTGCTGGTTATGTCAAGTCCAACAGATAATTACTGTAGTGGTGAACATGACATTTCCAAAAGTCCTTGAAATCCCCTTGATTAAGAGGGAAAAAAATTAAACCCTTCCTAGTTATTTTAATGTCTGAAACAGTCAACAAAATAGTGTTGTGTGTATGCTTATTTGTTTTAAATTTTAGCCACCGGCAGTCAGGCAGACAAATAAGCAAGAAAAAGGCATAGTGTAATAAGGGTATTATTAAATTATTGATTTTCAACTTTGATCCAATAACATATTTTTGAAGAAAATAAAAGAATACTCTCATGGAAATTTGATAATACTTCATATGTTGGTAAATTTCAACAAAAGCTTTGCAAGAGTTTATATTTATTGAATTTTAAAAGTTCTCTGGCCCCACGTTTATTGAATAAACTAGTTGCAATATCAATACAAAAATAAATTTATTACCAGAGAAAGGACATACTCTATTTATTAAAAGTAAGTGAAGTAATTCCTCAAATGATAGCAATCATATTTTTTAATCCGTTCCGAAAGTTTTGGAATGAAAAATCTTGAAATCTAGTCATACTGTATGGTTTTTCATTGAGTTAATAATAATGATGATACGGTAAGTCCCACAAACTTATCAGCAGAATGCAAAAATATGATATGTTAAGTATATAAATATAAAAATATCGGATATATTTGATATATATATATATATATATATATATATATATTGGTTATATATCCAAATGTGATATTTATATATTTTCGAAAAAAGTTACAAAATGGAAAACAAAAAGCAGAAATAATAAGTTTATTTAAAACTGAATATAAAAAACAGATGTAAAACTAAATAAAAAATAAAGTATGCTAGTAAAACATTACGTTAAAGCGAATAAACAAATAATGCTAATAGATAAGCAATAAAATATAAAGTAACCTGTTCAACATAAACTCATTCATAAATAAATTGATACAATCTTCAATAAATCAACATAAAAATAGAAAAGCAATAAAGTCATTATTATAAAATAACTTTAAACAAATTGTTCTCTTCAACATCAACAGAAGGGAGTCTAAGCACTTTATTTTTGGGTTCCCAAATCATCATGTTTTTGTTTTGAGGTTGAATCATTATTTAAATATTTGAATAAAAACACAAGTCGAAATAGAATATTGATATTTATTAGATAAATATCAGGATATAAGTGGATATATATCTTTGCGCTCTACTTATCAGTGTGATAGCAGCACGAGGTCCAGCTTATGGGATATGGGTTCGTCCGCCAGTGCTTGTCTAGTAATGGTCAGAATTCGTGGCCGGCCATGAAATTCATTCTGTTTCTGTTAAGAACATGTGAAGGTTTTTTCTTCTCATGAATGTATGCATAGTAGAATATATGTGTCACTCTTTTTTGTCGGACAAAAATTAACCCTTCACCACCCCTATCACAAATTTCAATAATTCTATTTTGGTAAAACGACAAGTTGATCGAGAGATCAAGTAAATGTATGCTACCAGAGATGCTTAACATAATGTATAGGTCACTTAATTTTGTTGGGCAAAATTACTCTATTTCGGTTAGAAAATTTTGTTCATAAATATTTGTTACCAAAGACGCTTAACAGTATGTATATGTCACTGTATTTAATGAATTTCATAAATTATTTTATTCAATAAAAAACATGGATCTAGATTTTTTCATAAATGTATGCTACTAGAGATGCTCAACAAGATGTATATGTTGGGCCAAAATTAACCCACTACTACCGTTGTCATAAATTTCTATCAACTGATTGTATTTTTGTAAAAAAAAAATGTGGATCAAGTTTTTTTTTATGAATGTATTCTATCAGAGATGTTTCTCAATTCTAAGGGGGAAAAACGCTCCACCAACCCTATCATGAATGTCTATTCTATTTCTATTCTATCATGAATGTCTATTCTATTTTGAAATAGAAACTCATGATAGGGGCAGTAGAGTCACTATTTTATAACAATAATAATTAAATAAAATAATTAGTGGGCATTTCTAAAGGGTGAACTTGCAATACTACAAAAATACATACTGGGTTCCAAGAAAGAAATGTAACTGCACTCTATGATTACGTTGGTAGAATTCATAGAAATATTTCCTATTGCGGACTTCACAACCTTTTCAATAATTTGGTATATATTCGCCTATTATGGCCCCAGATAAAAACAGCTAATTCGAAAGTTTATATATATATATATAAAATCAAAATGAGTTCAAATTTATATAGTCGTTTTTTTCTTACATCTTCAGTTAAATAGGTATTTTCAAGAAAGTAGAAGTACACCTTGTATGATTTGATATGATACATACATTGCTTCTCAAAAGTCCCCTCCCCCCCCTCTTATTTTTGGAACGATTATACATAAACAAGTAAAATTTGGAAACTGAATATTAAAGGTTGTAAACTTCCTTCCCTACTAGTGATGATAGATGACGAAATCGTCAAAGATGACGTCACAAGGCCATTGTGACCAATAATTTTGAATGGAACCCTGACGGCAAGCGACACCTTTTTTAAAAGGTATCGAAAAAACCTATTCAATGATACTAATTTTGTTTGTGTTTATGGCAGTTTTAATGGCTCATTAGTAAACATTAAAATTTAAATTCCATTCAGTATGATATTAATTACAGATTTAAGAATCAGTATGTACTTAAAGAAATTGCTCGAAATGACCACCATTTACATCCTGACTGTGAAATATCCTATTTTTAAACTCTTCTCGTACTTTTGCAAATGTGTCTGCGGAAACAGCCTCACATTCTGCAACAATACGTTGTTTTAAAACGTCAATCTTGTCAGGTCCAGTGAGTAAACCTTCGATTTAAGGTACCCCCAAGAAAAAAATCCAAAGGTGTGAGGTCCGGTGATCGAGCTGGCCATTCTGTTGAACCCCGTCGTCAATCCATCTACCACGATACTCTAATCCAAATACCGCCTTACTGCACCGTAATAGTGTGGAGGAGCACCATCCTGTTGAAATGTTATTGCGAATTCATCTGGATTATCTTCCAAAATTTCAAGGATTAACGGTTCTATTAGTGTTTGCAACAGCCCCAGATAAACCTCACCAGTTAAATTAGTATTTAAAAAGAGGCCCAACGATGTGGTTTCCCAGGATACCTGCCCAAACATTCACCTCTGGGAAATGGGTATGTGTTTCACGAAACAGGTGAGGATTTGCGTCAATCCAATACCTCACATTCTGTGTATTTACATTTCCATTTAGATAGAAAGTACTTTCGTCACTAAAACAAATTGTTTTGACATAGTCTGGCTGTTGGTTAATTTTAGTTTCCATATTTTTTTCTCATCAGAAATTTGTGGTCTGCCAGATCGTTTCGCATCATCAATACTACCCGTTGTTTCAAACTTACGAAGATGCTCCCTTAAATAAGTCCTTGAAACGGGGCGATCGGGAAACCTCTCATTAAAAATGCGTTCTGCTGCATGAATATTTTGTCCAGTTTCACCAAGAATTAGGATCGCTGCTACTTTATCACCTAAAGCACGTACCATTTCGCTTTGAAGCACTTAACGTCGCTCACAACAGTTTAACAAATTATTAAAATGTACAAAAATATTAAAAGTACCAAAAGCTGCTGAAACAGTTAAACGTTCAATCAACAATACACAAATTATTAAATGTACAAAAACTTGGACAATTACAAAAACGTCGAATTAGGGAGACTAACAAAAACGTCAGCTTAATTGACAACTATCCAGAGGCGGAGCTTGAATTTGGTATTTTAGTATTAACTGATTTAATTCATCACAGCTTTCCGTTTTTAAAAGCGAGTTGCCAAAACTGCCATAAACACAAACAAAATTATTATCATTGAATAGGTTTTTTCGATATCTTTTAAAAGAGGTGTCGCTTGCCGTAGGGTTCCATTTAAAATTATTGGTCACAATGGCCTTGTGACGTTATCTTTGATGATTTCGTCATCTATCATCACTAGTAGGGAAGTTTACAACCTTTAATATTCAGTTTCCAAATTTCACTTGTTTATGTATAATTGTTCCAAAATTAAGAGGGGGGGAGGGGACTTTTGAGAAGCACTGTATATTCTATCCCTTTGCTCATTTTCTACTTGAGAGTGAAATATGAAATAATACAGATTATTTTGATGTAAACTTGTTTTTTTTCAGTCATAAGTCTTAAACATTACCCTATGCATTTTTTTCGCGCCTATTTTTGTGCTTATTTTCATGGCTATTTAATTTTCCCAAATGCCTTTTTTAAATATTGTTTCAGGCAGTAATTTCAGAGCTGCAAACATAAGAAAAATTTACATTTATTACCTTAAGTGATAAGTAATTTAGTATACCTGGATTTCAACTTGTTCCTTACCTGGTTGGTACTGGATTTTTTCTTTTCTGTCATACTAAACCAAACGAAACTGTGTGATCTATTTCATTTAATTGTTGGTTAGGTCAAGTCCAACAAATAATGACTGTTGGCGAATCGGACATTTCCTTGAAATCCTCTCGATTCAGAGGGAAAAAATAGAACCAGTCCTATTTATTTTCATGCCTGAAACAGTCAACAAAATAGTCTCGCGCGTAGGCGTATTTGTTTTAAATTTCAGCCATTGGCAGTCAGGCAGACAAATAGGCATGAAAAAGGCATAGTGTAATAAGGGTATTATTAAATTATTGACTTTCAACTTTGATTCAATAACATATTTTTGAGGAAAAAAATATTTTTATGGACATGATTATACTTCATGTTAGTAAATTTTAACAAGGCAAGAGAGAGAGATATATGCGTTTTTTGTCTGAAGAAAACAGGTTCTTATTGACAAATAAGTAAATAATAATATATAAAAAATTGTATTAATGCCATTAATTAAAATCTAAAATATTCATGAGAAGGTACACTGCACATTTTAAAATTTGGACTTCTTTATGACGTACACAAGTAATCACAGTATCATTGCTAATCGTGGTAACATTAAAAACAGGTTCTTTTTGACAAACGTTTAACTATGCTATTTGCAGCAGTTGTCAAAGTAAATAGTAATATATAAAAATGCATTAACACCACTAATTATAATCTAAGATATTATAAGGAAAAATGTCCTCCGACATTTTTGATAATGTTTAAAATTTCATGAGAAGTTGCACTGCACATATTAAAATTAGGACTTCTTTTTGACATACACAGGTTATCACAATATCCTTGCTAATTGTTGTTACATTATAAAATTTAAAACACTTGTATAAACACTACAAATATTAATGACACAAACAAATGCATTTGTCTTAATATATTAAAACATAAAATTCTTCCACATCAATAAGTAGTTCTTTTACGATTTTTCTGAATGCACTCAAAGAAGACTCGTTTTTAAGGTTTGCAGGGAGTTTGTTATTCATCTTGATACCATTATAAATCAGTGAGTCTATGGGAAGTCTAATTGTGTTGGTCTGTCGGGCATTATAGTTTGACTGAGTTGTGGTATTGAAAACTGTTACATTTTTGTAGATCAGACTAACAGTTTCCAGTATAAAAAGCGAGGTTACTGTCAGGATCTGATGTTTTGTGAATATTGGCCTGCAGGAGTCTCTCATGTTTGCCTTGCACATATACCTAATGGCCCTTTTTAACCGACGAAACCAAATAGGAGAAGGTTCTCTAGTCGACGCGTATTTTTTTTTATGTATGACCACGCATAACTTTTTACTGAGACGTCCGATTCCGATAATTCTTCTTTTAGTGGATAGGGTGTACTTCGAAATTGGTCCCATTTGAATTTAAAAGATGAAATCCACCCCTAAGGTAGCAAAATGATCACTCACCCTCTGAATTTTGGCCCGTTAACCGATTCTATCAGGCATAACTTTGTACTGGGTTCTTCGATTTGGATGATTCTTTTTTTATTAGATAGGGTATACCTCATAGTTGATCATATTTGGATTTCGAATAGAATTATCCACCCTTACGGGTAGAAAAATAGTGGATAATTGATTTTTCACTTGTGAACATTGGCACACATATGTAGTTGACAATGACAGACCGCTATTGTCATTATTTTTGTTTTCCTACATCCGTCACAATCATTATATTCATGAGAGGATGGAATGATATACAAAGTAATGAAATAAACTAACCAGAACAACAAAAATCATTTATATTACAACAAATAGTAAAAGTAGATAATCATATTATTTAACAGATAATAGTTGAAGTAAGGTGGGTAAGTGAGTATTTTAGAAGTAATCAAAAAACAAGTAGGTAGTAATTAGTAGATTTCTGCCACAAAAAATGGAAAAATAAAAACTGTTTAACAAAAAATTAAACCGACGAAATACGGAACTGAAAAGTAAAAAATTAAATAAACCTCAGTCTCAATAACTAAGCTCCTAAACTAATGTAAATAACTAATTTTGAGTCGGCGCCAAACAAACAATCAACGAAGATCATTAAATTACTTCAAAAAAATTATCAGAATGTCACCGCACAACTCGATGCTATCATTTTATGCCTTACCTAATTCATTTGCTTGTTTGGTTGGCGCCGACTCAAAATTAGTTACTTACATTAGTTTAGGAGCTTAGTTATTGAGACTAAGAAGGTTTATTTTACTTTTCAGTTCCGTATTTCGTCGGTTTAATTATTTGTTAAAAAGTTTTTTTTTAAGAACAAAAACATTTTGGAGCATTTGTTTATTGCAAACTCCCCAGAAACAAATTCCATATCAATGAAGGCAAAATAGGTTGTTCTTACAAAATTCAACCCAAGTTCTTATGTGACAGTCCTGATAACGTAACATCCTGTTGCCAGGTGTAATATATGTTCTTCGAATTTGAGTTTATTGTCGATGTGTATTCCAAGAATTGTGTTGTTGATTTTATATCCAGGTTGTATATCTTATGACTGGCATATTACACTTGAAGAAAATAATATTTGATTTCTTAAAATGTAATGAGAGGAAATTTGAATGGCACCAGCTTTTTACGCTTTGCATTTCCGCAGATATTCTGTTGTGCATTTCTGCCGGATCTCTGCCATGCCACAATAGGATAGTGTCATTGGCAAAAAGTGTTATTCTGGCACTGATCTTTAAGCAAGTGATATCATTTATATATAGAAGGAATAGAACCCTTGGGGGACTGCGGTTTCGGTTTTACCAATGTTTGAGTCAGTTGAAAGTCTTACAAACTGTGCCTGTGTGATAGATTTGACAATCCAATGTTGTTATTAAAACCATAATATTTGAGCTTCTGCAGCAGAATCTCATGATCCACAAAGTCAAAGGCTTTTTTTTAAATCACAGAAAACAGCTGCTGCAGAAGCACCAGTCTTAAGTTCACTGTATAGTTCCTGTAAAAGATTAAAAATGGCATCATTCGTATTTTTATTATTTTGGAAGGCAAATTGTTGGGTACTTAGGATGTTATTAGTGACAAGGAAGTCCATTATGCGCTTTTTGGCTAGTTTTTCGATGATTTTGATAAAGTTGGTATAAGAGCTATTGGTCTGTAGTTGGATGGGACGTCCTTGTCACCTTCTTTGTAAATGGAAAGCTTTAGGAAGTCAGGGAAAATGTAAAAGAATCGTTTATTATTATAGCAAGGACATTCAGGACACAGTCTGGGAGACATTCCAAAATTCTGATTGACATACCGTCAAATCCTGATGTTTTATTGTTCCTGATATCTTTAATATCTTTCTTCAGCTCTTGGATATCAGTGGGTATCAGTTGCAGGGTGTTTTCTATATGAAATGATACTAAGTAAAGAAGTGGATCATTGTTTACATTTGCAAGCCTTGCGGTTCCGGAGGTTACCGTACTATAGTAATTGTTTTCATATTGAGGATGGATAGCCTAATAAAATTTGCAGATGTTCCGCATGATTGCAAATATCCAATTATTCTACCTTCTGCTAAAAATAATTCGGTTGTTAGATTGTTAATTCTATACTTCCATGAGAAGATACATCATACAGGTCAGGAAACTTTGATAAATGATTTGAGGATGAAATTTTGGTTTATAACAATGCGACAGACAGTTAGAAACGTTTTGAGAAATTGTCAATTTTGTTACTACCAGAATGTTCGTGGGCTCAATTCGAAAACGAATGTATTCTTTAGTGCCATCTCCTCTCGGGAGCTTGATATTATTTGTTTGAGTGAAACGTGGCTTTCTCCAACATTTTTTGATGCTGAACTCTTTCGCAGCCATTATAACGTTCTCAGATGTGACAGAAAATTCATTGAAACGAACACTAAAAGAGGAGGAGGGGTAGCCATAGCTTTCCAATTTAATTTGAAGTTCAAATCCATGGACTTATTACCTATAATTTCTGAAACTCCATGTATAGATATGGTTGGTGGAAAACTAATTGGCAGTTTCAGCCTTCTCATTCTGGTTGTCTACATTCCACCAACAATATCTTTGAACGAATTTGAAGAATTCATTAACAATCTTACTGTGTTAGATTCCCTCCATGATGAAAATGTCTGGATAGTTGGAGATTTTAATCTTCCTCACTTCAATGATGACGCAGGGGATAGTAAAAGCAAGGTTCCGAAAAACTTCATGGACATTTTTAAGTTGAAACAGTATAATGAGATTAAAAATACTAACAACCGAACGTTGGATCTTGTTTTAGCAAAATTCAATTGTGTTATTGAAAGAGATTTAGAATCTCTTGTAAAAGAGGACAATCATCACCCCTCCCTCATATTCGAGGTTAGAACCTCACATAATCAATTCAATAATTTTTCCAACCCCAGAAATATTTCAAAATGCTTCAATTTCAGAAAAGCTAATTATCCGACGATGTACCAACGTGTGGCTGAGATTGACTGGTCTCATTTATTAGAACAAACAGATGTTAATTATGCCTATCGCTGTTTAAATGATATATTATACAGAATTTTTAATGAAACCGTTCCTTTAAAATCCAATCGTAACCGTAGGTACCCGCCCTGGAGCTTCATCCAAAATAAAAAAGGCAATTCCAGGAGTCCTGAAAGATAGCCATAATATTTATACCAAACCCCAAGAAATAGTTGATGCGTTTGCTAACTACTTTAAGAGCGTTTATGTCATATCCGATACGAACCTTTGTAATGGACTCGATACCAGTCACAATAATTGGCCAAATATAAATATCGAAATTGTTAACGAAAAAGATGTGAAAGAGGCAGCAAAGAAATTAAAGAACAAACTTATTGTAGGTCCAGATTAAATACCCAGTTTTCTAGTGAATGATTGCATCAACCCATTACTAACTCCATTGCTTTACATCTTCAATCTGATTTTAAAAACGGGCAATTTTCCGAAATTATGGAAAATAGCACGAGTTTGTCCCATTTTGAAAAAGGGTGATGTTACTATGATTGAGAATTATAGACCGATTTCAGTACTGTGTAATTTTTCCAAACTGTTTGGAATTATTTTGTACAGAACCATCTATAACTCTGTTAAAAACATTATCTCTGACGATCAGCACGGCTTTGTTGAAAAAAAGTCTTGATGTAACAATCTTGCATGTTTTCACAATTTGTGTCTGATGCTCTAGATGTGGCTCAACAAGTTCGATGTCATTTACAGGGACTTGCAGAAAGCTTTTGACCAAATTGATTTTATATACTTCTTCAGCGACTATCATCATTCAAGCTCCTAACTTGATAGAACTATTCTCCAATTACTTGTTGATAAGAAACAATTTGTAGAATACGAAAGCTATAAGTCAGCTCTATACACCCCCAGTTCCGGAGTGCCTCAAGGATCAAATCTAGGACCACTTCTATTCCTACTATTCATCGATGATCTCGCTAAGAACATAAGCTTCTCTATGCTGATGACCTAAATATATTCAAAGTCATTAGTGACTGTGAAGATTGTCAAAACTTACAGACTTCAATCAACTTAGTGTTTGATTGGTGCTCAAAAAATCATCTAAAACTAAATATATCAAAATGTCATGTTTTATCGTTCACTAGAAAACAGAAAATTATTGAGTTTCCCTATGAAATAAATGATAATGTTGTTGACAGGATCAATGAGATGAAAGATCTCGGAATTACTTTCGACCAAAAGTTCACTTTTATACCACACATAAATCAAGTTGTCTCCTCAGCTAATCAAATGTTGGGTTTCATACTGAGAAACGCAAGGGATTTCAACAACATAGACGCAATTCTCACACTCTTTTACGCATATGTGAGGTCTAAACTTGAATATGGGGCATTGATATGGTACCCCATTTATGATTGCTACACGCATCAAGTTGAAGCTGTACAGCGAAAATTTCTTAAGTTCCTGTTACTTAAAGTAACAGGGAATTATCCAGAACGGGGAATTGACTATTCGGTGCTTCTTGCCGGTTTTGATGTAATTTCCCTGAATACACGGAGTTTTGTTACTATTTCTTTTCTTCATAATTTGACACAATAATATTCTTTGTTCCTTTTCTCTACAAAAAATTAATTACCTCATACAACGCCTGAATTCCAGATATGAAATAACATTCCTATTGAGGCTTCTCGAACCAATGTGATGCGTAGATCGCCTGTATCTTTGATGTGTTAGAATTTTAATCTGATTTGTGACCTGTGCGACTTAAATAGCAGTTCTCTCGAGCATATTTTTTCCTGTATAATTGATAGAACACAAAATGAATGATTGTTATCTGGATAATAAGATTTAATTTAATTTGTTTTTTGTTATTTTAAGAATTTTCACATCTACTAACATAATTTAATTTGTGTTTTGTTATTTTAATAATTTTTATTACTTTTCCTGTAATTGGGTGTCTACCTGTTGGAAATAAAGATCTATCTATCTAAAATAACGAGAAGAAAACCTATACAGCCAGAAATGGCTCTATTACCGGAATGTAGACTGAAAACCCATTCAAGACCATTCAGTTACTGTGGAATTGATTACTTCGGCCCTTATGAAAGTCAAGAGATCAATGGTTAAAAGATACGGAGTAATTTTTACTTGCATTGAATACCAGAGCTGTGCATATCGAACTCTCCAACTCACTCTCTACGTACTCTGCTCTTATGGCAATCGAAAGATTCTCTGCTAGAAGAGGATACCCGCTGGAAATTCATTCGGATAAGCACCAATTCTGTAGGAGCAGAAAGGGAAATGAAGAAAAGCTTGGAGGAATTGGATCAAAATAAAATCAACGCTAAACTCTCAGAAAACAGAATAACATGGATTTTCAATTCACCAGTTGCCCCACACATGGGTGGAGTATGGGAGCGGTTGATTCAGTCTATCAAAAAAGTTCTTTATGTCATTCTCAAAGAACAACATCCATCGGAAGAACTACTGAACACATTACTCGTTGAAACAGAAAGTATTGTAAATTCCAGGCCAATCACATATATTTCTGATAACCCCAATGACGAAATTGAGGCCCTAACACCAATGCATTTTTTGATTGGACTTGCAATAAAAACAATATTCAAGGGGTATTAACAAGTGATTTATATGGTGCAAATGGAGAATTGCTCAATTTTAGCGGATAGATTCTCAGTAGGAGGATGACTGCTATCTACCAAATCTAGTGAAGCGAAGCAAATGGCACGAAAAATACGGAAACATAGAAGTTGGCCATATTGTAGCTGTAGTGGATATCAATTCCCGAAATAATTGGAAAATGGGAAGGGTCATTGAAACTTATCCAGGTCGAGATGGTCAAGTGACAAATGTAAAACTCCAAACTAAAAATGGGATGTTAGTACGTCCTGTACAAAATTTAGTCAAACTGGAGGTTGTAGAATGTTAAGAATAATTTCCATTTCAGAATTTAATTTTGTTATACATAAAATTTCACTCTGTACATAACGGAGAGCTTGTCAATAGTGTTTTTGACAAATAAGATAATGATAGATTGTAATTTTGAATTTAAATAAAAACTCGTTGAAAACTAGAATAATTCACTCATAAAGAAGTTAACAACACTCGAGCCTTGTTTCTCCAAATTAAAACCTGAAATCCCTCACAACAAAAAACACACACCGTCTATAAAATACCCTGCAAAGAGCCAAACTGTAATAAAGTCAATATTGGCCAATCCAAACAATAATTAGAAAATAGAATAAAATCACACAAATACACACACAACACGTCAACAGCCCTCAACAAACACAAAAAAACAACCACCCACGTGTTCGATTATAACAAAACAACCATCTTCACAAAAAAACAGAAATATTTGAGATGATTCACATCAAAAACACTCCCAACTGCCAACGACAAAACTGAAATCGCCGACTTGAATAGCATCAATCCAATATGAAAACAGTAACGCCACCTATCCAAGCCGAGCACACAATCCCTCAAAAACAACATAGCTCCATTGTCTAAATCTACATTAGACAATGATAGCTCCCTAACCAAATAAAATATGCAACACAAAACACTTCCCACAGATGTCCCTAACACTAATAAATAATTTCCACCTTACTCATGCACAACTGATTAATATCAGCACATCGTAAAGTAAACTACTCCACATCTTATTATGGATATAAAACGAAAAACCATAACAGACCAAAAAAGTCCAAACGAATCCTATGTTTGAAGGTACGACATTAACATTATTAATAACCTTAATTATTATTTGTTTTTAAATTGTACAATTTTACTTACTCATTGTTTTTACCTTGTAGACTTGTAATTTTTTAATCCTGATGAAGACGAGGACCCACCCGTCGAAACGTAGAAACTAAATTACACATGTTATCCCAAAACAAAGTTGTAATTAATTTATAAAAGTCAGATTCACGAACCTAAACCCAAGAAAAACAAGCCAAATATATCCTTTGACACCCAGAATATATATATATATATATATATATATATATAGACCCATAAGCCTCATTTCTAATTTAAGTAAGGTATTTGAAAGAGCTTTCAAAGCACGCCTTATTAATTTTCTAAACAAATTTTCTTTATTGTCTAAAATGCAATTTGGATTCCAGACGAACCGTTCTGCAAATGATGCGATTGCACTTTTAACACAAAAAATTTATTACAGCTCAAATTCAAGTCGTCCATGTGCTGCAGTTTTTCTAGATTTGGCAAAGGCCTTTGATACGATAAGTCATCGAAGGCTTCTGTCAAAATTGGAAAATATTGGGATTTGCGGACCAGCACTGCTCCTTTTACAAAGCTACCTCAACGAACGAACCCAAATGGTAAGAATCGGTTGTGCACAGAGTACTGAAAAAAATATTAAAATACGGTATTCCACAAGGAACCGTGCTGGGGCCCATCTTATTTTTAATATATTCAAATCAATTGTCTTCAAGTTATTCAAGAAATTGGCAGAAAGATAACAAATATCACCGGAGAAAAGCGGTCAAGAAATTTCCTGATGCAACGCCTCAGTATTGAGATAGCTCGTGGTAACGCAGCGTCAGTAATCGGCTCAATCCCCAATACTGATATTTTAGGAGAAATCTACAACTTATAATGTTTATTCCTTTTTCACCAATTTCAAAGTAAATCTTTATTTCATTAAAAAAAAAAAAAAAAAAATTATTGTCCCAAAAAAAAAGTGCAAACATTACGATAATATCATTCGCAGACGATACTGTTCTTTATGTTGAGGGAAAAAATTGGGATGAAGTCGAACAAAACATATCTAACGAGCTGCAAGTAATGGTAAAGTGGTTTGACAAAAACTTATTGACTATCAACCTAGAAAAAACTAAATACGTGCCGTTTGCAAACTACAGAACAGGACTTCCAAAAAATAAAACAATTTCGGTATATCTACCATTTAGAAAAGATACATGGTCAATCGAGAGCACAGATCATGCTAATTATTTAGGTATAACAATAGATAGTCATCTGAAATGGGTCTATCACATTCAGACATTAACAAAAAAATACGATCGCTTATGTACATGTTCAAACAAATTACAAAAATAACAGACCAGCGAAATTTAAGAAATATATACTTCGCTCTGGTTTAGTCACTACTAGGCTATGGCCTAGTTGGATGGGGTGGGGCATATGAAAATATTTTAAAACCATTAGAAATTGCGCAAATGCGAATTATAAAGATAATCCATAAAACAAGCATCCGTTTTCCTACAGAAACATTATTCAAACACTTCGGTTATCTAAATATAAGAAATCTTTTTTATAAAACAGCGCTAACACAAGTCATCAAAAACAATTTATTTGTAGATGATATTACCCATACTCACCAAACACGTTTCAGGAAATATGAAAATATTGTACTACCCAGAACACAAAAAAGCATAGGTCAAAGAAGTTTTCTGTATGTCGGTCAAAAAGTCTATAACAGCATCCCACAGGATTTAAAAAATAAAACCAAATTTATCTAATTTTTTTTTTTATCTAATTGGTTGGTTACCAATTCTCTTATTGCGATTATTATTATTATTTTTTCTGTTTTGATAACAGAATCACACAATATTGTAATCATCTCCGAATAGTTTAGACACAGGAAATTGCAGTCGAAAGAAAAAGACATCCAGCAACAAGATTTGCAGACAAGCTTAATGCTTTGCGAATCTGTTGTTTGATTGTTTCTATTATTATTGATATAATTCGTATATATATATATATTGTTATAACTAAGTTTTTCACAAATCCATAATATGTCATTTATTTTTGAAATCGATGTTATATTTTATAACTTTATAATTATGTATTGATACTATATATATCACAGAGTATATCACGTGACAACAACTTCACCATACTTCCAGTTTATACAATTTTTTCTTTTTTTATAATTTTATATATATATTATATTAGATAGGCTGAATTGAATTGAATAAACTTATATTATTATTATTATATATATATATATATATATATATATATATTCTGGGTGTTCAAAGGATTTTCTAGCCCCCTTTTTAATCCCCCTTTTCCTAGAGATGTCGAAACAAAATTTGGTAGGTTTGATGTAGAGCATACAAAGTACATTTTGACATATCTGTCATATTTTTGGCACTTTCGGTTTCACCGGAAATGAAGCTATCTTTTGAATTTTAAAAGGAACACCCTGTATATTTGGATATTTTTGGGTTCTTCAGAAAATTCTGAATCATATGGTAACATTTTTTCCCTTTCTAGACCCATATGACTTTTTTGTCAATATGATTATGATACCTGGAGCGCTTTGGATTAAAACTCTACAGTAATAGCAAACTTGGGCGCTTTCGGCACAGATCCACTTCAAACAGGTGTTGCAAAAAAATTTTTTTTTTTCAGTTTTATAAGCTTTTAATTGATGGGCTTAGAATATTTGGTTTCTTCTCAAAAAGATGCATCAAGGTAATATTGACCTAGAGTGTTCCATTCGAAGAAAAATACTTATTGGTGAAACAGTGCTTTCATCGAATTCGACAGCCTCTAGCTGAGGTGTTGTTGATGAAATTATCATGTTTTCTTATTTTCATCATTATTCCAGTTGTTAAGGATAATTTTAGCATATTTAGGACACTCTTGATATAAAAATATTGAAACCGGAAGTGATGAAAATATGATATATCTCAAAAAGTACTTTGTATGCTGTTCATCAAACCCAAACGTTTTGATAGCGCCAGAAAGAACGGTTGAAAAGGGGGTTCTAGTTAATATATAGGGGCCAGTAGCTCAGTGTTAGTCTTGTACCCACTGTTTCCACCCGACGCGGGTTCGACTCCCACAGCCGGTGAACATTTTTTCCCATTATACAAGGTAAGGCCCCAGTGATCTTAACTCGTACAAGTTTTCGTTAACTTCTGAGGGTTGGTAAAACAACTAAGAAAGCGGTTAAAAACATCGTTTTTTACAAATACATTTGGCACAAAATTTCTATATCACTATTAAGTCCAAAGATGGCCCAAATCGCTCTTTTGAAAATGGCAGCTGTTGCAAGAAAGGAAAAAAACTCATTTCATATAATACCAATATTGGCAAACATTTTCATTTGTAGTGTGAAGATGTACACAAAAACAGTAAATTACTGTTGTTTTTCAATGAATTCATTATTAATTAGATGCTTTTTGACAGTTTATTTTCCTCACCAGTCTTTGATTGGAATTAGTTATTTGTGCAACCAGTTGAGAAAAGCGCTATTTTTCGTAATGAGCGAATTATTAAAAGAAAGCGAGTTACGAAAAATAGGGTTTCCCAACGTGTTTCGCACAATATTTTTTCTAATTTTGATATGTAATCCTTTTTAATTCAAGTTAAAAATATATATTTAAAAAAACTGAAGAAGACGCTTCTAATGTACTAAAAATTAAAAAATTATATTAATATTCAACGACTATGCCGAAAAGCATGGGGTGCTTTTTGGTTGCGTATCTTTGAGAAACATAATACTTTTAGAGTAAGACCCCAGAGCCGGCAAACCACCTCATTTTAGCAAAGCTGAAATTTTAACTATGAATAGTGTGATATGTATCTTGAAAGCAGGGCCCTTTTACAGGTATCAGGTACAAAAGTATATAAAAAATTTACTTACGTTGAAGTATGGTAATGCGTTTGGTAATTAATATCGTCTAGTTAGCCCAGCGGTCTAAGGCACGAGATCTAAGCTCTGGATCTCAAAAGTTTGGGAAAGTTTGAATCCCCACGCCTGACGTTTTTTTTTTATTTTTCACTTTGAAATTGAAAAATTATTTAGTTTTGGGATGAATGTTCAAATAAAAAAAACATTTATCAATTTCGATGGTAAAAATAAAAAAAAATCGTTAGGCGTGGGGATTCGAACCCTTGCGCCTTAGGCCGCTTGGCCAACTGGACGATATTAATTGACAAACGCATTACCATACTTCAACGTAAGGGAGAAAGTTGTTTATGTATTTTTCTACTTTTTAGTGCGTTAAAAGCGTGTTCTCATCCTTGGAGAGACTTCCATGGAAAAAACTGAAATTAATGCTGCATAGTAAACTACGTTGTCAGCTGGGGTCAATATCACCAATTGTTGAAATGATGTTATTAATATTTATCATTTATTTTTACCATACATATTATGTATTGAATTCGAATAAAATGTAATCTTCATAATACGTACAGAGAATATAATAAAATGAAGAAGTTCAAGTAGTTTAGCCTCAAAATTATTAAAAAAAATATTCCTGTATTTTTTGCTGGTGGGGATTTACTTTTTCTAATTTTGACATTTAAAGTGACGCTTTTCAAAACTCGTTGACGTTATCAAATGTTTACTTATCATCACCAGTTGCGAAAAATAAAAATGTTCGCTAGTGTTGATGAAAAGTAAATTTCACCACCATTTGCAAAAAATACAGGAATAAAATTTGTTATAATTTTAAGGCTAAACTACTTGAAGTACTTCTTCACTGCACTAAAACGACTATGCCAAAAAGCGTGGGGTGCTTTGTAGAAATCAATTAAAATAGTCCAAGATACCAGAGCCAGCAACCTACGTCATTTTAGCAAAACTGAAATTTTGACTATGAATGTAGTTGAGAAGGTATGCGTACTTGTTAGCTTGAAAGCGAGGCCCTTTTACAGGTAGCTGGTACAAAAGTACATAAAAAACCTTCTTACTTACGTTAAAGTGTGGTAATGCGTTTGACAATTAACGTCGTCCGGTGGCCGAGCGGTCTCATAGGCGCTAGACTAAGCTCTGTATCTCAAAAGTTATCGTGGGTTCGAATCCCCACGCCTGACGATTTATTTTTCACTTTGAAATTGAGAAATGGTTTGTTTTTTTTTATTTTAATATTTATCGTCGTTGAATATTAAAATTATTTTTTAATTTTTAGTGCGTTAAAAGTGTGTTTTTCAGTTTTTTTAAATATATATTTTTTATATTTCTAACTTGAAAAAGGATCACATTATATCAAAATTAGAAAAAATACTGTGTGAAACACGTTGGAAAACACTATTTTTCGTAACTCGCTTCCATTTGCGGAACTCGCTTCGCTCGTTTCTCGCTCATTACGAAAAATAGTGCTTTTCCCAACTGGTTGCACAAATAACTATTTTCTAATTTTGACATTTAAAGTGACGCTTTTCAAAACTCGTTGACGTTATCAAATGTTTTACTTTTCATCACCAGTTGCGAAAAGTAAATTTTTTCGCTACTGGTGATGAAAAGTAAATTTCACCAGTTGTAAAAAATACAGGAATAAAATTTGTTATAATTTTAAGGGTAAACTTCTTGAAGTACAGTTGTGAACATACAAAAGTCGTACAAGGTTTGTATGGTCTAAACCTGCTTATGATGTTCCAGATTTCATAAAAAAGTAGTGTACACATTTTGACACTACTTGTCAAAGTTGATAAGAAGTTTAATTAAGATTGACAAGCCTGACTCACAATAGCCTATAACTGTTGTACAACTTTTGTATGCACACAACTGTCGTACTTCTTCACTGCACTAAAAAGTTAAAAATAATTTTAACATTCAATGACTATGACAAAAAGCGTGGGGTGTTTTGTCGAAATCAATTAAAATAGTCCAAGATACCAGAGCCGACAAACTTACGTCATTTTAGCAAAGCTGAAATTTTGACTATGAGTAGTGTGATATGTGTAGTTGAGAACGTATGCGTACTTGTTAGCTTGAAAGCGAGGCCCTTTTACAGGTAGCAGGTACAAAAGTAAAGAAAGTATGGTAACATATCAGTGAATCCGCGACATCGATTCGATCAAATAATATGATGAATGAAAAAATGGAGTTATCGGTCTCATTCCGTACTATGTTTCAGATTCTACCAACATTAAAAAATGTTCAGGAGGTCAACACATATTCCTATATGTAAGAAATTAGCATTATGCGATTATTGCACATAGGAAATGATGTCTCTACTAAAGACATATTGTAACGTAAATAAACTTAACTTGGTTTATTAATTTATTTAACACTTAATCTACAACTTAATTTATATTACTACGCCACTGAATAGCTCGATCGTATGGGCTCGTTCAGACTGTGTCTCTGAGACTTGAGGGTTGCCTATTTATCTCCGATACAGCATTCTCGATGTTTCGAATTCTTTCCGTTGGCGACCGGCGTGTTCCAATTGTTTCCAATATTGACCGTTGTCTTCCGCGGCAGAGCGCACTGGGTGGTTCTCGAACATCTCCGGGATGATCTCTTCGCTGTCGACGGCAACATGTGAGGTGACAGGTCCGGCCTATGTTCGTTACATTGCACCCTTACTTTAAAAACATTTCGTCCCGAAATTTCATCCTTGGAGTGTGACGATATCTGCATGACTCCTCATTCTGCACCGTGAAGTTCGATGGAAGTAACACTCCACGGTCTTCAGCGATCGGTCGGGAAGAGGGTTACAGCAAACCAAAATCTTGACGCCGCTGGATCTGAATATCGCCTCCAGCATACTCTTATGACTCTCCAGTCCAACCCATCAATACCACAGGACAATTTTGGAATTGCTAGATCCACCAGATTCTGGTCCACCATAGTATTCTTAGTTTGGTGAGACTCTTCCAGACATCTTCATAGGACGGTTTATCTTGGGAATGCCTCTTGGTAACTAGGTAGTAGATGTTTCTCTGGCCTTTCTTCAACTGTAGCACCCACCAACTTCTGATTCTGCCCCGCAGTGTTTGGGGTTGACCAAATTTCTTGAGAACACTACGGCGATGCCCCTGACATTCGAAGATCTTCTGCACACAGTGCGCTAGTGCGTAGTCAGCAGGCACCTCGAAAAGGTCTCGTGACTCCTCTCTAGTAACTCCCATGTAGAACTTTCTGCCCGTTTGAATACAAGGACATAAACTTCTCGAACGTCATATCATCCTCCGGTGGCTTGAGGGTGCGAACTTGGTCATGGTTTCCAGCGTAAGGGGCCCAACCTGTTGAAATGGACGACCCTTGGTTTCCCTCGGGGTGGCTTATGGATTCGGTACACAAGGTCGTTTATCCTTTTCACGATTGTATCCGGGCCTTCCACTGAGTTCCGCAACTTTGGTGATAGTCCACGACGACGTTTGGGGTTGTACAGCCAAACCAGGTCATCAACCTTAAATCCTCCAGCGTCGGCCTTGATGTCATAGGTCTTCTTCATTTTATCGCTGGCACTCTGGATGTTCAACCGGACTCGTTCGTGGATGTCGTCCATTCTCTGCCGAAGTTTGCTGACGTAGTCCTCTCCCGCAGTGTCTTGTCCTGGCGGTATCCCAAACTTCAGGTCACAAGGCAGTCGCAGTTCTCGGCCCATTATAATACTAGCAGGAGTTTGACCGGTTGACTCGTGAACTGCGGATCGATAGGCCATCAGGGAACAAATGAAGATACTGGTCCCAGTCTCTTTGATGGTCAGAGACAACCTTGGACAAGGGGCGTGTTGATCGTCCTGTTCATCCGTTCCACCATTCCATCGGACTGCGGATGTAGTGCCGTGGTTCTTGTCTTGCGGATGTTCAGCAGTAGACATATTTCTGGAAAAGGTTGATTCGAATTTCTGCCTTGATCCGAGTGCAGCCCATTGGAATACCGAATCGACATATCCACTTTTCACCAAGACGTCGGCGACGGTGATGGCCTCCTGGTTGGCAGGCATAGGCTTCCGCCCTCTTACTGAAGTAGTCCATTGCGAAAAGGATGTATTTATTCCCGTGGTCGGATACACGGGAAACTGGCCGGCTATGTTAATGGCGATTCTCTCGAACGGGCTGCCTACGTTGTACGTGACGCTTCGGGGCCTTGGGTCGTATTCGAGGTCCATTGCTAGCAGCGCATACAGCGCACTTCCTGCACCAGTCCTGGACGTCAGCTTGACAATTGGCCCAGTAAAACCGTTGCCTTACTTTGCAGGGTCTTCGATCACTCCCAGATGTCCTCCGGCGACTCCATCATGGATTTCCCGCAGCATTTCCCTCTCCTGTTCCTGGGAACAATTATTTGGCGTCTGTCTTCCCACCAATATCGGCCTCCAACACACGTTTCAGGATCCCATTGTCCAGAATAAGAGAGTTCCATTGTGCCCAATAGGACTTAACAGCCGGCGAGTAACCTGCGACTTCCTGCCATGATGGTCTTCGATTGCCCTTCTTCCAGCTGACGACTCAAGCCAAGGTCGGGTCTCTCTTGGTCTTCGATCTTGCTGTCATTCCAGTTGTCATCCATTGCCGCGGTTCTACAAAGTGTTGCTTCTTCTCTTCTGCTCGTCGGCAATGTGAGCAATCATCTGGACATGGTCTTCGCGACAAGGCATCTGCATTCTTATGTAGTTCCGGCTCGATGTTCGATCTCGAAATCGAATTCTTGGAGTCTCTCGATCCAACGTGCTACTTTGACCCTCAGGATTTTTGAACTGTAAGAGCCTTTTTGAGAGCTGCATGGTCAGTTCTCAACAGGAATCTTCTTCCGTACACGTACTTGTAAAAGTGTTCCACTCCCTTTACAACAGCTAACAGCTCTGCCTGGACACAGTAATTGCGCTCTGGTTTGCTAAGCGTCTTGCTGAAATAACCAATGACCTTCTCCTGTCCCTCCTGGATCTGAGATAGGGCAGCTCCAAGTCCCACGTTGCTGGCGTCCGTATCCAAAATGAATTTCCTTTGGGTAGGGGGTAGCTCAGTATAGGTGCGTTGATCAAAGCCCTTTCAGCTTCCTGAATGAGTCTTGACATTCTTCGGACCACTGGAACTTTGTTTGGCCTTCCGTGAGCTTGGTCAGTGGTTTAGCGGGTGTTGGCGAATCCAGCATATATCGGCGATAGTATGTGCATAAACCAAGAAAACTTCGAAGTTGGTGAATGTCTTTTGGGATGGGCCAATCCTAACCCGCTTTGATCTTCTGGTCATCCACTGCTACCCTTCTCCAGAGACAACGTGGCCGAGGTATCGTACTTCTTTGGAACAGATGGCATTTCTAGGGCTCAGCTTCAATCCGGAGTTCCTCAGTCGCAGGAATACTTCCTCCAAGTTTTTCACGTGGTCCTCAAACGATCTGCCGACCACAATTATGTCGTCGAGATACACTAGACACGTGTTCCATGAGAGTCCCTTCAGTACTGTTTCCATCAATCTTTGAATGTGGCGGGAGCATTACAGAGCCCGAATGGCTAACGGTGAACTGCCACAATCCTGAGCCGATGGTAAAAGCAGTCTTTTCTCGATCTTCCTGAGCCAGTTCTACTTGCCAGTATCCACTCTTCAGATCAAGGGTCGAGAAAATCGTGGAACCAGCCAACGTGTCTAGGGTGTCATCTATCCTTCTGTCCTTCTTCGTGACATTATTAAGTTGGCGATAGTCTACACAAAAGCGTGTCGATCCATCCTTTTTCTTCACCAGTACGACTGGAGAGGACCAGGGACTGTCAGATGGTTCGATAACTCCTTCTTTTCCCATATCGCTGACTATTTTGTCAGCCTCTTCCTTCTTGGCAAGAGGAAGTCTTCTTGCTGATTGCCGGATCGGTCGGGCACCCCAGTATCAATCTTGTGCTGGACACATTAGTTCGACCCCTTTTCCTTGTCCGGTATCGAAGATGTCTTGGTACTTTTGACTAAATCTCTTAGTTTGGGCTGTTGAGCTGGTTTTATGTCTTTGGAAGAGATGGCAACTAATTTTTCTAGTTCTGTGGGCAAGTTGTTGGTTGGCTAATCGTACCCGTACGCCCCTGGATCACAGATGAAACTGACGAGCAGTGCCCTAAAATTGTTCCTTTCTTTAAGGTCACTGGAAAGTAATTGACATTCATGACCCTTACCGGTACAAATTTTTCAGCACGTAACAGGTTTTCCCTAGGCAATCCCTCGTCCAATTTTTCTATCATGAAGTTTGGGCTCAAACATCATCACGTCTCCACTGCTCGCACTCCGTCCAGGCGAGCCTCCAGGATGGTTTCAGCCCTCTCGGTACGCTTACATCTTCAGCAACAGCACACGGATCAACTCTTCACTTCTCCCATGAAGTACCAGCTCTTCTCCGTTGACACGTAGGACGCCGTCTTTGAAATCCAATTCAAACCCTCTGGAATTCATGATGTTCATTCCGATGATTGCATCGTCTTCGATGTCCGCTACAAGTGCCTGATGTTTCACTTTAGTGCTGCCCAAATTATTTAATCGGTAGCTCGCCATATACAGTAAGCTGGCTCCCCTGTTGCTGTGCGTAGCCTCCAAGTTGTCGGTTCACTCCTGTTCCGGTGTTCTGGCAAAGGAAGGTCCGAGAATTGTCCTAGTCGCACCTGTATCTAGCAGCATGGTGCAAGGCTCGTTATTGATGAGACCGTCTACGAAAAACACCTTCTGTTCTTCGTTTCAGGATAGCGACATATGCGTTGTTAACCGGGCTTGCTGGACACAGGCCGACGATTGCCCCTTCTCGTCGACCTTCTTTAGTTTTCCTGCATCGGAGTCGTGTTGAATGTTGGACATTTGCTACGCACATGTCCACCTTTTGCCACAATTCCAGCATCTTATCTGTCTTTCTCAGGCAAAACTTCCTTCATCACTTTTCTTATGGCAGCTTCCAAGTCAGCATGCTCCTGTGAGTCTTCTTCAATACTTCGAACTTTACTTTGGTTTTGCAGGATTGCTTTGCTGCCTCAAATTCCAAAGCGCGTGCCAGTGCGTCTACGAGATGTGTTGGACGAGCTAGTGTCAACGCTTGTCTGGTTTTTTGGTCACGAGTCCATCCAAGAATGCCTGAACCGCTAATCGCTCCATTACATTTTTCCGGTGTGGCTGGATATGCGAGACGAACCAAGGCAATGTCAGCTTCTGAATTCTTGTAAGGATTCGCCCGATTTCTGGCAGCGATTTTTTAGTTGGGAGTGGTATACGTTCCAAATGGGCCTGGCCATATCGTAATTCTAGATGTTTAATCAGCTGATCATAGTCCTCCTGTTCTTGAGCGGTAAGAGTTTGTGAATATTCGTCGCTTTCTCCACGTAATGCAAGTGTTAGTGCTACAGCTCTTTCCCCTGCATTCCATCCATTTGCTTGGCTGCTGCTTAAACTGTCGGCGGTAATTTTCCCATGGAGTTTTTCCGTCGAATTGAGGCGGCTTCATGGAAAGCTTCCCTATTTCAGAAATGACCTTGACATCTTTTATACCCTCTTGAACTTTATCCAAGTTCAAACTCAAGTCCAGCATTGCATTTTCGTTAACCATCTCTGTGGAGGGCGCACTATTAATTCGTTTTTCCAGCTTACTGATCGTTTCCTTCATTTTATCTACCTCCGTGTTCATTTGCTCCCTAATTTTATCTATCTCTGTCTCAACGGTTCCCATTCTTTCTTCTAGAAAATTAGCCATACCACACAATTCTTTTTTTAGGCCTTCTGTGTTTTCCAGGAACTTCTTCCAGGCTTCTTGCATTTTTTCCAGGCTTCTTGAATTTTCTAGAAGCTTCTCTTCCAGATTTCTAGAATTTTCTTGAAGCTTCTCTTTCCAGATTTCTAGCATTCTCTTCCAGGCTTCTGAATTTTCTCGAAGCTTCTCTTCCAGATTTCTAGAAAGCTTCTTCCAGATTTATAGAATTTTCTTGAAGCTTCTCTTCCAGATTTTAGCATTTCTTCCAGGCTTTGAATTTTCTTCCAGTTTATTCATTACCAAACTTAAATCACCTCCGGAACTTCGAATAAAATGTTTCGGGGTCCTCACCTTCTTGTATAAGTCCTTCCCGCAAGTCTTTCCTGAGTACTTGCTTTTTACCTGTTGTTTCCAGTTCCCTTTCCTCCAATTCCTGTCTCAATTCGCTACCTTCAACCGCAAGGCGCACTTTTCTTGAACACATTTTGTCTTTGACGAGGTATCAGTCTGTTTCACACGAAAAGTTTATCAGTTTGTTAAAAATTCACTCGAATTCTTTTCCACGGGCCACCAGTCTATTGTCTGTTTCACGCGAAGAGTGTATCAGTTTATATTCCCACGCACAATTGTCCACTTCGCGAAACCGGCCACTGTCTATTTTGGGCGTACAAAAGGTCTATCAATTTATTTTTCTGACTATCCACTCCACGATCACTTGTTTATTTTCAAAATCTCACTTCCGACACCAATTGTAACGTAAATAAACTTAACTAGGTTTATTAATTTATTTAACACTTAATCTACAACTTAATTTATATTACTACGCCACTGAATAGCTCGATCGTATGGGCTCGTTCAGACTGTGTCTCTGAGACTTGAGGGTTGCCTATTTATCTCCGATACAGCATTCTCGATGTTTCGAATTCTTTCCGTTGGCGACCGGCGTGTTCCAATTGTTTCCAATATTGACCGTTGTCTTCCGCGGCAGAGCGCACTGGATGGTTCTCGAACATCTCCGGGGATGATCTCATCGCTGTCGACGGCAACATGTGAGGCGACAGGTCCGGCCTAGGTTCGTTACAATATCTTCAGTTTTTCTCAATTATCTCAGAAACCTCCACTTTTAGGCACATGGAATGTTATGACTTTTAGGTTGAGTATCGATGAGCCGAACTGATGTCAAACGCTCATTTATCCATTCACTTGTACCAGGAAAATGTGAAGGAACATATGACCACATACCATCGTAACTACGCCACTGGTTTACGAAAATAAAACAATATTATAACTTCAAATTAGCACGTTGATATACCTTGATTAGTGTACCAAGTTTCAAATTTTTTCCTTTAGAAATTTAGGTGAAAACAAATTAAATCTTAATTTTTTTCAAACTTTCGACACCCTGTATCTCAGAGAGGATGCATTTTAGGACATACCTTGATAGCAACTTTTCACCTCGAAATGAGGTGAGGAATCTGTAGTCGGAGTTTGTCGGACTTATTCTGACTCACCCTGTATATACCCAAGTAGCACAGAGTCATAAAATTAACATAATGACTTCTTATACCGTCTTAAAGACCACGTATTTGTATGTTTAAAAAAAAGTTAATGTGCGTTTTATAACCTTCAGGCGTTGCTATGACGTCGGGTAGTAGATATAACGAGAGTACAATAAAGAATTCTCGAGATGAAGTTGTACTGTGGTTTGTATGTAAAATGAATTGTATGTGTCGTTAAGTGGGAACTTAAGAGCAGTAGTTGCTGTGAGGTTATTATGACAATGAACATTTTGGTTCTAATGAATAGATTTTTGAAACGTTTCTACGACTACCTATTGTACTCATGTAATGTAGATTTATCAACTGATGAACTTTGGGCGTAATGATTACATTATGTATCTAGGTTAGATTATTTTTGTTGGTTATGTTATTTTTGTTGGATAGGTATATTGTGTTATGTTAGTAGAATATTCAGTTCCGTATGAATGATTAAAATGCCAAAACGAAAATCCAATCTGCCTTACAAGAGAACTGGAGCGTATAGAGAAATATAAAGAGGAAGGATATGAGTGTCTACCCCAAAATTAACATCTGAAATAATTAATCAGTCTATCGGGACACTGCAAAAAAATTAAGTTCATCCAGTTCCTTCAATTGTTTTCACAAGGAAAGACATAAATAATATGTATGTGCACTTCGAGTGATAAATAAAAAATATTTAAATATAACTGTTCACATCCATAACCTCTATTGTAAAGGGTCAGTTATTTTAGCGTTTTCCATTAGGCTAAACTAAATGCGGGAATCTTTCCTGTTTGTAGCAGCGTTAGTGAGCTCATCCAGTAGAAACGACCTGTGGGAGGGGAAAACACGAGTGGACACGATTTGCTGTGCTACGGCGAATCCTCACCAGTGTCTTGGCATGTAGCGTTTGAAAGGTTAGGTTTGTTTAATTAATAAATAGGTTGTGCAGTTATTTATTCAACTTTGAAATAGTTTACTCGTTACCTTGCCAAAATGCCCAGTGGTAAGTACTATTCAGTAGCGGAAAAAGAAATAGGAGTGTTAGGAAAGTTATAGGAGTGTAAGTTCTCTACGTCTCATGAATCGCCTATACCAAATAATTTAGTACGCCTATGGAATTTCTATTAATAGCTATAGATAGACAATGGTTCGGGTATCTTCGATAAAAATTGGTTATTAGGTGGGGGAAGGCCAAAGTGGTCGTTTCAATACTGGATGAGCTCTACAACAAAACTTGCTACTTGTGGTCACAGCGACTACATTACAACTTTTTTATGTAAGATATTGCGATGTCTTGAGACACTCGTATGATAGTACATACCGGAGTAATTACAACTTTTCGACACTAGAAGGACGGCATCCATGTTTTTCGATTGATTGATAACATCATTCTGGTAGCCATATATTGGAACAAAAATATTCAAAATAAAAAATATGGGACCCTGGGTGTTATATCAATTAAAAAATCATCGGAGATGTGCTAATCAAGTATCTTTCGTAATATGGTCTACATATTTCAACGATTAATGAGAAAAATTGACGAAATATATTTTTTCTGAAATGAAAATAAATATTTATCTCGCTTCATTTTCGAGGCGCCTGAATTTTAAGTGAGTAGAATTGGATTTTGATCGTAAAAATGGATTTGCTTGGTCACTAGAGTTTCAGAACAATTCTTAAAGACACATAAATGAAAATCATTTTTATCTCGATAACTATCACGGTCACAGAGTATCATGAGCATGTAAAGGAAGGCTGACTTATATATTATATTGATATTATATAAAATCTTTTGATATGGTATACATATTGTAATACTATATTAGAAAGATTATGACCTTCATGCATAATGATATAATGACTACACTAAGACCACAGAACGACCCTTTTGCGACTGGCCATTACCACTACTTTATAACGTCGATGTGACGTCGCAAGAGTTTGCCTTTTTGTCGTACTGGCATACATAGCGACGTCTTAGCATATTACAAGACATAAGTCATGGACTTTTGCGAAAGGTCTAGTAGACGTCTGTACAACCGAATTATGACCTCTGTGTGCTACTTGGGTAGTAAACAAACATGGAATCCGGGAAAAAAATTACAAGGCTCTAATAAATTTAAACTGAATAAAACAGTCCCGAGAGCTGGAGTGGTGTGTTTCATTTCACAAGGGATGATTTCATCTTGAGATGGGTACGCACATAGACAAATTATTTCTCTATGGGTACGCACTTTGCGAGGCTGCCGCGATGTGAGCTGCCTTGCAGCAGCTTTGACTTTGTAGTGAGGCAGACGAGGCAACGTGAGCCGTTATTCAATTTACCAAAGAGTAGAGTAACAAGAGAAATCACTAACCCTATTCATGAATGAAATAGTAAAATCGTTTCAAAATCCTCCAAATGCTGTCACTTTTGATTTCATTGATTGAATCAGAGTTGGGTTTAGCCAATTAGGAGTCAGGAAAGCCTGTCATGTGACATCAAGTGTCGGGGCAAAGAGTAATCTTTGAATTTACTCACTCCGAAGCAACAATATGTCGGTATATATCAACTGCTGCGATGTCTTTTACTGTGATACACAGAATTTAAAAAAATAGTGAAAAGATTAAACAGCGACGAAGACCTCGTTGGTGGGTTAAATACTTATATAAAAATTATTTTAATTATACCTATTTGAAAACACTATATTTACATGCTTATTTAGCGCACCGAAAGTGGGCTTTTTCCGTGCGCCCTCACGGAAAATTTTACGGTGCGCTAGTGCTGAGAAAAACAAAACCTTGTTTATAATTTTATATCTAGGCGAGATCTCAAATTATGAAGTGTTTTAAATATTTTATGTTACATCTATGTTTGCATTCGAATCCATAGATATGTATGTATTCATATGTTTTATCTGTATAATACCACCTTCGTAGGATCATAAGTTCTGGGTATAGCTCGTCCAATATTGAAACGACCGTTTGGTAGGTAGAGAGGGGGAATACATGAGTGGACACGATTTGCTTTGCTACGGCGAATCTTCACCAGTGTCTTGGCATGCAGCGTTTGAAATGTTAGGTTTGTTTGATTAATAAATAGGTAGTGCAGTTATTTATTCAACTTTGCAATAGTTTACTCGTTACCTTGCCAAAATGTCCAGTGGTAAGTACTATTCAGTACGGAAAAAGAAATAGGAGTGTTAGGAAAGTTATAGGAGTGTATGTTCTCTACGTCTCGTAAATCGCCTATACCAAATAATTTGGTACGCCCATGGAATTTCTATTAATAGCCACAGTTAGACAATGGTTCGGGTATCTTCGAGAAAAATTGGTTGTTAGGTAGGGGAAGGCCAAAGTGGTCGTTTCAATACTGGACGAGCTCGTCCAGCTAGTAATTCCATTGGAGTACCAAATTATTTGGTATAGGCGATACACGAGACGTAGAGAACTTACACTCCTATAACTTCTGAACGGAAAAAATATTTTTCGACAAATCTGCCGGAGGAATATAGATATATTTGTATAAGAAAAGTTGAATAAATAACTGCACTACTTATTTATTGATCAAACAAACCTAACCTTTCAAACACTGCATGCCAAGACACTGGTGAATATTCGCTGTACCATAAGCTACCACAGCAAATCGTGTCAACTCGTGTTTTCCCCTTCTCTACCTAACAAACGGTCGTTTCAATATTGGACGAGCTCTAGTATATCACAGAACAGATATACATGTGTTTTGTGTAGTATATTTCATTAGGAGTCGAGAAAATGGGCTTTTTCCGTGCGTGCGTGACAAGTTCCCGTGGGAGGCGCAGCCGAACATGGAAAGTCGTGCAAGCACGGAAAAAGCATTTATGGACGTGTAATGAACGATATTTTTCATTATATCTACCTGAAAACCACAGATTGTTAAGAAACATTTATTTTTAAAGATTAACGAACAAAAACATTTATAACTTTCTTTTGTTGGCGCCAGTTGCAAAATAGACGATACTGGTTTTCGTATCTCTCACGTGACTTTTTGGGCAGTAATTCTGCACTTTCTTTTGCCGCTTCACGTGATATTTCTTCCTCTGGTAAAATCATTTTTATATATTTCCACTAAAAATATCCAAATATTGTCACAAAACAAGCGTTATTTACCCCGTTGTTATGGAAATATACAAACAATTTTCGATTTCTAGAGAACTGTCAATAACATATTATTTTATTTTGACATGTAAGTAGGCAGCCAATGACACTAGCGCACCGTAAAATGAGCATGTAAATATAGTGTTTTCAGATAGGTATAATGAAAAATAATATGTTATTAACAGTTCTCTAGAAATCGCAAATTGTTTGTATATTTCCTTGGCAACGGGGTAAATAGCGCATGTTTTGTGAATATATTTGGATATTTTTAGTGGAAATATTTCAAAATTATTTCACCAGAGGAAGAAATATCACGTGAAACGTAGTAAGTGCAGAATTACCGCCCAAAAAGTCACGTGAGAGATATGAAAACCAGTATCATCTATTTTGCAACTGGCGCCAACAAAAGAAAGTTATAAATATAAGTGATGATATTCTTCTCGTTTATTTGTCAGAAAAAGGCAAATCCATGAAAGCTTCAACTTTATATGGAGTCAATTTTCAATGTTAAAAAGTTGTCTGGCAGTAAAAGAAAATGTAAATGTTAATAATTTACCAAAAACTACTGCATTTCTCAAACGAGAAAGTGTTGGTTACACACCGAAAAAGTCCAAAGTATTAACTGCTGACCAAATCGCCAAAATTCATACTTGAAGCACCAGACGAGAAGTGGTTATTAAGTGAAGTAATTTTAATATTTGGCATATTCGGTGCCTGCCGAAGAGATGACTTGATTCGTCTGACTTTGGAAGACGTGGAAGATAATGGCCGGTTTTTTGATAGTATTCCTTCGAGATGGCAAAAATCACAAATCAAGAAGTTTCACAATTACAAAGGAAGAATGTCCCTTTGATCCATGCACTTTTTATCGTAAATATATTAATCTAAGACCTACACACATGAATGGTAAAATATTATTTATTGCGTATCGTAATGGTAGATGTTTTACTCAACATGCAGGGTGTCGTACAATCACTGGTACAACAAAGCAGATTGCTGAATATCTGAACCTAGAAAATCTGGAAGATTATACTGGACACGGTTTAAGAAGATCTTCAGCATCTATGTTAGTCGATGATGGAGGAGATTTGCTTACTTTAAAAAGGCATGGAGGTTGGCGTTCCTTGACTGTGGCTGAAGGCTATATCAAAGAATCGGTAAGCAGAAAGATTGAAGTTTCTCATAAATTAAATTGTTCGGCCATTCAAGAATAGTAAAAACAACGCCAACATCAGAATACAATGCAGTGGGTGAAAATCACAAAATGAATACTTCTACTAATATAGTAGCACCTTCGACTTTATCGACTACAGTTATCGAAAATGAAGTAGCTGCTAAAGGATTAGCTATTTACAACAACACAAATTGTACCATAAATATTTCAATTAATAAAAATTAAAAATATATGTTTTTGTTCGTTAATCTTCAAAAATAAATGTTTCTCAACAATCTGTGGTTTTCAGGTAGATATAATGAAAAATATCGTTCATTACACGTCCATAAATGCTTTTTCCATGCTTGCACGACTTCCCGTGTTAGGCTGCGCCTCCCACGGGAACTTGTCGCGCACCCACGGAAAAAGTCTATTTTCTCGACTCCTAATGAAATATACTATTACATTATGGCAATTGACTATTGCAAGATATGATGTTTGATTCTGTTGAAGATACAGTTAAAAACTTTCTCGCATGTCGTTGGGTGCTTTTGAGTACTTGGCCGAATCAATGAGTCCAATGGTTGAAAAAGTGACACATTTATGAGGGAAGCGATTACCGTAAAAGAAAGGGCAGCCATCACATTACGACTTTCAGCTCAATCAAGAAAAACACGTACTAACTTGGGAAATGCCGCGCACTGAGGCTTCTTTGAAGTCAACCAAAAAACGACTTAGTATGGCTCGTCGCGCGGCTGCCTCATTCACGGCAGACATGTAGCGAGGCAGGTATTAATTTTACGAGGCTGCCTCGCCAGGCAGCCTCGCAATTGCCACATATATTGATTTTGATGTATCCTTTATGACACAAGAAATATGAATAGGATAACGTAGTTTTGTAAAATATCATTTTTTCAATGTCTAAAATAGTGTGTATTTTTTTGTAGACTGGTCTAAAAATTGATTTTTATTGTTTACTAGGAATATATTATTGCTGGCAGTCACCTAGAGGAATCTTTTTTTTTCTACTTCTTCATAGAGTGCGTTCCACTAAGCACTCACAACGATCACGCTCACGACCACGGTTTTCGCCGTTCCACTTGGTTCTGGGCGTCACAATCATAAACTCAAGTGGAATGGATTTTGGAGAGTTTTGAGCGTTCATTTAAATAATACAAATGGCGCGTCTAAAAAAAGAAAACAAAAGGTTGATGAGGTTATGTTACGATTTGTAAGTGGTATCATTAAGTTTTATTAATTATTGGTTAACTAGATTTATTTAAAAAAAATACATATATACTTTAATTTTAGAGTATTTCTAATTTATGTTCGTATATAATAAAAATGCCTTTACGGCGACAGTCGGAAATTTGTTGGTGCGTCGAAATAATGCTTCACAAAGTACTAGTTCGTCCAGCTCAGATGAAGAATGGAATACAATTTTACAAAAATATAATCGTGAAAAACGAAAACTTAGACCACGTATTATTGATTACGATAATGTAATTACTCGTTATTCAGATGAAGAATTTAAAAGTCATTTCAGGTAAATTATTTTTTGTCACTTAATACACTGTAGATTTTGAAAATTTTACTCATATAATTCTTTATTGATCTCTTTAGACTTTCAAGATGTTCATTCAATTATTTACATGAGCTGATACAAGAAGATTTAGTTCGACGTGTTCCCGGATGTCCTACAATTCCTTCTCGTCATCAATTGATGATAACTCTTTGGAAAATGGCCACAACAGATTCTTATAGGTCAATTTTTTTTAAACTAACCATTTTAGTGTTATGTACCATAATTCACAAGTATAAAATTAAACCTTTTTTTTCATTTTTATCATAGATCAGTCTGTGACAGATTTAACGTAGGACGAGCTACTGCTATAAGAGCTGTACGTCGAGTCATGCCTTATTCAAAAAAGCTTTCAGTTTCTCAAAACGCTCACGTCGACCCACCTCTTGAGATGGGTCGTTGTGGGCTCGGCGTGAGCGAAATTAATGACGTCATAAGTGACATTTTCGCCACGACCATAACGTCCGTGGTCGTCATGTGGAACGGCTGAAGGTATATTTTGATCATTGTGAGCACTTAGTGGAACGCACTCATATAGGAAAAAAAAGTGAATAATGAACATGAACAACTTCTCTATTTCTAGATAGAAATCCATGTAAATGAATCTGAAAATGTATTAAATCAGTAAATAAGATTGTAATCGATCAGTTGAATACCTAAAACTCGAAAGAAAATCAATATCAAAGTCAGTCCACCAAAACTTCAGAACAATTCTAAAACCCAAAATGAACAGATCAGAAAAATTTAAAATTTCAACATATTTCGTCCACCACTTCACTAAAGAGTACTAAATGTTATTAAACGTACAAATGAAAACACAACATTCAAATATTACTGATTACTTATCTTTGCCGCCATAGTGAAGAAAACGGTGGCGCCCTCATCGGTCGATTTCCTTCCCTATTCAGCTTTTGTTTTTCAATATTAATCTTAGAAAATAATAGAATCATTAATAACCACTTAAAAACAATTTCACGGGATAAAAATATGCCAATTATTCCTGGTGATAGTCGTGAAAAAAATGTTTATTACTGTGAGCCGAAAATCCATGCCACGCTTGAAAAAGTTACTCCCGAAGACAGCTCTCAAGTACCTGTCAATTGTAAGGTAAGCCGTCAGCTGACAAAAACTTGGTTGAAGTTAAGAAAAACCAGTCTTTCTGAAATCCACTTTTCATAATTTTATTTTTTTCTGGTAGAGTTCAAGGACGTGGTACGTGGTAGTCTTTACAATAACAAAGGATGGCTTTATCTCGACTTTCTGAATCCCGCAGTCGTCTGACTGGCGGTGTTAAATCACTATTGAAGATATATAAGCAATCTTTTGCTCCTCAAATTGTTACCATGGTAAGATTATGTCATCAATTTTGGAGTCTTGTCACTAATAAAACTTTGACAATTTAAAAATGCGAAGTTGTCTTCAACAGGCCGATTACAGAATCGAAAAAGATACTTTTGGTGAACTCAAGGTGCCTTCTGACAAATATTATGGGGCACAGACAGTTAGATCTACAATCAATTTTTCCCATTGGAGGTGAATACGAAAGGATGCCGGTAATTATTGAAACTTTTCTATTCTACATTTTAATAGATTTCTATTGCCCACCTATATCAGTTTTTATGGGAATCTGTAGTAGTACAACCTTGAATTTGTTGACCTCATCTTTTTCATTTTATATATCATTAAAAATTTTTTTTTTTCTATTACCCGCAAATGCATGAAATTATATTTAATATTCTTAGCTTCATTCTCGGGAAAAATGTAGTTTAGGGAGAATCCACAGATTTGAAAAATATTTTATTTTGCAAATGAACAAGCCGCCCTAACCCAAAAAACTCCGGCGGTCAGTCATAAAAAAAAGAAAATAAATTTTTTTAAATACATAATTTTTACGACGGTAAATATACAGTAATTAGACTCGCACGATTTGGTACATGCCGTTTGGAGAAACTATCATATGTTCGCCTTCTGAACACAAATCCGAAGTCAAAACGTGTTATTCTCGAATACTTTCCGAGATACAAGCTTCCAGAAGTTCAAAATGCCTTATTTTTCAGCGCTATTTTCGGCTGCTGAAAACACTCACCATTTGTCCTTCTTTTAACAAAAACACCCCACTTCCCCCATATTCACGTGTTTTCAATACTCTTGTACTAAAAACTGCCATTTTCTAAAGTATCCACTTTTCTTCAGAATGTAAATACATACCACGATTCTTACTTCTACCCATCAAAACATAGTAATTTTTATATTTACTATGTTGAGTGCCTTAACTTAACGGTCAAAAGTCAAACACTACAATAGCTGCCTGTTGTGAAACTATCATATGTTCGCCTTCTGAACACAAATCCGAAGTCAAAACGTGTTATTCTCGAATACTTTCCGAGATACAAGCTTCCAGAAGTTCAAAATGCCTTATTTTTCAGCGCTATTTTCGGCTGCTGAAAACACTCACCATTTGTCCTTCTTTTAACAAAAACACCCCACTTCCCCCATATTCACGTGTTTTCAATACTCTTGTACTAAAAACTGCCATTTTCTAAAGTATCCACTTTTTTTCAGAATGTAAATACATACCACGATTCTTACTTCTACCCATCAAAACATAGTAATTTTTATATTTACTATGTTGAGTGCCTTAACTTAACGGTCAAAAGTCAAACACTACAATAGCTGCCTGTTGTTGAACCCCCCATCTGCAGCCCAAGCCACGCCTTCAGCGTGTATGTTTTTGTTTCTGCAGAAAAACGAACCTGGTCAATATTGGACGTTAAAGAAGGGAACACAACCTAACCTAACTTGGCTAACCTTGCTATCAAAGTTGAATGCAACCCAAAAAACTTTACGCAGTAACGCTCCTCTCGCGGACACTTCGTTAGCAGTGACTTTTCTAATTTTTTCCGAATTAGTATTGAAGCACAATAGTGACAACCAGTCGCTAGATGCAAGTACACGCTATAGACCATAGACAACATCCACGCTAACTAATTAAATACACATGATTGGCTGTATCTTCTCTCACAGACACATACATTCAATCAAAAGGGAACATTTTAAAATTGAATAGTTTCTTCAAAATACAAGACCACCAAGAAATTTTTTTAATTTTCAAGCTTTTAGACAAATGAACTATTACATAAACCCAAAATTTTGATGATACGCAAATTCTCCCTAAATTGCATTTTTTCCCATTCTCGGTATTTGAAATACATTTCACATTTAGGCTAATCAATAGAGATTTTCTGCTCTATTGATTCTGTGACAAATACTACCAGGAAACCGACTGTGCCATCCTTGTAACTTGAAAACCAATGAAACAATCTCAATACTTTCAATGGACGAATTGTAGAGAATGAAAATGCAAAAACAAACCCGACTCGATCGGATGATTAGTAACAAAAAAAACTGAAAAAAATCAGCTTTTTTTAAAAAAATCATAACTCCGCCACTTTTCAAGTTGTAGTACAGGCTTTTCACGACATAGTAGTGATTAATATACACTTTATGTGTGAAAAACTCAGGCACTGTCGCATTATTAGTTTTGGCATAATTGCAATCTGAATTTTTTAATGCACTTTATTGCAGCTGACCTGGATGCGTCAAAGGTAGTCCGATAAAAAAATTTCAAAAAGATTTAGAGAGTAGAAGTATAGTACTACAAAACGTATATTCTCATTTTGCGTTAAAATGCTGCAAAATAGGTGAAAAATATTTGCAGACATGACCGAAAATGGGCGAGTGCGTGAAAGCTGCTGAGTAGTGGGGGTAGAGCAGCAGATGCGGGGAAGCGTATGTACATTAATACAAGCGCGCTGCGCCCGTTATGAATCTGCTGCTCTACCCCCACTCCTGAGCCGCTTTCATGCACTCGCCGGTTTTTGGTCATGTTTGCAAGTATTTCTCACCTATTTCGCAGCAGTTTAACGCAAAATGAGAATAGTAATTTTGTAGTACTATACTTCAACTGAATCTTTTGGAACTCTTGAAATCGGACCACCTATGAGGCATCCAGGTCTGCTGCAATAAAGTGCATTAAAAAAATCAACTTGCAATTATGCCCAAACTAATAATCCAACAGTGCCTGAGTTATTCACACATAAAGTACACATCCATCACTACTATGTCGTGGAGAGCCTGCTTCAAAACTTGAAAAATGGCAATGTTATGAATTAAAAAAAAACGCAGTTTTTTTCTGGTTTTTCTCTGTTACTAATAATCTGATCGAGTCGTGCCTGAGCTCATTTCCTTTGCATTTTGATTCTCTATCGTCCATCAAGAGTATCGAGATTACTTCATTAGTTTTCAAGGTATAAGTCAAAAGCGTTAAAAAATTTAAACAAATGCCTTTAAATGTTTTTAACATATTAAGCAATGACAGTTGGGAGTAGGAAACATAACAGGATATAACTAAGGACCATCTTCCGTATGATGGCATAGTCATAGTATTTTTGTCACGAAAAAATCTCTATTGATTGGTCTAATTGGTGAATATGATATTGGAGTCAAATTATGATAAATTTACTGTATCTGAGCTCCAACTCTGATCCTAATGTACTTACATATGAAGAGTACAGGGGAAAAATGAACTACGTCACCGAGTTCAAACTTAATTATTGGGAAACTATGAAAAATGAATTGAGGAATATGGGTGGACTATGATTGATCTTCTATACATTTGATGGACTTGGATCGTTTTTCTGTTAATTACCTATTTTTAAATGCGAAGTGCCAAGTGACACTTCTTCCCATGTGGGGAAAAGACAGTCACCAATAGGAACTAGTTATTTTAAACTGTATTATATCATCATTCATCCTTCTTAATGTGTCAACCATTATATTTCAACACCTGTATAATCATTCTCAACAAAGATTTTCCCTGATGATGGAAATAATTAATAAAATTTCCGAAAGCTTGGACAACCTTTAAAGAATTCTCTTTTATTTGCTGCAAAACCCCACTATTTACTGGTTCCATCCCTAACTAGTCAGCAATGACTACCCGTTCTCTCTCTCTCTCTCTCTCTCTCTCTCTCTCTCTCTCTCTCTCTCTCTCTCTCTCTCTCTATATATATATATATATATATATATATATATATACATCTTTCTTTGACCCTCGTATTTTTAGAATTTTGGATTTCTTGGGATAGGTCCAGATGGAAAAAAACTTGTCGTTACAACATACTGGTAATTTTATTAACGTTTTGGCAGGAACTCATGCCTTTTTTAAAAATATTCATTGGTCAAACTGTAAAAATGTTACAAATTTGAAAAATAGTAGATGGATAATATTGGATATCTGACCGTAGTTTTCTATTAGGATCAAATTTTCTCAATAAAGATTGTCGATATTGTAAAAAATAAGGGTATTTTACTCTTGAGCAAAATTTACATTTTTCGACAAACCTCGTATACAAATGCAAAAAATTTATATCTGATTATTTCATTTGGGGTTTTAGGCCATACAGAACTTTTTATCAAGAATAACTTTTTCGTAAAACAAATAATAAAACAGTTTTCCATATGTATATATATATATATATATATATATATATATAAATATTATTAATTTAGTTATGTTCTTATATAAGTTTTTAATAACCAAAAAATCACCAATACATCCTATTATTATATTACAGTATCACTTAAATCATTAATACATGCCTGAAATTTCAATTGCAAAATTTGACCCATATTGGTTAAGAATTGTTAGTTACAGAGGAGTGAAATTAAATAAAAACTTTCTAATGAAATTAAACGTATTTGCATTTTCTTGGACTCCTTACTTCTATCTGTGTGGCCAAGCAAAAAATTACCCGTCTGCTTATATACTCCACCTACTTTCTTGGGTCATTTATCTTAAGCCTTGATGACTACCTCAAACTTTCAGACATTGTGGTTTCCAACTTTTTACAATTTTTTTTCAGTATCCCGTTATAACAGCTATGGGAATTCTGAAAAAAGCTGCCGCTCTTGTTAACAAAGATTATGGACTCGATCCGAAGATTGCTGATGCTATTTCTAAAGCAGCCGATGAGGTTATTTCAGGCAAGTTGTACTGTGACCACTTTCCTTTGGTCATCTGGCAAACTGGCTCAGGTACCCAAACCAATATGAATTCAAATGAAGTTATCAGCAATCGAGCAATTGGTAAGATTATTTTTCTTCTCAGTTATCAATAGTGTAAATTTTCTCTTGAAACAAATCCAGACAGGATGAAACCATTTTCTAAAGATCTATAGTCAGTCAACCATACAGGTTTATCATTGGATGAAATGGGGCACATCATTAGATGGTGAAACTCCGAAATGCCCATTAAAATGAGATATCCAATGTCCGAGTGAGATGAAACAAATTTAGCACGAATCATGTTTTACATATTCCTTACTGTCTTTTTCTAAAAACAAATGGAAGTATAGTTTTGAACAGTTTCTCTGAAAGTTCAATAGAGGGCCCTCACGGTTTGCATCCAATGATTTTTCCACAGACATTGACTAACTATATGTCTTTAGAAAATGATGAAACAAATGCTGGAATGGGATACATGCACCTGGGAAAAAATCTACCCAAGTAATTTGGAACGATAAAAAGTTATTCATTGCTGAAGAAGGGAGTTTCAGTAATTTTTCACATATATCTCCGAAAGGGCACAGAAGAGCTGAAAATTCCAATAGGCGAGATCCAACCTCACAAATTTGCTTCATATGTGCTTAAAGTTGAAATATAGAGATGAAATATTATGTATGCATAGTTTTTCTTAGAAGATATTGTGTAATATTCGAATAAACGCTGCTCTAAAACCCTCAAATTCAGTGAGACATTCAAACACAGCGTTATTGCCGCTTCTTTTGACGTCACAAGTCCATTGATTTTGGTATTTTCCCGAGTTGCTAGTGTCACTATTTTGCGGAACTTCTGAGAAAATGTTATTTTGTCCTATCCTATGAATAAAACAGAACTTGTGTCAGCATGTGTTATATTGAAATGAAAACTTCGTTTTTGATAGCTTTTCTTGATTTAGTTATTCTCGAATTATATGTATGTATACCGAGTGCTATGTCATTATTTTTTCAACTTGCTCACATTGTAAAGAAATATGAATAACGCTTGGCAACGCTCTAATTTCAGTCACTCTTGGAGATCGGCAAGTTGCCAGTGTCACTATTTTGAAGAACGTCTGAGAAAATGTTATTCTGTTTCATCCTATGAATGAAATAGAACTTGTGTCAGCATGTGTTATATTGAAATGAAGACTTCTCATTTGATAGCTGTTCTTGATTTAGTTTTTCTTAAATAATATGTATGTATACCGAGTACTATGTCATTATTTTTTCAGCCTGTTCACATTGTGAAATAATATTATGATTAACGCTTGGCAACTCTGTAATTATCTCATGCTCTTGGCGACCGGCGATAGATCTGAACTTGTTACATCACATCCTGGCGCGGTTTTCACAGTGTTCAAACAGCAACATTTCTTTGGGATTTTTTTTAAACTACTAAAAAAAAAACTGAAAAAAAATCCAACGACTTTTCTCATTGTTCTGGACATTGTAGTATTTTTTCCAGAAATTAGTGATCTCGCCTATTGAAGTGGTTCTATCAAGTATTTCTGTCTGATGCTTCCTCATGCCACAATATGTATCTTATAGTGAATTTATTTCAGTAAAATTGTATTTTCATGGAGAGTATGTTGAACATCGAAAAATATCACTATTTTATCTTGTGTGAAAAATTAACTTTGAAAGTTAACTGGTTATTTATACTGAAATTAATTTTTCCTAGTGGGTTCATGAGTAGATTGGCATTTTCAACTAATGTAAACACACAAATAAACAAATTCTCATAATGAAATGGTATTCTAATAATAATACATTTATTGAAGTAGACATCCTAATATACAGATGTAGACATATATTCATTGTCTATAGGCATCAGCATAAAACATAGTTTTTGGAATACAGATCATTTCTTCCCCATTGTTTTTTCTGAGAATATTTGAAAATGAATATTGAAACATAGGATAATCTGCCTTTAACTGCCCAACACTTTAGAGTTTTTATCATTAATATAATTGCAGTATATTTGTTATATTTCAACCATTGTTGCAGTCTTCAATTACTTCGATGACAACTTATTCACCTCTTTATACGAAGGTGTTATGAAAGGTTCCACTCAAATATTCAAATGAAATCCTCATTATAACCACTTATCAACATTTGCCATTTAACTTCGAGTTTTATTTCATATCACCCTCTTATAAAAAGTGGATATTTCAACATCATAGTAAGAGGATAGTGCAATTCCGTATGAATACAATACTAAATTGTAATGTATATGGAAAACGTGAGAAATTTTTAAATATTTTATGTTGTCTTTACTTGATATTAGTTGAAAAAAGCAAATAAACTCATAAAATTGAAAGAAAATATTTTTCATTTAAAATTCATTGTTTTTTCATGCCAACCTTTAATTGTGCTCGCCAATAGCAAAATCAATTTACATGTTGCAAATTTCATAGGGAAGAATTTATATTATATTAGAATTGTCTAAATTCATTTTAAAGGACCCAGAACTCAATCAAAAGAGAGTAACATGAACAAAACAAACTTTCCAAGTAATCATCAAAATATATTTTAAATTTTTTCACATTTTGAGGCTAGACAAAGCATCTAAAGGAAATACATAATTTACAACAGTTCAATAGTAAACTTATATTTTAGAGTAAAATAAGAAAAAAAATTTTTTCAGCAATAAACCATTTATAATAACTTTTTATTATTCCAAAATATTTGGATCTCCAACATACACATTTTTCTATTGGTTTCATCCTCTCCAGACTTGAGTTACACTCAATATCTAATATATCTGGAGGACGAGGGATATTTTCAAAGATTTTTTTTCAAATTTTTGAAATGCTTATGAATGAGATTAATCACTAAATTTGTATTCTTCAAAAAAAATGTAACTGCAGTAACATAATACATTTCTTATTAGTTATATATGTAATTGCACACCCGTGAATGACGGGTGTACAATTCCATTTTATACCGAATTACGGTGGTTAAAAATTCGAAAAAAATTAAATAAAAAATAAAATCAATTTTTTTTGCTCTGTCAAATTTGTCAAAATTTTGGGAAGTGCGAAGTTTTGGTAGGTAATAAAAAAAAATCTGGCTTATTAAGGACTTCAATCATTGAGTTTTACATGGTTATTTAATGTTATCTGTTTAGAAATACTCGGGGGTAAATTGGGTTCAAAAGATCCCGTGCATCCCAATGACCATGTGAACAAGAGCCAGAGTAGTAACGACACATTTCCCACTGCGATGCATATAGCCGTAGCTATGGAAATAGAACACACCTTGTTGCCGGGTATGCAAATGTTGACTGAAGCCCTAGACAAAAAGTCGAAAGAATTTGAAAAAATCATCAAAATCGGCCGAACACACACCCAAGATGCAGTTCCTTTGACCCTGGGTCAAGAGTTTAGCGGATATGTGCAGCAAATGAAGTTTGGCATCGAGAGAGTGAAAGCTACTTTACCGAGGTCAGTTTCCATACAACATTCTTGATATATTCCATTTTTTCTTCCAGTTACCAATAATCTGAATTTGACCCCCATATGTGTATGTTTTTATGCGTTTTAAAAGGTCAGGTTGATTATGATTATTTTTTTAAGGTTAAGAAAAAACATAATATTTAGAGATCAAATAACAATAACAAAGATGTTTGAAATATGTTTGGAAATTATCAATTCTCTTGTGATAAGAAAAAAAATTTCACTTGGCATTGAAATATAACACTATGAATGGTGGCTGAGAACAAGTTGGCAATGACTCAACATGTGCATTCATTAATAATAATGAAGTAAACTAGGTCAATGTAATATTTTCAATTAACTTTATTTCATTAAATATCCCTAAAACTGCTCAATTTTTGAGATAAAAAATCGAATTGAATCACATCTTAAATATTTCATAAACCGATTATGATAGCAACTCAAAATAAATTTTAAAAGGTTTACTTTTAAATTTTTCAGTACACTACATTAATTTCAGAATCAGAAATGCTTTATTGTCATATAATATCAACTATGTTGACAAAGCTTGCCTAAAACTAATATACATAAAATTAGGATAAAATTTAATGCAGTAAATACGTAATGTTAAAGTTATATATAAAAGATTTGTCACAAAGCATAAAAACAATTCAGACAATAACACATTAAAATAGTTTATAATATATAATAAAGTTTTCAGTATATTTAGGAGTGAGCTGTGAGGTTGTTCATGAAGTATTCATTCAAATCATAATATGCTTTTTGGAGCAGCAGTTTTTTCACTTCTTTTTTAGAAATTTATTTTCTCTTTCCAATTTTCTTATAGTAGGTGGAAGATGGTCGAATAGTTTTTTCCATTATAGATAATTGAATTCTTAATTAGTGTTGTTGAGGGGATAGGAAGTCTGATGTTAGTAGTAAGGCGGGTTGCATAGACTGACTGAGATATAATGTTCTTTAAGTGTTTTTTACGGATCAAACAGACCGTTTCTAAGATTAATAGGCATGCCAGAGGCAGAATTCCTTGTGTTTTGAAGAGAGTTCTACAGGAATCTCTGACTCCAGCTTGACAAATATATCTGAGAGCGCTCTTTTGGATTGTGAAGATAGGTTTAATAATATTTTGGGAGCCTGTACCCCAGTTACATATACCATAACGTAAGTGGGATTCACATAGTGCAAAATAGGCATTTCTAGCTGAATTGAGCGAGAGAACTAGAGATAGTTCTAATAGCATAGCAGTTTGATGAAAATTTGTTCACTTGTTTGGACTCTATGATTTGGTTATCAAGAAAAATGGGTTCTATGGTGCATTTGAAAGTTAAAATATTAGTTTTGGAGATTAAATGTTAATAGGTTTGCATCACACCATTTTTTAACTTCTTTCAGATCATGTTCAATATTGTTCTGCAGTGTATTTAGTTTCCTGTTATGCCAAAGAATGGACGTGTCATCTGCAAAGATTGTGAACTTTCCACAATAGATATATTTGCCAAATCGTTGACATACAGTAAAAAGAGCAATGGCACTCCGCAGGTGATTTCCATTTCATTAGATGTTATACCATTGAAAGTTACCTTTTGTGCCCGGCCTGATAAATACGATTTAAACCACAGTGATATGTTCCCTCTAAAACCATACAATTCAAGTTTTTTTTAACAATATGTCATGGTTGACGCAGTCGAATGCCTTCGACAAATCACAGAACACTGTTGCAGCAAACTCTCCATTATTCATCTGGAGATAGAGGTCATCCAGAAGAGAAAAAATTGCATCATTAGTGCTTTTTGTATCTCTAAATCCATTTTTTAAAATGGCTTGTTAAATGCATGATTTTTACTCCAAAACAGCACACTCTTTGTTGAATTTAGAGGACACACATCCTATCAATTCATCGCCTCAAGCGGCGTCCCACAAGGGAGCAACTTAGCCCCCCTCTTATTCTCATTATTTATAAATGATATTGGTAAAAATATCTCCAGCAACTTGCTGCTATTTGCAGATGACTTGAAAATATTTCTTAGAATTCAATCACTAAACGACTGTTTTTAATTCCTTGGAAAAAACCAAACCAAAAAAAATACACTACTTATTCTTAGAAATGCAATCATTGTTTTCAATACTCCCTTAGCAACCAAAACAAATGACAAATCAACTTTTCCAAACACTATAATAACACAACCTCCTCTGCAAAGAGGATGACCGGTCTAATATTCCGTACATGTAGAGATTTTCAAAACAAAGAATGTCTCACCACCCTATACAATGCATATGTAAAATCAAGACTGGATTACTGCTCTCTGATATGGTCACCACTCTACAAATGTCATATCGATCAGCTCGAGTCAGTACAGAGGCTCTTTATGAAGTATGTGTCATTCAAGACAGACGGAGTCTACCGTCCACAAGGTTTCAACAACAATATGTTATTGAATAAATTTTCATTCCTGTCACTAGAAAACTGTAGAACATACTATGTCTGCTTGTTCATTTATAAACTCGTACATAACTTAATAGATTCCCCGAACTGTTAACACAATTGAACTTTCATGTTCCACGTATCAACAGCAGGTACGAAACTTGCTTCTACTTAAAAAACCCAAAACAAATATTCTCGTTAAATCCCTCGACTCAATGTGCAAAAAAATAAATGAAGTCTGCACAAACATCGATATTTACAATGAATCAATAAGTTCCTTTAAAAACAAAGTAAAACAAATATTGTATAGCAAACAATCACTTCCATATACCCAATAAACAATTTTGAGCTTATTCTATCGTTCCCACACATGTAATTTGTACCTTTTAGTTTTAGTTTATATATTTAGGTTAGTTATTTCTAAATGAAACTTGCTTCATCTTTTCAACTGTCTTCTAATTCGGTTCTTCCTGTTTAGACAATAAATGTATTTTTTTTCAAAATTGGAAAGTACGGGTTATTTTACAATATTTTGAAGTAAAATACTTTCTTATTGTTGGGAAAAATTTATGAAAACTAAGGATGTTATAACCATGAAATTTCATACTTTTAGTCTTCACCTATCGATATGACTGCAATATCGATTTCAAGATGTCAGATCTAGAATGAATTTCTGACAGCCAGGCTACATTACCTGAATAATTCTCACATTTTCTTTGGAATGAGCATTTTTATACTTGTACATTGACACACTTTCAAGCTTATGTGTCATCTATCACCTATGGTTGGAATTATATTCAGGGTTCGGGACTATCTTCCTTTGAAACATTTATTTTTGTCTTTTTTATTCAAAATGACCTTATATTAGTCTGGAGTCTGGGGAACTGCAAATCAGAATATTTCAAAACCATTGCAAGTGATAGAATAGAATAATAATAGTATATTAAAGTATAAGTGGATAAAAAGGGCTTTTTTTTTTCCCGAATATTTACGTTTTTTTTTTTGGGCATTTAAATCATAATACTAGTATTTTACTACAAAAAATAAAATAAATAATTTAATTCGTGATGTGACATCAGTATACCTTTCGTTGTCATGGAAATGAGAAAAACTAATTTGCAATTTGTTACCAAAGATCAATATTTGTTGTCACCAGAGCTCAACAAGAACAAATTCTTGGCCGATTAGCAGCATATCTTTCTACCAGCACTTGTACTATTTCACATAATATGCAGGGTTCCCAATCAACAGTAAGTCGGGTAGATGTCAACAACACTATCCATTTCACTTGCAAAAGGTGATGTCCTAAATGCTGGTGATTATGCCCCCTGTAGATTTTTTGTGAATGTTTTTTAAGAATGTATGAAGAAGCAAACGACTTTCCTAGATATGTACTATTCACAGTGAAGGCATGTTTCACAAGAGATGGATATTTCAATAGTACGAATAGCCTTGTGTGGGCTGAAGAAAATCCCTATGAAATAATCCGTAAACGGCTATGAACAAAAGTTTTCGGTTAATATTTGGGTCGGAATTGACGAAAATCATATAGTGGGACCATATCTGCTTCCTCCCCATTTAAATAGACAGATCTACAGAGTATTTCTGGAACAAGTTTTACCTGGGCTTCTTGAAGAAGTACCTCTATCAGTCGGTCAAAGGATGTGGTATCAATATGAATCGTTCGTCAATTTTTTGATCAAACATTTTATAATCAGTGGATAGGTCTTGGCCTGCACGTTCTCCCGATTTAACTTCACTAGATTTTTTTCTGTGGGGATAGCTCAACTCCCAGGTGTTTTGTACACATGTAGAATCTGTGGAAGATTTAACTGCAAGTATTTTTGCAGCCTGTATGTTGATCCGGGATACACTAGGGATCTTCCAAAGTGTGCGACAGTCCATGATAAGGAGATGTCAATTATGTATTGACAAAATGGTGTCCCATTTGAACATTTGCTTTGAATTTAATTTTAGTTTATATGTTCTGTACGCAATAAACCAGTCACCCGTTATTACTATGAAATATGCATACCTACACAATAATTGTGTAGCACAGAGGAAATTTAGGCTTATGGAATGTTACAATTTTTGGGTTGAGTATCGATGAGCCTAACTGATATCAATCACTATTTCGTCCATTTACCTACCCAAAAAAATATGGAGTAAAATATGGCCATATGCGATGGTAACTATGCCACTGCTTTACTAAATATAAAAATAGATTGATTTGTTGAAAATATGAACAGGATGTTCATAAAATCAGATGTGGAATCATCATCTTTTTATCAATATACAATTGAGAATGTTTCCCTTTTCAATAAAAATAGATCTTCAAATCATCACATTAATTAACCTAGAATAGTATACCAAGTTTATTTTTTTTCCTACAGTAGTTTTGAAGTTCATCCCAAAATGAAGTAAGTAATCGGCATACAGAGTTTGTCGGTCTAATTCTGATTCACCCTGTATATATTAGGGTATAATATAACTGCTTGCTCATCCGTGAATACGGGTGTATAATGCTGTTTTATAACAAATTACAGTGGATAAAAATTCAAAAAAAACAAATTTAAAAAATGTTTTTTTTTTGTCAAATTCGCCCACATTTTAGAATTGCGAAGTTTTGGTAGGTAATACATATATTTTTTTTTTCTGGTTGAAAATGTCAACCGAAAAATCTTTTTATTTTTTGATGGACTACTGTTAGCGGTTGTTGTAAGAATTTAGATTACAGTCTATATATATATATATATATATATATATATATATATATATATATATATATATATATATATATTTTTTTTTGTGTAAAAATAAAACTATCTTATATCAGCTAGACGTTTCGCCCCTGGCCGGAGGCATCTTCAGTAAGGATTTTTTTAAATAAATTTTTAATTTTTTTCTCTTGATAACTAACAATGAAATCTGAACAGAAAAACATTTTGTGTTATGGTGAAAATGAAAAAACCTTCCCCCAGACCAAACATTTCTCCCTTGCACTTGTCAGCCACTGTTATTTTCACCATAACACAAAATGTTTTTCTTTTCAGATTTAATTGTTAATTATCAGGAGAAAAAAATTAAAAATTAATTAAAAAACAACCCTACTGAAGATGCCTCCGGCCAGAGGCGAAACGTCTAGCATGGTATAAGATAGTTTTATTTTTACACAAGAATCCCAAACCTAAGAACCCCCAACCAAAAAATAAATATACCAGGATTCAAGAAAACCCACACTTCAAAAAAAAAATATATATATATATATATATATACAAGGTATAATCTAACCTCTTGTACACCTGTGAATGACGAGTGTATAATGCCATTTTATAACAAATACAGTGGTTAAAAATCTGAAAAAAAAAATGTTTTGTTCTTTGGTAAATTCGACAAAATTTTGGGTAGAGCCACGCCTAATTTCAGGTGACCTGCTCAGAGGAAAACTTCGGCAATTGCTGAATGCAATAAACATTTAACTCGACATTTGAATAAGGTAGAATGTCGAACTGTATGGTAAATGTATATATTGCAGGCTGCCTGTGATAGAATTCAATTTCAAAGTGAAGAAAACATCTAACCTTGTTGTATCCAAACTGGTGCTAAAGTCAGAATTAGTTGACTTCATACTCTGCTTTGAGGCACTTATCATAATTATCACAGTCACGGTAAGAAACAAACAGCACAAACGCTATTGAAAAGGGAAACATTCAATCGCAATAGCATATCGTTTTGTATTATCATGGCCATTGTAATGATTCAGACATCGGGTGAACTGAACACTGTTGCCAAGCTAGATTCTCGCATGCACAGTTTACGGACAAAAGTTTGTTAGATTCTACTAGTGTTTCCTGATTGGCTGGTGAATGAAAGATCCTTATTAGCAACCAATCAGGAAACAGTACGCGTTGTGCAGGAGAATCAATTTGACATGATTGTTTTTGTCTTTTGCTGGCTCTTAAAACTAAACACTGAGCTGTTCCGTACGTATTTTGAAGAATAGAAGACAAGATGAATCACTTGTCGCATTTATGAATAAAGTAGCAAATTTTAATTCTGGTTGGATTCCGTAGTCGCAATCACTGTGCTGGCGTTCACAAGGCTATCTAGTACGAAAACGCCCGCACAGTGATTGGCGAATCCAAAATCCAACCAGAATTGAAATTTACTACTTCATTCATAAATGCAACAAGTTATTTATCTTGTCTTCTACTCTTCAAAATACGCACGGACCAGCTCGGTATTTAGTTTTAAGAGCCAGCAAAAGGCAATAATATACATATTAATTCTCCTGCACATCGCGTACTGTTTTATGAGTGGTTGCTCATTACGATCTTTTATTCACCAGCCAATCAAAAAATACTAGTAGAATCTAACAAACTTTTGTTTGTAAACCTTGCATGCGAGAATCTTGCTTGGCAACACTATTCAGTTCACCCGATGTCTGAATCATTAATCATTGCAATGGCCGTGATTTTTCAAAACAATATGCAATTGCAAATTAATGTTTACCTTTACAATAGTGTTTGTGTCGTTTGTTTCTTACCAGTGATAATTATGATAAGTGCCTCAAAGCAGAGTATGAAGTCAACTAGTTCTGACTTTATCACCAGTTTGGATATAACAAGGTTAGATGTTTTCTTCACTTTGAAATTGAATATCTATCCCAGGCAGCATGCAATGTACCACACAGTTCAACATTCTACCTTATTCAAATGTCGAACTAAATGTTTATTGCATTCAGCAATTGCCGAAGTTTTCCTCTGAGCAGGTCACCTAAAATTAGGCGGGTGTCTCTACCCAAAATTTTGTCGAATTTTACAAAGAACAAAACAATGTTTTCAATTTTTTTTTCAGATTTTCAATTACTTTTATTTGTTATAAAATGGCATTATACACTCGTCATTCACGGGTGTGCAAGAGGTTAGATTACACACTGTATATATATATATATATATATATATATATATATATATATATATATATATATATATATATATATATATATATATATATATATATATATATATATATAAGGCACAAAAATACTTTGATAAGTTTGATAAGAGGAGACCCACAGTTTTTATTCGAACAGTTTTTCAGGTACACATTAGACAAAAATAATATCCCCATTGTTGAATATAAGGTTTGCTAGTGTGTTTTATTTATTGGGCTCTTTCTATAATTCAAGCAACTCGCAAAGCTTCTTTTTTTAAATCTGATAAAAGAAGCTTTGTGACAAATCAATATGTCATTCATTTGTCATCAATGACTTGTAACATTTACATTTCCAAATGGCTGCACCATCAATTTTTATTTTATTTTCAGGTTGCATCTGCTAGCATTAGGAGGTACTGCCGTTGGAACTGGTTTGAATACAAGAAAGGGCTTTGCAGAAAAGTGTGCAGCCAAAATTTCCGAATTAACTGGCCTCCCTTTCACCTCAGCACCAAATAAATTTGAGGCACTTGCTGCACATGATGCCTTGGTAGAAGTTTCTGGAGCTCTGAATGTAGTTGCATGTTCTTTGATGAAAATCGCCAATGATATCAGGTAAGTAAATATTTATATTATTGATGAATCTACTTAGATTTTCTAAAACACTTTGTATCTTCAATAAGACATAAGTGATTATTGAACTTCAACTTGAATACTCTAATGTCTATAATAATTGTTTTATTTTGACAATAAATCATTTTTTGATTGAGGGACTGGCAAGCTGCCGCTCTCATCCAACAAAATTACCTACTTCATGTTGTTTTGATCAAACGAATTTGTAATCCGTCAACATTGAGTGTCAAGCTATTCATAGAATGTTCAAAATCTTCCAGCAAACAAATTTAGTATAAACTCTGAAATAAACTTGGACAGGTAAATGCAATACGGAGAATTTGAAAAGAAATGGATATTTCATCTGATATTTATTCAATTTAATATGGAATTTAAAGAGCAGAAAATCCTCACTCTCCCATTTTTAAAATTATATGCCTAATACACAAAAACAAATCTATGTATGCCATCATAATTGATCGAAAACTTGAATTATTAATAATATAGTAAACATTCTAGAAAAAAGAAAAAAAAAATTTTTGAAAACAGGATTTTCAAACCAATTCTGGTTAAGGGGAAAAAAGAAACGGAAAATACCATCTTCAATGTTAATGAGACTATTGGCATAATTTTAGATTTGAAAAAGCATTTGACACTTTCATATCAACAATTATTATTGAAATTAGAATATGGAATTAAAGGAATCTGCCTAAAACTTTTTGAAAGCTACTTGTCTGAAAAAGAACTATTGTTCAGATAAATTAAATAATAAATAATAGTTTAAAAAAAACTAAAAAACACGCTTTTTATAAAAAACCGAACTAAAAAATAAATGAATAATAGTTTAAAAAACTAAAAAACACGCTTTTATAGAAAACCAAACTAAAAAAAGAGAAAATAAATTTTAATAAATTTGAATTAAGAATGTTTTTATTTATCAGGTATTGAGTGAAATGTATTTTAAATATCACTAACTTTATAAATATTTTTCAAAGACCTCATTGAGGTGTTCAGACAATAAAGTATATTTTGATTGATTGATCGGTATTGAATACCATTGTTGCAAAATTTCATTTGTTCAGAAGAATATGTCTAGGCTAGGAAAACTCCGAAGCACACTCATTTTTATGTACATTTATTTTAATAGCAAAAAATTTACCGAACTCTTGGAAGTTTGAATCATATTTTGACTATATTAATAATATTAACGGAATTTCCCCATATCTATGTGGAAGTGAAAACCCATTATTATTAATACTGTTTTCCTTCAGATTTCTGGCGTCTGGCCCTAGATGTGGCCTGGGAGAACTCTCCCTTCCAGAAAACGAACCCGGTAGCTCCATCATGCCGGGAAAGGTGAACCCTACCCAATGCGAAGCTATCACAATGGTAGCAGCACAAGTAATGGGTAATCATGTTGCTGTAACGATTGGTGGATCGAATGGCCATTTTGAACTCAACGTTTTCAAACCAATGATGGTAGCAAATGTTCTCAGATCTGTAAGATTGATTGGTGATAGTACCAAATCCTTCACCGAGCACTGTGTCGAGGGAATTGAAGCTAACACCGAGAGAATCGAGAAGCTGCTTCACGAGAGTCTCATGTTGGTGACCGCCCTCAATCCTCATATCGGTTACGATAAGGCTGCCAAAATAGCGAAAACTGCTCACAAGGAAAATTCCACATTGAAGGCTACTGCTATCAAATTGGGTTATCTAACTGAAGAACAATTCAATGAGTGGGTGAAACCTGAAGAAATGCTCGGTCCTAAGTAAACGTTTGAACAAATCTGAATTATGTACATATTGTTTTTTTCTCTTCTGAGATGATTTATTGTTATATGTTTTAATATAGTTTTATAATGTCAAAAGGTTAATTAAATGTGTCTATTTATTTTATCATTAGTTGGTTCGAATATTGCAAAATGTCCAAATGTTGATGGCAAATTGTTTTATGACATAAAACATGCACTTCAAGTAACAAGCTCTACAAGATATCTCATTTCCATGAAATTCATGTTGAATACAAGAAGTCTAATGTTAGGTTAGGTTAAACTATTGAATGTATTGGCATTACAAATTATTGATCAATGTTGGTTGGATGTGCACTGCCCTATTTGCTGGATTTTTGTTGAAGGTTTTATTTCAGTTATTAAATGACTTTCCTACCATCTGTGTTTTGTAAAATTTTATTGGTATCCCGTGAGGCAATGCTTTTATTTTTGTTGAATAGTTATCAAAGTCAATCAACATTTGCTCCCACTTGAAAGAGCCAGCTCGATACATTTGACCAAGTGCTGCCAAATCTTTGAAAAGCCTCAGAGTGGAATAAATCTAATCGAACCACCGCATTCGTTTCTTTATAAAAACAACGCATCACGCTTCTGTTAACGCCGCGCCAAGATCCGATAAAAGTACAAGAATGATGCACGTTGGCCCTCCCGTTTAGCCTCGCGCCAAAATAAAAGCAACGTATGATGAATCGCCGGGAGTACGAATCAATTGGCAGTTGCAGTCCGTCCAACCGCCAAGGCAGTTGAAGGTTCCAGCAGAGGAAGCATTTAATTACGGCAAGTCACATCGCTGAAAAATCAAGAAGTCCACACCAGACCGATCCGCGCAGGAGCGATCAGTAAAAGGGGAAACCAAGCTGAAATCCACTCTGAAGCAATACAGAACGGGATTCGAGCGACAAGTGAGCAACCGGTAACCACGCGAATAATTGTGGGTAGTAGTGTTGACACCGTCCAGAGTGCTAAAAATGGTAAGCAATATATATTGAAGAGTATTAGAATCCCGTGGCGTTGTGCTTATTGTGACCAGTTGTTAAAACCGAGGAGTACTGCAAACTGCCTACCATTAAAGTAATCACGGCCGAGCTTTTGAACTTACATGCACCCCGCTTTGTTGTCAACCCGTTTTTGGAAATAACTGCTTGCAACTCGCTTTTGAGCTTGACTGCCGCTCCGCATGTGCTTTTGGCCGTTTTGATACCTGTATAATTTAATACACCCTCCCCGCTTTTGCTATGCACTCCTTTGATCGGTATGTTTTGCAGTTGTATTGAATCGACGTGTTTCGGAGAGCTCCGCGAAAATTGATTAATGTAACAGTAAATGTTAGTGAAAAAAATCCGAATTTTCGCACACACATAGATCTGTAATATTACTACAAGTTTGTGTAACGAATAAAGTGAATCCTTTCATATATTAGAAGATAATTACACTTATATTGTGCATACAAAGGAACTTCACACCTGCAAATAAAAGGTCCAACAAAAAAACAGACTTTTTGTGTAGTGGATGGATGATAATGAAAACAAACTATGGAGTGCTTTTTATGCAAGGTTAATAAAACAACCAACAAAAGAAGTCAAATCCGCTTGTTTTTCTTGTGATTCCTGCCGAAATCTTATTTGTACAGAGTGTTCTGATTTAACAGCATCAGAACTAAAATGTATGCCACTCCAAAAACGCACTTTGAAATTTAATTGCAAAAAATGCAGAAACAATGAATATGTGGAAAGTTTGCAATATACTATAAAAGACAAGGAAGAAATAATAAATAATAAGAATGAAATTATAAAAATGTTACAAGAGAAACTTAACAACTATGAATCAGAACGCACCTACATAACAATGCCTACTTACTCCGAGGCTCTACAACAGAGCTCGAATACATTTTCTAACATATCTCCACCAAACGCTCCTGATATAATAATAAAACCTAAGATCCCCCAAGATGTGGAAAAAACTAAGAATGAAATTATAAATACTATCAATCCATCCGATTTAAAAATTGGCATTAGAAGTTTGAAATCTACGAAATCTGGATCGGTCATCATCAAATGCAAAAACAAGACAGAATTTGAAATTCTGGAATATGAAATCAAAAATAAAATGGAAAATATGTATAATATAGAAGCATCTAAGATGAAGAAACCAAGGATTAAAATACCAATGTTTCAACAAAATCTATCAAAGGAAGAAATTGAAACCTCAATAAAACAACAAAACGAAGCCCTGGACGAAATCAAGGTAACATTTATTAAAAAAGAAAAAATAACAAGTCAACAGTCTATGGAGAATGCTCACCATCAACTTTAGACAACTAATGCGACTGAATAAGGTATTCATAGGTTGGGAACGTTACTCAGTCTTTGAGGATCTCACAGTCCCACGTTGTTTCCAATGTCAAGAGTTCTATCATAAAAAACAAAACTGCCCTAACAAACTAATCTGTCCTCTATGTAGTGAAGAGCATGAACAAGAAAGCTGTCCAAAAATAAAAAAAGTTTGTGCCAATTGTGTTAAATCCAACGATAAATACAAATTGAAAAATAGTGTTGACCATTACTGACAGAACTAATTGTCCAACTTAAGTTCCATATCAATTTGACAAAAAATAAAATTGACTATAGTAGTTAATGGTACTAGTGGATCAAGATACTATCTTAGAAAATTTAAGTTTACTAGAACAAGACCACCGAGGAGAATATGTAGAACCTGAAAATTTTGTACTGCCAAAAACGAAACTGTTTAACATTACACATTTTAATATTCGAAGTGCTAACAAAAACTTCAATGAGTTCCTAGCACTCATTGAAACATATAATTTAACCTGTGATGTTTTTGTTTTAAGTGAATGCTTTAAAAATGTATGTATAAATAACCTTAATATACCAGGATATACAACGATACATAATGACGGTGATTTTAATAAGAACGATGGAGTTTTGATTCTAATAAAATCAAACCTCAACTACAATATTTCAAACTACAAATTAACCATATGTGGTGTCTCATTATGTATCATAAATTTAACAATAAACAATGTATCCTGTAGAATAATTGCCCTATACAGGCCTAACCCAACTAACCTGATCTCGTTTATTGATGAACTAGATTCATACCTGGACAAAATACAGACCAATAAAATGGATGTTCTTATTGGTGACATCAACATCAATCTATTAAATGAAAACGATGTTTATGTTAATAAATATCTGTCTGTGCTTGCTAAAAATTTCATAAAATTATAAAGTATTATTACCAATAACTCCTGATACAACAAAAAAATTTGCAACAAAAATTGATTTTAAAAAACTAGAAAACTTACTGCAGCTAGAAAACTGGGATGTAGTATTAAATGAAAACGACCCTCAACTCGGAACCAATATCTTCTTAAATAAGCTTAATAACGTTATTGAAAAAAAAAAAAACCAAAGGGTTAAAATAAAAATTAGGAAATAATGAAAAATCAACTAAATAAACACTTCTCATATGAATTAGAACAAGAATACAAAATTTATAGAAATAAACTAAATAAACTACTGAATAAAACTAAAAATAACTATTATCTTGAACAAATTAAAAACAATAAAAATAATCTAAAAAAAAAATATCAGAAGCTACCAATGAAAGAAATAACAATAAAAATTTCTTACAGATTGCTAACGAAGATGGTGTTGTATTTAATGATACCAAACTAATGGCAAATTATTGTAATAACTATTTTAATAATGTTGGCTTACACATGATTAAAGAAATTGACACTTCATTAACAATTAATGAAAATATTGAAATAAATCCCAATTCCATGTTTCTCAATCCAATAACAGAAAATGAACTCATAGAGCATATTTCTACATTGAAAAATAACACTTCCCCTGGCATAGATGGAATAACCCTGAAATAATTAAACAGATCCACCAATTCCAACCCCAAATTTTTAACCAAAATTAAACCAATTTAAAAAACCCCCAAAAAATAATCACCTATCAGTGTAATAAACAGCTTTGGAAAGATCTTTGAAAAATGTCTAAAAACACGCTTAGTACAATTTTTTGATGAAAATAAGATTATACATAATCACCAATATGGGTTTCGCGCCGGTATAGCTACTACTGATGCCATGTACAATGTTATTACAAGTATTACAGAGGGACTTGATAAAAACGAAAAATGCATTGTAGTGTTTTTAGACTTGGCAAAAGCATTCGACACTGTTGACCATGCAATACTTCTTAACATACTGGAACGCTTTGGTATACGTCGTGCAGTGTTGGATGTCTTTAGCAGTTACTTGGCTAATCGGGAACAATGTGTTAAAATAAACAATACCATAAGTGAAACTATGACTATAAGAATGGGGGTCCCCCAAGGAACCGTTCTTGGTCCAATACTTTTTCAAGCTTATATAAATTCATTGCTCTGTTTAAACGGGAAAGCAAAAATTATATCATACGCTGATGATACGGTTGCAATCTTGAGTGGAAACACATGGCTTGAAACTAAAAATTATGTCCAGCAGAGCATGGAAGCAATTAATAAATGGCTGAGTATGTATCGCCTTTCATTAAACGCTAGTAAGACCCACTATCTCGCCTTCTCTATATCAGCAACAAACAGACCTAATTTCTCCAGTATTCCAGGTATGAAAGATGAAATTAAAGAAACAAACGAGGTGAAATACCTGGGCATAATTATTGACGAAAATCTAAGGTGGAACAATCATATTGACTATCTAACAAAAAAGGTGAGGAAGCTAATATACAAATTTTACCAGCTACGACAGTTTTTAGCGAAAAATCTACTGATACTAATTTACAAATCTCTAGCGGAATCACTTTTTCGTTATGGTATTCTGGTGTGGGGGGCAATGTATAAGAATTCTTTACAAAAACTGAACACAATACAAAACTATATTCTAAAAATAATTTTGAAGAAAAAAAGATCTTTCCATACAAACCTTATATATACAGAAGACATTAGTAATATTCGTATATTATATTTTCACAGTGTATGTATGTATGCATTCAAAAATAAAATACTTCAGAATTCTGTTCCAACAGCTTATACCACTAGAAGCACTACAAACGAATTGCTACCCACTCCAAAATTCAACAAAAATGTTTGTCACCGTTTCTTAACTTATACGTTACCCAAAACTTGTAATATCCTACCCCTAGAGGTAAAACATATTAAAAATCATAAAACCTTCTCGAGAGAATCAAAAAAATTCATCTTCGCAAATTACTTCAAATTTATCAAAATACTAGAACATCAATAGTTACACTAACATGATATAAAACCACCATTTAATTCTTTACATTCTGTACACAACTGTAATTTTAGATCAATTAACATTACTTTGTAGCACAACACAAGTGTTAAGTCACATAGGTGCTTTCTCTACACAATCTATACCCTGTCCCCTATATATTGTTTGTTTTCATTCATACTTGTTTGTTTTATTATTCTTTATTTTTATGTTATTAACCTAATTTTTTATCATACTTGGTATATTTTTTTTTTCTTATTCTGTATCACTGTATCATTTTGTGTACAATAAATAAATAAAAAAAATACTGTTTGAGGCTTTCGACAGCACCCCTGTACAATTGTGGTTTAATGTTACTTGAGTAAAATAAAATATTGATCCTGGCTGTGAATTGAGTATTTTATTCATTGTAGTTACGTAGCTTCTCGTAAACATAGTTATTGTGCAGTCAGCACCCAGGTTCGAAACCCAGTCAAGGGCAATTAAAGCCTGCCCTCTTGGCCCCGTTGTGTTGGTCAATACGGACCCCTGGAGTGTTTCATTTCTTCACTGAGACTGCCCCGAGCAAAGTGGCCTTCCCACTATAAGTGAAGGTGGCGCCCGAGGCAAATCCGAAACTAGTGAGAGGCGCCAAAGTTCACTAGCAGAGGGAAAATACCCTTACACTTTCATACATTTAAAAGATTCCTATTGTTAAGAATCCTTATTTATCTTGAATAATGATATAATCTATTGGTTTAATATGGAGACACTTTCAATTAGACAAATTTTAAAAGTGGACAATGTGGTCCCAGGCACAAGAACCAAGTAAAAGGACAAACCAGAAACATTTGAGGATTACATGCTGAAAAAAAGACCTACGACATATTTGGAAATACCAAGAAAAAATTAAACACTTTGGGCACACTCTTGACTGACGCAATATAATATTCTGAATTTAAGGAAGGGGTTCTTTATTTAAAACTAACCAAAATTAAATAAGAAATGAGTGAAAATCGTTCACGATTTTGCACCCCAGGGATTTTTTACTGGACTCTGGAGAACAATCAAGGTTTAAAGACCATATCACATCATTGAAAAAATCTAGCATCAGCAAACCTTGCTTAAACCAGCTGATGTAAGAAATTTATAATTTTCCTTGATAGAGTCCCATATCAAGTATTGTGCAGCCTTCTGGGGGTTTTGTAGTCAGAATTCATTGGACTATGTATTTGTTCTACAGAAAAAAGCCATTTGATAGATACTTATGTGAGGCAAAAGCAAGGGACCATGGCAAACCACTGTATTTCCATAAAAATACCAACAGTCATTATTTTTACCCAACTGCACGATGCAAAGGAGGGTAATGTGTTTATCAGCCTATGAATGTATGTATGTTTGTTCCTTTGTGGTGCTCCAGAGACCAAACGCGTGGGCCGTTTTGATTATTCTTACTTCAATCGAATTGTCTTAATCTCGCGACAGTAATCAAAATTCAATATGGAGACAACCAGACGCCATATTGTAAATAATCCTAACTTTCTCAGAAAATTTTAATAAAAAAACCCTCATTCTAAAAGCTTATTGTGACCTGCAGGAATATTATAACGAAAAATTGTAGGTCCTAACTCAAACGTAATAAAAATCAACTCTTATTTTTAACTTGTATATACAGTGTGACCCATTTAAAATGGAACCACCCCTGTAGAATACGCATTTTTCAAACAATCTCAAAAAAAAAATATTAAGTATCGAAAACTATTTTGACACAAATTTTCATAACTTCAGTTTTATTTCCAAGGCACACTATGGTTTTTTTTCTTTGTCAAAAACGGCAAAAGTTTATTAGGCAATTTTTGTTTTCAAGCTTGACTACACCACTGGATTCGTAGTGGTTATATAAATAAAAACCATCAAAATTTCATAAAAAAATATTGGTTAACAACGAAGTTACAACAACTTCAATTTTGGAAACAAAGTATTTGATTATAATTTAGATTATAGACATATTTAAAATATGGCAACACCGTCGATACAAAGTAGAACACCAGTGAACTTGTACAGTGAAAATCCAAAGTCAATAGCTCATTCCGTTCTACAATTATAAGAATGAGAGAATTATGAGAAGGCTCGTGGTGGAAGCGATTAAGTATTTATTCAACAATAAAACGTCATTAAGCAAATACTAAAACTAAAATAAACATTACTGTAAAATTAAATATTTGAATTTTTGTGGCTTCTACCAAACCTCCATTTAGTTCAACTCATTTATCGTATCTCTTCCGAATATTTTTTACACTATTTCTTATGTGTTGAGGTGTAATTTCGGCAAAAATCCAGTTGCGTAGTCAGATTTTTATTACAAAATCGCTTCAACCTCAAATCACTCACATTACCATACTTTCAGGAGTTATAACTGTAGAACGGAATGAGCTATTGACTTCGGATTTTCACTGTACAAGTTCACTGGTGATCTAGTTTGTATCGGCAGATTTTTAATATGTCTATAATCTAAATAAAAATTATAATCAAATACTTTGTTTTCAAAATTAAAGTTGTTGTAACGTCGTTGTTAACCAATATTTTTTTATGAAATTTTGATAGTTTTTATTTATAGCGACTACAAATCCAGTGGTGTAGTCAAATTTAAAAACAAAAATTGCCTAATAAACTTTTGCCGTTTTTGAGATAAAAAAAAAACCATAGAATGCCTTGGAAATTAAACTAAAGTTATGAAAATTTGTGTCAAAATACAATTTTTGATGCTTAATATTTTTTTAAGATTGATTGAAAAATGCGTATTTTACAGGGGTGATTCTATTTTAAATGGGTCACACTGTATATATGTCTGCTTTGTTATCTTTTTAGGACCGGTATTTTCACCTCTGGTTATCCTATGAATAAATTAACCAGCGGTTAGAATATGCTTTTGTTTAACGTGTATTGATAAAGCAAAATCACACTCTAACCATTGGTTAATTTATTCCTACGATAACCGGAGGTGAAAATACTGGGCCTTAATGTATTTTATGTCTTCCCATTTTATTTATATATCTTATTTTATACTTGTATACTTTCAGATTTGATACTGTGGAACTTCCACTTGTTATTGTTTGGCTTTGTCAATAAGGCACAAAAATGTTGTTTTTTTTATTGGTGCCCCTTTTTACCCATTTAAAGCACGCCTCAGCGTGTTTAAATCGAACTTTAAAAAACGCGCGTTTTTTAAAGGTAACCATGACAACATCAACAAATCGAGAAACGTGAAGTCTAAATGACAAATTTTTGATTATTGATCTGTCAGGAGTACCTTGTAACGTCAAATAAAATATTACTCACAATTCGTTCATTTATATGTGCTCCTCCATCCATTTGATGAACTTTTCATATTCTTTTTTATATATATCACTGGATTTTCGCGGTATTAACCGCGATTCTGCCTCACTATTCAAAAAATCGATATTAGAATCATTCATTTTTGAGCTCTGGTGACAACAAATATTGATCTTTGGTAACAAATTGCAAATGAATGTTTTTCTCATTTCCATGACAACGAAAGGTATACTGATGTCACATCACGAATTCAACCTTCTTGCATTATTAGTTCTTATTTCTATTTTTTGTAGTAATAATACCAGTATATATGATTTCAAAGTGCACCAATAAAAAAAAATAACGTAAAGTATTCGTGGATAACTGGTCTTAAAAACACTTGCTCTATTTCAAGCACTCCGGCTGCGCCGTCGTGCTCGAAAAATCGCGCGTGTTTTAAAGCCCTTTTTATCCACTTATACTTTAATATACTATAGGGCACTGTAAGTAGTCTTTTCTAGTACTGATGAGGCTCTTAGAGTGCTGAAGAATAAACGAAATATTGATAAAGCTAGAAAAATATTTATTGATGCTGACCTAATCCCTCGACAACTGCAACACCTTCAGAAAGTCAGAAAGAGGTTTTCATTTAAGTATGTGGGAGGTATTCCGCAAGTCCTGACAAAAAACCTGTAGAATTGTCCAAACTGAGCACTTAACCAACAACTACACTGTTACTATCAGAATACCCGAGGCCTTAATATGAAAACAGCAGAATTTCTTCAATCTCCCTCATTATCTGAATTCCACATAGTAGCACTCACAGAAACCTGGCTACAATCTAACGTTAACAGCTCCGAACTTTTTGGAGAAAACTACTTTGTGTTCAGAAGTGATCGTTATCTGGGAGCGAACAATGTAACTCGTGGTTGTGGTAGTCTGCTGGTGGCTGTGTGCAATGACTGTGATGCAATTGAACTTAATCTCACGCAGTTTTGTGACTGTTTTTACAGCATTGACATAATTGGTGTTAAAGTAATATACTGGTCTTTCAAAGAGTTTCATAGAGAATAAAAGAGGCCACTCTCGGATTCCCGGAATTCTTTACTTTAATAATGTAGAATACAACAATCCTAAATACATTGCCAATGGCTTTGCAAAATTCTTCAGCAGCGTCTACACAGCCTCTGACACACATTTTGATACGAACGAAACAATAGTTTCAAACAGACCTGTGATTAGTATGAACTCCGTGAATGATTGCAAAGTTATATTTGCTCTAAAAAAGTTGTAAGTTAAATTTACCATTGGCTATGATAGAATCCCAAGCTTTTTGGTCAAAGATTGTGCTAACATTCTTGCCAAGCCTCTCCATATAATCTTCAATACTGCACTAAAGACAAGCACATTTCCACAGGTTTGGAAAAAAAGGAAAGTAATTCCTAGAGATAAATGACATGAAGAACTTTCGACCCATCACATTGCTATTTAAGTTTACGAAGGGCTTTGAGGTATGTATATAAAATAAAATTTCTCCTAAGGTACAAAATATAGTAATTTCCGAACAACATGGCTTTATTGCAAAAAGATCCACTATTACTAATCTAATAACATTTACACAAACTATAGGTTGTGCCTTGGAAAATTAACTTCAGGTGGACACAATATATACAGATTTTTCAAAGGCCTTCGACAAGCTGGACCACACTATACTCATTTCTAAACTCTATGAAATTGGTTTTGATTCAAGTCACTACAATTATTTTATTCTTATCTTTCGAATCAATCTCAATTTGTTGAGTATAAAGGACATGAATCTGAGGAATACAATGCCACCAGTGGCACACCATATGGAAGCAACCTTGCTCCTCTACTGTTCTCCCTGTTCATCAATGACATAGGAATGAGTATGAATAGTGAAATTTACTATTTGCCGATGACTTGAAAGTTTTTCGTGTTATAGAGTCACCTAACAACAGTCGAATACTACAAAACGATTTGGATAAATTAGCCATCTGGTGCCTTTCAAACAAATTACCACTCAATTTAAAAATGTAAAATTCCCCTTCTTCAGAAAAACACATCATTCTTGATCACAATTATACAATAAATAATCACTTGCTAGAAAAAACCGATAGTTGCAAATACTTGGGAGTATACTTTGATACCACTCTCATTTGCATTCCACATAGAGAAAAGTGTATGTATCTGCTGTGAAAAGAATGTTAGTGCTTATATTTAGTAACTGTAAAGTCTTCAAAAACATGGAAAGTTTTATCACACTCTCTTCAACTCATTTGTCAGATCCCGCCTAGAGTCTGGTCACCTATATACACTACACACATACAATCTCTCGAATCCGTCCAACGACAGTTCATGATAACACGTCATTTACAAACTTGATGATGTCTACCACAGTCAGGGAATAGATAATAATATTATTAAAGCGTTTTCATTTTCTTTCTCTCGAGGACAGAAGAAATGTTTTCCTTTTCAACATATTACGCTTGCATATTCATTTACAAACGGTAAACAGTCTTGTCAACTCACCCAAACTACTATCTCAACTAGACTTTCATGTACCAAGAATCAACAGTAGAAATGAACAATGTTTTTACTTACCAACACCAAGAACAAACAGAGAAGTGCTTATGATCTATAAAATGTTACCACCATGCGACATACCTTCGACTATTTTACATTAACGTTCAGTTTGTGGTATTTATTTAATTTTAAATATTATATTATACAGGAAGTTTTATGGATTATGATCAGGCGACTTTTTCAGGAAGACCCGTATTCAACATTTTTATAATTTGTAATTAGTAGCACTCTAGATATCATTCTCCAAATTTAATATTTTCACTTAAATTTCATTAAATTTTTTACTTTTTTAATAGGTACCGCCTTCCCTATAATATCTCGAAATTATATCATATTGCATGATTTTTATAGTTATGAGCAAGACATCTCCCAAGCAGCATTATAGTGACAGAAACTGATCTGCAACTTCGACTCGTCGGTTATCACTTAATCACTACAAATTATAATAACCTTCAAAATTCACCATTCCGCGCGATGACGAAAGCTAACCCAAGTTTTCTCAAATTATTTATTGTGGCTTACAAAAAGTTTGTTCAACTTGTTACGTGAAACATGAATGATTTTATTAAATATGAAATGGGTTATGCGTTTTCAATAGACAATTTTCCGTGATTTTGAAGTAACCGTGGATTGGTCCGAGCGATGACGAAAACTAACCTATCTTTTCTCAAATTATTTTATTGTGGCTTACAAAAAGTTGTTTTACCTGTTACGTGAATGATATTCATTCAAAATAAAATGGGTTATGCGTTTTCAATAGACAATTTTTCTTGATTTTGTATAAAAAGGTTAATTTAAATAGATCGGATCTCTGACTTGTGCACCTGCTTAATATTTATACTTTAATTGTTAATTCTGTTTGCTTAACTGATCATTGTTATAGTTATTCTAATCCCAATTGGAACAGCAATAAAAATAAGAGCACTACGAGGAGTGTTCATATGCACTGCCCGGCAAATGGGAAATTTATATACTACCAGTGTTTTTACTTTCGAAGCATTCCTGGTACAATCATAAAAAAGTTCTGTCGTGTGGAAGAGAATTCCTTCTCAAAACTTTTTATGTCGGTCCAATTGGGATTAGAAATACTATACTTGATTATTGTTGATTAGAGCTGCATACATCCACTATACTTGCTACATGTCCTTTTTTAACAATTAATGAACGTGTACCTGCAATTTCGAGGTTGAAACTTTGAAGTGACAGGTTATAATAGCCCGACGTGTTCACCCCTTTCAAGGGTATAAGACCTATTGTAATTTTTAGGTTATAACTTTGATGTGGTGAGTCATAGACCTGCGACGTTGGTGCCACTTTCCAGTGGAGGAAAAGTTAATAATTTAGTTCCACTGGGCACCTTATGATGGGAGGAGCTTTATAGTGGTATATTTACACTTTCTGCCACTTTAAAGTTATATTCTCCAAAAGCCGCCATATTTACAGGAATATGCTGAGTCGCCATTATTAGCGAAATGATCGAAATAATCAATAAAGATTTATTTGTCACCAGCACTGCATCAAACATAGTAATTTGTTACGTAAGTATTTGTTTAAAAGATTGATAAAACAATGATTAGCGAAATGATCGAAATAATCAATAAAGAAACTTCAATCGTTAATTATCCCTATCAAAGTATCCAAATTCAATATATTACTTAGCGTTGTCATTATATGTTATATTTTATAGTTGACGAGGTTAGAAATGAATCAGGCAAAATGGAAGAATGAGGAACATTTATCACAAAATATGTTGCTGAACAGAGATCGAGCTACATATCATTTACACAAACGCAGTCAGTTGTTTAACGTGTAGTGTTGGCCACTACATATCCACGTTTTTGCGAGGTGACCACAACGTGGTTGGAATGTGGCTATCTGAGATCCAGGAACGTAGATCGGAACGTAGCAGCCACCAAAAAAGTGTTCCCCATTTTGGTAGCCGCCACGTGATAGAACCGTGTATATTACGTGGCAGTGGTTGTGGTCAAACACTTCAAAGTTTTCCAGAATCGTGACCGCTATGTTCTGTCTACTTAAAGTGCTACTTGGGCTCTCCGTTTTTTTTTCCGTTCGAGGTCGAATAATGAGAATAAATTATATACAGTGTGTTTCACTTCTCATGGGAACATCCTCTACAGTATTTTTTTCCGTAGAATCATGTAATTTTCAGGATTGATAGATACACTGAAAATATACTCACTCATCCTACGTGATATACACAGCATGCCAGCAGTGATAGAACCACCTGTTTTTTTTGAAAATTATATTAGGGGGCAAAATAGACCCAAAATTACTTCGAATTGGTGTTCAAGATCCCCGAATTATTACTAATACGCCTGTTTTCTGGAAAATTTTCGGGCCTGAAAAATCTGAATTTGTGTCAGGAGCAACCCCGTATCTTCTGTAATTTTCAAGGTAGAATCGTCAAATTTGCAGGATCGATAAATACACTGGAAATGTACTCACTGACCAAGAGGGGTCCCTCTAAGAAATATACACGCTGGGTGCTATGAGAAGTGAGATAAATTCGGATTTTTTAGGACTGAAAATTTTTGAGGAGACAGGTGTATTAGTAACAATTTGGGGATCCTGAAAACAAATACGAAGGAATTTTTGGCCTATTTTGCTCCCTAAGTTAACGTAATTTTCAGGTAAAAAGGGTGATTCCATCGCTACTGGTTTTCTTGATGTTCCTCTTTCGTAAGTTCAATACTTATAGGTGTTCATATGTATTGATTCGAAATAGTTGCTATCACGGCGTTTGATAGTGCAACCCATTGGCCGCAGCGGAATACCTGTTCTTCCATAGAGACAGTTGATGAATACTGCGAACAAAATAACAAGGGCGAAATTGTTTTCGATTAACATAGATATTTAGATTAGATTATATTTTTTATTGGTCAAACTATTACACCTTAGTGCTATGACAAGTCATTAATATAGTTACATACAATATAAATGTAGTTACATTTGAAATATAGTTATAGTAGGACAGTGAATGATTAGTATAAAAGGTATACCGAGCACAAAATAAATAAATACATAAGTAGAACAGTAAATGATTAATATAATTGTATAATATATAAATATACAATCAAAGATATAGAGGTGCCTAGAGATAGAATACATTGACAATAATCATTAATCATTCGGTGAAGCTGAAGTCAGGCATATCATAGTAACAATGGTTTTTTTTAATTTCCTTTTGAAATTAGTGAGGGTTTCATTTTTATTGATTGAGGAAGTGATAGAATAAATAGAATTTATTAATCCATAAAATTCTATAATTAAATGGTGTAGGACATGTTAATATTAAGTACATAAAAAGATATTTTACAATAAAAGCATGTGTAAAAAATAGATAAAATACAATACAACAAATATCAATATAGTTAAAAGCTCATTGAGTATCAGAATAAAAAGAAAAAATAATTAATTAGGATCTATTCCTGCTCAAAAACTCATTCACTGTGTAGAAAGTTTCAGATACTAAAAAATCCTTGCATTGTCTTTTGAATTTTTCGTATGAATTAATCAGTTCGCTGGGAAGTGCGTTAAATATTTTTATAGCAATGAAGTGGGGCGATTTCTGGTACATTGCAGTTTTATGTCTAGGTATGTCCAAGTTAATGTGGCGTGTTTGATATTCATGCTGTTTTTGGCAAACATTATTAATATCGCTCTTAATAAAAGTGAGGCATTTCAAAATAAATATTCCTGAAAAGGTTAGAATTTGTTTTTTTTTAAATGTATTTCTGCAGCTTTTCCTATAACTCAGTTGAAAAATAAGTCTGATTAGACGCTTTTGAGCAATGAATACTCTTTCCCAATTACTTGATGAACCCCATGCCATAATATTGTATGATATATGGCTATATGCAAAAGCATAGTACAAGTCCATTAAACCTTTTTCATCCAAATATGGTTTCATTTGTAGTATGGCGTAATATGCTTTATTGAGTTTCGTACAGACATGATTCACTTGAGTACTAAAGAAAGCTGAGGTCAAGATAGGTTCCTAACAATTTTGCATCTTTAGTAAAAGACAGATCCTCAGGTAATTGGAATAGTGAGGGAATCTCACGACGCAGATAAAAATTGATACATTCTGTTTTACCTTTATTCAATATTAGTCTATTGCGTGAACACCAAGCCGCCATCTCATTATAGGTAACTCTAATGTGTTTTTGTAGCTCCTCTGGGGTAACTGCTGATACAGTTATGGTTGTATCATCCGCAAACATGGTAATTTGTCCTATGCTGATATTTCTCAGTAGATCATTAGCAAAAATTAAGAAAACAAGTGGTCCCAAAACTGATCCTTGGGGAACACCCAGGGGGACTTCATGGCTTTCTGATAATTCATTTTCGATTTTCACCAATAATTTTCTGTTAGTTAAATAGCAATGTATCCAATCCAACATGACTCCTCTAATCCCGATAGAGTATAATTTTTCGAGAATAAATTTATACTGTCAAATGCTTTGGACAAGTCAAACATCAATGAAGCAACATACTTCCCACAATCTAACTCGTAATATACGTAGTCCAAGAGGTGGTATGTTGCTGTTTCTACAGATCTAGATTTTCTGAAACTGTGCTGTGATACAGATAAAATGTTATTCTTTTCAATGAAGCTTATTATAATATCAATTGCCGCTCGTTCAAGAATTTTGGATATAGCTGGTAAGAGTGATATTTGACGGTAGTTATCTACTGAGTGCACATCACCTTTTTTGAAGAGAGGAAAAATAAGGGCAACTTTCATCAAATCAGGAAATGTTCCGGATTGTAACGATAGGTTGACGAGCCATGTTAATGGTGATAGAATGGCGTCAGCAATAATTTTAATTATTTTTGGGGAAATTTCATCAATTCCCTTAGAATTTTTATTTTTTAAATTTTTTATTATATTCAATATGTCATGCTCATGCATGAAGGGAACAAAAATGCTTGATAGTACTCTGTCAGAGACAGTGCATGAACTAGCTATCTTTGAACCGAAAAAGTCAGTGATTTTTTGTTGGCAATTCGAGGTAAAATAAGATGCAAAACTGTTTGTCAACTCCTTAGTGTTAGAAATTTGTGGCTGCCATTGTCATGCAAAGAAATTGCTTTAGCCGATTTATTATTTCTACCTAGGTTTTCATTTATGATTTTCCAAGTTTCTTTAATTTGATTTTGTGAATGCTTTATTCTTTGTTGATAGTAATTATTCTTAGCATTTTTTAGTTGAGCTCTGTACTGTTTTTTCTTTGCTTTGTAAACGTTTTCGGCATTGTCCAAATTAGTGAATGACATGTAGAAGTGAAGTGTGTTCAATATACCCCTACTTTCTGCTAAGTCGGATGAATACCATTTTTTTATTGCTGGAGTTGTTTTCCTGCTTTTTCTAATTACTGGACAACTAGCATCAAAACACTATTTGACATTTGAAATAAATTCCACGTAGGCCTCATTTAAGTCTGACATGTTGTAGAAGTGAGTCCACTCGATTTTATTCAGTAGATACAGTAGATGACTTATATTATCAGATCTTAAATCCCGTGTGGTATACTCATTTACGTTCTCAGAATTAATTGCTATTGGAGATAAATCTTCGCATTGAAAAAGGTGTGCAAAATGATCGCCTAAGTGTGCATTTACTACATCACATTTAAATGAGACAGTAGAAATATTCGTTACCAAATAGTCAATGGTGCTAGTGTATGTAACACCATTGACATCAGTAAAAATGCGAGTAGGCTGGTTTGTTGTTATCTCAAGTTGGTATGATTGCAAAATATCTTTTAAAATTTTGGTTTCAATAGAAATTGGTTTATCTTGATGTATATTGAAATCGCCAGTTAAAACAATGATTTTGAATTTTTGGTATAAAATATTAATGGCGAATGTTAGTCGTTCTTCGAATATTCGGATGTCACCTGTGCCGGGTCTGTAAACTGTCAGAATGGCAACTTGCTGGTTACCAAAGAAATGACTTACCCCACATATTTCAAATTGACATTCAATGGAAAGGTGTTTTATCTCTGAAATCTCATTATACATGTGATTTTCCTTAGAAAAAATAGCGGTACCACCATGAATGTGTTCAGATCTAGAAAAATATGATATGAGCCTGTAACCAGGAATAGTAACATATTCCAAATCATTGTTCATAAACCAGTGTTCACAAATACAGAAAACGTCCACATTATATTGGTCTAGTATTACTTCGACATCATTCAATTTCTTGTTCAAACACTGTATGTTGATATGTAAAAGAGTATTGTTCATAGTTCTTTTGCCCTTGTCCTTTGTTATATCAGTTTGAATTACATCCAATTTGCCAGCTGGCATCGTCTTGTTGGCATAGGACCTGGCACTCACTGATGTTATTCAACACTGCAACCAAGCTATCCATCCCAGTTCCAGTGGATTGCATGTTCTGCAATATCTGAAAGTACTTATTGTCTATGTTGAGTACTTGGTCTTGGTCCAAAACCACTTTTGATGTTTCTGCGGCTGGATTGTATTCTGATAGTTGTGGTTTCGCAGTTTTTGTTGGTGGACAAGATTTGTCATTGGCTGGTATTGGGGTAGTCATTTCTGGTGATTCCTTGAGTCTAAAAAGAGCTCGGACGTCTGTCCGTTGTGGTGTCATCACCATCAATAACATTTCTTATTCTATATTTCTCATAATATAGCTTAAAATCAAACCTTCTGAATCCAACCCCTCTTGGCCAGAAAGAGGGAGTATAGAACTCGTCTTTGAGATTCAAATCTCCCGCAACCATAAAGTTGCTAAATCTGCTGCCTTCAGTAGTCCTCAGTTTCTTAACGATAGATTTTTCCCTTTCCGTTTTTGTTCCCAGATATTCACTTATGTCCTCTTCTGTTACATCTTTGGGGATTCTGTTGAGAAATAGCCATACTTTTGGATTTTCACCTCTGAATTTTTGAGTGTTTGTATTTGCTTGTCCCACCAGTCGTTTTCTTGTTTTCTTTTTTCCTTCTATAAGTTCCCATTTTGATCCATTGATATTTTCTTCAGTCCCAAGATCAGAGCTTGCCAAATGTATGATTTCATTGCATTTCTGTTGGATCTGAATTTCCATAATTTCTTTAGATAACCCATCTAGTTTCACCTTTGAATCCCCCTGTATCTTGGAGTTTCCTGCTTCATTATTTACCTTGAGTACATTGTCCTTCATATTAGTGTTTTTATGTGCCTTTATTTCATTGATTTGTTTCAAGGTATTAGTTTTTGTAGTATGACCCGTTTTTCTTGTATTGGTGAGAGTTTTTATTGGGCTGTCAACATGTTCATGGTGTTTATGAATCATGGAGTTTTTATTATCTCGGAATATTTTATCTTCTAATGTAATTATTTTCTCATTCAATAATGAAATTATATTTTTTTTGTCATTGATTATGATGTCTTTGTCTAAAATTATCTGCCTTAGTAACTTGTTTTCTTTGAGAAAGGATTCTTCTGTTAGGTAGGGTACATCACCATATTCATGAGAGGATTCCTTCAAAGCTTCATCACAACAAAATTTTATTCTTCTTGCACAACTGTTATGATATGGAGTTTTGCACTTCACACACTCAAGACCTGTTAAGACATTATTTTTACAATATTTACATACTTTCTTCACCTTATTTGACCCCACACTTTCAGTTGCGGCCATCTTGGATGGCATTATTATCGCGATATGTATGAGTTATATCTTCTTGTCATTTCTAGTCTTTGGTTTGGTGCTCTAATATTTTCTTTGTTCCTAGTATTATAAGAATGGTTGTTTCCATTTGTAGTATACTTTCGTATGTGTATTAAATTGCAGTATATTACACATGATTGGTAGAGTTAATATATTGAATTGAACAAACCAATGCTTACAGCTCTCCATTTGAACTGTTCCAGCTAGGGCTGTGATTGCTCGTTTTGAATTGTAAATATTCTCGGGATATGAATAGATGTGCCCCAGTTTATCAATCTATGAGTTAATAAACTATGAAACATTGCAAGATAAGCGGTATAGGCAGCTTCATTACCAACTTTATTTTTTATCTGTCTGATTGCATAGACCTTGCTTGATAGATTTTTCGCTAGTTTATCAATATGAGGTCTCCAAGTTAACTTTGAGTCAATGGTTATGCCAAGAGACTTTACATTGTGTGAGGGATTATGTGACAATGAGAACATAACTGATTGGGTCTTGCTTCTATTCACACTTAGGCTATTCGCATTGAACCAGTCCGTAGCTTCCCGAATAACTCGCTTTTCTAATTCATAAGATTCTTCATCCTTGTTTTTCCGAATGGCAAAGGTGGTGTCATCGGCGAATAGCATTGTAAACGTTGACATTGAATTTGGCAAGTCATTGATATAAATCAAGAAAAGTAGTGGACCAAGGACACTACCTTGTGGAACACCATTCAAGATCGTATGCATGCTACTGAGTTCTTCATTGTATGATACACATTGCTTTCTCTCGTTCAGATATGATGTGAGTAGATTGTTTACCATAGTATCTTAATTTTTCCAATAAAATATCACTTTGAAGTGACAATTGTCACTTTGAACTGACAATTGTCACTTCGAACTGACAATTGTCACTTCTAGTAACAATTTTCACTTTGGTATGAGGATTACAATACTCTGGACGGGGTTGTTGATGGCTTTTCTCAGAATAAGTTTCTGTAGTGTTGCAATTTTGTTGATGAGCAGTATGCCCATAAATTGACTGAAAAATAATATTATTTCAGCAGTTGACATCAAATGTCCTTTTTAGTGACAATTGTCATTAAGTGACAATTGTCAGTTCGAAGTGACAATTGTCAGTTCGAAGTGACAATTGTCAGTTCAAAGTGACAATTGGCACTTCATAGTGACAATTGTCAGTTTGAAGTGACAATTGTCACTTTCGAAGTGACAATTGTCACTTCAAAGTGACAATTCCTAATATTTAAAAAAATATTTTGTTGTTGACCCTTATACGCCTTCGTAAACTTCCATATAGTAGTTCAGGATGTTATAGAAAACTTGGATCATCTCATTTGTCTCACGTTGTTCATAGAGTTCATTCCAATTTTCTAATGCTAAGTTATTATGGAATAAAGTTTTGTTCCATAGAAAATCCAAAACCTACACTTATTTGATCAATTTGACATATATAAAAGGAATGCTTCTAAAAGGTAAATATAATAATTACAAATTTATACATTAATTTAACTTCCATGGGAGGTGCATTTAATTTCCTTTGGTCTATTTATAATCTTTCGAAAAGCTGCTGCTTTGCGAAATCCCTTTGTGGCTGTCTGTGAAACCCTTAAAACATATACTTCGCAACGTCCTGGGTAATTACTGGCGATGTGCGTGTTTGCGGACATTAAGCACTCGCCAATAATTACTGGGTCTCTTTTTTGTATCCATATTGAGAAGTCGCAGATCCCCGCAATAACTCCTTGCAACTTCTGTGCGATCGATTCTGGTTCACTGGGCAATAAAACTCTTGGACAATTAAGCAGAGTTTTGATATGATTATTTGATAAAGTGGGGTAGGCTACAAAAAGTGAGACATTTTATATAAATGTCTCCATTATATAATCAATGTTAAATAATTAACATAATTATCATTTTATAGTTTGTCTAGTAGGTGGGAATGTTTGTAGTGGTAAAGTGGGAGCATTTGATGACTGCACGCCTCTTCTGTTGTAACCAAACGCAGCCAATATGATGTGAATCGCAGCATCAATTGTTTTCTTAACGTCCTGCTCTGTTCCTATGCTAGGGTTCACTTCCACCAGATCCATTGCTCCCAATCGTCCTGTGTTGTGCACCATTTCCATTATCTTGATGCCCTCTCTAAGTGTAAGACCGCCTCGAACTGAAAAACCAAAAATATTTCTACGTTCTATACCACCTTTGATAGAATTAATCTATTGTAATAATAAATACATGGAACAATGCTTCAAAATATAGCTCTCTATTTCTGTAAAGTTCAAAATTAGAATAATTTTATTTATGAAGGGTTTCCTACGAAATGAGGCATATTTGGATAATTTTTTTATCCTACCACAATATTCAGGCATTGGGGAGCAATTCTCCTGCGCTGATAAAAAAGTATGGATTTACCTCTACAGAGTAAAAAGAGCTGCGTCAGAAACAAAATTAAATCAAGAGAAAAATGGATCGAAAATGCTGAAGTAATAGTGAAAGAAATCCCAGACGTCCGAATGATTTGAAATTTGGCAGGTGTACATAATTCCGGTGACAATGCATTAAGAAATGTTTGTGAAAAAAAAAACAAGATGGCGGCTCCAAAATGGTGGACGAGTTTTGTGATTATGGTCCGATTCGCTTCAAAATTGGTATCTGAGGGTTTTCGTGGTCGGATATTATGATTCTTTTGTCAAAATTGAAAAACTCAAGATGGCGGCTTCAAAATGGTGGACGAGTTTTGTGATTATGGTCCGATTCTATTCAAAATTGGTATGTGGGGGTTTTTGGAGTCGAATATTATGATTCTTTCGAGAAAATTGAAAAATTCAAGATGGCGGCTCCAAAATGGTGGACGAGTTTTGTGATTATGGACCGATTCTATTCAAAATTGGTATGTGGGGGTTTTTGGGTCGAATATTATGATTCTTTCGAGAAAATTGAAAAATTCAAGATGGCGGCTCCAATATGGTGGACGAGTTTTGTGATTATGGTCCGATTCTATTCAAAATTGGTATGTGGAGGTTTTTGGAGTTGAATATTATGATTCTCCCGTGAAAATTGAAAAATTCAATATGGCGGCTCCAAAATGGTGGACGAGTTTTGTGATTATGGTCCGATTCTATTCAAAATTGGTATGTGGGGGATTTTGGAGTCGAATATTATGATTCTTTCGTTTTCGAAAAATTCAAGATGGTGGCTCCAAAATGGTGGACGAGTTTTGTGATTATGGTCCGATTCTATTCAAAATTGGTACGTGGGGGTTTTTGGAGTCGGATATTATGATTCTTTCGTGAAAATTGAAAAATTCGAGATGGCGGCTCACTGTATATATTGACAACGTTAAAATCTTTGAATGACTTCTAAACTATTTGACTATTAATACAACTGTACACATTAATGATTTGAAAAATAATTACAGTTACTAATAGTAATCACGGAATTAATAGTAGATTAGAACAAATATTAGTTTAAAAATTTAAAAAAACACGCTTTTATAAATAAACCAAACTATAAAGTAGAAAATGAATAATAGTTTAAAAAAACTAATTAACACGCTTTTTATGAAAAACCGAACTAAAAAATAAATAAATAATAGTTTAAAAAAACGAAAAGACACGCTTTTATAGAAAACCAACTAAAAAAATAGAAAATAAATTTTAATAAATTTGAATTAAGAAGAGTGTAAATTTTTTTAATAAATATAAATTAATAATAATGTAAATGAGAAAAAAAATTATTTTATTTAAAAAAAGCGTGGAGTGCTTAATCTGAATTCTTAAAAAGCACCCCACGCTTTTTTTTTATATAAAATAATTCTTTTTCTTATTTACATTATTATTAATTTATATTTATTAAATTTTTTTACACTATTCTTAATTAAAATTTATTTTCTATTTTTTTAGTTTGGTTTTCTATAAAAGCGTGTTTTTTAGTTTTTTTAAACTATTATTTATTTATTTTTTAGTTCTGTTTTTTATAAAAAGCGTGTTTTTTAGTTTTTTAAACTATTATTTTTCATGTTGTGAATAGGCTAGATGTAACTTATGAAAGTATCTGGTAAAAAAAATACCATTATCCCTTTTAAATATTTCACCTACCTGATGTTCCGGTACTTGGTGCTTCCAGAGTATCGAGAGAATCAATATCATAACTGACATGAATTGACCTTTTCTTTTCTGGATCTATCCTATCAAGTGCCATATTGACAACTGAACCTATTCCATAGTTTTCTACATCTTCCAAAAATTCCAATTTCAATAACCAATCGTTCATATGAATCTACTGATCTCAAGCCGATATACGCTACATTTCTGATAGAAATGACAGGTTTTTGCCAGTCCATCCCCGGCAAATAAGGCCAGTAATCCGAAAGTATCTGATGCTAGGAGCGCCATTGGCATTCCATGGACGTTTCCAGTAGGGGAAGTTTTGTTTGTATTCAGGTCAGCATGTGCATCCACCCATAAAATACAAATATCTTCGTTCTTTGCTTTAATGTGACCATCTACACTTCCAACAGCTGAAATAAAGTATGAAATTGAATTTTTCATCCAGTTTTTACGAAGTTTAACCCCATTTGAGAAAGAGCCCGCCAATCTTTAAAATTATCCATTGGTCAAATTCACTGTCAGTCAAAATTCCGGGGAATTGAAATTATAGTTGGTCAAAATCATAGTCTGTTGAAATATATAACTCCATTAATGAAAAACAGATAGTATCGGATACACCAACATTTGTTATTGTATGTATAGATGAAGACTCTGCAGAAGCTCCATTGTTATAACATGAGTGTTAAATGAATTGAGTCATGTCTGACTCCAAAATTGGAAAAGAGGCATTAAGGTAGTTCCGCCACAAGACAGTTAAATTAAGAAATTATTTTCGACGGAATCGAAAAATTTCAAGGGACTTTTCGATTTGAAACGCGAAAAAAAGAATGTTTTGAAGGGGGGCAATTGCCCCCCCAATTGACTCTAGAAAATTTCTTCGTTATAGAAAGTCGGCAACTCAAAAAATTGATGTCCCCGAAAAGCGCAGCAAAAAAAATAATTTCAGACCCCCCCCTCACTAGAAATCATACGTCAAGGAAAAAATTATCGTTTTTCTATAAAACTTCAATGGACTTTTTTGTAGTACTCTTTTTGAACTTTATTTTGGGGGGAAGGGGAGGGGTATCGTTAAAATCGATGGGATCAACTAGGAGAAGGAGTTTTTTTTTTCGCGTTCAGACCCTCAGATGGTCCCCCGTCCTTGTTTAAAAAGTCCCCTGGCACAATCCGCATTTCTCTACGACCCCCCCTTTAGGCTGTGCGCTTCCCCGTGGACTATTTCGAATAACGAGGTAGTTTTGATTATATCTGTCAAACTAGATGGTCAATCATTTTTTTTCACAATATCTGTGATATCCTGCTCTAGCTCCTCCTCGTTTTTCATAAACTTCTTATTTTAGTACTAATGGTAGAATTAATAATGTGCGCTTCCCCGTGGACTATTTTGAATAACGAGAGTAGTTTTGATTATATCTGTCAAACTAGATGGTCAATCACTTTGATTTTTTTTCACAATATCTGCGATATCCTGCTCTAGCTCCTCCTCGTTTTTCATAAACTTCTTAATTTTAGTCTAACGGTAGAATTAATAATGTGCTGTTTGCCTATGCATGGTCCATATGTTACGTGTTAATTGAGTCAACTTCAATTATATATATCTCGGGTTCGGGATGGTGAAACTTGTTAAAATTTTATAGAGGTGTTGGTCACATGTTAAACAATACGTATGCCAATTTAATAATTTCCTAATTCAACTGTCTCGTGGCGGAACTACCTTAATAGGAGAATGCTGCTAGCTGTCATCGGTATCCTTATTTCATCAAAGATGGTCCTTGAATGATTTTTTCCATTTTATTCTACTTTCTATGAACGTATTATTTTCAATAGTAGAATATTCTACAAGTAAAGTAATAGTTTTCTATTGAGTGGAAATATCTATAAATTTCTACGAGATAGATAACTCATTTTTCTTACACATTGAACACGCTGTTTTTTCGTATTTTTAATGGAAAAGCATTAATTAATAAAATAAAATCATCGTAGATCATTATAGTCGCCCCTCGTACACTACATCCGTCAGATAGGCATCTGTCTATCTAACGAATGTAGAGTACAAAGATAGATAGATAAATAAACTAAACAGTTTAATCAATTATAGAAGTGCGTGTGACATTAAATGTAAATTTTACATTGCTAACAATAAAACATAACGACGAGTCAACAAACAATAATTTTTTCATTTTGCAAAATGTATCAGGTAGAAAACAATTGTTATATTTCAAAGGTAGTTTCGGAAGCTACATTATAACATTCCAATTCGAAAGAAAAATACGAACAATAATATTTCAAGATATTTTGTCAGTGGAGAACAAATAAAAAACTGCATGGATATGATGAAAATATTATTTTGGACTACATACTTTCATGAAAAGGTTAGTTTAACTTATAAATTATAAGTTTTTTAAGTTCTAATTCTTGTGTATTGTTGTAGTCTAAATGTCTATCTGACAGATGTCGTATGCGAGGGGCGATTATAATGATCTATAATAAAAGTGTTGCTAACCATAAAACTAGTACTTTTCTTTGCGATTTTCTCTCAATAAACTATTCTCTGTTCCATTAAAAATACGAAAAAATAAAATATTTCACATATTTTCTGTTGAGTAAACCTATCATGAAACTGCTTTAATGAGGCTATAGAGATCTTTTATAATTTGACCATTTTTTAATTTTTGCAAATAAAATTAGAATTTGGAAGATATTTAGAATAGTTTATATAATAATAATAGCTTTAGAATGGCCAACAGTAGAAACCATTTACAGGAAAATTTATGTATATAGTATCAGCAGATACCAAGAAGTTACAAAAGAAAATAATATATAAAAATAAATATATAGAAATTTTTCAAGAAAACATTGACCACTCTGAAATGTCAATTAACCTTTCATATATTTACATCCCAGTAGTTACGATTCTTTTTATAGTTGCTACATAGAAATCATGTCTGAATGTTTTTTGAGAAGGAATCGGAATATTGTTTTCCATATTTTGGGTTCTCTCCCCCTGGAAGTAAAAAATTTTAATTACCTGTTCTAAATTTTCTCCGGTATGTTACTGCGTTTTTAGTATTCTGGGTAAAAATAAACTAAGAAAATTTCAAATTTGTCATTAACGTACTATTTGAAAATGATTTGCCTAAAATATCTCACAACAAAACTTATATTGGAAATTCTAAATAAAAAATATATTTCCGTTGATAACGTTTCGGAAATGTTCCCTTTCTCAAATCCGAATTATTGGAAAATTTTATTACAATTTCAAATTGTACTTGAAGTATTTCGCGATATCTGGACAATTGCTTGTCAAAATCTGATATGCACCGATATATGTTCACAGGATTTTCAATTCAACGTGATCTATTTTGTACGAAATTGAATTGTGTTGAGTTTGAAGTGGTATAATAAACGGATATAAAATTAATCGAGCATATTTTAATAAAAACGAAGCCCAGTTTTTGTAACAATATATGTTTGGCCAATTTTGATCTTCCAATTTTTTTTAATATTCTTGTGTTGTTTTTTAATTTTAATTTGTTGGATTGTTTTATCTACAAAACTTTTTGGATATGCATTATCATCAAGAATGTTTTTTATAAAAATAATAATTTTGTGGAGTTGAGGAAATCAATTCAGCTCTGTCATAAAGTGTTTTGATGACACCTTTCGGGCGAGAAAAATTAGAAACTTATTTTAGTTACATAAATGAAAAGGAATCCGCCATAAAATTCACCAAAGAAATGGGGAAAAACCATCAAATTTATTTTCTAGATGTATCAATTAAAAAATATCCAGATCATTTCGAAACTACTATATTCAGGAAAAAGACACACACTAACAGATACCTCAATTTCAATTCAAATCACCAAATAAGTAACAAAAAGGTGTCATCAAAACACTTTATGATAGAGCTGAATGGATTTCCTCAACTACCCAGAATACCAAAAACGTATGGGGGCAAATTCAGTAACTTGCCCTTCTTAGAACGGATAATTAACATTTTTTACTTCCAGGGGGAGAGAAAACCTAAAATATGGGAAACAAAATTGCTACATAATGAGCGATTTAAGAAAATATTGGTTCTAACTAAATGTAATGTGATCTAGTTTATATTCTGACCTAATACCAATGTAAATGCAAATAATGTAAGGTTCGAAAGATACGTTGCTTTTGTTCCTATTAGTATAGAAGCAAACTAAATAACATACAATCATTTTTGCTTGACATTGTGCAGTATGCTAAAAAATCTACATTCAGAAATCGTTCTCAAAATAATGACATTTTATCTATCACTTGAAAATCATTATAAATTATAGTAAATACCTGAATCTTACAGAGGATGAATTCAAAAACTCTTTGGGTGCATTGAGACCTACGAGGAAATTGACCAACCATGAATTTGATTTTTAAGGAAGTTTTTTTTTCTGTATCAGTTACATTTATGCCAAATTATTTATCACTGGCTACTATAGTAGACACATATTTCTACAGGTACTTCCTCCTTAAAAATGGCTTTATTTCATCTTCAAAGGAATTCTGTTTCATGAACCCTGAATTCAAACCTATTTGATAAAAATTAAAAGAAAAAAAAAATTTTAAAACAATTTTTATTAAACTGCACAAAAAAGAAACCAAGGAGTTCATAAAACCCATAATGTGTAAACCCCAAACCCACAAAAGTGTTGAATATGGCTGCTCTATAGAAGTGTCATCAGTATGATACTATCTATAATCAGTATGTTCTGTTCTTATGCGATTGAAAACCTTGTCGCGACCGAGATTTGTTCCTAATTGGAATTTTTATTTTAAGGGGTAGGATATATAAGGAAATTATGTGACAAGTTTTTAAATCGCATAAGAATATGAACTGATTATAGATAGTATGAGTCTATGTATCATACTTATACTGATGACACTTCTATAGAGCAGCCATATTCAACCCTTTTGTGGGTTTGGGGTTTATGAACACCTTGGTTTCTTTTTTGTGCAGTTTGATAAAAGCTTGTTTTTGATTTTTTTTTTAATTTTAAATTATTTACATCTTTTCAGTTAGAAATATTTTTCAATCTATTCATTTAAAGAAACGCTTCATTGTTGCAAGGTCTCTTGTGCCGGTTAATTTTGTACAATCCAGTTCTTCAATTTGTAGACATAAACCCTACTCAGAGCTACATACGCTTGTCCGGCAATCTTATTGAATTCTGACAAAAGTTGATAATCTACGACCCCAAAAAAAATACACATACCAATTTTGAATGGAATCTGGCCAAAACAAAACACTTCGTCTTCTTGGATCCGCCATCTTGAATTCAAGAATTTTGACAAAGAAATTATGATGTCTGAGCCCAAAAACCCCCACACACCAATTTCTAATGGCATCGGTGGTGGAATCGTCGCCATCTTGAATTCTAACAAAAAAAATCCGCCCCCAAAAACCCCCACATACCAATTTCTCTTGGAATCGGGCTATAACCACAAAACTCGTCGTTATATTGGAGCCGTCATCTTGGATTCATGAATTTTGACATAAAATTCGTGATCTCTGTCTCCAAAAATCCCCACATACCAATTTTCAATAGAATCGAGCCATAATCACAAAACTCGTTCGCCATCTTGGAGCCGCCATTTTGTTTTTTTTTCTCTAGTAAAAATTCCATAATGCATTGTCACCGGAATTATGAACACCTGCCAATCATGTTAATCGGACAACTGGAAGTGGGTCAAAATTCTGTAACGAACCTAGGCCGGACCTGTCGCCTCACGCGTTGCCATCGACAACGATGAGGTCATCCCCGGAGATATTCGAGAACAATCCAGTCACGCCGTGGCATGATAACAACGGTCGATATTGGAAATAACTGGAACATGCTGGGCACCAACCGCCAGAATTGGAAACATCGAGAATGCTGTATCAGAGATAAATAGACAGCCCGCAAGAGGGAGTGGAGAGTCTGAACGAGCCCATACGATCGAGCCATACAGTGGCGAGTAATATAAATTAAGTTGTAGATTAAGTGTGAAATAAATTAGTAAAACCAAGTTAAGTTTATTTACGTTACAATTGGTGTCGGAAGCGAGATTTTGAAAATAAACAAGGATCGTGGAGTGGATAGTCAGAAAATAAATTGATAGACCTTTTGTACGCCCAAAATAGACAGTGGCCCGGTTTTCGCGAAGTGGACAATTGTGCGGAATATAAACTGATACACTGTTCGCGTGAAACAGAAAATAGACAGTGGCCCGGTTTTCGCGAAGTGGACAATTGTGCGTGGGAATATAAACTGATACACTCTTCGTGAAACAGACAATAGACTGGTGGCCCGTGGAAAAGAATTCCGAAGTGAATTTTAACAAACTGATAAACTTTTCGTGTGAAACAGACTGATACCTCGCCAAAGACAAAATGTGTTCAAGAAAAGTAGCCTTGGACTTGAAGGTAGCGGAATTGAAACAGGAATTGGAGGAAAGGAACTGGAAACAACGGGTAAAAAAGCAAGTACTCCAGGAAAGACTTGCAGAAGGACTTATACAAGAAGGTGAGGACCCCGAAACATTTTTATTCGAAGTTCCCGGAGGTGATTTGAGTCCGATAATAGAAAACTTGAAGACAATTCTAGAAATCTGAAGGAAGCTTGAAGAAAATTCTAGAAATCTGGAAGAGAAGCTTCTAGAAAATTCAAGAAGTCTGGAAGAAAATGCTAGAAATCTGGAAGAGAAGCTTCAAGAAAATTCTAGAAATCTGGAAGAGAAGCTTCTAGAAAATTCAAGAAGCCTGGAAGAAAATGCTAGAAATCTGGAAGAGAAGCTTGAAGAAAATTCTAGAAATCTGGAAGAGAAGCTTCAAGAAAATTCAAGAAGCCTGGAAGAGAAGTTCCTGGAAAACACAGAAGGCCTAAAAAAAGAATTGTGTGGTGTGGCTAATTTTCTAGAAGAAAGAATGGGAACCGTTGAGACAGAGATAGATAAAATTAGGGAGCAAATGAACACGGAGGTAGATAAAATCAAAGATGGGGTCGAGGCAGAAATGGACAAAATAAAGGAAACGATCAGTAAGCTGGAAAACGAATTAATAGTGCGCCTCCACAGAGATGGTTAACGAAAATGCAATGTTGGACTTGAGTTTGAACTTGATAAAGTTCAAGAGGGTATAAAAGATGTCAAGGTCATTTCAGAAATGGGGAAGCTTTCCATGAAGCCGCCTCAGTTCGACGGAAAACTCCATGGGCAAATTACCGCCGGCAGTTTGAAGCAGCGGCCAAAGCAAACGGATGGAATGCAGGGGAAAGAGCTGTAGCACTGACACTTGCATTACGGGAGAAGCGACAATATTCTACAAACTCTCACCGCCCAAGAACAGGAGGACTATGATCAGCTGATTAAACATCTAGAATTACGATATGGTCAGGCCCATTTGGAACACGTATACCACTCCCAGCTGAAAAATCGCTGTCAGAAATCGGGCGAATCCTTACAAGAATTTGAAACTGACATTGCACGCTTGGTTCGCCTCGCATATCCAGCCATACCGAAAATGTAATGGAGCGATTAGCGGTTCAGGCATTCTGGATGGACTCCGTGACCAAGAAACCAGACAAGCGTTGATATTAGCTCGTCCAACACATCTCGTAGACGACTGGCACGCGCTTTGAATTCGAAGCAGCAAAACAATGCCTGCAAAGCCAAAATAAAGTTCGAACGATTGAGGAAGACTCACAGGAGCCTGCTAACTTGGAAGCTGCCATAAGAAAAGTGATTAAGGAAGTGTTGCCTGAGAAAAGACAGATAAGATGCTGGGAAATTTTAGAAAATTGACATGTGCGAGCAATGTCCAACATTCATCGACCGATGCAGGAAAACTAAAGAAGGTCGACGAGAAGGGGCAATCGTCGGCATGTGTCCGGCAAGCCCCGGTTAACAACGCATATGTCGCTATCCTTCAACGACAGAACAAAGGTGTCTTCGTAGACGGTCTCATCAATAACGAGCCTTGCACCATGCTGCTAGATACAGGTGCGACTAGGACAATTCTCGGCCTTCCTTTGCCAGAACACCGAACGGATTGAACCGACAACTTGAAGCTACGACAGCAACAGGGGAGCCAGCTACTGTATATGGCGAGCTACCGATTGAAATAATTTTGGGCAGCACTAAAGTGAAACATCAGGCACTTGTAGCGACATCGAAGACGATGCAATCATCGGAATGGACATCATGAATTCCAGAGGGTTTGAATTGATTTCAAAGACGGCGCCTACGGTCAACGGAGAAGAGCTGGTGCTTCATGGGAGAAGTGAGGAGTTGATCCGTGCTGTTGGCTGAAGATGTAAGCGACTCTGAGAGGGCTGAAACCATTCTGGAGGCTCGCCTGGGCGGGAGTGCGAGCAGTGGAGACGTGGTGATGTTCGAGCCCAAACTTCATGATGAGAAAATTGGACAGGGATTGCACTAGGGAAGACCTTGTTGCGGCTGACAAATTTGTAGCCGTAAGGGTCATGAATGTCAATTATTTCCAGTGACCTTGAAGAAAGGAACAATTTTGGGGCACTGCTCGTCAGTTTCATCTGTGATCCGGGCGACGAGGTAACGCATTAGCCAACCCAACAACTTGCCCACAGAACTAGAAAAATTAGTTGCCATCTCTTCCAAAGACATAAAACCAGCTCAACAGCCCAAACTAAGAGATTTAGTCAAAAGTACCAAGACATCTTCGATACCGACAAGGAAAAGGGGTCGAACTAATGTGGTCCAGCACAAGATTGATACTGGAGGTGCTCGACCGATCCGGCAATCAGCAAGAAGACTTCCTCTGCCAAGAAGGAAGAGGCTGACAAAATAGTCAGCATATGGGAAAAGAAGGAGTTATCGAACCATCTGACAGTCCCTGGTCCCTTTCCAGTCGTACTGGTGAAGAAAAAGGATGGATCGACACGCTTTTGTGTAGACTATCGCCAACTTAATAATGTCACAAGAAGGACAGTTACCCTCTCCCAGAATAGATGACACCCTAGACACGTTGGCTGGTTCCACGATTTTCTCGACCCTTGATCTGAAGAGTGGATATTGGCAAGTAGAACTGGCTCAGGAAGATCGAGAAAAGACTGCTTTTACCATCGGCTCAGGATTGTGGCAGTTCACCGTTATGCCATTCGGCTCTGTAATGCTCCCGCCACATTCGAAAGATTGATGGAGACAGTGCTGAAGGGACTCTCATGGAACAGGGTTTCAGTGTATCTCGACGACATAATTGTGGTCGGCAGATCGTTCGAGGACCACGTGAAAACTTGGAGGAAGTATTCCTGCGACTGAGGAACTCCGGATTGAAGCTGAGCCCTAAGAAATGCCATCTGTTCCAAAAGAAGTACGATACCTCGGCCATGTTGTCTCTGGGGAAGGAGTAGCAGTGGATGACCAGAAGATCAAAGCTGTTAAGGATTGGCCCATCCCAAAAGACATTCACCAACTTCGAATTTTCCCTTGGTTTATGCACATACTATCGCCGATATGTGCTGGGATTCGCCAACATCGCTAAACCACTGACCAGGCTCACGGAGGGCCAAACAAAGTTCCAGTGGTCCGAAGAATGTCAAGACTCATTCAGGAAGCTGAAAGAAGCTTTGATCAACGCACCTGTACTGAGCTATCCCCACCCAAAGGGAAATTCATTTTGGATACGGACGCCAGCAACGTGGATTTGAGCTGTCCTATCTCAGATCCAGGAGGGACAGGAGAAGGTCATTGGTTATTTCAGCAAGACGCTTAGCAAACCAGAGCGCAATTACTGTGTCACCAGGCGAGAGCTGTTAGCTGTTGTAAAGGGAGTGGAGCACTTCTACAAGTACGTGTATGGAAGAAGATTCCTGTTGAGAACTGACCATGCAGCTCTCAAATGGCTCTTACAGTTCAAAAATCCTGAGGGTCAAGTAGCACGTTGGATCGAGAGACTCCAAGAATTCGATTTCGAGATCGAACATCGAGCCGGAACTAGCCATAAGAATGCAGATGCCTTGTCGCGAAGACCATGTCCAGATGATTGCTCACATTGCCGACGAGCAGAAGAGAAAGAAGCAACACTTTGTAGAACCGCGGCAATGGATGACAACTGAATGACAGCAAGATCCAGAAAGACCAAGAGAAAGACCCGACCTTGGCTTAGTTGTCAGCTGGAAGAAGGGCAATCGAAGACCATCATGGCAGGAAGTCGCAGGTTACTCGCCGCTGTTAAGTCCTATTGGGCACAATGGAACTCTCTTATTCTGACAATGGGATCCTGAAACGTGTTGGGGGCCGATATTGGTGGGGAAGACAGACGCCAAATAATTGTTCCCAGGAACAGAAGAGAGAAGTGCTGCGGAAATCCATGATGGAGTCGCTGGAGGACATCTGGGAGTGACGAAGACCCTGCAGAAAGTGAGGCAACGGTTTTACTGACCAATTGTCAAGCTGACGTCCAGGACTGGTGCAGAAAGTGCGCTGTATGCGCTGCTAGCAATGGACCTCGAATACGACCCAAGGCCCCGATGCGTCAGTACAACGTAGGCAGCCCGTCTCGAGAGAATCGCCATTGACATCGCCGGCCCGTTTCCCGTATCCGACCACGGAATAAATACATCCTTGTGGCAATGGACTACTTCAGTAAGTGGGCGGAAGCCTATGCCCCGCCCAACCAGGAAGCCATCACCGTCGCCGACGTCTTGGTGAAAGAGTGGATATGTCGATTCGGTATTCCAATGGAGCTGCACTCGGATCAAGGCAGAAATTTCGAATCCAACCTTTTCCAAGAAATATGTCTACTGCTGAACATCCGCAAGACAAGAACCACGGCCCTACATCCGCAGTCCGATGGAATGGTGGAACGGATGAACAGGACGATCAACCGCCACTTGTCCAAGGTTGTCTCTGACCATCAAAGAGACTGGGACCAGTATCTTCATTTGTTCCTGATGGCCTATCGATCCGCAGTACACGAGTCAACCGGTCAAACTCCTGCTAGTATTATAATGGGCCGAGAACTGCGACTGCCTTGTGACCTGAAGTTTGGGATACCGCCAGGACAAGACACTGCGGAGAGGACTACGCCAGCAAACTTCGGCAGAGAATGGACGACATCCACGAACGAGTCCGGTTGAACATCCAGAGTGCCAGCGATAAAATGAAGAAGACCTATGACATCAAGGCCGACGCTGGAGGATTTAAGGTTGATGACCTGGTTTGGCTGTACAACCCCAAACGTCGTCGTGGACTATCACCAAAGTTGCGGAACTCGTGGGAAGGCCCGTATAAAATCGTGAAAAGGATAAACGACCTTGTGTACCGAATCCATAATCCACCCCGAGGGAAACCAAGGGTCGTCCATTTCAACAGGTTGGCCCCTTACGCTGGAAACCATGACCAAGTTCGCACCCTCAAGCCACCGGAGGATGATATGACGTTCGAGAAGTTTATGTCCTTGTATTCAAACGGGCAGAAAGTTCTACATGGGGTTACTAGAGAGGAGTCACGAGACCTTCGAGTGCCTGTGACTACGCACTAGCGACTGTGTGGCAGAAGATCTTCGAATGTCCAGGGCATCGCCGTAGTGTTCTCCAAGAAATTTGGTCAACTCCAAACACTGCGGAGCAGAATCCAGAAGTTGGTGGGTGCTACAGTTGAAGAAAGACCAGAGAAACATCTACTACCTAGTTACCAAGAGGCATTCCCAAGATAAACCGTCCCTATGAAGATGTCTGGAAGAGTCTCACCAAACTAAGAGATACTATGGTGGACCAGAATCTGGTGGATCTAGCAATTCCAAAATTGTCCTGTGGTATTGATGGGTTGGACTGGAGAGTCATAAGAAGTATGCTGGAGGCGATATTCAGATCCAGCGGCGTCAAGATTTTGGTTTGCTGTAACCCTCTTCCACGACCGATCATGAAGACCGTGGAGTGTTACTTCCATCGAACTTCACGGTGCAGATATGGGGAGTCATGCAGATATCGTCACACTCCAAGGATGAAATTTTGGGACGAAATGTCTTTAAGAAGGGGCAATGTAACGAACCTAGGCGGACCTGTCGCTCACGCGTTGCCATCGACAACGATGAGGTCATCCCCGAGATATTCGAGAACAATCCAGTCACGCCGCGCATGATAACAACGGTCGATATTGGAAATAACTGGAACATGCTGGGCACCAACCGCCAGAATTGGAAACATCGAGAATGCTGTATCGGAGATAAATAGACAGCCCGCAAGAGGGAGTGGAGAGTCTGAACGAGCCCATACGATCGAGCTATACAGTGGCGTAGTAATATAAATTAAGTTGTAGATTAAGTGTGAAATAAATTAGTAAAACCAAGTTAAGTTTATTTACGTTACAATTCACTTGCAAGATTTGAACTAAGCATGCATACCAATGTGAAGTTAAATAAAAGCTTGTAATAACAGTCAACCCTCCCAGAGCTTCAAATAAAAGGGCAAGTGCTAATATACAACAGGGTGTGCCCTGGTTCCCTGAGGCGGTACGTTCACGACATCATTTTAGACCCTGATGCCACTTATTTCGGGTTGAACCTTACTTGTGCCTAACGAATACTGTGATCCGGGATTGATTTTGGGGTTTTCCTTCTCCTAGAAAGGTTGCAGACCAATACTTACGGTAGAAAGGCATGTTTTGTTAAGTTTCATGCATGTCCATACTATTATCCCTTTAGGAGTGCCCTTGTGAGGAGACAATCCTGGCTGCTGCATCAGGTTACATATTTTTCTATCATTAAACCCTGATCACCATCTATCAGCAAACTACTCATCGAGACAAGTTCTTGGGGAGTTCTAGTCACCAACTTTGGCTTCACTATATTGGAGCCGCCATCTTGGATTCATGACTTTTGTCAAAGAATTCGTGATATCTGTCCCCAAAAACCCCCACATACCAATTTTGAATAGAATCAAACCATAAGCACAAAACTCGTCCGCCATATTAAACCCGCCATTTCGTTTTTTCTCTAGCAAAAATTCCATAATGCATTGTCACCGGAATTATGAACACCTGCCAAATTTCATGTTAATCGGACAACTAGAAGTGGGTCAAATTAACTAGCAAGATTTGAACTAAACATACATACATACAAATGTGAAGTTAAATAAAAGCTTGTGAAAAATATTTTGAATGAACTGGTTAGACAGAAAATTGAAATGTCATGACTTTCCAAAATATCTTAATAATTTTCTATTTGGAATTAACACTAACCTATGGCATGGTCACCGCCAAGAGTTAAACAAATACGCCCATCTCTGATGATTTTTTCCACCTGGGTTGATAATTTTTCATTGCAAGATGCTATATGTGCATATTCCTTCATATTTGAAATATTCTTTTCAATTCCTTCGATGACCTTATAGGTAATATTTCCATAGTCTTTTATACTCAGCTTGTCATCTGAAAAAAATAAATACAAGAAAACAATGCAATATGCAATTCATTCAGATTTTAATGAAACTTGTGAAAATACTCACGAATGTCTGAAAGTTTTTCAATGAGTCCCGCTTGTCTCAAAGCATCAGGGCCCTTTGCGACTCCCACTCTAGGCTGTCCTTTGTCAAATGGCACTCCAAGAACTCCTATCTCAAGTCCATTGGAATGCAAACTTCTTTTGAGAATTTTAAAATAAGTTGTGGACTTTCTCAACATATTTATTCAATGTTTCTGTAATACTCATCCCAAATACTGTTTATATATCCGTTCACTATTATCCAAAAGGTCAAAGGGTCGATATTATCTTTACAATATATTTATGTTTGATCAGATTAACTTGAGATGTATTATGTATTCAACAACTATTCACACTAGAGCATTGAATGTGTATGGGATTGTCAATTATTTTCTTTTCCAAAGAATGATATTTCTTAGCAAGTTACAAGTCTGCAAACTATCTGAGGTTTAGTAAGTAAGATAATAGTTGTAGATACTTTTATACATATGTATTGTGTTCACTGATCTCACAACCACGAAAATTGGAGAAATCAATCAATAAATTGTTTAAATTGTAGACTCGCAATGCTTTGGAAGATTTATCACTGGGAAATATATCTCCAATTATTTAGTATGTTGTATTCTCAGTTTCAGAACCCAACCTCTTTGCTAATTAGAATATTTTCTTTAATATGAAACTATCTTGATAAAATCATTGTAGGTGAACTTTGACTGGACAGGATGAAAGCAATGCTAAAAATGGTTGAGGAAGAGTTTTTGGTAGTTTTCAAATATCTCTGAAGTAAAAGGTAGTTAAAAATATCTTTTTTCTTATCACAATGGTTCAATTCATTATAGCCATCAGTCGCTTCATTCAGTCATTAAAAATACTGATACCACATAACCTGGAAAACCCTGTGAAATATTTTATATACCACAACTGACTATTCAAAATATTTTTCTCAATTAAAATCTTTGTTTCTTTTTAATACCCTAGTTTGTAGGAGTTCTAGATCTTGCAAAATGGTTTTAGACAATTTTAATAAGGAATAGAAAACATTTTTCAGGAAATTTGCAACAAAAGTTATTCATGTTTTTTTTTATAGGACCAACTCTGATTTTTTCATTGGTGCGTCAAATTGAAATTTACGGTTGGTACATAAAATATTTCCACTCCAAAATATTTTTCAAGTTTATGTCTCAATTTGCATTATTCAACTTATATTGCCTATATACACAACACATACAAACAATTTCCAACAAATTCTATATTACAAATACTAGGTGAAAACACAAGTGATTGGAAAATTAATGTTATACAAATGGATTGTTCTCATATATCGTGTCACCCAGTAATAGAAAAAAAGTTTGTACAACATTCTTTTTATCGTTATTTATACTTGATATTGGTTAAAAAATACAAATCCAGTGATAAACTGCAGGCAGTTGTTGCAAATTATGTATAATTGAATTTCTATTTCATTTTTGTGGGTAAAGAACAATGGAAAAATGTATATGTATTTTTAAAAAATGATCATGTGCTTCCAAGATAAAAAATATCGCTTATTCATTATTATTGTGAAAGCATCTGACAGAAATAGTAAATTGGACCATTTGAGGAAATAATGCTGTATGGAAGGGCTCCTTTGATATTTTCTGCTATCTCTTTTTCAGGGGTATATGAGAAAAACAACTAAGAACGGTCATTTAGCAATACATTGTTGATAAATTTTAATGGTTGAACAATTTTTGAAAATAGTTTTTGTGTCTACAACATAACATTTTAGCATTGTCATTCTTATGGAAAAATTAATTCAGTTGTCATATTAGATTTCATACCAACATCATTCATGAGAACTTTATTTTGTGAACTGTTTATTGGAGAACTCAATTGAAATACTGAATCAATTTGCTAACCCATATGAGGTTTAGATGCGAAATAAATATTTAGTTACAGGAAGCGGGATTCAATCGAAAGATTTGACTAGATTGTTTTTGTTTAAAAAAAACGGCTCTACAACACCAACAGGAAATTAAAGATATTCGTAGAGAACGGCTTTATAATGGGAAATATTTTATATTTTGGGTAGAATCGCATGAATTTCCATGGGTTTCTGGGAATCCATGAGGGTTTCATGTGTGAAACGTGTATATATTCAAAATAAGAGTTTAAAGTAATTGTCCAGTTCAATTCTTCCGAAATCAGGTAATTATGTGTGAAGTCCTCAATATGGATCAAAAGAGGATATCTTGGTGAGATTTGGTTATGTGATTCACACATAAATTACATTGCACTTAGTGAAAGTCTTTGATAGTTTTATTTATTGAAATTTAAATCCCTTTCAATTTTAATTTTGGTGGTTAAGAACTTCATTTAATTAGTACTTACTTCAGATTACTAAGAAACACTAATTGATCTGAAATTGGTACACTAAATTCATTTAACTATTTTAGTTTGTTCTTTTATTCTGTTTAAATTATGTATTCTCATTCCTTTTTTTAATTTCATCTTGAAAATTTATAAGTTATTAAAAAAAAAAGAATGTTCCCAGAGCTTGCATAATTTGCCAAGCCCAAAATCACGTTCTTCTGGACAAAAGGTGGCTAAAGCTAGTGAGCCTAAAGCATTGACCCACAAATTAGGGATTGACCATTACATTTGATAAAATTATTAAACAAATATTTTTTCCTCATCATATTTTTTTATAACAAAGGACCGCCTTTGAACAAGAGGGTTGGTGGATTAGTACACATATTTCCGATTATTCTTTTTTTTTCTCAGATGCTGGTCCTGTCACCAGCTGCACCTCAGCCTCTTGGGCTTTTTGTGCCTAATTATTATGTTGGATACAAGTTAAATCTTTTGAAAATTAATTTATACACCAAAACATACAAGTAATATTTGCCATGAATCTATCACTGCATCCAAGTAGACATTTTTAGGCATGAATAATTTCAAGTGATATTGATTAAAAATGTGTTTAATTGACGAGATTAAATTAAAATTAGACAAAAATATTATTTTACATACTTTTTATTATCTTCTTTTAGACTGTGATTCAATGAGCATCCGTCAATCAGTAAACTTCTGTATAAAGACGCAGAATATTTTCTAGATGAACACAATGGGAAATTGTTCCTTTGGGTTCCTTGGTAATTCTTTTAATAAATATGTATCGGTTTCCTTCATATTCAGTAACAGGTCCCATAATCTTGACCTGCAATCACGAAACATAAATCATATTTAGCTTGAGAGGTTAAACAGAAGCACAAATGTACCCCAAAGGATCTTAAGATCAAATGTGTGTGTCCAATATGGAGGTCAAAATGGGCTATCAATGCTAGAAACCCTCAAAATTGTTATGACCAAATTTGTCAAATACATGAAGGTATTTCTTAATTTTTTGCAATTTTTTAATGTACTTTAAATACCAGTAATTAAATATCAGTCTTTAGAGTAAACATTCAAAAGACCTGCATTGGCTTAAGTATGTATAAATATTTTTTCATTGCCACTCTCTTTGATTGAAAGCTCATATCAAATCAACAAGTTGTCGATTTTCGGTAGTTATTTTGAATAGGCGGGATTCAAAGAAAAAATTAGGAAAAAACAAAGATACAAAAAATATTTTAAATGCAGAACATATTTGTGAGATAATGGGGCTTTAGTGCCAGTTATCTGTTATATGGATCAAATACTCATTTGACCACCTTTTCATCATATCCAGTTTTTTTACTTTCATTTCACTCACTGTTTCATAGAGTTCCTGTGATTGGAGTAAAACAGAAGCTCATATGTAAGATATATCTATCACATTAAAATCATGCTACGGTAGTTTCTTTAGTATTGATTTAACTGCATATTTATCGAAGAGGTCATTGAGCGAATTTGAACCTTCCAGTTGGTTTTTGGAAGAAAGTTGATCATTTTTAGTTTTTTGCGACCTATGATTTCAGTATTTATTTGCTAAGTTCTTCATTTATTTTTCGATGATGCCAAACTCTGTTCAAAATATAAATGTTTTGCCTCTTTTAGCAATTTGTTGTGTTTACTTTATGCAGCTTCGAGAACACTTTTATACTGGGGAAACGTTTTATTTTTATAGAACAGATCGGGGTTTTGAAAAATGATTTTGGTTTCTCAGCTACTTTTATCACAAAAATTGCTCGTTAAAATATACTAGAAAAAGTTAATAAACATATTATACTTGAAGCAAGATTATATAAATGATAGAGCAGTGCCTTAATTCTACATGCTGCAATAAAAGTTAATAAATATCGGTGCATTATGGTCGGATACAAATTTTTTTAAGAATTTGTATAGATAGGAAAAAATCGTTAAAATTCAATTATTCACTTAATCTCCCCAGTTTAATAGCTTTCAAAATATTTTCACATATTCCACAAAATGCATAACAAACAATTTAAGAAATCTCAAAAAATACTTTTTATGTTGATAATAAGCAAACAAGAATTGTGGATGGAAAAGGTTAAAAGGGTTATTTATATTTTCGTTTTTTGAATCCCTTATGTGATTGTGCTGTGCACTCGTGAAAATGCAGACAAATGAGTGTTGAATGCGGATGTTTATGTGTTTGGTTTTTAAGAAATACACAATTCCCTTAACGAACACAATTTCTGTATATTCAAGACTCTGTTCCTCAAGGTGTCCAGTGAGACTTTTTATCAGCCCCACAAAAGCAACAACATACCCAAAATTCAGATAAGATCAGAACTACCAATGCTCCTCGTTACCAATTACCAGATGATTTCTGTGATTTGTGGTTATGTGTTATGTTACAGTTATTTTCAAAGAAATGGTTACAATTCATCAGAAAAATATTCCATTACAAAGAAAAGAATTTGCTTACCAGATCAATAAAATAAAAATGAGGTGATATTAATGTTTTTATCCTATAATATCATTTGGAGGTATATCATAATTTTAACACAAATTCTAATTTTTGCAATTTGTGAGAGAAAATAAGAAAATCACTTGAAATGCCTTTTATATTATTCTAGATTTTTTCCCATTGAACAGAAACCAAAGACAATAATGAAGCTAACCCATTGCGAGAAAAATTATGATATCATTACAAGAAAATAAATCTCAGTTTTTTGTCCTTTTCAGGAAAAAAATGCTAGTGAATATTTTAATTTTAGGCATATTAACTTATAACTAGACCAAACTGTAGAAACCTTCTACAAACTTACAATGTCCCCCATTTCGAGGTCACTAAAATCAGGGATGCTTTTTTCCAAAAATTTAATTGATGTTAGTACCATTGCTGCAGCTTTTAAAAGAACACTAGTACTCTTTTTGTCTATGGATACATCTGTGCTTTCAACTTTTCCTTTTAGCTTAGTTAGATCTTCTTTAGATATTATACATTTTATACTGCTTGTACCGTCATCAACTGAAATAAATAAATCATATACCCCCTGGTATGAATTGTATTATTTATTCTTGAGTGCATTATTATAATGGAGATGGAGTTAATTCACCAATTATTATTTTTTTGTATTTGGTTATCTTTCAATAAGCCTTGTATTGTCTTATAGGAATCATGTTTAGGTAAATTTAGAGAATTGAATCATTTGACATTTGTATTCCATAATGGGGAAAAATGCAAACAATTTTCATACAAATAGTTTTTGGTTAAACCTTCCAGTACATCGAATTACATTGAAGGAGAAAACATATGCCTGTATATTTATTCATTCAATTTTATCAACCAAGGCCAAAAAGACTAAAAGAAGAGTACAGGTGTTTTAAATATTTTATTCAATTTTACAAGAAACATTCTTCTAATGATGAACTTTTTAACTCGTAATTTGTACTCCTCTCAACAAATTAAAGTGTTCAAAAATTGTGACATTAGTTTATACATCTATAATATAATTTGCGTTTCTATGTATCTATCTGTTTTTTTTGAAAAAAATCTCCCATCACGTCTAAGATTTTCATGAAGCATGTAGCAAACCTTCTGATAGACATATGTGTGGGATATTCCAATTAAATGAATATTATGGCATTGTTATATAACATAATGTTTATTTGTAATTCATTAATTAGGTTGATTTGTTTGAAAATATAAACAGGGTGTTCATAAAATCAGATTTGGAATCATCTGCTACTGAAAGATAAACTTAAGTCACTATGTTTCATTGCAGATTTTTCAATTTTCAGAAAAAAACAACTTTTGAATATTCAATTGAGAATGTTTCCCTTTTCAACATTGATATAGATTCATATCACTTTTAACCTCAGGAAGGTTAGTAACTTGAAGAGCTGGAACGAAGTAAATAGGTAACTTTCAAATAAAATTTTCAAAAGAGTACATTTAGTGTAAGGTGGTAGAGAAGTGATGATATTATGTATTTTAATTTCGTTATGAGATGACATTTTTAATATATCTCTTGTTTGTAAAAACTTGATGAAGTTGTATTTCAATTAAGAATACAAAATCAAAATATAGTAAAGTTCTACATATATGAACAAAGTGACATATCCTTCTCATATCTCATCGAAATATAGTACAGTGAGCTACTGAACTTATAGTAGGTATACATAGATGTATAACAAAGTCTCCCTCCCCTGATGAATCTGAAATTAAAGATAGATATTGAACAATTCTGAGATTTTAATTTGCTTACCCCATATTTTTATTTATTAAATATGGTTGGTGAATGTTCACCTTTTCCATATGAATACCTCCGAAGAGGTTATCTTGAAGGACGAAAGGTAGTGAAGAAAGTTTATCTTTCAGTCGCAGATGATTCCACATTTCATTCCAGATTTTAAGAATACCCTGTTCATATTTTCAAACAAATCAACTAATAGACAAGTTTATTATTTTCTTTTTTTATTGTTTATCAATATTAAAAAGGTTTCAAGAATATTTTTTTTACTTTCCATTTTCCGAAGGCACTCAAGAATGAAAAATTACTACTGATAAATAGTAATAAATTACCTATAATATGATATTTATCGTTCCTGATGTACAACGAAACCACTGTCCCACATATAAATACGTTAACATATGGTATATTCCTGAATAAAAAATACCCATCTTTTTTTTCTGCATTTAACAAATCTCTTATAAAGAATTCGGGATATTTGTAAAATTCTGATTTGGGCAGCTTTAGAGTGTCTGTTCTTGTTTGTTCTGCACTCATAATTATCCAATCTATAATGAAAAGTTTAAAATTAATTTCAAGAATGTTTCAGGTAATACTCTTGACATTTCCGAGAACATTATTTTATAAAAACTTATTGACGACAGCATTCTTTCATTCTTATTGCGAAATATATTTAAATTCCTGGTTTATTTAATATAAGTCACAAAAATGAACGCCCAATAGCATTGATGTTGGAAATCCAGTCTCTCGGAACTGACCTATAATGTCCTTAGTTTACTATGATTTTTTTTTCAACTTTATTAATCCCAAAAAACTACAAGTCCTATGTAGAGATACATCACTTATGTCCAATTAACAATTTATAATATTCTAAAAAAACTGACTGAAATTTTAGTAAAAAAATCAAAACAATTAGCTAATGGAATTAAATTCGTCAATAAACGAAATTATAGTTTGAAAAACAAAAAAAAAACACGCTTTTGTAGCAATATGAACTAAAAAGTTAAAAATAATAAGAACAAAGTCATTGACCAAAACATTAACATTCATGTAAAAAAGCGTGGGTTGCTTGATATCGGTGGTCTTAAATTTTTCAACGCTTGCAATTCGTAAAGATAGAGGCATTATGAAAAGTAAGCGCTTTTTTTTCACACTAGAGTGAATTTTTGGGTCAATGACATTATTCTTATTATTTTTAACATTTTAGTTTATATTGCTACAAAAGCGTGTTTTTTTTTGTTTTTTCAAACTACTTATAATTTTATTTTCAACTTTTTAGTACCTATATATTGTTAGAAAAGCTTGTTTTTAAACTTTCCAACTACGGGAGAAAACTCATCAATTAATTCATCCACATGAGAAGTTTTCACCAACTTTTGGTGATAGTAGATTGTAAGGGGGGACGATATGGCTCTTCAGCCTCTCCGTATCTCAACCTTTGAGGTCTTTTGTACATAACTTTTGGTGAAAACACCATACCAGTGAATTCACCAAATCTTTAAAATATAAATTAAGCATTTTTACCAGTGAATTCACCAAATTTTGTGGATAAGACATTTTTTTTCTGACGATCTTGGTGAGAATATCAGGTCATAGCTATGAATTTATTATATTGTCAACGGTTCTTAATACGTGTGCAAAATTTCAGATTTGGACGACTGGTAGATGAAAATTAATTTCAAAGATTCGGTTACATACATTCATACAGGTGAAGCTAATGAAAGCGTGTTAAAAAAGGAATATGTCGTATAAAAATTGGATTATTACAGTTGTAACAATATTTAAAATTGAAAATATATGCAAGAAAACAAAGTAAGGCAGGCAAAATATTATGAAGGGGCACTATCTTTTAATATTCTTTAAAATTTCTCAGAATAGAATTGTAACACTTAATTCCTTTGAGAAAAATGGATTTTTCAGAGAGCTGGGTAATTACATGTACTTTAAAAGTAATTACAATTGAGGGGGATGAGAAGTCAAGAGGTACAAGTGACTTTTAAAAACGTTATGTGCTGTTATATATAGTTAATACATAGTGAAATGTTGGTGGCAAAGGGATACACGTGAATGTATTCAATGAGCTGAGATTTAGCGGCGACAAAGCATTACACGGACTGAGTGTTTCAGGGCATTTATCAATATAATTTCACTTTGAATTGCGTTTTTACAAAATGATGGAATTGTCACTTGTACGCCTTGGCTTCTCACCCCCTCAATTACAAGTACCATTAAAGAGGCAAATACTGTGAAAGGGTTTAAAAGGGAATTGTTGGAATATCTAGAGCGTTAGTTGGTTGTAAAATATGTATATGTGTGTATTTTACCATATTCTTTTATTTATGTATACTTTTTACTATCTTTTTATCTATTTTATCTTTATTATTGTTATTTATATTCAGATTTGAATGTATCAATATTTTTGGCACTATGTGTAACTGTTTATTATCTATTATATCTATTGTAAGATTAGGATATATCCTATATTAAAGATTACTTACTTACATTTAAAAAAAAGGAACTAATTACAATTATAAAGTACATAACTTATAAATAGGAATTATATTCATTCAATCACAATTACATGAAAAACGGAATTAACAATTAGTTTTCTAGTTACTTTTCAACTGAATGAATTAAACCCCACTTGAAATATATCAAAAAATGTATTTTAATAGATATTTATTGGAAATCCATAACAAATGACAAGTAGAGTAATTTATGAAAACGGAATAGACAACTTAATAATAATAAAATATGTGAGCTTTCAAAAGTTTACTTCAATACAAAAGTTTGTGTACTGGGTACTTTTATATTATAATCACACCACACGAATTGGGTGCCATTAGTCTGCTAATAAAAGCTGCTTTGAATCTTCTTTGCTCGATGCAATGACACTGAGGCATTTTCCACGTTGCAGAGTTTTCTTCAAATGCATTAAAACAAATACGATGGAATTCTAGTGAAGGACCAGACTTTACGCAAGTTCATGCATGAAATTTCTTGTTTTCAGACCACTTTCGTAAAAACAAACACGCATTTAAAAGTAATTGTAATTAGAAAAAGTAATTAAAATATTTATAAATGTAATTGGAAAAAGTAACTGTAATTGAAAAAGTAATTGTACTTATAAGAAGTAATTGTAATTAGAAATTTTGAATATTATAATCACAAATTATAATTCCTACACAGATTTTGCTGCAATTACAATTCCAAATTACTTTTTTAAGAAAAAAAAAGTACTTAAATACAATTAAAAATTACACCATTTTTTTATTGTAATTATTAATTACTTTTTACCTAGGAATTACCCAGCTCTGAATTTCTCCCTATATTGTGAATTAACATGAGTAGTTGATCTCTGGGGATGAATGTCAAGCATGATTGTCTTTCATGATTCATAACTTGATAGGTACTCATATATTTTCTTAATTGAAGGTATTCTGAATTTCCTATATAGTTCAGCTGTAGGATATTGATGTGGAAATGAATATATATTTTTAATAGATTTATTCTGTAGAGTTCGTAAAGGTTTCAGTACGCTTTCAAATTGATGTTAAATATTGCAAGTGAAAGTGAACCAATGAGAAATTAATTGATCTGAGATAGCAGTGCTCCACAGAAAATAAGTTGATACTTCGATGCAAATATTCCTACAATCATTTGCTTTTATGGGAACTGCTTGTCATGAGAATTCACATGAGCTGGTTAGATGGATGTCTTTGAACGCTAGAATATGTGGAAGTACATTTGAGTGTGAGCATTTTTACAACTATGTAGTAGGTAAGTATGAAAATACTTTAAATAATCCTCTCAAAAATCATACCTCTACTTTTCTCATATATATTACTTTCATCTTCTTGGCAAGTTGCAATTTTTACTTTTCCCTTTTCATTTTTAGTTATAATCCACCCTAAAATAAAACAGTATGAGTTTATTGCATTAAGAAATATTTGATTCAACCTTCGTTGTTTTCCTCCAATAATCCATTGAAGGATTCGCATAAATTCAATTCATCCATATATTTTTTTAAGGTTATGTTCCTGAAAGCTACAATCACAGATTACAAGCAGAGGCCCAGTTTCAGAGGCACTATTTTTCAATATGCATTTGCGCCTCTTGGATTAAACAAAATGTTAAAAACAATATTTTACAATTTGAAAGATTGGGAATGGACGACGAAAGTGTGTCGTCACATAGAACTCGTCTATCGTCGTCACAAATGTCATTCTTGTCAAAAACTGATTCCAAACAAAGAATTTGAGGTTACGTTTTCTTATGTTAAATTTGACAGAGGTTTGTTTGGAATCAGTTTTTGACAAGCATGATATTTGTGACGTCATGACTTTCCTCGTGGGAAAAACAAATGTATTTGACGATACTACAATGGCCAATGGCCATACTTTCAATATAAAAATGTCATACTTTAAATCAATTGTACATAAAAATGCCTCATGTTTGCCAGATTGTGAATTGCAAGAATAGAATCGGCAAGGATGCAGTATCATTCCAGGGATCCCCATCAATTTTTGACAACAGAAAAAAATATAAATCATCTTTCAAAAAAGAGTTGTGAGCTGTAGATTCAGGCAAATAGAAGGGTAGATTTGACCCCCGAGAGACTGAAATGTGCAAAAATATGTTCGAAACATTTTGTAGGAGGTGTATTTGAATAATGTAGAAAGTACAATAATAGTACATTGTATACTAGAAAAAGAACAGTCCAGGAATTAAGCCCAGGAAACGCCGAAGCAACCGACGCAATCCACACCCAGAAGCAAAAACTGGCTTCCCTGAACGAACTCCTAGCATCGCTGGAAGCAGCAGGCAGCTAGAAACTCCAAACAAGAAGAGGGACCGCTCACAGAGAAGTCAACCCTCTTCCATGGAGAGCTCTGCAAGGGTGCGAAGAAACCTAGATCTGACCAACCAGTGGTTGTCTCTGCCAAAGTTAACCCAACTGAGCAGGGCAGCTATAGGGAGGTCACAAGAGGTCTGAAGATGGCTGTTGCTCTGGAGAGTTGTCCAGATCACCAGTTATCAGACGACCAAGGGATTCTCCTGCAGGAAGCAATTACCGGGGAAATCCTCAAGTGTGAGCCGGGTAAGGGTCCAAACTTCAGGAACAGCTACGTCCACAAGGGCGTGCTGGTCCTGATATGCTCGGATGAAACCACCAAATCCTGGGTACTCGAGAGTATCCCCGGACTGATACCTTGGGAGGAGGCTGTCCTAAAAGTAGGGCTAGCCAAGGACATCCTGAATACCTCCAAGGTAGTGGTATGGATTCCAAAGCCATTTGGTAAAATTGAAACCAAAAAGATTCTTCAGCTCATCAAAACCCAGAACATGGGGATAGATACTGAAGAATGGCTTGTCATTAAGAGACAAGAGGAGGCATCGGGTCTAACTATTGTCTTCCAAATCGACGAGACCTCCTTGAAGAACCTGCAAGCCAGGGGAATGAAAGCATTCCTGGGGCTACCGCAGGTAAACTTCAAGCAAGTTAGCCAGAACAGGAACATTCCTGATGCTGCGGGCAGTATAAGGCTGCTACTGCAACCCTGTGCAGAATATTTGCACAGGGCAACACCGACGTGGCCCTAATACAAGAACCATATGGCTGGTCAAAGGGCGAGTATCAGGCCTCGGAACATCCAAGGGTGAGCTTATTCATAATCTAAACTGTGGAAACGCCAGATCCTGCATTATTGCCAGGAATGATTTAAACGTCTTGAATCTAATAGAATTCTGTTACCAAGGACATAACAGCAATCAAGACGACCTACATCAAGGACGAAGTAGAGAGGAACATAGTACTAGCCTCCGTCTACATGCTTTATGACTCTACAAGCCCTCCACCATCAGAACAAGTGAGGGCTTTGGTTAAACACTGTGAGGACCACAAACTCCAGCTTATCATCGGATCCGATGCAAACCCCCATAACACAGTGTGGGGGAGCACCGACACGAACACAAGAGGTGAGTCATTGCTTGAATTTATTGTCTCCAGTAACCTGGAAGTACTTAATAGAGGCAATGAGCCAACCTTCGTAACCCGTAACAGACGGGAAATCATTGACATCACTTTGGGCTCTTCTTTGGTGGTTCGGCACGTCGGCAAATGGGCAGTATCTGAGGAACCTTCAAACTCACCGACACATACATGTTGAGATTGGCTAAGCCAATGAACCTGCAGTAATGTGTCGGGATCCCAGAAAAACCAACTGGCAGGGGTACCGGAAGGAGCTCAAGGCAAATCTCACAAATTTCAAAAATATCAAACCTAACCCAAATACGATTCATGATGTTACAGGAGGCCATAATAACTTCATATCATAACAACTGCCCTTTAAAGCGCAGCACCACTAAAAGTAAAGTGAGCTGGTGGAACACCGAACTCACATATCTTAGAAATAAAACGCGCAAACTATTTAATCGAGCGAAAAAACCTGGTGTCTGGGAGGATTATTCAAAAACTCTCACAGAATACAACAACAAAATTAGAGGGGAACAAAGAAAGTCATGGAGGAAGTTCTGTGAGGACATAAACAAACCTCAGAAAGAGCAAGACTCCACCGCATCCTTTCCAAAGACCCCATCAATCCATTGGGGGACTCTCAAAAAACCCAACGGCAATCACACCAACACTGGGAAGGAAACTATAGAACTCTTGCTCCATACACACTTCCCAGGATCCACTGTCACCACAAACCAAAACCCCAGATATGAAATCCCTGCAAACCTTCATTTGAGGGCAAAAAGGGCAGACTGGGAAGTGGCTAAACGAACGGAAACTCACTCAAAAGTAGTGTGGACAATAAACTCCTTCAAGCCTTACAAGTCTCCTGGCCCAGATGGAGTATTTCCCATACTACTTCAGAGCGGAGTTGAATATCTAGCACCAGAACTGTGCAGACTGAACAGGCTGAGCCTAGCATTGGGATGGCTACCACAAACCTGGAAAACTGTAAACGTGGTCTTTATTCCAAAACCTGGACGGGACTCATACGACCAGGCAAAGGCATGCAGACCAATAAGCCTATCTATCTATCATAAGGGAAACCGCTCTTATAGAACGGCCTTAACATCAAAACCAACATGCCTATCTAACAAGAAAATCATGCGAGACAGCACTTCATCAGCTTGTTTCAAGGCTTAAAGAGTCTCTAGCAAACAAAGAAATTGCACTATGCACTTTCCTAGACATCGAAGGAGCCTGCGGCCACTCGAAGAGGCATTGACGAAACCACCTGCAGGTGGATACACTCAATGCTTCACAATAGACTGGTCCAAGCCAACATGTTCGAGGAAACAGAGCAGGTTGAAATTTCCAGATGTAACCCACAGGGGGACATACTCTCCCCCCTTCTGTAGGACATGGTTGTAGATGAACTGCTGATTTCTCTGAATAACCAAGGGTATCACTCTCAAGGGTATGCAGATGACTTGGTCATCCTCATCAAAGGAAAGAATACTCGAACAACCTCAGAGCTAATGCAGTAGAGGAATGGTGTTACAGAGAGAGCCTGAGGGCAAATCCGAACAAAACAACACTAATTCTCTTCACCCGCAGAAGAAACATGGGAGATCTCATACCTCCCATACTATTCGGTGAAACATTACAAGTAGTAGAGCAGGTGAAATATCTAGGGGTGCTTCTTGACAAGAAACTAACCTGGAACCCGCATCTTCAACATGTACCCAATAAAAGCAAGATAACCTTCATGATGTGCAGGAGAGCTTTTGGAAAAACCTGGGGGCTCAAACCGAAAGCCATGCACTGGCTTTACACAGCGGTAATAACACCAAGAGTAACTTATGGCTCACTCTTATGGTGGCCAAAAACAAATCAAAGACAGGCAAAAACCAACCTTGGGAAAATCCAGAGGCTTGCCTGTCTGCATCACGGATGCAATGAATAGCACTCCAACAGCTGCAATGGAAATCATCCCAAACCTCGAACCCCTTGACTTACATGTCATTGGAGAGGCCAGGATGAGTGCATGCAGACTGAAACAAACAAAAAATTGGAGAATCCGAACAACTGGACATACCAGAATCACTCATATAATCAATATCGACGAACTCGAAATGATTTCAGACTACATGCAACCCCTATACTCATTCGAAAAACCATTCGAAACACGAATTGACGGATGTGGATGGGCCCCGAGTATAGAATCACAATCAACTGCGGACATAGTCTGGTATACAGACGGTTCAAAGACAGTTGAAGGAACGGGAGCAGGAATACATGGGGTGAGGCCAAGAAGGGACTACATAATACCACTTGGCAAATGCTCTACGATATTCCAAGCTGAAACACATGCTATTATGGTATGCATTCAGAAGAATCTAGAAAGTGCGGTTATAGGAAAAAAACACATCTACATTCTAGCTGAAAGTCAAAGTGCTATCAAAGCACTCAACTCTATACAGATAAAGTCTAAACTGGTCTGGGACTGCCTCCAGAACCTCAACGAGCTGGTAAAACACAACAAGGTCACCTTGATGTGGATGCCAGGTCATAGAGGCATTGAAGGCAACGTAAAAGCGGACCAGCTAGCTAGACAAGCATCTGAAACCGTGGAGTGTACGCTTTATGTGATGAAGAGGAGGAAACAGCCTCTCATATTATCTTCGACTGCGACGCCCTAAGTAGAAGGCGACACAGAAACTTTGGAGAGATCATCCCGGAAACAGGCATGAATCCGAAGAACCTTATTAACAGGCTACTAAACCTAATTAAAGGCTCAAACCTGTTTGAATGAGGAACCACTGACGACAGAGTGATACAATAGACCCCAGCTGGTTGCAGTGTCAAGGGAAGCTAAGTCCCAACCCTGTCTCTGGCTCGTCAGTTTTCAACCAACCGCCAAGCCACTCTTATTTCCCAATGATCAATTATATGTATTTTCTGGTGTGTACGATGTGAGACAACTTTTCTGTGTGTCCATGATCACCAATCCCAAACAAACTCCAGAACAAGTGACCCACAACTACACCACCAGACATAGATCGCAACTACTACCAAGTTGTGAAAAAACAATAGGTCAACGTCAGTGTGACTATCTTGCACCCAGACTCTACAGCTTGATACCTAGCCCGACAAAAGGCATAAATAATTTAAACTTATATAAAAAAATGTATAACTGGATTTCTAGTATTGAAAGAAATAATATACACGACTCTGTTAATCAGAAATATCAATACTAAAAAAAATAACACCAACTCCATACTACCATAATGATCTCAAACATAAAACGGTATAAATGGCTCCATAATAGATGCTATGATTTTATATATATGTATATATATATGTGTGTGTATTTATGTATGTGTGTATATATGTATATAAAATTTATGTGTATATGTGTGTGTATATAAATCTGCTTTAAATCTACTTTATGTCCCGTTTGTCTTAACATAAAATCCTAATGTTAATTATATATTTACCCTAGTTACACTACTTTATTATTATTATCTTTGTCACCATTACATTGTATACATACAAAACCACGTACAAGCGATACTCCTCCGGAACTAAAGCTTCTGTGGTACCCCATGTTTATTTGCTATAACCACCTTTATTATATAAACACTCTTGTTTCTTAGTGAATAAACTTTTTTATTATTTATTATTATTATTATTTCGGTGTATGTTTGGTTGCATATATCACAATTATGCATTAAAAGATCAATTGAAGGTTAATAGGGGTTATTAAACAGACTCGTTAATACGAGGTCGCCGGAAATAGTTATTTAATCACTGGTGTATTAATGGTGGCGATTAAGCGATAAGAGCGCATTAATATTCGAGATCTTTAATCGCCATTTTGATATACGACATTTTCGATATCCATTTCCTTCAACTAATGAGAAAACTTCCAATATTTGGATTTTAAAATAAATAAATTTGACGGCGCAAAGGTAATATGATTTGGAATTTGAATAATATTTGAATTCGTGTATGTTTAGTTGCCTATACCACAATGATACATCAATGGAGAAATATAGGTTATTAATAGTCGATTTCGGTGTATGTTTGGCTGCATATATTACAATCATGCATTAAAAGAGAAATTGAAGGTTAATATAGAGGTCATTAACGACCGATTTCGTGTAGATTAAACAGACTCGTTATTAATACGAGGTCGCCGGAAATAGTTATTTTTCTACTTCCGTATTATAATACGCGAATTAAATATCTGCTATCGATTTATTAATATATTGTCCATTTTAACCCGGATTTTCATTTCGTAACAGATATTGGCCAATAAAAACACGTACTTTTCATTATGAAACGAATGTTTGGCCTATAGAAACACGTACTTGGGGATAATCAAGTGGTATGTTTCTACATACTTGTTTGACATTTGATTTTAATCGACATTCAATCACAACGCGTCAAAAGTACCTATAAATATGTCGAGCAGTGAATAATTATCTTGTACATCATAAATAGTTTGAAATTAATTCTTGTTTTTATTTTATTATTTATTGGTCGTAGAAAAAATAGTCTATGCAACGATTATGTCATTGCTATTATTACACTCGCACACGGTTTACGATACTCTCCTTCGGCTCGTGTCATAACTTACCTCATGCTCGTGTATTAATAATAATAATAATAATAAATGGACTTTATTTTACTTGGCGGAGTTTAGCTCATAGCTATTCTTCCACTCAACCAAGCGTGATTCAAATTAACAATGTTATGTATATTTATAATAACAATGATAATAAAAAATAATAATCATAGTATATGCATAATAATGATATATGATCTGTGATAAAAAATAAAAATAGGATAAAAAAACAATAAGTAGAGAAAAAGACAGAAAAAAAAATAGCTATCATTTCATGATCGTTGCATAATATATTGTGTAAAGTGGTACTTTTTTATGGGGTAAAAAAACACTTTACTCACGTGTTGCATACAATATTTTTTCCTCAACTGTCAAAAAAGAGGACAACCAATTTTTATACTGTTTATTACCTCATTCAATTTATGGTGTAAGATGGAGTATTGCTGCTTTCCACTATCCATGATCTCCTCTGGTGTGGTGTTCAAGTTTTCATCGCTTTTAATTTTTTACTTATATTAATTTTGCAATTATAATTATATTACTAATAGAAAAATCTTTCACTATATTACTAATGTTGAGAGATTAGGAGAGACAACTATACATGTCACTAATTATTAATACCATCTGGTTTCTGGCAATAGCAACAGCCACCTTGGCTTAATTCAAATGAATGGCTTCAATATAGTCCCTTAGAGAGGTATATGTTATAGCCACGGGCCGCCTTGATTTTTGTTCGCTTGCTGCCGTGCTGAATTCGAGACCCGTGAGAACGTCAGTATTTCATCGCCTAGCAACAACCCTTTAAAAAAATTCAAATTTTTTCACAGTTTCTCTTCGCCTAGCAATAACTGTTCAAAAAAGGGCACTTTTCCATAAAATAATGAAAGAGTATTTTGATATTGAAAAATTACACACTTTAGTATATACTGATACTGAATTTTGAAACACCCTGTATATATAGATATATATTTATATACAACTCTGGCCGTAATTAGGAAAAATATTGTGTGAAACACGTTGGAAAACACTATTTTCTGATACTGAATTTTGAAACACCCTGTATATATATTTTTCGCTCATTACGAAATGTGCCAACTGGTTGACGAATACGACTTTCCTCTAACAATCGAGTTCATTAAACAAATAAAGTGGTGTTTTCCCAAAACTGTTAAAATACACAATAGTAATATCAGATCTATACCTTCTAAGACACAACTCAGGGAGTATGAAACAGTTTGAACATGTACAGAAATACGAGTAAGTGCGGTTAAAAAGTTCGTAGTTTTATATATATATTTTATATATATATATATATATATATATATAATGCTTTTTTTCTTTAATTTAAATATTTCCATTATGCCACAATTTCCTTTTTCATAATTTCTCATGGACAACAATTCCCCACTTCACAAATATATATATATATATACATATATAAATATATATATATATATATACATATATAAATATATATATATATATATACATATATAAATATATATATATACATATATACATATATAAATATATATATGGGTGGGTAGTATTTGCTGACTAGTTAGGTACAAAACTTGGGATATTGGGGTAAGCAGCAATGAAAAAGTAAACTCTTTAAGCTTTCAGAAATGTTTATTTCCACCATCAGGGAAACTACAATAGATGAAAAAACCAATAGTAATACATATTCAAGTACGAAACATTATGCTACTTACAACTTTGTTGAGGTTGGTTTCAATGATGTTAAACATATTAATCTAACATAGTGATAAAAGAGAAAAAAGGTAGATCAAGGAATAAAACGAAGTTCAAAATTAATTCAAACACATTAACATTGTTTAAAATTATATAAATGTCTTCTCTATGTGATGTGACAAGTGAAACTGACAGGTTAGGAATGATTCTCGCAATTACGGGGACGTGTGTCACTTGGAAATTATAACAGTGGTGTCAACTGTTAGATTAGTACCAACTGATGTTACCAGGTGGCGGTAATGTTAACAAGAACTATTTTTTGATATTTCATTGTTGTCACTTTTGATTGATATCTAATGACAATAAATAAGAGTTTTATATAACAGTTCTAACAATAAAATCAATTTATTTTAAAGTTGAAGATAAAACTCCATTACTTTCAATGTCCAATGTAATTTTTATAGTATTGTCATGGTTGTAATAAACAGTATATTGGTCAAATGCAAAGATCATTATTGACCAGAATAATTTCTCATAAAAGTGACTGCAGATTGCATTCTGAAAGATGTGCCCTGGCAGAACATGTGAATATATTTGACCACCAGATGAATTACGATTCAGTGAAAGTTCTAGCGACAGAGTCACATACAACAAAGAGAACATTCTTAGAAATGGCTTTCATTTCCCAAAAAAACAATTGCATCAATAAAAAACAGATATTAACCATCTACTCTTATTTATTGTCTTTATATAGATATCAATCAAAAGTGATAACAATGCAATATCAAATAATAGTTCTTGTTAACATTACCGCCACCTGTTAACATCAGTCGGTACTAATCAAACAGTTGGCACCACTGTAATAATTTCCAAGTAATGTCATTGGCTTAAATATAATTGACACCACATAGAGTAAACATTTATATCTATATAATTTTAAACAATGTTAATGTGTTTGTTTCAACTTTGAACTTCATTTTATTCCTTGATCTACGTTTTTTTCTTTTGTATCACTATGGTAGATGAATATGTTGAAACCAACCTCAACAAAGTTGTAAGGAGCATAATGTTTTGCACTTTCTATTGGTTTTTTCATCTATTGTAGTTTCCCTGACGATGGAAATAAACATTTCCGAAAGCTTGGATAAACCTTGAAGTGTTTACTTTTTCATACATTCATACATATATTGTTATGATTGGTTGTTTATATGATTCTTAAATTTGTATATTTTTAAGAATTTATTTCATAGATTATATTTCTGAATCCCTATCATAACAAATAAAAAATACCGGCTGTTATGTTACCTTTTTCTTTTTCAAACCCTTTTACCTTATCCCAGTTCAGTCAGGTACGCCTATGAACATGAATCACTCCTTCTCAGTAGCCGGTTCCTGTAATCGGTGTTGCCTACTATGGCACTGACGATTCGATAAGAAAAGCTGTTCAGTGGAGAAAAGTGAGGTTAGAAATTGAAAAATAAACACCAGTTTTGCAGAGAATAATCAAATTGTTGGCGTTTATTCAAAACAAAACTTATAAATATCCTACTCCTACCTTATACTAGCAAAACAATGATATGAAATAGTGCAGTTTGGATGTTTGTGACAATGAAAGATTGATGAAGAAAGTTTGAACTTATTATCAGTCTTTTTGCATGGAATTTTATGAAAGTTCAACCCAAAACAAAGTAACCAGTGGTTTAGGCACGTAAAAGTTATTGGTTTAATGTGAAAGTTGCACTTGGATGAGTTCAGATATTAGTATACCTTGTTGCTGCCTCTCGATTGAAGTTTCCAGTCCGGTAGACGTATTTCTGGGATCTCAATGACAGCTCATCTGCACTCCTTCAAAGATTTATCCTCTAGACCAGGTAGGTGGAATTTTTATTGTCTATTTACTTCTTCAGTTCTGCTTTTCAAGAATTTTCTCGTTCGGGAATTTTTAATAACACGTTTTCTTGTGTTATCTATAATGCTTCTCTTAAAATTGTCTACGTGGCTTCACTTTTTGAACTTTTTCCAATCTTCTCGAGAGCTTCTTATCCTGATCCATAGCAACACTCACCCATTTTTATTTTTTTACAGATTTCCGAATTTGTATTACTTCCTACCGAATTATTTGCTGTTCTAATTAATATTAATGATTTTATGAATGATATCTAATTCTAACTCTTACATACTATTTACAAATTCTTATAAAATTATAATTTTTCAATTTCTGCCATTACATTTTATTGTATATTATCACTTTTCCCACACAAACTCTTTCGAATCCCATTGGTGGGTTTTCTGTTGATGTGAATTGTCATACAGGATGTTCAAAACTTATCTAAACGTTGATCTTACTTTAATTCAATGTTTGCTATAAATTTCAAATTTGTAGGGTGGATTTTTATTAGTTATATCGTTGGATATATAATTTTGATATCAGAACTACTTCAGGAATGCCCTCTTTATACATATGTATCGACTGGACATAGTATAAGGTTCTATAGTAGTGAAAAAGGTAAAGAAAATTGTAAAATAACATAGTATTAACGATGATAATAAAAATAATGAAAATTATAAGTATAATTATTTAACAACATTTCCTAACATAACAATATATATATATATATAGCTATAGTTATAAGACTAATCTTTTCGTTCCTGACATAGAGGAAACAGACTAATTACTTACATGTACCTAAACAATAAATTGGTACGGAACCTTGATGCGTGATTCAAACTCGCACTTGACATTTAATGAGGATCTATTATAACCTTCCTCAATAAAATTGATCTAGAAACCATTTACAAAAAAAATAAACTACTGGTCTGTTCTAATAAGTTTAAAGTGAAATTTAATATGAATTGACTTAGGCTCAATGTAATATATAGCAACCCTCTTATTTTTCGAATAAATTTGTGATACATATATATAGAACTTGCTGTAAAAGTTTTTCTTTAATTCTTATTCTTCCTTTTCATTGAATTATATGGCCAACAGCATTTTACATTGACTACAAACATTGCAATATTTTTTGGAGCGAAGTTTCTTCTCGCGCATTGCGAAAGGGGGCTAGACGGAATAAATTAAGACCAAAAGTTGTAACGACACTTTTTGCTATAGTGGTAGTCAGCCGTCGGCGTTCCCTTGTCTTCTCTGTCTGTCTCTCTCTCATAGAAAGCAAGCCAGTTATTTTCGTTTCGTCTTTCTATTTCACATTGAACAGTGTGGTGTCGCGACGATTATTTTTGTTGAGTGTATACAGGTTTTTTGTACATAATAAATAATAATAACAATAATGAATCCTGACAGTGTTTCTGCACAAGTTCCGGATATTGCTGATGGAGTTAGGTAAGTAGAGATTTTATACAGACAATAATAAATGCTTATGTATTTTTAGCAAGTACGCATTATAACCTCTCTTTACTATTGTGCTAACCAAGTCATACGCGTAATAATCTCTCCATTATTGTGTGTTTATTAAGTTATCGCTCATAACTTTAATAAATTTAAAAGCAAATTATATTTTAATATTACAATATCAATGCGTATGTACTAAAATTGAGCCTACTGATTAAGTTTATATTACATTATATTTGTTAATAATAAAAAAAATATTATAATTTAAAAAAATAAAATTTTATTACAATTCCTTCACTAATTAATCGAAAGGAACTTCGTTCCATCCGGGTGTCCCTTGACACCTCTCAACTGTTTTTATTCAATCATCGTCAACATTAAGCATTTTGGCGTTCCCTGAACTGTGGGGCCCAAGATAGTCAACGAGGCAATCAAAAACAAATTATTAAAAAATATATATTTTCCTTACTATACAAATTATTTTCATAGTAAGTACAATTGCTTTAATTTACAATAAATAGTCAAACTTAACCAAACTTTAAACGCTGTACTTAAACTGCCGTTAAACGGTAGCCTACTAAAATGCCGTTATTAGATATGACGTCATTGAAGTGACACGTCGGACGGCTTTTTATTGGATTTGCTTAAACTGCCGTCGAACGGTAGCAAAAATGCCGTTAATCAATTATTGCGTTATCAGACATGCACTCTGAATATAGGGAAAAAAATTTCTTATGTGTTTTCGCCTCCTGAACACGAATCCATATGCGGCGGTCTCATAACGTTCCCGAGAAAAAAAAATTAACCTCATTTTCAAGCACCGTTTTCTCACACAAAAATCACTCAAAATGCCTCCTTCTTTTTACCAGCATAAACAATACACCCTAAATTACTTATTTTCGGCACAACTTTGCACAAAATATCGTCGTTTTTCACACAGTTCCAAATGAACAAATTTCACACTTCGACAGATGGAATTTAGTAACTTTGCCTTATTTTTCATGTTGGTAATAAATGAATCACCGCCCACAACAATTGCACACATAAATGAAGGGGGAACTATTGCTCACATTTGATTTGGAAAAGTTGGCGGATAACGCAATAATTGATTAAGTTTAAGCAAATCCAATAAAAAGCCGTCCGACGCGTTACTTCAATGATGTCATATCTATTAACGGCATTTTAGTAGGCTACCGTTTAACGACAGTTTAAGTTCAGCCAACTTTAAATAAAATTTCAATTCGGTAAACAATCTTTAGGATTAATTATGTACATTTGTGCTCAGCTATCCAAGGGATCTGCTATAATGAGGTCATCGGGTTCTGATGTACTGATTGTGATCATCATTTTCTCTTCATTACTCGAACTGTCTGAAGAAGCAGATTGTGTTGAAGTTGCTGCTTCCTAGATGAAAAAATCCAATTGTCAACATTTGTGAAAATAATTAAAAGGGGTTTTCAATAAATTCTCTCAATATTATAATGTGTCAATTTACCTGTGAATAATTCACATGAGTGATAGCGTATTTGATATTGTTTTTACTATCTGTAATCCAGACTGGCTTCATATCACTTTGAGATTCAGACTGGGGATCGGGCTGATCTTGTTCCCAAGTATCATCTTCGTCTTGGTCATCAGTCAAGTCTTGCCGCTGTAATAAATTAATTCATGTTATCTTGACGATGGAAGATAGTGACTAAAGTTTATCTTTCAGTCGCAGATGATTCCACATCTGATTTTATGAACATCCTGTTCATAATTTCAACAAATCAAATTAATTCATATTAATCATCCATAAAAGATCATTAACAAACATATCCATTTTAATTTTCGAATTAACTTCACTGTGTTATTCTACTACTGCAAATGCAATCGTCTCAAAGTGAAAACTATAAAATTGAGAATTAACACAAAAACGAATTATGTTTTAAAGTTAAAGTGAAATCAATTTGTACTTTTTGGAAAAATGATTGCAACATCTCACCAACTATCATATCGACCACATCTACAAAAAAAATCTAGTGGGGATCATCATTGGATAGGTAATCCCATTCTCTTTCCAACCATGCCATTTTTTTAAATCCATTCATAAATATTATATCTATCATTTTAAAATGTGAAGAATAAGATAAGCATAAAAAATCTATAAAAACCATATTTAACTATTTTTATTCACCTATATTTAAATTTCAATGATTCTTCACAATAAATATGCGAAGGGGAAATAAAAATTCACAAAACAATATCTAACATGTAACAAATGATATCTCATTAATGACTGTGAAAAAATATTTGAAAAACTACAAATTACCTATTGTAGAACATCATTCGGATTATAATTTAGTTGAAGAAAAAATACAGAAAATAGTTGTAAAGACAATTAAATGATCACCCTCCATGCTATTCAATTGTTGATGTCTCGGACAGTGATATCTGTTGAGTAAGCATATTTTTTCTTCAAAAAGTATGAATTACGATACCATTCAAAATGGTTCATGATGTATGTAACATCTAATGTATCCAAATCTTTCAAACAATTTAAAATTTGTTGTGAGAAAGTTATCAGAACATCTTTTGAAATGGAGTTTCCACAAATTTTGGTACTTAGTAGTATTTATGTCTGTGTGTGAAGTATGTTGGTGACCACCCAACTGCTGAGTATACCTATTAAATGAAAGAATGCACCAGCAAAATGGTCAAATTATGCAGGAGCGCATCCAGAAAATTATAGGGGATGTGGAATCACCAAAGCAATCCCAAAATCACAATAGCATATATATGAATGAATTGAAAATTGTTTCTAAACAACCAAAACTCATATTACTATCTGAAAATTAGAGGATATAAAATCTGCCAGACCCAGACATTCAAGAAAGAGGTGTAGGTGCCATAGTAATTAAGGAAGAATGTCATGTTCAAATACCAGAAACACAACTAACACTATGTCCAAGGACATGCTTGCTTGGGAACCATGAGGACCACCCCAACAGCCTTAGAAGTCTTGCTGAACCTACCACCACTACATATCAACCACCAGCAGACTGTCGAAAAGGCAAGCGCCTATTAACAGAATGCACGAAAAGGACTACAAGCTATACAAAGAGTTGGTGAACTACCCAATCAATATATTTCAAAACAGACAGAGAGGCATGGAGGGATGCCCATTTAATGCTGAATTTGCCTGCAATATGGACGATTCAAAAACTGAGGTAGGTGCAGGAGCAGGAATATACATGCCCAAGCTAAAGACAAGAATCTCACTGAGTTTGGGTAAACACGCAACCATTGCTATCTACTCCAACAGCCAGGCCACTAAAGGAGCAATCAGTTCCATGAAAGTAAATTCAAATCTCGTTTGGGACTGCCTACAAGAGCTGGCCAGTTAAAACAGACATACTCTTGTGTGGTTTCCAGGACACTAAGGTTACGAGGACAACAAAGAGGCTGACTCATTACACGACATGCTCTAAATGTCCCAAACCATTTTGCGACACACCGAAAATTTCGCTGAAAACTAACATCCACACATGGATGAAAAACACATCACAGGAATGGTGGAACAAGTCGTCAGGAATGAGACAGTTTATTAATGAACCAACGCAAAAATTCACTACTAAGTATCTACTAAGCCAGAATAGAAGGACAACATAGTTTGACTCCTGGGCACTGTTGAATGAACATGAACAATATCGGACTGGCAGAAGAAACCATATGTAAGTTCTACGAGGAAGATGAGGAAACCTCAGTGTACGTACTATGCTAGTGTGAAGGCCTGTGAAGACTGAGGTTTACAACGTTGGGGGAGGAAAACCCACAATCCTCCAAATACATGGAAGACCAAAGTCCCACCTGTGGAATCTACTGATAAAGACCAGGGACCAGGTCGCCAATAGACGTCATTAAGATTTCAGCAAACAAAAAAACACTTCACTAAATTATTTTTGCTAAATTCTGGTGAAGATAATAATATATAATAATAACTATTATCTCCACCTGAAGAAGTTACTGTATTGAGTATTATCTCTAACTGAAGAAGCTATTGTTTAGCAGAACTTGTGTCGTGGTTTTGTAAACCCAATTTATTGAAAATCATTTAGTGAATTGAGTATCTTTTGTTTGCTTCAATATCAATTTTCATCAAGTAATGGCCACATGAAGTCAAAAAATAAGATTTTTGACTAACTGGATTTCTTACTTACTATAAAAGTATCAGCTAATTTAGTTGACAGAGACCTTCGATCTAGACTCTGACTATTGTGCAGTTATTCCAACTGTAGGCAAAATAATTATCATGAAGGAAGCCAGATCCACCTCAGTTAATAAAACAACAGATTCGGAAATCTTTGGAACAGTACTGATTTAAACATCAAGCTGAAAACAAAACAAGAACTAGAGTATGAGTCTGAAAAATTATCCGAATCATTCAGAGATCAACCTTCAACAACACCAGAGAAACCACCCACAATCATGAAAGGAAATAATTATCCAGCAGAAATCAGACAGCTGGTGAGAAGAAAAGAAAAGCACCAGAAAGTGGCAACACTCAAGACAACCATCTGACAAAAGTATTTTGAATAAATAAAATTCATGAACGCAAAGAAGATACAATAAACCATCACCTAAGTGGAATGAATAATAACTGTTCATCGTGACCTAACAAATCAATCGTATAAAAGATCTATCATATATTACTTAAATTAACGCACATATGATAAAAAAAATTGCACCAAGGGAGCAAAACCTCGTGATCCTAAACCAGTTCTGTACGAATAGAAATTAGAAAACATCCGCTCATTACACAATCTGGGAACAAATTCAAAACTTCATCGCAAGTAATTATGCAATCACTCATGTAAAACTTATCTAAAACAGGTGGAAGGACCATAGTTGATGGCCTGTTGTGTGTTAAAATAAAGTATATTGATTATAATTATTATTATTAAGGATTGGAGCACATATTCACAAACCACTGGTGTTAAATTGGAAAAGAAATACAATGACTTGATGGGCATTTTCTATAACTCATGAATATCAACTCACCGTTATCCTTTGCTTCTGATGGGTTTTGAGATGCTTCGACAAATGATCGGATCTCATGAACTTTTTATTACACTCGTTACATTGAAACCGTTTTTCGCCAGTGTGTGTCCTACGATGCCTCTGTAGCTCATCAGATCTCGTAAACCGCTTTCCACAGAACAGCCACGTACAAACAAAAGGGCGTTCGCCAGTGTGCCATCGAAGGTGAGCCCTCAGGTGGCTGGTTTTCCCATAGACCTTGTTGCAGCCTGCTATGTGACATATGTGTTGTTTTTTACGATCGGTGTGTCGTTCACCTGATGAAAATGAAGTTAAAAAATATAAAACAAATAATACTTATTCATTATTTAACGTACAAGGTCATGCAAAAGAAGAACAAATCCAAAATGATGGACAAATTTTGTAATTTGTCTGATTCCCTTTCAAGCAAATATGTTTTATTGTCCGAAGAAAACAATTCTTATAAACAAAGTCATTAGGGTATACATTAAAAAAAAATGCTACACATACAAAACACTTATTTAAATATTATAAATAGACATTTGAATCATAGTTAATTGAAGTGAAGTGTTTCCGAAAAATTCATACATATTATAAAAGGGATTTATTTGATCTTTTTCGAAAAAAAAAATGTACAGGTAAGCAGTTATATATAATAGTCCTTTACAAGGTTGTTTTTGGAAAGAAGTGATGATGGGATGAACGAGTAGTTATTATAATTTGTGTGTGTGGAATCATCTGCGACTGAAAGATAAACTTTAGTCACTATCTTCCATCGTTCAAGATAACCTCTTGTGGGGTATTCATGTTGAAAAGGAAAACATTTTCAATTAAATATCAAGCTCTTTTTTTTATTTCTATTTTAATATTATATTAATTCATTTCTTTTCAATTTAATTATTTAATGTTCTTAAAGTGTGACCAAGTAATAACAAGGTAGAAAGTCCCTGAATTCAAGGTTTGGAAATATTCTTTGAACTGGTTTAAGTGATACTTCATTTCAACATCTTTGAATAATGAAGATAAGTAATAATTTCGAAAAAAAAACACCTAAATTTTTTCTATCACGTGGATTTTGTGAAAATATAGATAATGAAAGAAATAAGTGCTTTTTAAATCATGCATTGTTTAACATGTTAAGCCCTGCTATGAGTGAGAAAAAATCGTAATGTTATTTTTTTCTTCTTAAAAGCCCTGCTTTTGTCAATAAAGATGTCAATACCATTGAATTTGTGCAAAAAAACAATTGGGACAGCTGATTTTTTGAAAAAAGAGGCATTAAAAAAAATACGACTATTTGGACCCCTATCTATTTATGTAATGTTTCTTGATTTTCTAAAACTTATTATGCTACAAAAACATTTAGTTGTCAAAATTATTCAATTAATGATTGTAATTTCTGATAACAAATGATGATTTGCTAAAATAATGCAATTAAGGTAGTTGCCATGCTACAAACAGTGTCAAAAATTAGGCTTGATTGGAGCGTGACGCGATACATGTGCAAACGCTGATTTAGAGGGATATTTTTTAAGGGAACTGTATACTCAGAAACGCAACTAGCATGCATGATACAGCAGCAGACGTTGCCAATAGTATATGAGGTAATTAGCACCAAGAGCAGTCAGTGTGGTCGCTTCTCGATCTACTCGAGACTCCGTTTCACATCTAGGGCGTTTTACGGATACGTTCTGGAATGGAAACAGGCAGTGACCTAGCGTATTCGTTACCCCATTACCAATCTCAATATATAATTTGTTACACTCCTCTCGACTCTGCACAATCAAATTTTGAATCCGACGTTTCTAGCTTTCTAGGCCACCTTCAACCTATTTTATTTCGGTATATTCCTAGATAAATCGAGACATTTTTATCCTTTATTCGAAGAAATCAGAAACCATAATAAATGGCGAAAGGGTTTGAAATCCACTTTTCTTTATATTTTATCAGTGTCGAGAATGAACTGCATCCAACGATTGCTCGCATGGAGTTGTTCAAGACAAAGCTATGGATCTATTCCGCGCAAAAAATGGTAGGTTTGCTAAAGCAAAAGTTGAAAAAAGGAAAAATAAATTGTCTGAACTGTGTAAGGCTCGAAATACAAACAAATAACAGTCTAATGAAAATTATGTGTGTGGAGGAAATCGCATTGTTAATCTGTTAATTTGAAGTGTCGGAACTGCCACCAGGTTTTTAGTTTGGAGAATGTGCTGAAAGAAAAACATTTGGGACTTCCATCAATTTCAAGTATCCGTTGTGATAAGGGCAAAATCCACAAAGCGAAAATTTGGCAAAAATTAGTTTGTTTCATTGGTAAAGAGTCAAAATTATCAACATGCATGAAATCATCTGAAGAATGTATTTCAGAGCGACTTGAGAACGAAAGAATATCTTGTAATTTACCTAATTTAAGTGCCTTAAAAAAATTTATATCACGGGATTTATTGAAAAAAATTGCGCAACAAAATGTAACACGATTTTCTGAAACAAATGCATACCGATGAAAGAGAAGAAGCTGTGATTAATCACCTAACTGAAAAATTGGAGAATGGAAAACCTAGAGGTACTAAAAATAGGAAAGCATTAACTAGAATCATTAATGATTTGAAAATAAATGTTTACTCAATCATGTGATTATTTAGTATAATAGTTAAAAATAAATAATATTACATTCATTGCTGTTTATATTTTTTGTAGATTTATACGTTATATTTTCTTAGCCTGTTAGAAATCTAATCATTTTTGTTTATGTTTAAAAATATTCGAATTATGTTATACGTACATGTGTTGTACAAATGTATAAATAAAATAAAGTTTATACACTGTTGTTTGCCGTTACTCGCTGAAACTACATTTTATTTTATATCTATTCCTATGGAAATATGAATAAAATGCATGAGTATATATTAACGCAATTATTCACAATTATTATTCATAAATATGTGCATTCCAAAACACAGTTCAGTTCAAAACAGCAAGACCCTCGTGCTCTCACTTATTTGAATCACGAGCGCTCGCTTGAGGCGTTGCCACGATTCTCAGCCTTCCCCCTCTTGCACTTCTCATACGCAATAATTCAAAATCTTCTCATGCCAATAACTAAATAACTGTATGGCTACACGAGTTTTTTCTATAAAATTTGTTACTTACCTTTTAATAATATACTAGTTTTTCAAAAAGATCTGAATGGAGGGTTTTTAGTTATGCCTTAAAATGTGGTGTCCGCGGTAGCTCACTATAGGGATTACGTATTAAACGTTGCAACTTTGAAGCCTTATATCTCACTTTCGGTGTGGTAAATCATTCCAAAAATTTAATATGATACAGGTAATAATGTTAACTAAAAGTGGTATAAATATAAACGCAATCTGATTTGAAGTGGATTTCATAACAACTACCTTAATCACAAAAATGTATGTAACTTTTTTGTATATTGAAATGTTCCTTCCCAACCCCCAAACAGCGATGTACTCTTGGTACTGGGTGTTTTTATTTGCCTAAACATTAATAGATAGATAGATAGATCTTTATTTTTAAATAGGATATCCTAATATACAAATCAGCTAAAAAAAGTTAAAGTAAGAGATATGTGGTACATATTGAACAATAATTGAATTGAAAAATATACTATAAAATATATAACAAACATTAAATAAAATACATTGAAAAAGTTGGTTTAAATAATAAATAAATATCATATTTGTGCATTTGAAACAAATTTCTTTAGTTCATTTTTGAAAATGTTCAGAGATGGGCTACTTTTAATTAGATTTGGTAATTTATTGAACTGATCGAAACCTTTGAAAATCAAAGAGTTCATGGTGTTTTTGTGATTTGTTCTATTAATATATAAATCATTATTATTTCGAGTGAAGTGGTGGTGAAGATCATGATTGAAGACAATGTACTGTTTGAAATAACATGGCTCTAAATTGTTCAGTATTTTGTATACGAATATCATGGTGAAATAAAACAGTCTTTGGGAAATAGATTGCCAATTTAAAACATTAAGCATAATCTTAATAGGAGTATCCCTACCGCACTTCAAAATGATCCTCATACCACGATTCTGAAGTTTTTGGAGTTGAGACAATTTATTCAGATTGAATAGATATAGGATAGAGGAACAGTAGTCGAAGTGTGTTAGTCACAGAGCACCCACCTGGTCTGAAACTAAATGTTGCTGTGTATCATTACCCTGATACCTCGCAGCCCCAAGGGTACGTTGAAGTGAGGCAACAGTTTAATGTCATGCGGGGCTTAACGGGTTAAATCATTTCTGTACAAGTAGTTCTATGACAGGTAACTTTTTTTTCTTCATTAAAAAGTTACTAATTTCAAAGAGATTAATATGATGGTGTTGAACATAATATAGAGTACTATTGAAAAAATACTTTCACTAACCTTCTTGGCAGTTTGGACAGGTACACGCCACTCTCCTCACCCTTTGTTTTTGTATCACATCTTGGTTGGGATCGTTTTGTATTGAAGAGTTGTTATTATCTGGAGGTGAAGTTGTCACAACAACACTAGGAGTAAGTGGGGAGCTTGCCTGTTGAGCAGTGGTAGTAATGTTGGGAATCACCTGCCATTTGTTGGGGTCGTTGGGATCCTGTTGAATGTGTTGGCCTACAGAGATCTGTGGGGCTTGCTGTGTTATCACTTGGACATTACCGAGTCCTAAAAATATTTGTTTTTGAATTGACGCAACCGATATATGATGAAAAGGTAAGGTACATTCGACCTTCTAGATAGTTTGGAAACAAATAAACACAAAAATTACATCTCATATCTACAAGGGTAGTCCCAGAAGTACCCGATCTAACAAAGCAAACACATAACATTTGGGAAAGAAATGACTCTAAATAGTCTCCTTTTATATCGGTACACCTTTCCCAGCGATGTTCAATAGCTTTGATACCCGGTTTATGCTTTACATAAATACAACAAAAACGCAGTTCCTTATTTTTCATACAAAACAAATACAAGTTGAAAGTATAAAGAGTGATTTTGCTATCACCACTGCTATTAAATCCCTTTATTTTTCCCTGGTTAGATGGCATCTTGACTATTGTTCCACAGTTTGGTCCCCCCATTACATTTCATATAAAGTGAAACTTGAGGCTGTCCAGCACAATTTCCTTAGATATATTGCCTTCAATTTGCCCGTATACTACGACTATGGTGCATTAGAACTTATATTGAACATACCTTCTCTTGAGGTTCGTAGAAAACAAAAAGACTTAATACTTCTTTTTAAAATTATCAATGGACTGTGTATCAGCCCCGTGCTTCTCTCCAAAACATCCCTATTTGTCCCCAGTCGTTCAACCAAACAGGTGCAAACCTTTTACATTTCCTTCCATAGATTTAATTACTCATACAACAGCTTTATCCCTAGAACTCTTCGTTTAGCGAACTCCTTGCATAACCTTCAAATTTTCAATATATCAGTTTTCCACTTCAAAAACCATGTTCTTGTCTAGCTATTTAAACTTCCAGCTCGAGCTTTTGTATTGTTTTTAGTGTTATTATGCCTGCAATAACTAGACTAGCTCATATTGTTACAACTTGTGAATTTTTCTTATTTGATCTATGTTATCTTACTACTTTATAACTGTATTATGCATATCATTTACTTCAATCCACCATATTGTATTGACTACTATATAGCACTGTAATATTTTTATCTGAATTGGGCTTGCCCGTGAATAAATAAATAAATAAGATTAATAACAATAACATCAATCAGAACAACAGCATTCAATTTCTAGGCATGACAATCAGTATTATGGGACTGGGACAGTCACATAAAGAATATAATCAAGGTAGTAAATACCAAAATATTTCAAATACGGTGCATGTATAGAGTACTGACAATCAAAGTACTGAAAAACTTTCATTATGGGGACAGTCTACAGCAGCAAAAACACTCTTTATTGTGTTAAATGCCGTTTATCAATTTTAAAATTTACCTATATCACTCTGCTCAGATCTCAGATTGCATACTTCTATCAGACTGTAGTTGTTTCATAAATGAAAATCTAGTTAATACAAAAACAAGTTTGATCAAGTGAAAAGGATTCAAAGACATCCACGATCGGAAAAGGAACAAAAAGTGTAACAATAAAAAACAAAACCTTGCAAAAAAGGTCCAAGTGTAGTTGAAATAACTCTTTATAAATTGGACGACAGGTCTGGACCCAGGAAATTTGCCCAATCATGAATAGATGTCTCCATTGCAAGAAAGAAACTGTTGATAAAACTACCTTTAAGTGTGATGGTTGTAAGAGACTCGTCCATATTGCATGTGCAGGGGTTACAGCAACAGAGGTGAAATGCCTTCAATTATCCTCAAGAAAGATGAAATATTTCTGTGATGTTGCCAATTTTAAGAAAACTGAAGAATTGCAGATTGAAGTCGAAAAATTAAAAAACACTAACCTAGATGGAATGCAAATAAAACAGCAGGAAATAAATCAGCTAGAATGAAGTCAAAGAACTGAGGGAGCATAGAGATCATGGAAATGTAGAAAGCATGTATGAAGAAATCAATGAACGTTTAAATAGAGCCAATAACTTCTTGCTATATAATGTTTCGGAATCTAGCTCAAGGGATCTCAAATCAAGAATTGAAAATGACAAGGAGAAGGTTAAGGAAGTATTGCAGATCCTAGATATAAGGGAAGCTGAAAAAGATGTGTTGAAAGTTCTGCTGGTTGGTCGCTCAGATGGCTCTAGAGCAATACCACTCAAAGTTATTCTTTCAAACAGTTTTCTAGCCAAGGAAATACTAAAATCGAAACAAAAATTGCAACAATCCAACTACAAAATAAGTGCGGACCAAACAAAGATACACCAGGAAATTTTCAGGAAAGTGAAGAACGAACTGATGGATAGACAAGAAAATGGAGAGAGAAATATAACAAAAAATACAGAAGGGGCGTCCCTAAAATCGAAGAAATCCAAAATGAAAAAAACTTAGAACTCCCTCATTATATGTATATTGTCAAAATCTGGGTGGTTTACGTACAAAGATTCAGAAATTAATAAAATCTGTTCTGTGCACATGCTATGATATAGTAATAATTGTAAAAAGCTGGCTTTCAAGCGATATATTGGATTCCGAAATAAAGATGAAATCTTATAATGTATTCAGGTGTGATCGAGATAGTAATACTACCAACAAAACTAGAGGAGGCGGAGTACTTATTCTTGTAAAGGATTCGATAAAGGTCAAACGTTTAAGACTGCCACATAATAATGATGAACAATTGTTTGTGCTATGCTCAGTCGGGTCAGAAGATTTCGTTATAGGCAGTGTTTATTTACCACCCCAATCGCCGGAAGAAAAGTATTTACAATAATGTGAAAGCTTGTTGCAACAATTCAAAAATCAAAACTTCTATATCTTCGGGGACTTCAATTTACCAGAAGCAACCTGACGGAGTCATAGTGAATTGTCCCCATGGATCACATGCTCTAGTGCTTGCTCGAAGTTATGTGTTCTCTAACTTTTTTCAACAAATAACTATTCCAAATGAGAGAAATTTATTCTTGGATTTGATGTTCTCGAATGTAAGACAATAGACAATATTTTCTCAAATAGTACACACCATGTTGGTTATACCTTTGATAGTTCATTGGTAAAACATCAAACAAACAATAGTCAGAATTATAGTGAATACTACTATGATTTTAGAAATGCTGACATAGTAGGTCTGAATAATTACTTGGCTGCAATACGTTGGGGAGAATGTCTAAACACCAATGACGTAAATGAGGCAACAACAGAATTTTACAATATATTGAACATGGCTATGGCCTTATTCGTACCTCTCAAAAAATATAAAATATCTTTTCCAAAATGCTTTACAGCGGAACTTAGATATAAAAGATTATCAATACTTTTCAGAACTTAGGTCTACATGCAAAAATCTATCACGAATATGTTATGCTAACTATATGCAAAGTATTGATAATGTTTTAAACACTGACCCCAAATATTTTTGGCAATACTTAAATAAGAAAAATTCCCACTACAATGTTTCTAGATGATTCAACTGCAGAGAACGGTGAGCAAATTGTACAATATTTTTCAGAGTACTTTTCAACGGTTTATGCACAACCAACACAAATTGTGATGGCTTCAAGCAATTCAACAATGTTGATATATTCCTAATCCAGTTATAAACAGTTATATGATCTATGAGAAAATTTCGAAATTGCCGAATAAATTGAGTACTGGTCCAGATGGAATACCTAATATGTTCTTAAAATACTGTGTTTGCTCCCTAACTCCATCATTACTTGAATTATTTAAACTCTCACGTGACTCTGAGGTATGGAAATATAGTTACATACTCCCAATCTTCAAATCAGGAGAAAGGGAAAATATTAGGAATTACAGGAGAGTTTGTAACCAATCTATGATTCCTAAACTTCTTGATGCTTTGATTGCGGATCAGCTCAATTACTCTTGTAAAGAGTTGTTGATTAAAAACCAACATGGTTTTTCTCGAAACAAGTCCACTGTCACAAACTTGCTTGTTTATGAAAGTAGAATATAAAATGCCCTCGAAACTAAATGTCAAGTTGACGCTATTTATACGGACTTTTCCAAGGCATTCGATAAGGCTGATCATTCCATTCTTCTAGCCAAACTAGAAGTTTTTGGATTTTCTCATTGGTTTTGGAAATGGCTACATAGTTTCATAACAGGTCGTAAACAGTGTGTTAGAGTTGGTTCGTTCAAGTCAAGTCCAATTGAGGTTACTTCAGGAGTACCGAAAGGGTCACATTGTGCACCCATTTTATTCAACATTTTCATTGACATCAGTCGTTGTTTTGAAAGTAGTGAGTTTCTGTTGTTTGCAGATTATTTGAAATTATTTCGAAGGATAGAATCAAAATTAGATTCAGGCGGACTTGAATAGATTATATGAATGGTGCGTGAGAAGTAATCTTTATCTAAATATCAACAAATGCTGCTTCATAAGTTTTTTTAAAGGACACAAAAAATTTGATACATCATATGTTATCAACAATAGCCCCTTGAACAACGTCTCAACTGTCACAGATCTAGGGGTAATCTTTGATGAACAAACGAGATTTGTAGATAACATAAATATGATTTCGGTAAAACCATCAGAAATTTTAGGAATGGTACTTCGTAATTGCTCTGAATTTTCAGTAAATTCTATTAGGAAAGTATATGTTTCATTAGTTGCTTCTAAATTGAATAATGCTTCTATAATTTGGTCGCCTTTTTATCAAGTTCACAGTACAATCATCGAAAGAGTACATTTTTGAGGTTCTGTGCATTCAAATTCAACATTTGCACTGAGAATCAGCAATACTTCTCACTTCTCATCATAAACGAATTGAACCTAGATTTATGTTTTGTGTATAAACTGTTGAACGGAACTGTCAACTGTCCAGAACTACTCAAAATGATTTATTTCAACCCCCCAAATAGAGTGCTAAGATTTCCCCAATTATTTCAAATTTCATTTCATGCCACAAACTATGGCCGACATGCTCCAATTGAAAGAACATTAAAAGATAGATGTTTTAGGTTGCTCATTTAATAAATTCAAAAATTATCTGCGTGATATTGTCTGATATTTTCCACTTTTTTCCTAATACAAGTGTTGTGTAATATAATCTTATGTATTGATGTTTAGCTAATAAGTATTAAGGTAAAATATGTATTATTAATATTACTACCATTCATAACTATTTCACTCGAAATAAAGATCTTTAAAATACCCCACAAAATAGATCGAAATTAATCCAGAACTGCCCTCTCAACATTGGAATCCGAATATATAATAAAATTCCTAAGAAAATAAAAGATCAAGAGAACCACTTTACATTAAAAAAATCACTATCAAAACTTTTAAGGGGCGGCTTATTCTACAAACTTATTGTGAATTTTATGATTGTATACTGTGTATTTGATATTTATATCATGTGCTGAATTGTGTTATCTGTTAAAATTTTTGACGTGTTTTTATACCCATGTGGTCTTTTTAATGAATAAATTTGATTTGAGTTATAGTGAGAATCGTCGAGCTTCTCAAAATAGCCATCAACTGCAGACTTCACCTCCTCATTGTTGGCAAATCTTTTACCACCAAGCAATTTTTTCAATTTTGGAAACAAAATAATCCGAGGGGGCAAAATCTGGAGGAAAGGCAGTGTGAGAAAGTAATTCGAACTTTAACTCATTTATTTTTTGCCATTGCAATGGAACAAAACTTTCTTTTTCACCAAAAGCGACCGTTTTTTCTTGATTTTATCACGTGAGTAATTGTGGCACCCATCTTGAGCACAGCTTCTCAAGTCCAAATTTTAAGTCAATATGCGATGTACAGCACCTTTTGAAATGCCTACCATGTCTGCTAGTTCGGGCACTTCCAGTCGACAGTCATCCAATACAATTTTCAGAACATTTCTAGTGTAGTCACCTCATTTGGTCGACCACTATTTCACTGTTGTAAATGAAGGAGCAGACTCCCACAGAATAGAATCTAGCTCATCTTTGATATTTGTTGCACTGAGATCTTTCAAATGAAAGTATTGCACCACATAACAATAGGTAATTTTTTCCATTTTTACAAATTTATTGAGAGCATTCACTATTGATGGCTGCCGAACAAATACTAAACAAGCAGCGTCGTCAAACTTCAAACCTTAAGCTTTATAAGGTTGATACTTTCTACCATAGTCATTATTTTCAAACAACAACCGCCATCTATACGTCAGGTCAGGTACTTCCGGGACTACCCTCATAATACTACATATTTAAAATGAATCATCGTTGAGGGTAATTTAGCTTAAATCCACCTTAAGAAGGTTAAGGAAACACGTGCGATGGTTCTGTGAACCCAATTTAGTGAAAATTATATAGTGAAGTGTTTTTTGTTAACTTTTAAAATGTTTGCAACAAAAATATATGAATATTTGAAATTTTCTACATTCTGTATAGGATGACACCCATTTTGACTCTGATGGCTATGAGTTAAGTGATAAAATGTCAACCTTCTACCACCTGCTACAGGTTTTGAAGAACAAGGTTCCTCCTAGACTGCCTCTGGAGTTATGTGAGAAAAAACTTGAACTCAAAACAACTTTCAAAACAGTTTCCTTTGAAACTGATCAATATATGAAGTTTGGTATATCAAAACTTACCTGGTATATTTTGTATGTTGGGTATTGCTTGAATATTAGGCACTTGGATTAGATTTCCTAAATTCCCTAGATTTCCTACTGTAGCACTTCTAACTTGTTGCAGATTACTAGCAGGTATAACAGTAAACTGTTGTCCATTGGCCCCTGTAAAAGTAAGTTGTGGTGCATCCACCTAGAAGTAGAAAAAAAAAATATTTTTAATTCACAGTAATCAACTTAAAAACATAGATTGACATCGAATGGCAAAAAGGACAAAGTGGTAAGAAGTCATAATAATTTGGACTGATTTTGTACGCACTACCTGCAATGTAAATACATCTTGATATTAATCAGGTCAAGAAGATTCCAGCAGGAAGTGAATACCATGGTTGTGAGAAATCGGGGCTTGCAAAGGGGTCCTCAGGTGCCTAGTTCTCCCTAGCCAGCAGTACCATTACTTTCACCTTAAAAAGGGAATCTTCCATTCGCAAAAAAATTATGATTTCAGTATGATCTTTATCGAACTTGTTAAAAGGTAAATTTCCAAAATATATCTAAAAATAATTTTTGCCCAAAAGACAAGATCAATAAGCCGACATCAAATTCAGAAATAAATGTATTGAGATTAGTATTAGCTTAATTTTGTTGTTGATTAGTGTATTATATTGATATAAAAGGACGTAATATATTGGAAGAAGTTTCCTAGTTATTTGTGTGACCAGTTGACATACATATAATACAAAAAATAGTTTACTTAATTTTTACATAAGGCCAGATTATGTAGAAACGAATTCTATATTCTATACAGGTTTGATATTATTTATAATAATTTTCCACACCATCTCAAGGAATGTAAAGATTTGAATAATTTTAAAAAGAAGATCACTGACTAATGTAATGTTTTGCTAGGATGCTCCTGCCTTTGTAGTAAACCCAAGTGCTTTCCCCTGTCAATTTTATTTTATTATATTTAAATCATTATTTTTAACTGTTATATCTGTGATTTTATGTATTGTAAATATGAAATTTTATGTTATTGTAAGAGCATATTTTTGCCAATAAAGAGTGACATATAAATGCATTCAATGCCTTCGTAGAAATGTCGGAAATTTTGGTGTTTCAGCTTGCATTAAAAAACATAATTTTTGATCATTGTCACAAACTTCTATGCCTTTAGGGTGTAAGTACATGAAGTCAAAGTTAAATATTCTCGACATAAAATCCAGCAGTTTGATATTTTGATTTTTGATTACAAAACTGTTAACTTAATCCAAATTTCATTTCTTGCTTATTGATTCAAATGGTTTGAAATGAATAATTAGCAATTAAAAAGTATTCGTTTTTATTTATTTCAATAAAATGATAGAACCAAAAACTCTGTCCCGCCATCCGTGACTGATGCGACTCAAATGCTCCCAACTTGCCGTGTCAAGCATTATTTTGTATTGTCAGGTACAATACAAAAATCACGGACAGGATTATCCCCCAGGAAAAGCTCGGAAATACTGTTCAATACTGAGATCATTTGTTCAAATACTGATGTCACTTGAATTTAATGCTTCATTGTCAGTCACCAGTAACTGACAAGGCCCGAACAGATAGTAAGTCTGTCAGCCGCCGTTGACTGACATGGCAGCCAACTTGTTAAATAATTGCTGCTTCAATTTCATTAAATTACCTTAAATGTTGAAAATCACATTTTTTGTTTAATTTTCGATATTTTTTTAAGTAATAGTTGTACATTGTTGTAATCCCACTAAATTTCGATGTAATTGACTGGATCAAAAACATGCATTACAAAAATAAGAGTTAAATATTCACCGAAGCTATTACTTAAACTTAAATTAACCTTGAATTTCCCACTTGTCTTATTTGTAAATACAAAGAACATTCAGTGTTGAGTCCACAAAGGACATTCATCGAGTATCCTTAAAACACCTAATAATATATTTTTGGAACTCATGTTCAATACATGAAATTTTTGTGCATGACATTTTTGCACTCCTCATTGTAAATTTTCTATCTAGAAGTTAGTTCGCAGTTTTTGATAGTCCGGAAAGACAAGTCGAATAGGTATGCATTGGCGAAATCAATGAGAATACAGGTTTCAGAAAGAGGAAATATCATCATCATGAGTCAGCCTTTATTTGATGTGGTTATTATTGAAGAATAATCTGATACTTACTATCTGAGCCGTGCTCTGTGTCATGGAGGTGGGAGTTTGAGGTGCTGCTACAGACGTAGCTATCTGTAGCTGTTGTATCTGACCGTTCGGCGTAAGAATATTCGCATATTGAGGTGCTGCCTGAATTATATTCGGCATGGCAGTGGACAATTGCACGGGAAAATGAATCGTTTGGTAGACAGTTTGGCCATTTCCTGTTGATATCGGCACTTGGATGGGAATGGTCTGCTGCATGGGGAACTGCACCATCTGAGGTAGACTCGGCCGAACAGTTACACTCTGACCGTTGGCTAGTTGAACAGTTGACAGGTTCTGTAGACTTTGGAGATTCTGGAGGTTTTGGAGATTAGCTGGGAGAACTGTGTTTGGAGAACGGAGTATTTGACCTTGGCTGAAGAGTTGTTGGGGCTGCTGGCCACCTGGAATAAAAAAAGAGTTATGTAGTTTTTTCTTAGGTTGAGATACGCGTATAAAGGAGATCTTTTCTTACATTAGCTATTTCACATAAAGAACAGTATTTATTTATTAATAATCCACGGGTAAAACCAATTTTACAGGTTGACATAAATGGTTAATATAACAAACTTAAATAACTAGGTTAAATAATTAAATTAATAATAATAATTATAATATTAGGTAAAATAAAACACAGACGATACAAACATTTCAAAGATACATAATGAATCATACTAAGATCAACTAACAAAGGTGAGAAGATAAAACAGATAAATGACAAAAATATAAGTGAAAAAAGAAATAAAAAAATAAAATAAAAATAAATTACAATTACAAATAGTTAATTAAACTAACCTTTAAGGTGAGTAGATATCAAGAACAAATATACAAAATCAGACAACTTTCAGCATATCTTCTTTAATTTTTGTTTTATGGATGAAATATTAGAACCGAACAAGTCCATGTGACAACTATAATCATTCCCATACTTGACCACCCTGTTAAAAGGTGCATTTTGTGAATAATTAGTTTGGCAAAAAGTTGTGTGAAAAACTTTGGGTTTTCTGGTTTGCCTAACTGGAACATTCAAGTAAAATTCAGAAAGTATGCAGGGACAGTTGATAGTTCCTGATTTTATGAAGGAAGCAAATATCCGAATAGATCCTTCTTTGTTCAAGAGACTGCAAATTCAAAGATTGCATAATATCAGTATAGTTATATTCGTACGATTCAATCCCAGTTTGTAGGCAGCAAAGCATAAAAACGTTTTCTGAACTCCTTCAAAATTGTTTTCTTTGGTAAATGTAATTGGGAGACCATACTACAGATTAATATTCCAGTATTGATCTGACTATTGCACAATATAGAGTTTTTGTTGTTTGAACCGAAAAATCACTGTATGAACGAATTATAAAGTCCAACATTTTAAATGAACAAGCAATAATGTTTTGGAATCGAATGTAACACCCAGGTCCCTAACCTCATTGACAATGTTGATAGCAGTTTCCTCAATAAAATATTGGTAATTTACAGTTTCGTTTAATTTGGAAAAAGTTATTTGGTAGCATTTATTAATATTTAAGTCCATGACATTAGTTTTACACCATTCAAAAAATATAGTTCGGCTGGCAAAGTAATGGCATTAGTTTGATTTTTAATTTTACTAAATATTTTGAGATCATCGGCAAACAACAAGGCATTAGACTCTTTAAAAAGAAGAAATATAACATTGATAAATAAATTGAATAAAAGTGGACCACAGTGGGACCCCTGAGGGACACCAGAGGTCACATAAATGGGCCTAGAAATAAAGTTACCAATTTTAACTCTTTGAATGTGTTCGGTCACATAACTGCATAGCCAGTTGAGCAAATTACCAGAAACACCATAAGCTTCCAACTTTGCTAATAACAGAGCGTGGTTGAATCTGTCAAAAGCTTTGGAGAAATCTGTATAAATGGAGTCAACTAGCAACTTGTTCTCTAAGGCATTAACAATGAAGTTGATAAACTAGTAAGTTAGTTGAAGTTGATTATTTACCCTGATTGAATCCGCATGTTGTTATTGATAATAATATTTTTAAATTCCCAAGTAAGTTGTTTTGTTATTAAGCAATCCATTCATTTTGGTATATCAGATTGGACACAGACAGCACGATAATTCTCAATATTTTCTTTCAAGCCTGATTTATATATAGGATAAATATAACTATTTTTCCAGAATTCTGGAAAAATACCTAACCTGAGGGAACAATTGAAGAGTATAAATAAATGGTTGAGTAAGACTAAATACACAATTTATCAATAAACAACAAGGAATGCCATCAGGACCAGCGGAAAACTTAAATGGTAAATTTTTTATTTGATCGAATATACTAGTAACATTAATGGAGCAGGAGCTGATATTACAAATATTGTATTGTGCAGAAAGTAGTTTTATTATTCCCTATATGACCATGTATGGTAGGTATCATGACCACAGTGTACCTCTGTACCAGGTACCCCTTGAAAACTCTCTCATAGAAATTTGTCATCACAATTCCACAAATAACATTTTTAATCGAAGAGAGTAGCTGTCAACCATAGAAATGAGATAAAAGAAGATCAGCTCGTCCGGAAAGTTAATTTGTATAAAGCTGAGTATATTAGGTTATTGCTAACATACAAATAATCTAAAGCACTGATCACCATCAATAAGCCAAGATAGTAGTTGTTTAGTAATGTATATTATTAATTTCTCGAAAATCATAAGACCTTCGAATCATCGCTAGTTTTCCTGTAAACTTTATTGAGAAATGATTCATCATCCCAAGAATTTAATATAGTTGAATTTAACGGGAATTAGGACCAGGGAGTAAAACTAATTTTTTATCGCTGACGTTTCGGAATTAATTTATTCCTTTTTCAAAGCTGAAATGACAATATTCACGTATAGATTGAAACAAAGAACATATCTATGACCCACCTTCAAAACCAAGTTTTTCCTGCTCACGGATTCAACTAAAAAACTGTTTAGTACCTAGTCGATACAAACTCTGGTCGATAAAAACACATTGTCACAAATTACACATTAAAAACTTTAAAATTGTATATAAACAAATTCAGACACGTTAAAATGAAACAACACATAACCGTGTATGGTCAATATTCAACTGATCATCTCACCTGAAATATTCCAGCGCTACATAGATAAAGAAACCAAAAAAATCTTTTGTGTATCATTATTTAGAAATCTGTTTTTCTTTTGAACCTTTCTGGAATATGGGTGTATATTTTTGTCAGGTGTATTTGTGTAACACTTTTTTGGTCTACGCAATTATCATGGAGATTGATTTGTATCATTTCTCCCAAAGAGATTGTTGTTGATAACGAAAATAGTAGTGAAGATGATTTGCCAGAAGATGTAGAAATTGAAGCTGCAGATGCGGTGAATAGTTTATTGCCGCAGAAATCCCGCCCAAAGTATGAAACAGAATATACGGCATTTCAAAGATGAAGTGATTAATATTTATATAAATTCGAATATAAATTACATAATTATTATAGTTTTTATTCATATTAGGTATATTATTAGTTTTGAAATAAATGACACTTAAGTGGGTAGAATTGATATACGAGTGGGTCAAATTGACATCTGAGTGGGTCAAAATTTTTTGATTTAACTATTTTAAATATACTGTTACTTTGACGAGTTTTGAGTCGATAAAATGATAGTTTACCATTCGCGCTAGAATAAAAAAAATTTTCCCAATAAGATAAATGAGTATCCCACACTGTCAATTTTCTAATCCCATTCACTCAAGAATAGGCGTCCATTATAAGTAGAAATGTATAGGTACAAAGACATTTTGACATACTGAAAAATGTTGTTATCAATGGAATCTTCTTGGTGTATATTCTTTTTAATAAAACTGTATCTATGACATATGTACACATTGATTTTGGGCTTTCCAGAATTAAACCCGATCTCAAAATAACTATTTGTATAAAGTTTGGGAAGAAAGTGTAGATGAAATCTAATCATCAAAAGAGGAGATGACACTTCACTGCGGATGATTTTTATGTACCTTTCATTCACACTGAAAGTTCATGAATTTCTTCTAAGTAGGTACCTATTTGTTCTTGACATTGACGCAACCAACCTTTAAAGTACCTATACTTATTAAATATCAAGAACGGTAAGGATGATTTACTGGTTGATGACTGAGCGCAGCGAAGTCTCCAATATTGTCTGAAACCAGTAAACCTTACCGTTCGTGATGCTTATACTATTTTTTGTAGGACCGATATATTTACAAAATAATTCGCCGTACTTAGTCTGGTCAACAAGTGCTTTTTAGACCATTATTTTTCTACGAAAACGGAAAATTATGAGTGAGGTGTCATTCGATTCGTAATGGCATTTAGAAAAAAAGATAAAAAAAAACTCCCGTTTGCAAAAATTTCAAAAGTTATAAACAATTTAAAAAAAAGAGGGGTTTGGTTTTTTGCAAATATCTCAAAAACTATTGCAGATATCTAAAATCAAAAAAAGATCCAAGAAAGCAGGAAATTTCCTAGAAAAAAGTCCAACCTCCCGGAACTGTACCACCAATATTTATAATTTTAATTGAGCGGTGAAAATACGGGTGAAAACGGGTGCTTCGTTCGAGCGCGCGTCACCCGGATCAGATGTTCAACAAAAAAAATATATTTTAACCAATTAAATATGAATATTGAGGATCGAAAAAATTCAGGTATTTCTAAATACATGAATAAACAATAATCCGTCGGCAAAAAAAATTTACCGCAATGTTTCTATTAGTTACCTATGCTTTCATTAATTAACATAAAAACCCTGATAATTGTTAAAATCAAATACTTTTTTTTAAGCTATTCTTCAAAAATATTAAGGATCGAAAAAATTCAGGTATTTCTAAATACATGAATAAACAATAATCCGTCGACAAAAAATTTTTACCGCAATGTTTCTATTAGTTACCTCTGCTTTTATTAATTAACATAAAAACCCTGATAATTGTTAAAATCAAATACTATTCTTCAAAGGCTTAAAAACGATCCCCGTTGGAAAAATAAAAAACATGTTTTTAAATTTTTTATAAACAATGTAAGACATTGAAAAATGAAAAACAAATAAAGAATAGAAAAAAATATTTTTATTCCAAATGTGCCGATGGTTTTGTTTTTTTTATTGTTAAAAGCTACATGACAAAGATTTTTTAAATTTCTTCAATTCCATTATTTAAATAATTGTTATAAACAAATGCATTGTTTAAAAGAGAATCAATTTTTTTTGGAAACCTAATCATTGATAAAAATTAATATTTAAAAAAAACATTGTTTCAAAAAAAAATTATTGCTTAAAATTGCTCTTGTTAATTAACATTTTTTTTTCAAATCATTATTTCTATTGCTCTTTGTATTTTTTTTTTTTTAATTTTAATTTTTTTTATTTAATAAACAATTTGTTATAAAAAAATAAATTTTGGGTTATATTTTTTTTATTTACAAAATTTAAAAAATTTTTTTTAATTAATTTTTTTTTTTAATTTACCTTCCCTGGTTTTTTATTTTCAATTAATATAACTTATAAACTATTGGAGATACAAGAACATTTAAGAGCAAAAAAAAATTTCTCGAAGTATTTTTATACATAATTGCAAGAAATTAAATAAATAATTGAGTTAGAGCTTCGATTGGAAGCTTAATTTGTCCATTGGTTAATGAAGAATAAACAAGGTCTGGATGTTCTTGTCGTATCTCCAGTTTATAAGTTATATTAATTACAAAAAAAACCAGGTGCGAACGGTAAAGTTAAAAAAACAAAAATATTCAAAATTATAAAAAATGTTTTTTCCCCCAAAAACGACACGTGGTTGTTATTGTTTTATTTTGTACAATTACAAAAATATAACGCCACTATTTATTTCTTTGTAAGTGCGATTTTGAGAAATAATTTTTTTTAAGAAACATGTTTTTTCTCAAAAATCATTATTTTTGTCAATGATTAGGTTTCTAAAAAAAATTATTCAAACAATGGAAGTAAAAAATTTAAAAAATCATTTTAATGTAACTTTTAACAATACAAAAACAAAACAATTGGCATATTTTGAAAAAAAAATGCTAGTTTTTAGGAAATTCCCTGCTCTCTTTGGATCTTTTTTCCGATTTTGGATATTTGCAATACTTTTTGAGTAATTTGCGAAAAACCATACCCTTCTTTTTTTTATTAAATTGTTTATAGGTAACTTTTGCAATTTTTGCAAACGAAATTTTTTTTTAAACTTTTTTCTAAATGCTATTACGAATCGAATCACACCTCACTCATAATTTTCCGTTTCCTTAGAAAAATAATGGTCCAAAGAGCACTTGTTTTCTTGAATAATATATTTTCGATCAATGGTTTAATGCAATTTATTAACAAGACGTGTTCTTAGATAGAACAACACAAAAAAAAACATAGGAAAAAAAAAATTCTACGCGGACGAGAGTTTTCAGAAAAAAAAATAGGGAATATAGAAATTTGGACAGGAACACGTCTGTCGGGTCAGCTAGTTGTTGATAATTATTATACTTCCAGTAGCGTCATTACTATCTAGATTTGTTTACGATATCTTGCAATTATATGTGTGTAAGTAAACAATTCCTATAAATCACTAGAATGAGAAGAATCAAACTTGAGACACGTTTCCAACTATTCGTCAAATTCTACCTTTGTATTATCTCAGAATAACAAATGTGATAGGTAAAAATCATCATCTAAAAAATGAACCTGCAAGATAACATGTAAATTAGAAGCAACTCATTTTTTAAACGTTTCATTAATAGTCCTTTGCCGTAGTAAGATATATTTCCTAACTTTTATTTTATTGGGATTTTGACTAACCTGAAGTAAAGAGGGGTATTTATCCACGGTTGGTAGATAAAAGATCAGGCAAAATATATGATTCACTTACTTGAAACGTCGTGGACATCGATTGAAGACTGCGGTAACTTGGGCATTGACTTAAGCTTAGTATAACTTATGTTGTTTCGAATCTGCTTAATGTCTTTGCAGTTAAGGTTGTATGAGTTAAATTTTGTGATTCTAGTTCCACATGTATAATTTTTGAAGGCCGTTTGTTATTACAACTGTGTCCCCATCGCGTATCTTGCGTTTTAAATTGTTACAAATTTTTTGACGATTTAAGTCTTGTACATCAATATTTTCATGATTATGGGATCCACTAATTTTGGAGAAGATATCACCAATACCCATAGTATACAACTTCATTACAAGTTTTTTTTATGCAGCTCCAACACATTTCTCCGGTACTTTTAACTTTTCGATATTTATAAAATGTATGTCCGTTATATTTTACCCCGTTCACTTAACATTTTTTCAATATTCTCCATCATAAATACACCACTGTCAATTATCACAAAATATTCCTAGGTACTACACTTTGTATATCTGTGAAACATTGTTAAAAACTAAAATTTATATTGAATACGAGAAAACCAATTATAATAATATTATAAAACTCATTAGTAATTACCATCAGCTCCACCTACGTATCCTCAGCCCCCAACACAGTAGCTCAACACAATAAAGTGAAATATAATACAAATCGCATTTTGACAAAAACTGATATAATGTAGATAATGAAAAACTTTTTGATCAAACTATACTTATATGTGCTCGACTTGAAACACATGATGGGAAATGTTGAAAATTATAATAGGCTCTATAGTGAACAAGACGTTTTTGACGAGAAATGTTGAATCACAAACTTCCTTCATATTATTAAGATGCCTACAAAGCAGGAAGATACATACAAAAATATATTCCGAAAAAATTTACCTGAAGTATCATGATTGTTAGGGGAACACATGTGAACTATACCTGCCCGGTTTCCTCGTATTCTTATTACCATCCGTCGAAAAAAAAAAACAGTAACATAAATTACAGAAAAATGTAAGTGATATTTGTCTGAAGGGTTGGACTTTTAGCTTATGTTTATGATAGGCAAATCCAGAAAACAGTTACCCATCAATTATTCGCCCGACGCTAACGTACGGGTCCATCGTTTGGTGGACCGGCACCACAAGAAGCAAGTCCAGAAATGAACTTGATAAAGTACAAAGACTGGCTTGCCTAGGAATGACGACGCCTACCAGAGCTCTAGAAGTTCTGCTAGGACTGCCACCTCTTCACCTAGTCATTGAACATGAAGCCATGCGTACTGCCTACAGACTCCAAGGTACAGGCCAATGGATTGGCACGGAGGCAGACCATGGACACTCCAATATTTGGAACAAGGCAAAGGGGGGCTGTCCAATCCTACAAACGGAAAGAGATATAGCATCCCGCCGGTTCTGAATTTTAAAAAGGGACCAAAAATCATTATCCCCACGAGGGATGAATGGAAATACGCTGCTACAGATGGATCAAGACTTGGGGGAATGTCTGGCGCAGGAGTATATGAGGAAGGTATAAAGAGATAAATCTCAGTTCCTCTAGGCAAATACGCCTCAGTGATCCAGGCCTAAGTATATGTTATACTCACTTGCGTTCAGGAAAGCCTCGACAACAGAAGTCGAGGACCTATTCTCATCTACTCGGACAGCAAGGCAGCAATCATGGCGATAGAATCAAACAAGATCACATCCAAATTGGTGTCCGAGTGTAGAAACGCCATAGAAAGTTTGCAAAAAACAAGGAAAGTCAGCCTCATATAGGTACCAGGACACACAGATGTTCCTGGGAACGAAGAGGCAGACAGAGCCAAGATTGGATCGGGAAAAACTCCGGTCGGACCGGAACCAATCTTGGGAATACCCAATAGCATGGCCATCTCAAACATGGAGGGACTGCTGCAAAAGCAGTTCATCAAAACATGGCAGGAGGCGCCATGCATGAGGCAATCGAAGCTCTAAGTAAAGGGGCCTTCGAAGAAACTGTCAAGAGAGGTCCTGTCACTCAACCGACGGGATATCAGGACTGTGACTGGGCTCCTAACGGGACACAATCACCTGAACAGGCCATGGAACTCATCGGGATCACAGATGATCCCTTGTGCAGATGGTTCCTGGAAAATGACGAAACATCGTCGCACATCCTTACTGAGTGCCCCGCTCTGGTGCACCAGAGGGAGATCAACCTGGGTAGCATAATTCTGAACCCAGAAGATGTCAAAGAGATTCAGCTGAGGAAACTGCTGAGTTTCGTCAGAGAAATCGGCATGCCCAGCTGATTCTCAGATCATGTGGGCGCACAATGGGCCCAAGTAAAGAGGCCTACGTGCACGGGTTCTCCGGAACCAGCCCACCATGTGCACAGAAGAAGAAGAAGTGATATTTGTCTAAAGGGTTGGATTTTTAGCTTATGTTTATGATAGGCAAATCCAGAAAACAGTTACCCATAAATTATTTTTAGGAATATAGGGTATATACAGTAAACACGGTAACTTATTAGAACGAACAAATCTGCTCCACCACACTTTCAAACTTTTGAGACATATCATTTTCATGGTGCGGAAAGTTCAACGTTACAGAAAACTTTTGTCAAGATCTGTCCTCCACAGAAACTAACTTTCAGTGCGTATCGAATTTTATTCTCCATTTTTAATGAAAACTCTTTAAGTATTTTTTTAAGCTTTTATAAATTATTTATATTACAATAATATTCAATGTATACTAGGATTAAAAGTATATTGCTCATCTCTTATTTATATTCTTAATGTATTTCGCATCACTTTTTAATAAAAAACAATATGTTTCAAGAATTTAAGGCTATGAATGTATAACAACATTACATGAAAAAAATATATTAATCAGTACAAAAAGCCTTCACTTCATAAAACAAATGATAAAAAATGATTAATTGATAGGTACCTCTTAAGTGATTTCTTCGTTATGTATAAGATATATCTGCCCCTTAGATTGGATGCCAAAAATAAAAACAAAAATTATAAGACATTAATGCACTGTAAATGAACTAATTGCACAAGTAATCCTTGACTAATTCCGCAAATGCTTCGCTGCTTCCATCATGCAGAGGTACACAAATTGAATAAACAGGTAGATAGCTTACCCCTATATACCCTATTCAAGTATAATAGGTATCCTCCCTCTTTATAACAATTACAGATCGGTTCACAAACTTCAGAGAAGTTATAAAAATCCGTTTTTCAATTTTTGGTATAGGTAATAGAATTCAATACTTTCGATGATTTTTCGGTTTTTCCAATAACTATTAAAACATGCACGGATACTTTTTTGTAGATATCAATATTATCCACAAAATATGTCTGTCATTTGCAGAATTAGCACATCTAAGGAAACTCAAAACAAAACAAAAAATGATTCTATATGGAAGGGCCCGACGAGAGATGGATCGTCACTGATAAACACGACGTTTTTCGAAAAATGTATTTGGTTTTAATGCAGTATCGCATAAAAGCACGTTATTTTAGCGAATTTAACCTAGAATTCATCATCCCATATACCACCCGTCGTCCTGAGGACATCCCTTTTAGGTTCAGTACTGACTACGTACTGAGAACGTTAATTTCTGGATGTACTGACTACATACGAATCTGAACTTACTGGTTACATTCGTTTGTTTCTATTGCGTGAATATATGAATAATTTTTTCTACTTTTATAGGTGAACCTGTAGAACTGTTAGATGCTGAACATCCAGACTAGGTTCCAAATTTATAATTGAGCTTGATGATGATAACACCGCTGAAAAATCACAGAAAGCTCTTTATTGAAAAGTAAGAGTAGAACATCGAGCTGAAGTTGAAATTGTGGTGAATGTATACTGTTACAATAAATCCAAACCATTGGAATATCATCAATAAACAGGTGAATTAAAAAAATACTCAACCTAAAAACCTAACCGTGAATGATCTTTTTTGTCAAAAAACAACTCAACAAAGCAGACACTTGTGCTATAAAACTTCAATAAAACAATCCCATTTAAAGAATTCAATGTCTTTTCGGCCAATTACACAAAACGATATAAAAACAATCATAAAAAAGCATTACGAATGAATAACACTGAAGACATCGATGGCATCAGTCTCTTTATGATAAAAACATTTATAGACTATTTATCGGAACCTCTAGTAGACATCAAATAAATGTACAGTTGTGTGCATAAAAAAGTCGTACATGGTTTGTATGGTGTAAACCGGCCTATGATGTTCCAGATTTCATAAAAAAGTAGTACACGTACACATTTGACAAAAATAATTTCAATTTTGACACTACTTGTCAAAGACTTGTCAAAGTCGATAAGAAGTTTAATCAAGATTGACAAGCCTGGCTCACAATAGCCTATAACTGCTGTACGACTTTTTTATGCACACAACTGTACATGCATAAAATGAGTATTTCTGATAGACATGAAACTAGGTAAAGTCTACCCGATATCCAAGGAATCCTTGGATACCAAACAATTCAGGCAGATTGCAATATTGCCAGATTTCTCTAAAACTCTAAGAAGAGTTGCATACAATGATTTAATCAATTTCTTGAATATGCTTGAAGTATTCAGTCAAAATCAGTTTGGCTTGAGGAAAGGATTATTGAGGATAATATAAGTGCTACCACTTTTCCTTCATCAGAGTAGCCACCGACACAAAGCTGGTGATGTTACAAGTGTCTTTTTGATTCAAGTCGCAACATTGCAAACATAACAAAAGACACAATCGATACTTTCATTCACTGTAACATGTGTACTTGCAACGTGAACCCTTATAAACACATATCACACTGTATCAACCCATGAAATTAATGTACATACGATATACGATACAATTTATAACGAATACGAGAGCACGCGAATCTATTCATTCACCCACTGACCTACATATAAAACACGTGCTGGCTGCACCGTGGTGGCCTTGAGTCATAACGTACCACAGTGATCAAAATTCCGGAAAAGCTGGTCAAAATTACAAAAAGGTTTGCATCATCAAAAAAATTGGGGTCCTCATGTTTTCGAGGTTGCTAAAACCGAATTTGCAGTCAAAAATGTCAAATTCAAGATGGCCGACACAAAATGGCCCACTGATCATGAACATTTTCTGAATCTAATTGAAATTTTTTGAGTGCATCTGGTATTGAGGTAGCTTAAAACGTATGTGAGGTCGGAATTTAGGGTTTTCAAGGTATTTGATCTTAAATAATGAACAAAGGGTAAATTTTTGCGATATGAGGCGTTTATTTGAAATGAATTTCTTATCTCGGACGAAAAAACTTTTCAACAAAAATTAAACCGACGAAATACGGAACTGAAAAGTAAAAGTAAAATAAACCTTCTTAGTCTCAATAACTAAGCTCCTAAACTAATGTAAGTAACTAATTTTGAGTCGGCGCCAAACAAACAAGCAAATGAATTAGGTAAGGCGTAAAATGATGGCATCGAGTTGCGCGGTGACATTCTGATAATTTTTTTGAAGTAATTTAATGATCTTCGTTGATTGTTCGTTTGGCGCCGACTCAAAATTAGTTACTTACATTAGTTTAGGAGCTTAGTTATTGAGACTATTTATTTTATTTTTTACTTTTCAGTTCCGTATTTCGTCGGTTTAATTTTTTGTTGAAAAGTTTTTATTTTTCAATTTTTTGTGGCTGATATTTACTAATTACTACCTACTTGTTTTTTGATTATTTCCAAAATACTTACTTACCCACCTTACTTCAACTATTACCAGTTAAATAATATGATTACCTACTTTTACTATTTGTAAATTATTTTTGTTGTTCTGGTTAGTTTATTTCATTACTTTGTATATCATTCCATCCTCTCATAGAATATAATGATTGTGACGGATGTAGGAGAACAAAAATAATGACAGTAGCGATCTGTCATTGTCAACTACATATGTGTGCCAATGTTCACAAGTGAAAAATCAATTATCCCCTATTTTTCTATCCGTAAGGGTAGATAATTCCATTCGAAATCCAAATATGATCAACTATGAGGTATACCCTATCTAATAAAAAAGGATCATCCAAATCGAAGAAACCAGTACAAAGTTATGCCTGATAGAATCAGTTAACGGACCAGAATTCAGAGGTGAGTGATCAATATCTTCATTTTGCTACCCTTAGGGGTGGATTTCATCTTTTACATTCAAATGGGACCAACTTCGAAGTACACCCTATCCTCTGAAAAAAGAATTATCGGAATCGGACGTCTCAGTGGAAAGTTATGCGTGGTCATACATAAAAAAATATATATACGCGTTGACTAGAGAACCTCCTCCTTTTTGGTTTCGTCGGTTAAAAATGGTGGTATTCTATAGAAGCTTATTCTAATTATTATCTGAGTCATTGTATCGTCATCATGGAATCGTCAGAGCACAGAAACATCGCCATAGCTTCGGGTGAGGAGCTCTTTTCCTCTGTTTTTATCAAGTGATTTCCGAAACTTGAAATGTATGAATCAGATGTAATCATCATGAGGAGAAAAACATCTTCCATTGTTTTGTCTCTTGTACATTTCTGCGACAAAATTTCTCAGCAGAAGAAATGACTCAGGAGGGTTCTGAGAAATCCGAAGGTTTTTTTTTATATCGAAACTTGACACTATATATATATATATATATACACAAATAAAAGGGTATACTCGTCTTCCATGTGAAAAAGCATCTGAAAAATTTTAGGGGAGTCCTAGGAAATTTATAAAATTTTTCTGCATCAAAACTCCAACGATATGCTACTAAATGAAGCTCCGTACAGCCGTCCGTCATGACTCACGCTATTGCATCGCTTGGTAAACCAGATCAGTTTTTTTGAAGGTCAGTGGGTAAGATTTGTCTGCTCGCGTTTGCATTATTAAATTGAATTGTATATAAATTAATTTCATGATTTGATACAGTTTCATATGTGTTTATAAGTGTTCACAAAGTAGATTGTAGGGGGGTCGATTGTTAGTAAAAGTTGAAAAACTTGGCAACACTCCATTCGAGAACAAAAATATACAGGGTGTTTCATTTATTTACAAAAAAGTTCATTTCATTACACTGTTCTATAAACTTTTTGTGTAATTAAAAATATTTCACAAATGTTATAAATCTCGTACATTGAACTTGATTACGTTTTATCCATTGAAAAGTAGAATGAGAAAGCATCCATTGTTTGAATTTAATAGGCCGTCCGTCATAATTAAGCAGCTCTAATATTTCCAACAATTTTTTCTATGAAAGATATAAAATGAAACCAACTGAAAGTTTTAATATTGAAGTACTTAAGATATGTTTAGTTTTTCGAAGTTGAACGTCAAGATTTTTTTATTTCTATTGTCCGTGATCACCTGAAAAACGAAAATTGTCCTGCATTTGGGTGGCATGGGAAACACCCGGCCCACCCGCAAGCACCGCCCCTGCGTATTCCTTTATTTTCAAATGTTCAACCGATGTTACCCACAGACTGTCGCTTCAAACAGATCTATTTATAGATAATAGACGTTTCTCTAAGTATATACAAGCGTTCAAGCATGTAAAGAATACCTACATACAGATGGGTAGCATTCTTAACATTTTAACATTTGGGGTGCGTTTCGCGACGATGTGTGCGACTGGTACTGTAAGTAGGTCCGGACTGGACCACTGGAGGCCTCTGAGAACAACTGATTTGGGGAGCCTCGTATCCCATATGGGGTTTAACACCCAAAAAAAAGAAAATTAATTGCATCACCTATCACAGCTCAATATAAAAAGTTAACATTTTGCCTAGTTATAAAGCTTACTAGACTGCACATTTCCTAAGAGTTGGTAGTTAAAATAATTATTTAAATATATTTTTTTTAATATACATATTACGTTTATAAAACGGACTAAAGGTATAAAATAATTTACTTAGCCCCATACAGATTGCTAACCACATAGAGATTGTCCTGAAAATTTATGATTTTTAATAGCTATGAAAATAGTTGTATAAGATTTAAAAGAAAAACGTGGGGCGCATGCATTACATAGTGTAGAGTGTAGGGAGTAGCTGTCGTTGAGAAAACTCACAGACTTCATACCATTTGCAGTGCAATAAAATTGTTAGTGACTTAGGTGAACTATCCATGCTTCAATTATTGCATGCGCCCCACGTTTTTCGTTTTAAATCTTACAACTATTTTCATAGCTATTGAAAATTCACAATCACACATTGTCAGGACAATCTCTATGGGGTTAGGAATCTGTATGGGGATATAAATCTGTATAGGGCCAGGAGAAATTATTTTATACTTTTTGGTCTGTTTTATAAAAAAATTATATAAATAATTATTTAATACTTTTTAGTCCGTTTTATAAACGTGGTATATTAAAAAAAATATTTACACCATTATTTTATACTTTTTAGTTCGTTTTATAAACGTGGTATATTAAAAAAAAATGTTTAAATAATTATTTTATAATTTTTAGACCGTTTTATGAACGTGGTATATAAAAAAATATCTAAATAATTATTCATTTCATTAAATTATGTGTCGCTCATTGTCCCTATCGAATTTTCCTTTCTGGGTATCCGGATTTTTTGAGAGTGTTCTTCCGTTCTATTTTCGGGGTTTTTATATGCTCGTTCCTCTTGCCTATTTTCTGGAGCTTTAAATTTTTCTTCATCATTTCCTTTTTTATTTCCATTGGTTCCTGGATTTTTCTCGTAGGTTTTTTCGGATCGTTTGGTTTGTTTATCACCCACGTTTAGATTTCCATCTGTTTTTGGGATATTTCAGAGTTTTCTGATTTTTCTACACGATTTTTAGATGTTCTAACCTCACTTTGTCCCTTGCTCGATGCTTGTAAGGTCGAGAATCGCAATAGGGTTCACTATCGTGGAGCACACTCTATATCGCAAAACAAAGTCCACTCGTCACCGGTATGGAGAGATTATGTGATTCTAACCTCACTTTTTGCGGTCCGTAAAAAAAACAAACAGATATACAAGAAAACGAGTTATTGTATTGTCATCCAAATCTGTGCCATTACCCGCAGTTTCAAGTCTGTAGCTCATCGGGAAGTTAGTTTAAAATCGATTGCAAGATTTGTACCGGACAGACTCATAACCACCATGGTAACATGGTAAAAAAAGTAATTATTGAAAAAGTGCAGTCGATATTTCGAAAAATATTCCAGAAGAATCAACTAGCTCCCCAAAAAAATACAGTCAATGAATGGAACATTTGTGGCAGGAACGTCCTAACCATCGAAGTTTAGGAAAAAAATACATGAATCGTTTGCCGTAGATCCAGCGGTACAATTGATTGATCAACAAACATTTTTTTATTTATTTTCAAGAATAATATCATCGGGAACATATACACACACACACGCATATATATATTATATATATATATATATATATATATATATATAAAACTAGGGATATTGGGGTGATAAACATACCGTTAAAATATCCAAATATTGATAAAAAAAAAAAAAAACTTATATCAAGGAATAAAACGAAATTAAAAGTTACTACAACCATATTAGCGTTGTTTAAAATTATATAAATATAAATGTGTACTCTATGTGGTGTGACAAGTGAAGTTTCACTCGAAATCAAAATATTCTCACAACATAAAATGACACATCGGCCAGTTTATTTTGTAAAAACCTTCCTTCTCCTGCCCTGGTCATTACACTATTTGTGAAATACAATGGAAAATATCTCCTTATTCATTTGATTCTTCCAAACAAGGAATAAAAAAATGGAAAGTTCAAAATACGCACGAAACAATTCGGTGTTTGGTAGTAAGAACAAACTTCAGTGAACTGACATTTGATAAGATATTTTTTGTGGTTTATTTCGACATATAGTGACTCCTAATTGTTGCATATGTACATCGCTCACCCACTAATGTTCTTACTAACCCTATCTTTGTTGAACTCGGATGATTGGAGCTGTAGTTGAGATACGGTCCCGTATGTGTCTTTTTCAATAAACAGAGGTGCGGACGTTATCGTCTGTTCTTTTAGATCGGGGAAAGGTTGATGTGAGTGTAGATGAAAGTCAGTTCATGCAAACTTGAAGATTCACACAAAAATATTCAAGCATGAATCTAGTTGAACATAAAGTAGCAACTATTAAAAAAAGGTACAATTGTATGAAAGATGCACGATGTCCAAAATGCACCATGTTATGTAATAGATATTTGACGAATGTCGACCTCTTCAGCTACCGAAGGGTTGCGGCTAGTTACAGTAGTTTTTTGTGCTGTATAGTTCCGAATATTATACACCGGCAGAAATGGAGAACGAGTTTTGAGTATCTCTGAGACCCATCAACAGAAAAAGTGCTGTTTAGCTGGTGACAGGAAAAAAATACATGCCTTAGTACCTTCAACATTAAAAACAAAGAATTATGCAGTTTTACGAGGACTAGCGCCCTTGGTATATTACAATAATACATACCTCCAATCGACATGGCCGGTATAAAAAGGGCTTCCTGCCCATCTATCGTAACGCTCTGCATCGGCTGCATCACGTTGTACGCGAGTGCGTTCTGGTTAGCAGCTGCGGCAGCTGCTGCGTTGACCAGCTGCTGACCTGCTTGTTGCTGCAATAGTTGCTGTTGCAGTTGCTGGGGTATGCCTACCGGTACGCTCACCATCTGAGGGCCTGTAGCTAAAGGCATGCTCTTCACGTTATTGGGAGTGGGGGTGGACGACATGGCGGCTGTTGGTGGGGATTCACCCGATGTCGGTCCGATTCGGCTGCAGGTTGCTGCGAGCAGCGCCAACGGTGACGGTGTTGGCTTGGATTCCTGCAGAAGTTTTATGAGAATTAGATTACACATGTTATGGAAAAATAATTGCAAAATATATTTTTGAGTCGACGAATTAGTTTTTGCCTTCCAAGAAGAGAACCTATGCTGATTTGAAATGACTTCGTTTTTATGTTTATGTCTTTCGAAAAGACAAAACAAAAGCCTTTTTTGATTCTGGGTTTGAACTGTAGAATGCCTTGAAGCAGATGAAGTAACTGCTATAACACTTTGTGATCTTAGTAAGGCTGTTGACTGTTTCTCATGGGATTCTCCTGCAAAAGCTTGACAACTACAAGTTACGCGGATTCACAGATTGTCCAATTCCCATCTTCCTTCCAATCAGTGCATTACAATGATTGTTATTAATAGTTCGAATAATTAAACATGAGGTACCTCAAATATCTGTCTTAGGCTCCGATCAAGTAACAGAGACTAGAATATTGCACAAAATTCATCTGATGTCAACATATTTTCATAATATTATCCACTCAGGGTCATCCATTGTTGTCGAGAAGCATTTTTTCGATATATTTATGTCGTTGAAAACCACAACATAAAATTATTTAGGTTTGAGTTGATATTGTAAGAAATCTATTAGAATATTTCAGTTATTATTTTAGTTTGTTAGAAGCATGTGAAAAATTCACTTACTCGATACGTTATGGTCGGAACGGCAACGCTGTAGGTGAGCCGACTCAAAGACAACAACAAATCTTTTTGGGTGGAGTTTTAGGTTATGTTATGATGGATCGCGCAGGTTCATTTTGTGAGCGAATTACCTAGAAAAATTAGTTGATTTATGTTAATTGATTGTGTACACCATGTTTATATGATATGTAGAGTTGTGATCAAACGATATTTCACACCTAGCCAAATAACTCGTCAAATCTATTTGTTATTGTTTATCATGTTGTTTCTTTACAAACACATTATTTGGGCGGGGTACATAGTCACTATATCATATATATCTTAAATATTAGTGACATTTCGGAAAATTTCTCATCGTCATCATGTATGCCAATCGTTGAGAGGGGAGCTGAGCATAGAACTAAAGAATGGGTTCCAATATATTAATAAATTGTGGGTTATATAAGACTTCTGGGTATAACTCTAGATCTTACACCAAAATGGAACTGGAAAAAGAATGAATCTATTGAAAATATAATAGGGGAATCTCGCACAAGTTGACAACTTCAAAAAAAACCTCCAAAAGCTTCTGCCTCTTCAGTTGTAATAACTTCATCAGGGTTGTGTAGAGAATCAAAACTGTATATGCTGGATCATTAATTTTTAGTCCCAAAGTGTTTTAATCATTGTGTAAGTATAACAATTTTCATTAATAGGGAATTTTGTGTCTGTATCTCGAGTGTTGGTGCCTATCCCAATCTGATTCGTACTCTCATGCATTATCGACTGTTATCTGTCGCGATGGCATTCGAACCTTAACGCAGAAGAGCGCCGCTTCTTTCTTTTGTTGCTTGATTTCCATTTTTATCAGTTGTTATTGTGTTGTGTATTGTCTTATTCAATCTTTTTTTCACAAAATATGTTTTGCGCTACCAACTGTTCACATTTTAAGACACAAAATCTCTATGAATGACACATTTGATATAAGACATATACAGTGCTTCTCAAAAGTCCTCTCCCCCCCTCTTATTTTTGGAACGATTATACATAAACAAGTGAAATTTGAAAACTGAATATTAAAGGTTGTAAACTTCCCTACTAGTGATGATAGATGACCAAATCGTCAAATATGACGTCACAAGTTCATTGTGACCAATAATTTTAAATGGAACCCTACGGCAAGCGACACGTCTTTTAAAAGGTATCGAAAAAACCTATTCAATGATACTAATGTTGTTTGTGTTTATGGCAGTTTTGGCAACTCGCTTTTAAAAAACGCAAAGCTGTGATGAATTAAATCAGTTAATACTAAAATTCCAAATTCAAGCTCCGCCTCTGGATAGTTGTCAAATAAGCTGACGTTTTTGTTAGTCTCCCTAATTCGACGTTTTTGTAATTGTCCGAGTTTTTGTAAATTTAATAATTTGTGTATTGTTGATCGAACGTTTAACTGTTTCAGCAGCTTTTGGCACTTTTAATATTTTTGTACATTTTAATAATTTGTTAAACTGTTGTGAGCCGAACGTTTAAGTGCTTCAAGAAGCGAAATGGTACGTGCTTTAGGTGATAAAGTAGCAGCGATCCTAATTCTTGGTGAAACTGGACAAAATATTCATGCAGCAGAACGCATTTTTAATGAGAGGTTTCCCGATCGCCCCGTTTCGAGGACTTATTTAAGGGAGCTTCTATGTAAGTTTGAAACAACGGGTAGTATTAATGATGCGAAACGATCTGGCAGACCACAAATTTCTGATGAGAAAAAAATTGATATACTGGCAGAAGTAATAGTTAATCCTACTTCTTCAACAACTCACGTTGCATATACCTGTGAAGTCAGTCGAAGTACAGTATACAGGGTGTTGAAAAAAAACAAATTTCATCCATACAAATTAAAAATGGTTCATCAACTCTCAGACGACGACCCAGACCGAAGACTAGAATTTTGTGAAAATATGAAAAATAAAAATTAACCAACAGCCAGACTATGTCAAAACAATTTGTTTTAGTGACGAAAGTACTTTCTATCAAAATGGAAATGTAAATATACAGAATGTTAGGTATTGGAGTGACGCAAATCCTCACCTGTTTCGTGAAACACATACCCAATTTCCCCAGAAGGTGAATGTTTGGGCAGGTATCCTGGGAAACCACATCGTTGGGCCTCTTTTTTCAAATACTAATTTAACAGGTGAGGTTTATCTGGAGCTGTTGCAAAACGCAATAGAACCGTTAATGAGAGATAAGTGCCATGTGAAGTGGAATGAATAGAAAATCTAATTTAAACGGTTTTCTTCACATAAAGGATTCAATATAAAATTGAACCAGAGAAAGGTAGATCTCAGGTGAAAAAACAACTACTTTCCTGGCAAATACCACGCAGAACGTTGAATGATATTCACCTGAAAATCCATGCATACTTCCATATAATATCAATGGACATTGAATGCAAATGTTTCTTTCTGATAAGCTCGATTATGTTTAATTTATGTCGTGTTCACCTAACAATCCGCATACGGTTTCAGGCTTTGCCTCATCGTATGGAGTAGTCAACCAGCCAAAGGTCCAAAGAACTCTGGCTGAAGTGAGACACAACGTAAACAAACCATCATCGATCTTGTAACACCTATAGGTACGCCGGAAAAGATAAACTTTAACTGGCGGTACCTAGTGACAGAAAGAAACACTCCGAAGAAAACCGTTTAAATTAGATTTTTCTATTCATTCCACTTCACATGGCACTTATCTCTCACTATATGCTAGACGGGCTTGCCACTCCTACTGAGAAGGAATCTTTTATTTAGAAACCTATCGAGGTGGGAGATTTTCGGAGTGTTTCTTGCTGTCACTAGGTACCGCCAGTTAAAGTTTATCTTTTCCGGCGTACCTATAGGTGTTACAAGATCGATGATGGTTTGTTTATTACTAGCTTTGGCTGTTAGGCCTACTCCATACTGATGAGGGCCATAGAAGCCTGAAACCGGATCGGATTGACTAGATGAACAATACAATTCAAAATACTTGCCACAATTGAGTAAAATGAGTTGTTGCCCGATTTGCAGAACTTTTGCTTTTGGTAGAGGTTGCAAATTAATGAAAACATTGTACGTCAGGACATCTCCACTTGCAATCATTATTTGAAACTTTTGTAATAATTCCGATACTTATTTTAATAAAAAAATCAATTTCATGAAAAAATATATTTTCCGTTTGACGCAAGAGGTTGCAAAGTAAAACTCTTCCCAAGAACATTATTTTAGATATTTTTTCGAGTTTGCAGAACTTTTGGAATTTTCAAAAAAAAATTGGAATTATTAACAATTTTTTTTCGAAAAAAAAAAACATTTCCGTATTGTTTGAATGGCTGCAAATTTATCAGAGGATGTAAATTGCTATTTTTCAAAACATCGCAAGTTTGCAAATTTTTCCGCGCTAATAATGTGAAAATTCATTAATCCTGATTTTCAACATCTTCTGTTCAAAAAAAGGGTTGCGAAATCAGACTAATTATCATTTGAACGCACTCTACACTCTACTGGCCTATAAACACCGACGCCGGTGGGCACACTCCCTCCAACCGGAAATTTTGCCTAATCCTCTGTTATTTCAGAAGTAGGGTCCTTTAACTCAAGCTCAACAACTATAAACTCGGGACCGCCATCTTAAGCCCCTCCGAAGGACCACTCATCGTCTTATCTCGTGCTCATTGATAAGACGCCTGCAGCTGCGAATATGCTACTACGCTACAGTTGTTAGGGCATTTTTAACGCGCACCTTCCTTGTCTTGTGGTCACCCACCCAAGTACTAGCCGCGCTCGATGTCGTCAACCTGACCAGCCACCAGTGCCCATAAATAGTTATTTAATCAACTAGTGTATTAATGGTGACGATTAATGATCGAGATATTTTAACGCGAGAGCGAAGCGAGCGCGTTAATGTTTGAGATCATTAATAACCATTTTAATATACGAGTTGAGTACAAATTTCGACCTCGTTCCTGGGGTCAACGTGAAATTTTCGATATACATTGGAGGAAACGTACAGTATTTGGATTTTAAAATACATAAATAGTGCGAAGGTAATATGATTTGACACTTGAATAATATTCGAATTCGTGTATGTTTATTGCCTATACCACAATTATACATTAATGGACCAAACCGACCATTTACAAGTTATTAATGGTCGATATCGGTGTATGTCTGGTTGCATATATCACAATTATGCATTAAAGATAAATTGAAGGTTAATAGGGGTCATTAATGATCGATTTCGTGTAGATTAAACAGACTCGTTAATACGAGGTCGCCGGAAAATTGTATTACTTACTGATTTTTTTGAGATAGTGCAATAATTTAGTGGTGAAAACAGAACAATAAATTATGCATTAGGAAGGTCTCCAGATTCATTACCGTTTTTTTGTTATATTCAATTGGAATGGAAAGCAAAAACAGTATCTGAGTAATTGATACCATGTTCAAGGGTGCGAATCAGGAAGAACTACAGCTGTTAGAAAATATTGTGGGCCGCGAAATAAATACAATGGGATTTTGCTCTGGTGGCATGTTAGGTACAAAATCGAATTAGTTTCTTTTAGAAATAAAATAATCTTGTCTGACAGCCGTAATGTTAAATCATTGATTTGAGAGGATACTTTATATATTGATTTCATGTAGATTTTTTCCAATCGACAGAATCTATTCATTACGGGTAAAAATTAAACCTAAAAGTGACTTTTTTGTCGGGCGAGCATGGTTATAGATACCAACTAATAAGCAACCCTAACTCACTTTTACGCCGAATAGAACATGCAATTTTTTTGTCCAAACGTGAAAACTTACGGATTATAGTGAAATTATGAAATGCATTTCCCATTTGCGTTTACCCCGGCGGAGTACGTCGAAAGATTAAATTTGACGGTATAGAAAACGTCAACCTTAACATCGATACTTCAGTTACTAAAGTCTATATTTTTTACAATTGGAAAATAGTTATTTGTATGCCAAGGCCGCGAAATACCTTTTTAGCGTACCTACCGAAAGAGAAGTTATCGCCGAGGCCGCTTGCGGCCGAGGCAGGATAATCTTGAGATCGCTAAAAAAGTTTCGCGGCCATGGCATAGGTACACACTATTTTTCGTGCAATCGTCAAAATTATTAAACTAGATAATTCCAAATAGATATATTATTGCTTTAAAATCTACAGCAGTTCAATTTGGAAATGGTATGTGAATATATACAAAATATTTTGACAGTTCTTGACAAAACCCAAATATATCTGATACTGATATTTTAGTATCTTGCACTCTCCAGAGCTAAAAACATTGTAAGCTCGGAGCTTTCCGTTTTAATACCTGAAAAATCTAAACGGCAGTACGAAAACTGTTATAGCGAGTTTACAGTGACGTTTGGTTTGGCGGTCGTTGCTATAGGTAACGGCCGCGAAATTAAATCCGCGGACTGTGTTGAGAACGCGAAATACTCACTTCGCGTGCGATTGCACGAAAAAGAGTTTTAAATTCGAATAATAAGTCACCAGGTTTCAAATAGACCACTGATTGGTGTTGGTAGAATGACCGGAAATGATATTACAGTTTAATATCTATAATGTTGTCTTCCCAATAACCAAGGTGGGGTTTTCAATGGGATATCCTTACGAGTGGCAAGTGACGGCCTGGCAAACGATTTCGGGGTCATCCGATATAAATACTGTTATAGAGCTATGAAGTACGGACCTGTTAATCGGACTACAGTGAAATAATTTGGTTAGCTTTTATTCAAATTTCCAAATGTATTTCATCTCGGAAACATCCAGTATGATTGTATGTCTCAATTCCCACTTTTCTAATAAATGTTTTTATTTCAGCCCTATTTATGGTTTGCATTTTTTTTTTATTATTCAGTAGGTAGGTAGGTAGGTACCTACCTCGAAACTTTGTCAGCTTTCAATGACTAGCATGGAGAAGAAGATTAAAATAGGTACACAAGTGAACACAAAGACATTTTAGATATTCATTTAATCCCAATGAAAGTATAGGTTCCTACTTGTGTAAAATTGTAACTACCTACCTACTTATAACTCTTGATTTTATTATCGACATTTATTGATATCAAATATATCCTAATTTATAGTATACCTACCTAGGTATGTTTCAAAATTTTAATTAAATTTTGCTCTTTTTAACCGATTGGCAGAATTGCAGAGTTGACAACTCTGTAACTCTCTCATCAACTCTGTAACACTGTCAACTACCTAGGTATGTTACTCTGACATTAAGATGCTCCCTATATTGATTTCACTATTTTTTGTAGAAGGGCGGAAAATAGATTTTTTATTTCATTTTGACCCACATTGTTTCAGTTTTGCGTATGTTTCAAAAAGTTGAGTTATTTTAAATGTCTGCATCAATGAGAATGTACTGAATGAGTAGGTACCTATACCTAAGTACCTATACCTAGAAATATACTTTTATGAAAAATGATGATATCTATATCACCCATATTTAATTTACTAGGAATTTTCATACAACTGGAGAGCTTGAGAACAAAAGATTGAATCAACGTATCATCTAAGATCACGAGCTTACAACGTTTACGATAGGTGGTCGACTTATGAGTGCGAAGATTCCCAGACAGAAATCAAGAAAATGTGTGAGAATCCCAGTAATGACTATTATTGGACGTTGGGCGCCAAAAAACACACCCATGCACTAATTCAATAATAAGAGTTTTGTGTTCTAGCCAAGGCAGAGCCATCCGACCTCTATACAGCGTGAACGAAGGTTCGACCTCCTCCTATCTAAACAGGGACAAAGTAACTCCCACAGATAGTACGTGGTGTACCGCCCGCCCCTGTAATTCACGAAATCGGGAGTGTTAGACGAAAATCTCACCTGTGTAGAATTTTCGATGTACTCAACTCGAACTTCTGCCACTTCAGAAGTCATTATTGTTCAGAAATGAGTAAACTAACAAGTGCATTGTTAACGAAGTCGTTTTGCAGTGTAAACCGTACTCGCATCAGACACTCGCGTCGTAAATCGATGGTCACTTTGTCTATTTTTTTAATCGTTACACCTTATTTTTCACTATTTACTTCAATTGTTTTGTTAAACACTATTAATTGACAAAATACCCAATTGGGCGTGATGAATTCGGTTCAAAACTCCCAACGCTAGCTAAATTCAGAGTTACAGGCTGGGCGAACAAGGCACAAACCACGCCATTCTGGGACTGGCTTGGGTGGGGAGGGATACGGCATTGCTTACAGCACGACTCGATGAACTAACGGCTGCATCACTGTGACATAGGCGGGGCCACAGGAGTATTCGAGGGGTCAATGTGAAACCATGTACATGGGTTAATAAAGTATAATTATATATTTCGTATAGTTGTATGCTTCAAGTTCGCCTGAACTGCCAACAACTGATTTAAATTTGGTGTCATTCTTAATTATTTTATCTTCCTCAGAAGCTCAGACCTGCTGCAGAATTAAATAGAAGGTAAATATCTAGTTACACCACACATGCACTCTGAATATGGGGAAAATACTTTTCTTACGTGTTTTTGCCTCCTGAACACGAATCAGGAAGAAAAATGCGGCAGTCTCATACCGTTCCCGAGTTACAGCACTTGAAAAAAACTAACCTCATTTTCAAGCACCGTTTTCTCGCACAAAAATCACTCAAAATGCCTCCTTTTTTTTACCAGCATAAACAATACACCCTAAATCACTTATTTTCGGCACTACTTTGCACAAAATATCGTCGTTTTTATCGAAAAAATCCTCCTTCTTTCACAGTTCCAAATAACGATTTCCGTTCCTTTGGCAGAAGACATTTTAGTAACTTTGCCTTATTTTTCATGTTGGTAATAAATGAATCACCGCCCACAACAATTGCACACATAAATGAACGGGAAACTATTGCTCACATTTTAATTCGAAAAGTTGGCGGTGATTCATTTATCACCAACATGAAAAATAAGGCAAAGTTACTAAAATGTCTTCTGTCAAAGGAACGAAAATCGTTTATTTGCAACTGTGCAAGGAGGATTTTTTCGATAAAAACGACGATATTTTGTGCAAAGTTGTGCCGAAAATAAGTGATTTAGGGTATATTGTTTATGCTGGTAAAAAGAAGAGGCATTTTGAGTGATTTTTGTGCGAGAAAACGGTGCTTGAAAATGAGGTTAGTTTTTTTTAAAGTGCTGTAACTCGGGAACGCTTTGAGACCGCCGCATTTTTCCCCATATTCAGAGTGCATGTGTGGTGTAACTAGATATTTATCAAATAGAAATATAAGTAATCCATATTTCCGCTTGATGTATTCATGTTCTTATTAATTTGCGTAAAAGTGAATTGATCTGCTTCAATTTCCACACTCGAGATATGAAAGCCAACTTTGACTTCTAATAACACAACATTAATTTTATCGAAAATTGTCTCTTGATAGTAGTTTATGCAACAAGTGCCCAAAGCGAAGCTTTAGCAGACGAATCGGAATATTTACGGACGAGGCGCCAGCCGAGTCCAGAATATGAAGATGATGTCCGCTAAAGCCATTTGCGTAAGTGTTGCATACAACATTTTTTTGTATTAGCTTTCCAAATAAACAGAACAGAAATGCCACACATATTTTCTCGCCGGGCATACATTTTCATTTACCATCCATACGGTAGGTAAGGAAGTTGTGCAGAATCAGAGCAAGCGATTGTTTATCAATAAGACGTTTGTCAAATATAAGTTTATATTTTTCATGAAATAAGTTTACAAAAGAATATTTCGAGTAAAACGTGTCAAATAATACTATAGTTTAAAACGTCTCCTGAAACGTTTTTAGGATATTTATTATATGTTTTCTAAATTAAAAAATTTTTGTCCGCTAAATTGTTGCCATGGCGACTTTGAGTACAAGTTCGCTAAAGTGGCATTTTGCGGACTCTTTTCAGTACCCAAAGTAGGCATTTTGTAGAGCGTGCAAAAAAATGTTTTCAGAGTCCACTTAATAATTATGAAGGAAATCAAGTGTAGAAATCCTTTTTTTTCAACTTTTATCAGAAATTATTATTAATGACATAATTCTTATTCCGAGAAATCGTTCTTCTAATGCAAGTGATTAATAATGATTCCATTATTAATCTCTACTATTGAAAACTATCAATCGCAATCAATCATTAAAAAATTAATTTTTCCGGAAAACGTTTCCAACTCTGTTACTTCCCTTAGTCCTGGATCGTCATCTTCGATATACATGTTTAACCAGTTGGACTGAATATTTGAGAAAATTAAAGATAAAATTGAAATAATTTGAGTTCAAATCATTCATTTGTATCTGCTTGACTATTTTAAAACATGGCTTCATGATTTTAGTAACAAACTGAACCATATTTTCGTTTCCATAATAAGTATATCAATTTTTTGGGCGTGAATTTTTATAGATAGTCATTTATTTTGCTAGTTAGTGCAAAAAGGTTGATATATATATATATATATAAATATTATATATAACGATATTATATATAAAAAGTATTATGCCCCGCCCTTGAGATCTTCGTCTCTTTCGCCCTTTGGTATCCTGGCGCTATGCTAATCCATCTAAAACTACCTCACTCCCAAAAAGGCCTCGTCTAGGCCTATAGACCTTCCGAGTGACACACTACCAAACCGTCCTTTGCATGTTTTGGCCCATTGTATCCCCTACCTCACAAGAATACAGGACCTGGAGATCTTAGTTGATCTACTACACAATAGCTCTCCACTTGTCCCTCCCAGACCTTTTGTTTCACCATGTCGTTCCCGATTAAGGACCACTTCGAGGTCCCTCCTAGCAACTCCAAGTACTGCCGTGGCTACCTTGTGTGCTGGAGGTTCATCTGGATGGTCCATATCGTTTGTTCAGTACCCTGAAGAATTATCTTCCGATCCTGTAGAACGCTCGGAACCGCATCCTGTCCAGTGCCCTGAAAGAAACCGAGAAAGCCAAGAGTTGTTCCTCATTCCCTTTCGGTGTTTCGGCTCTTGGTCATTTGCTCCCACGAGTGAGTGACGGGTAAGGCCCTGTTGTAACCCCTGCACAGGGCTAAGACTGATTACTCCGAGATTTCTCCCTGTTTCTCGGAGGCTCCGACGCGGCACCGTTTCTTTTGAGACCTCTGAGCCATACATCCTTCGCCATGGCGCTCACAACTTGCATTTAGGTCTGTTTGCCAGAGTCTCGTCGAGTCGCACCGCGCACATGCAACATGATTGTCCACAAACCGTCCCATTCGCTGCGCGGCCGGTACGTTCACCCCAAACCACGTGAAGGTGAGGTTGGACTTTAAGGGGCCGATCTTACTCAAAATTCATGTCAAGTAGTTATCAAACGTGATCTATATAGTAACTTCTTTAGTTTTAAAATTAGGAACAGTTTATATGAAGAATTCACTGAATATTGTATTGATTGTATTGTCGGGGATAGTGGCTAAGTTGTACGAGTGTTAGTCTTGTGCCCACTGTTTCCACCCGACGATGCGGGTTCGACTCCCAGCACAGCAGGTGCAATTTTTTTGAAAGCCACAAGAGTGGTTTTGGAACCCACTATAAAAGGTAAGGCCCCCGTGAACTTAACTCGTATTCAAATTTGATGTAGAGGTATAATGAAATAGTAGTGATCCTGAAAAACTATGGAACTGAAAAAAAATAAGGTACTACTTATCATACACAGGGCCGCCAATCATATCAAGAAAAGTGATAAAGTTTGTATATACCGTGCGGCTTTTTATAGCCTCCCTCCCCCCAGTCAACATTTGAACGATTTGACAATTCATTTTTCAAACATCTAGTTTTTTTTTAATTTCGTCAATACATTTTTTCACAATATGCATTTGAAATGTCAAGTATAACAAAATTTAAAATGCATATTGTGAGAAAAAGAACAATGGGACAGAAACCATTTTATTAACATCACCGATACTACTTTTTGAAATAAAAGACATTGTAATTGCTCGATAGATAGCGCGGAGGGGCACAACAACTTACAAATTTCAAATAGCATGGGGGGGCAAGTGGTACTTCGTTCTCTTTTCAAACATCTATATAGTTTTTTTTTTTATTTCGTCAAAATATTTTTTCACAATATGCATTTGAAATGTCAAGTATAACAAAATTTTAAAATACATATTGTAAAAAAAAAGAATTGACAAAGTAAAATAAAAATTAGATGGTTGAAAAGATAATTGAATTATCTGTTCAACGATGTGCCATTTGAATCCCATGCTATTTGACATTTTTAAGTTGATGTGCCCCCGGGCCATCTATCGATCAATCACAATATCTTTAATTTCAAGTAGTATCGGTGATATCATTCAAAACGGTTTTTGTCGCATTGTTCTATGTCGAACCATTCAAAAGTTAACAGGAAGGACTATAAAAAGCCGCACTGTATAAGCAATAGGCATGATGACATATTTTGAAAAACTGCCCTATAATGCTCGAAAGTATATATTATTTACAATGAATAACATATTTCTGCAGAAATTGAAGGTTTAGTAGGAAAAAATGACATTTTAGTTTTTAAATTTAAAATTCGCCCAAAAAGCTTATCAGTGTCATGGCGTCGCTTGTGATGTACGTTTGAGTAATAAAACGTAAACACTAGACGCTCATTGAATAATTTAGTTATTTTGTGTTATTAAATATGAATTCGTGGTGTGCGGTCTCTCAGTGTAACACATCATTAAAAACTCCTAATAAGTTATTTCTGTTCGTTCCGCAAAAGAAAACATTACGAGACAAGAGGCTTCAACTTGCCAAGGTGGGATTCAACAGCGATATTGCCTAGTACTCACCTTTGTTTTTGTGAAGATTTTATTTTGTTCTGTAGATTCTAAAATAGTATATGGTATAGTGATCTTGTTTGAGGTCTAAATTTAATAATAAACAATCTTTTTTGAGGTTTAGATTTCATCTCGCACCACTGTTATCATAATAGGTATTTTATTCAAATTTCAGTTGCCAAATGATATGGAGAATTATATGGAATATCATTTGATGGGATCGGTGTCACAGGTCCGAATGAAACCGGGGTGTATGCCCACAAAATTAACATAACCTCTAATATTAACCTGTCTGAAATACATATAAAAAGTTATTTTAGAGAATTTGGATTTATTTTAATACTTAAATATTATGTATTCAATGGAAATTTGACATTTCTAAATTCTGCGAACAAAAGTCTATTTGATGCCAAAAACTCTTTCACATCAACAAGTCGATTCTTGGCAAATTAGCGCTGTTTGCCTCAGTAAATCCTTGTTCCATGATTCGCGTTATTTCACTTTCATTTTAATAACACCACAAAACTTAAACTACTCTGTGTAAACAAAATTGAATCGTAAATAAAATCACAGGATAACAACCAGTGGTGTTAACGAAACAAGATGTATGTATTCGTTCGTTAGTTTACTCAAAAGTGACGTCATTTGCTCTGATTGGTGTTCAACATAACATGGCGGATTGCCGTATTTTGTAGTTTTATTTTATCAAAATAATTATCAATCTCTTTTAATAAAAAAATAAATGCGTGTTTTGTATTCCATGACTCAAGTTTCATTGAATAAATACATAATTTTAGAGATTTTCAGTTACTGTCATCATGCCTATTCCGGTCCGTTTATTTACATTGACTTCGGTACTGTCTGTAAATTTTTTTACATGTACCAAACATATCGTTTAGTCCATTCAATATAAAATAAATCTATCTGGAAAGAAATAACAATTTTCCGAGAAACATGATGGACCATAGACCTTTGTTGGCAAATCGTTATTTATAAAGACAAATATTGTAGCACCTAGCTGAAAGATGCAATATATTTCAAGGGCACGTCTATGAACATAAATTAATTCTGAAGACCAAAAAAATGTGCTGCACCATATTTTGCTGATAAGTAGGTACTCAATTAGAAGGACTCGCATACATGCATGTAGCAGGTGTAGCTAGGAATTATTTATTATGTACCGCTACTGATCACCGCTAAGGGCTTTCTCCCGTGTCAGATGTTCTCAACACCAGCCGCGGGCTCAAGGGGCGTCAGCGGTCTACATTTGCGTCCTCCCACCGTTCCCCTCGTTATACACCCGTTCTGAGTTGACCCTTGTCCCTCTTTGGTTATTGAACACCGGCAGCCGATACGAATCAAGAAGCGCGCTTTTTCATCCATTAAAAAACTAATAAAACCAATCAATCCGGGTGAATTTTGAACCTTATTTACAGTCCAGCATCTTACAGATTGCATAAAAGCTCCATATATTGCGATCGGTACCTGGTTATTCTATCTTAGGTGGCATCGACAGACAGTTGAGCATCGTCCCCAAGCTCTGGGGCTGGTCGTCTCGCGGGGGTGTGTGCAGGGTTACGCCCACCGCCGCCTTTGCAACGCACCTTCTTGTGCGAAATTAAAGCTAGCAAGGCCCGAGGCTCCGACTTAGTTTTGATTCGCATTTCCTTCTTGTTGTTCGGTTGTTGTGCTAGTGCGTTACATTCTCGCAAACTTTAGTGTTGTAATGATGTCGGTGGTTTCCGGAATATCGGTTTCCTTTCTTAATTTCGAATAATACGAGGGTCGTGCAAAGGGTAGCGAAGCTTTGTTCAATGAGTACTTGAATGAATGGGTTTTTGTTTCGAATTCTTCATAGAAAATTCCCATTGTTCTATATGGGTTTTTGACGAGGTTCGAGATTTTTTGTGAAACAATGGGTTTGCGAATGTTGAAAATTAAGTCTATTACCTATTTCAAATAAAAGACTCCTCTTATGCCTGCTTTCTGTGATTTTTCTCCCAAATAGTAGGTATATACCTACCGGATGTAAACTGATTCTCTATTCACGGTATAATTTTGAATTTCGGGTGGTGCAAATGGTAGGTAACATTATTCTCAGAATTATTGGTATCGTGAATAGAACACCTTGCACTAATTCGGCTTTCACAGGAATTTGTTGTTGACGCCACCTTTGTTATTTTCAACGGAAGATCCTGCAATTTTGTATTCTCTCATTAATTTAATTTAATATATCTCAAAACCTACCGTTGTTGAGTATTCAGCAAAATTTTTGAAAAAAGTAACAAATGCATCCATATAAACCATATAGGTAAACCAACATTTTCAAAAATACGAAGTGACTTGATTATTGAGTAATACACAGGGCGCGCAGAAAAGTGGGTTATTAAATTCGATAATGAAAAACATTCAGAATGTTTTTTTTAATGGAAACGCGTTTTTTCACGAATTTTTTTTTTCGAAAATGAGCTCCAGTAGGTATAATTCAACTAGGTAAGAGAAAAAAGTATTAATTTATATCTTAATGAAGTTGACCCACTTTTTGGCGCACCCTATAATCAGGGACGGGCCCATAGGGGGGGGAAGGAAGTTTTTCTGATTCCAAACTAGGAATTTTCAATTGAAGCTAGGAATTTCCAACTTCAAAAACTTAAAATTCCGAGTTTGTGGACGAATTTCCAAGTCAAGTCGAAAAACTAAATTTCCAGTTCAAACTAGGAATTTCTACGAAAGCACCCTGGTGTCACGCACACTTTTCTTTTTTGAAAACTCATTATATAATGACTTTATTCTCATTATAATGACTTTTTTCTCATTATATTGACTTTTTTCTCATTATATTGACTTTTTCCCATTGTAATGCCTTTTTTTCATTATATTATATTATTTGGCCTTATATTTTTATCTTACGGGAACATCATTTGTTTGGTTCAAATCATTATTATTAATAAAATTTCTTAATTTTTTTTTTCGAAATGGAAGTGGTGCATTTTGCATATTAATTTTTACGGGCAATTATATCAGCATCACCGCTTCTATGTCTTATAAAGCAATAGCAACTTTGACATTTCCAATGATAGGTACCTACATCCTGTATACAACACCATTTTCAAAATCCCTATTATTTTCTCAACAACATCACTTATACTTATTTTCCTATAGGTACCTACCTAATTGTTATAAAAAAAAATATTTTTTAGGATAAAAATTTATGAAGTAAGGAAAATATGTGAAGATGTTTTACCTACCAATAATAATACAAAAATCAATATAATGAAAAAAAAACATTATAATGAGAAATAAGTCAATATGATTAAAAAAAGTATTATAATGAGTTTTCGAAAAAAGATAAGTGTGCGTGACACCAGGGTGCTTTCGCAAATTTCCAACTGCAAACTCGAACTTCAGACTATATTAATATTTAGAGTTTGAAATCGAAAAAATAGAATTCCGAATTTTGAGTTGGAATTTCAAGTTTCAATTTGGAATATGCAATTTCAGTTCGAACTCAAAATTTCCAACTTCAAACTCGAAATCTCAAACTTAAATCGAAAATTCTGGATAGTTTGAGTTTGAAGTTGGAGATATATTAATCCGAGTTTATAGAGGAAATTTACCTACAGGTTTTAAGTCGGAAAATGAAATATGAAAATTCCCCAAATTCCTTTCGGTTCGTCCCTGTATATAATATTCAATAGATATGAAGGTGTCGAGTAATGAGTATAACTATCAGTATTCATAACTGAACCATTGCGTATTGTTGAAGAAAATGTTACTCTTGATAAAAAAGAAGCGAGTTTGAGGGTTCATTTGGTGTACAGGTAGTAAGTACCTATATGAAATCAGATGGAAAATCATACGGAAAATTAACAAAGGTGGCGTCACTTCCAGAGAAAACGGAAATGCCTCAAAAATGAAAATATTTTCGCTTGTCTTTCCATATAAATACTTAGTTTTCCATATAAATACTTAGTGCTTTTAAAGTTGAGCCAAAGTTGAACGAAACCCTTATATAAGATCACTCACAGCTGATTTTTTCAGAAACCATGCGACGTAATACAACTTATTACCCCCATAATTTGCACCAGTTAACACTTTAAAATTTTAGTATAAGAATTAAAGAGGAGGCAAATTGGGTACTCGATTTTTTGATAAATAACATGGGATATCGTTTAAAAGTACTTGTATGATGAACACAAAAATATTTTTTTCATATTTTAAAATCATATTTCAAAAGATATTCTGAAAATTATACAAAAATAGACATCCCCCCTTATCTCTGAAAGCATCAGGGAATATAACGCCTTACTCACAGTTTACATGAAATGTAAGAATGTCCAAGCTTTTTTAGATTTCTAGAAATAAATTATACCCATTTATCGGTTAAGGAACCCTCTGCTCGCTAGTCAGCAAATTAACACTCGCGCTTTTTTTACAACGGGATCTAGAACTCGTAGAAATGTGCGATTTTGCAAAAAATCGCCTATATAAAAATGACCAAATAACAAAGGTAAACATTTTTGCGATGCTGGCATATAGTCCGGCTTTTTATAACCCCCCCTTTTGAAATAAAAGACATTATGATTGCTCGATAGATGGCGCGGGAGGGCACATTAACTTAAAAATTTCAAATGGCATGGGGGCTCAAGTGGAACATCGTTGAAAAGATAACTCAATTCTCTTTCCAGCCATTTGTTTTTTTTTCGTCAATACGTTTTTTCACAACATGCATTTGAAATGTCAAGTATAACAAAATTTAAAATGCATATTGTGAAAATAACAATTGACATAAAAAAAAAATGATGTTTGAAAAGAAATTGAATTATCTTTTCAACGATGTGCCACTTGACCCCCTATGCTATTTGAAATTGTTAAGTTGATGTGCCCTCCCGCTCCATCTATCGACTAATCACGATGTATTCTATTTCAAAGAGTAGTATCGATGATATAGTTTTGGTCCCAACGTTCTATGTCGAACCGTTCAAAAGTTAACAGAAAGGGGGGGGGACTATAAAAAGCCGCACTCGCAATTGTGATTCCGTAGAACAACCATAGTTGAAAGAAAAATTTAAATACCGTCTCAACGATGTGCAACTCGACCTCTATGCCTTTCGAAATTTTCAAGTTGATGTGCCCCCAGCGCCCTCTGTCGAGTAATTGTAATGTATCTTCTCTCAAAAAGTAGGACCGGTAATACAATTCAATATATTTCATGTCTCATTGTTTCACATCAAACCGTTCAGAAGTTATCGAGGTAAGGGTACCATTCAGATCTGCACTTATATACTTGACTTTTCAAATGCATATTGTGAAAAAACGTTCAAATGAAATTCGAAAAAAATTGGATTGTTGAAAAGAGGATTGAATTATATATTCAACGATGTGACACTTGACCCCCATGCTATTTGAAATTTTCAAGTTAATGTGCCGCCATCTATCGAGTAATCACAATGTCTTTAATTTCAAAAAGTAAATTGGTGATATCATCCAAAACGGTTTTTGGCCTATTGTTCTATGTCGGACCGATCAAAAGTTGACAGGGGGGAGGGACTATATATAGAGCCGCACTGTATATCACTATAATCGCAAAAATTGAATATTTGATCACATTTGTTTTCTTCACTTTGTCCGCCAAAAATATGTTTGTCGTATAGCAAGAGGATTTGCTAATACTCAAATAACTATATCATGAAAATTGTTCACTATATGATAATTGCTTTGGATGTGCGACGTAAGTTATTCCGTGAGTTATACATAGAATAACCTACGTCGCACATCCAAAGCAATTATTTTTTCACTTTATGGCGCATTCGAATAAAAGCTTGCCTTTAAAAAGTTTTTTTTTTAAGTAAATAAGTACGCCTTTATCTGTGCATTTTTGTTAAAGCATCGTCATTATGAGGCATTTTTCCTGTACATTCTGAGCTATCTAGTTCTTTAATGAGGAGACCATCTAACCATTAACTCGTCCGCCATCCTGGAAACGGTCAATTATCACAAAACTTGTCCACCATCTTGGGACCGCCATCTTGAATTTAAGAATTTCGACAATATAAATTCATAATCTCCGACCCCAAAAACCTCCACATATCTATAATAGAATCGAACCATAATTACAAAACTCGTCCGCCATCTTGAATTTATAAATTTTGTAAAAAAAATCATAATCTTCGACCTTGAAAACCTCCACATACCAATTTTGACTAGAATCGGACCATAATTACAGAGATCGTCCGCCATCTTGGAGCCGTCATTTTTATTTTATGAATTCATAATCTTCGACTCCGAAAACCCCCACATACCAGTTTTGAGTCGAATCGGACCATAAACACAAATCTCGTCCGCCATATTAGAGCCGCCATTTTGTTTTTTCTCTAACAAAAAATCCATAATGCATTGTCATGGGAACTATGAACACCCGCCAAATTTCACGTTAATCGGGCAACTAGAAGTGGATCAAATTTCACTTGCAAGATTTGATTACAGACAGACAATAAAAGCTTGTAAAAAAGGAATCGAGTAGGCCGCTGTCGTAAAATTTGACACATCCGTGTACTTTCAATAATAGGCGAGATCACTAATTTCTGGAAAAAATACCACAATGTGCAGAACGATGAGAAAAGAGGTTGATTTTTTTTCAACTATTTTTTCAAAGTAGTTGTACTAAAAAAATTCCCAAAGAAATGTTCCTGTTTGAACACTCCGGAAAACTGCGGAAACCGCGCCAGGATGTGACGTAACAAGTTCAGATCTATCACCGATCGCCAAGAGCGTAAGATAATTACAGAGTTGCCAAGCGTTATTCATAATATTTTTTTACATTGTGAGCAGGCCGAATAAATAATGACAGGACTCGGTATACATACATATTATTCAAGAATAACTGAATCAAGAACAGCTATCAAAGTCTTCATTTCAATAATAACACATTAACATTTCCTCAGAAGTTCCGCAAAATAGTGACACTGGCAACTCGGAAAAATGCCAAATCAATGGACTAAGCGGCAATAACGCTGTGTTTGATTGTCTCACTGAATTTGAGGGTTTTGAGCAGCGTTTATTCGAATATTACACAATATCTTCTAGGAAAAAACTGCGCACACATAATATTTTATCACTATATATTTCAACTTCAAGCACATATGTAGCAAATTTGTGATCTCGCCTATTGTAGGTACCTACACGTCTAATTGTTAACAATGAAAGTGCCCTCCTTCAAAAAAAAATTTTTTTCGCGTTTCAAATCGAAGTCTTTTGAAATTTTTCGATTTCGTCGAAAATAATTTCCTAATTCAACTGTCTCATGGCGGAACTACCTTAAGCACTAGGGAAATAGCAACGGAAACGGATATTTCACAAAGTAGTGTGAACAGAATAATATTGAAACAAGTTCCACCCTTGTCATCTGAAGCTACATCAAGAATTTTATGGTAATGATTTTGCAAATAGAGTTGCGTTTTGTATTCAAACGAATGGCATGATTGACGAGGATTATAATACTTTAAACAAAATTATTATGCAATCGAAAGTCTTCACTGGTCGAGGAATTATTGGAAATCACATTATTGGACCCTACTTTTTCGATAATGTGCTGAATGGTGAAATGTATTTACATTTTCTTTGCGAACACCTTCCCAGAATGAAAAATCCACTTCTAATTTCTTGAACACCAGAAGGACACTGTGGCTGAAACGCGATGGAGCTGCAGTGCGTTGGATAGGCAGAAGAGGTACTATTCCTTGGCCTGCGCAATCCCCAGACCTTACTCCTACAGATTTCTTTCTTTGGAGGTACGTGAAGGAAAGGGTTTTCAGTGATCATCCAACAACTGCAGATTATATGAAAAACATGATCACGGAAGTCTTCCGTTCAACTGATGTAGCAATCCATGCTAGAGTTGGCGGCTTATTTACTAGAAGACCAGCAGCTTGTGTGGAACATGATGGTGACCTATTCTAAGAAACCCTGGTGTTTTATATCGACAATTTAGTGGCGAATCCAAAAATGCAACAAAAATTTATTTGAAAAAACAGAACTTAGTCTGTATCTTATTTTGGGACATCCTGTTTGTAAATAGAAATATATTTAAAAGGTGCCGCATTGTCGAACATATCGTTAAAAAAAACAAGTCGATAGCTTGGTTAGAAAAAAAAGATAATGAGCTTGCAAGCATCCATGGATCACCCTGTATGTGTCACATATTTTGCAACATTGCTATCTTCTATTTTCTTCCGTTATATCAGAAAAAAATATTGTTTTCAAAAACATAACCAATGGAGATTTGTAACAAAATTGCTGAGGTTCAAGGCAACAATTATTTCGAATAAACAACCTTTGAGATGCCAAAACTTAATTTTTGTATTGTTACGAAACTGGGGTTCAAAAATAGTCCGTTTTATTACACTTTGAAACACAACTCAATAGTATACTTAACAATACAATACTTGTTCACAATTACAATGCTCAACATTATTCCCAGGACTATCTTCTGACTGACTGGCGACTTTTGACTGACTCCCTATCACATATGACCCGCTATATATAGGACGGCCGAAATTTCCAGAACGGTGGCGATCGGGAATGTTCCATAACGTCATCGCTAACGGTCGGATTTCTCCTCGAGTCTTCGAATGGTAGTTATCGAACATTTGGAGCATGACATCATCGGTAACGGCCGGCCGTTTCTCGAATGGCGGTTATCGAACATGTGGAGCATGATGTCATCGGCAACGCACAGGGGCGTACCCAGGGTATTTTCGTGATTTCCGTAACAGTATTATTGGAGATAAGTAGGTATTCCGTCTGTGATTGCGGGTTCTTACCCAATTTGTAGAATAGGAGAGGGAGGAATAGGTAGGTATGATGCAATTAATTTTTTCATCTATTCATAGAATATTACGGAGATTTTGAAACTCCAAAATATGTTGTTCACTTTGACAACGCTTTCTTTATACAGAGAGGGCCAACAGTTCTTCGCCCCCGCCCCCCGTAACTTCTTTATTTTACATATTACAAAAAAATGTTCAACACAAAAGTTGTATGGTTTCATTCGAACTCTTTAATGGCTTGAGTTTTACTCATACAGGGTGTCTCAAAAAAGGGCAGCTACTCTGTAGTTTATTTTTTAAATGAGACACCCTGTATATAAGCTTAGGTAGAGGCACATGTAGTTTACCTACCTATGCCTCAGTGTTTAAAAATTTGAAATGTTTAGTTACTTTCCGGTAGTTGTTGGAAAAGTTCGTTCTTGAAAATGGCTAGTGTTTCTGAATTTGTTGCTGAGAAACGGATTAGTAAAAGTGCGCTTTCTAAAAATGAGAAAATTATTATTCTCAATGTGTTCAACGCTGTTCGCCACCAAAACTCAACATTCCGAGTTACAAAAATAGTTGAAATGAGTTCGAATATGACTGGAGTTGGACAGCCAACAATATACGGACTTGTGAACGAGGATAAACGCGGACCCATCAGGTCACCAAAGAGGTACGTTCGATTATAGACTCCTAGAGTAGAGTGAAGTTTTTGAAGGTTTTTTAAATTTACTCCGGAGTTGAGTACTATTCATGTAATATTCGAACGGTGCGGAATTTATTTGGAGTTATTTACAAGGTCCGACTAACAGAAGGTTCTGACATCGGAAATATTGGTTAAAAAAAACGAAAAATGACAAGAACAATGAAAGTTGATGAAAACTGGAGGAAAATATTGTTGACAATTTTTCTAGAATCTTGTTCGCCAATTGTAAATTAAATGTTAGTATTTATAGTAGGGGATGACAATGGTAGATTCGAATGTCATGTGATGCTTTCGAAGCAGCTTTATTAAAAATAGGTCCTAGGTTAAGAATTCGAGTGGGACGGTATGAACTTGGCAGGCCATATGTATCTCCAAGATTACAACTATTATCAGTGAACAGTATTAAACACATTCACATAAATAATCTCAATCTTGGGTTGGCTGTGAGAGTGTGAGACACAGCATAAAGAGGTTTTCCGTCCCCCAGAGTTGTGTCAATTTTGTGGAGTTAAATAAACCCAGCTATTTTGTAGAGTTACGAGAGTTAACTCGGTAGCGAATACTCGGGTCTTTTCGAACGACAGTCTTATAGTAAAATATACACAACTTTACGATTTTCGAACGCCATTTAGTAAATTATACTCGATGGAGTTAATAATCGAACGCACCTCAGGAAGACGAGAAACAGTAATAAATGAGGATGAAAAGACTGCCATCAGAAGAATCATACACTCGTTTTACTTAAAAAAAGAAATACCTACCTTGAACAAAATAATGTCTGAAATGAAAAAGAATGACTTTATTCCACCCATGGGTAAGAAGAAAGTGTGGGAAACTTTGAAAGAAATGAATTTTCGTTATGAAAAAATTCAAAACAGAAAATCACTTTTAATAGAGAAAGACGAAATCATCTGCTGGCGACGACGATACTTGAGGGCAGTTAGACAGTTTCGAAGGAAAAACAGGAATATATATATATTATATGGACGAAACCTGGTTAAATGAAGGATATACCGTTGGTAAAATATGGCAGGATAAAAATATAAAATGCGCGAGGCAAGCTTTCATGGAATAAAAGCACCCTCGGGAAAAGGTAAAAGATTAATAATTACTCACATTGGTAGCAAACATGGATTTGTTGATGGTGGCTTACTAGCATTTCAATCAAAACGGACTGGAGACTATCATGAAGACATGAACGCTGATGTTTTTGAAGAATACTTCCAGCAAATGCTAGATCTTATTCCTCCTGGGTCTGTTATAGTCGTGAATAATGCCAGGTACCACTCAAGAAAATCCGAAAAAATACCAACGTCTTCTTGCAAAAAAACAATGAAATCATCCATCCCATAGAAACGGTGTGGGCGCAAGTAAAAGGGTTTGTAGCAAGGCATAACACTACTTTTGAAATAAGATAGGTACGTTGTTGCAAAACAATTATTTCTGCTATGGTCTCGCAAAATTCAGCTCGTCCGTCCGGATAGATGGAATTTAGTTGTATTTAAAATCCTCTTTACCGATGTTTTAGAAACATTACATGTCTCAGCTAATACTTGCTTACTTAATTGATTGTTGCGGGTTATTTACCATTTCAGCCAGAATTAATTTTAACATCTTCCGTAATTATTTTCGGCCTTTCGGATCTTGAAGCATCTTTTACCAGTCCTGTTGTTTTGAATTTTGCCACCAATTTCTGCAGATATTTTTGACACATCGGGCGTTCCGGAAACCGCCCATTGAAAATGCGATATCAGTCTGGTAATTTCGATAGCTTTACCAAATATGATAACGGCTTCAATTTTATCTTCTACCGAACGAGCCATATTAATCAACAGGAGAAATAATAAAAAAAGTAATCAAGAAACCAACAAAATATTAATAATTGATTAATATACACGCCTAGCGTGCACAGCCTATTTCATTAACGTAAGGGATCGGAAATCAGATCAGTTTTGAGTAACATTTTCCTTAGAGTCATTTGAACTTAGGTATAGAGTGGGCTATGTGAAATCTAAACGTAAACGTTACGATTCGTCCTAGAAAGCCTCATTTTGCGTACTTGTTACATAAACTACTTTTTTCCAACCTTCCTCAAATAAAACGCATAAAACTCAAGTAAAGAGTTCCACTTTTGTATTCAACATTTTTTTCTATTATGTGAAATTTAGTCCTCCCTGTAGATTATAGATCAAAAATCAAAACGAAAAAAAAAAATAGGGAAAACATTAAAGTTTATTTTCAGCATAATGCAGCAAGTAGATTCGTTCATTACCTCATATACCTACTTGAGTTTTATTTTTCCAATAATACAAAGAATTTTATTTCTCCCCAACTCCTTCAAAATCAAATATTATGCGTGTCACATCGAATATGCAACACCAAGTATGAACAAACGATTGTTTCAATCGATAAGATGCTTCTTTTGAAAAAATATAATAAGTGAATTTTGCCAACTCATTTTCATATTTAATTTTCAGACTTAAGGAAGGTTTTTGCAACCTTACTTATCCTATGACTAAGAACTAAGAGTTCAACAATAGCATGTTAATGCGAACGTTTATGGGATCGTTCGGTACTAAGAACTATTACCAGAAAGTTTTTAACAAAGAACTAAGGGCTTAGGCCAAAAGGAAAATGTGCCTGAGCCGATTTGCAATATTTTGATCACAAAACTGTCGGTCCTTGTTTACCCTTCACAACCTACAACATAGTGAATTTAATATATTGCTCCACATCTTTTTCCCTCATAAACTTCACCAGGTTCTGAAAATTACCTTTTTTTTCTCTTCTCCTATTGAGATGCCTTACAGCATACCGACGTTGTCTGCTTTTACATGGATTTCTCAGTAGAATTAATAAGAAATAAAAAGTGCCAAACATTTTTTTTCCTTATTTGATACCATTTTTGGAATTTGGAAAGAAAACAGATTGAAAATATTGTGGTTATGTTTTCATTTGAGCATGCGCAAATTTATTCACTAAGAACTAATTGAAAAGTGTAAACAGCATACAATTCTTAGGTATAGTCCTAGTTATTGGGCTTAGTTATAAGGTAACTACAAACTTGGAGTTATATATTTCCAACTCAAACTACCCAGAATTTTCGATTCATAAGTTTGAGATTTTGAGTTTGAAGTTGGAAATTCATTTTCCAAATTAAAACTTGAAATTTTCAACTCAAAATTCGGAATTCAATTTTTTCGACTTTAAACTCTAAATTATCTACTCATCAGTCTGAAAGTTCGAGTTTGCAGTTGGAAATTCCTAGTTTGAACTGAAAATTTAGTTTTCCGACTACCTACAAACTCGGAATTTTGAGTTTGAACTGAAATTTCCATTCTAGGGCTAAAAACTTGGAAATTCCGACCATAAACTCGGAATTTTATGTTTTTGAAGTTGGAAATTCCTAGCTTCAATTGAAATTAGAAAAAACATGGACCCCCATGGGCCCGTTCCATGTATGATGGCACAGTGGATTTCCTAGTAATATTTTTGTCATAGAATCAGTCATTTTCTGCTCTATTGATTGGCCTACTCTTCTGAATACGAATTTGCAATCAAAACTTGGCGCTTTCTTATACTTCTGGAGTTTCAGTCCTTCAAAGTTCCAAAAAGGGCGATTTTCAAACTGCATGTTCAACCATTAAAAAGCACCCTTTTTCCCTTCAGCTACATACAAGGTATGTATTTACGGTTCCATACAAAATGCACCATCAATACAATTCACCAAAATCACCCTTCTTCATAACCTCTAGAACAAAACACTTTTGACAGATTTCTTACATAAAATTAGAGATTTTAACTTACGTCGTGTTGCCAGTAGGTACCTACTGCAGCACGAACTTTTTGAATTCATATCGGTAATACCTTCATTTGATCTTTTTCAAGTGTTTGTTGATGCCATCACATTAACATCATAATAATAAATTTCCAATTTATGTAATGAAATAATGAGATTAGTAGAAATTCAATATTAAATGAGTAGAATTTCATTACTTTCGATACATACTTTGGAAACTTATTCATTTTGTGATATCGTCGATAACTATTGAAAAAGTTTGAATAAAGAGAAAGTAATAGGTACCTACTAACGATTTGAATTGGTGGTGTAATTTATGTGCTACTTACATGTTAAAAATGAAAACATCTTATTTTATGTAATGAATATCGCTAGAATAAAGTGTTTTGATGATGCATCATCAATCAAAAACTAGTGCGTAGATTATATTAAAATGAAATAATAGTTTAAAAAAACTAATAAAACCCGCCTTTGTAATATGAAATAAAAAGTTAAAAATAATAACAAAAGTCATTGACCAAAAAATAACCTTTTATTAAAAAAAAGCGTGAGGTACTTGATATCAATTGTCTTGAATTTTTTATCGCTATAGTTATTCGTAAAAAGGTAGAATCATTATGAAAAGTAAGTACACGCTTTTTTTACATTAAAGTAAATTTTTTGGTAAATGACTATTCTTATTATTTTAAACTTTTTAGTTCATATTGTTACAAATGCGTGTTTTTTTAGTTTTTAACCTATAATTTATTGGTCCATATTGCGTGTTTTTAAACTTTCCAACTATGGGAAAAAACTCATCCACATAAGAAGATTTTACCAACATTTGTTTGAAAGTAGTGGGGGAGGGGGGGGGGTCGATATGGCTCTCCAGCCTCTCCCTCAACCTATAAGGTCTTTTGTAGATAACTTTTGGTGAAGGAACTAAAATCGCAACAGTAAATACACCAAATCTGCAAAATGTTGTTTACATGTGAATTCACCAATTCTTGTGAATTATATTTTTTCTGACTGTATTAGTGAAAATACCAGGTCATAGTTATAAAATTATTATATTGTCATCGGTTTTTAATACGTCTGCGAAATTTCAAATGATTCGGACGTCTGTAAGTGGGTGAAAATCAATTTCAAAGATTCCTGTATATACATTCATACATACATATAGGTGAAGCTAATGAAGCGTGTATAAAAATAATGCGACATTTTCTTGGTTTACGGTGGTTGAAAATTGTCCTTTTTTTACCTTTGAAGCGCCTAATCAAGTACTCCAAGTTTTGATTGCAGATTCATGTTCAGAAGACACAAATATGTGAATGTACCCAGCATTCATTAAAATCAGTGGTGGAGCCAAAATACAGCAAATTTGCCAAAAAAAAACTAAACTTTTGAGTTCTTGAAATTTTTATTGTGAGAGTCATATGATATCATCTGCTTAAAAAAACATGCAGAAATAAGTGGTCACGTCTTTTTTCCTTGGTACTGTGAAAGAAAGGGTATTTGGGAGTCCCAATATGAGTCATTATTCTAGGTGAAATTTTGCTCTCACCGCATATAGTGATTTGATATTTGAATTCAAAAAATACCTTTTGTCATGTTGAATAAGCTCCAGGTCTTCTAAGGGTCTGTATACAGATTTCATGTTCACTTCGAATTGATCTGTTTGAACTCACTGGTAGTGTGTCTTATACCAAAAAGGATATTGTTGATGGTCGGATCGACGAGGGAAATGAGTTGCAAGTTTTATTGATGTTACACTCACTTAAGCACTAGAGAAATAACTGCGGAAACTGATATTTCACAAAGTAATGTGAACTGAATAATATTGAAACATAAGTTCCACCCCCTTAATCTAAGTTATAATAGCCGCGACGTGTTCGCTAAGTGGATGAGTTAGGTATGTGCAATTTTTATGCTATATTATAATAAATAATATTCAGATGGCGCGTGCTCACAATCGAGCTACAACACCCATATTTCACAGTAAACTTTCAATCGTTTTTTAATATTATCACGATCAAAAGTATCCCAATTTAATATACTTACGTGTTTGTATGTTATATATACTACAGTCGAGTATTAGAAATGAATCAGGCAAAAAGGAATAATTATGAACATTTATTATAAAAATATGTTGCAGGATAGAGATCGAGCTACATATTGATTACACCAGCGCATCAGTTAAGTTTAACGTGTCGAGTGTCTGCCACTACATATTCACGTATTTGCCAGGTGTCCACAACATGGTTGGAATGTGGCTATTTAAGATCCAGGAACGCAGTTACCATGAAAAAAGTGTTCCCTATTTTGGTATCCGCCACGTGATAGAACCGTGTGTATTACGTGGCAGTGGCCAAATACTTCAAAGTTTTACCGGATCGTGGCCGCTACGTTTCGTCCACTAAAAATGCTACTTAGAAAGATTAGAATGAAATTATTTTCATTCATTCTCCAAAGAAGAAAGGAAAGATGAGTGGTTTACAAATTATAAAAAATAGGTAATTTCGGTGGCCATTCTACGCCTTCGTAATACTAAGCCGGAATTATAAAAAATACTCCTGGCCCTTCTCCGCCTTCCTAGAACACAGACATTGCCACCGGCCGATATAAATACGTCGTCACTTCCTGTGGTTTTTGATATTTTTTGTGAATGAAATATAAATATTCTTCACAAAAAGGGCATATGTTAGTTTCATGACAAATTTGTATTTCCAAAGAAAAAACTTATCGAAACAAAACGAAACATGATTTTATATGGAAGAGTTCGACAAATGAAACACCACTGATGTGCTCCATTTTTCAAAAATACGCGTTATTCTGCGAATGTAACCTGTGATTTATTACTTTCGTACTTTGCGTATTTTAAGAGTTATTAGCAAAAATCTCAGAAACAACCGGAAGAGGTATTTTCTAGGTATATTAGCCCAGGGCCAGCTCATCCATATAGGCGAACCAGGCAGCCGCCTAGGGAGACAAGAAGCTGGAATAGAAACAGTTGTTGAGAAAGAGAATGTTCGACTATGAGTCAAGAGATTAGTTTGTAGCTGACCCCTTGGATAGTTTATTTTTACTTCTCTTTTTGGGCCCAGCAATCAATGCTGTCAAGGAGAGATTTTCTCAGTTAAATGACGTCTCTGGTATATTTGGATTTTTGTACAACATACATGACCTCAAAAACAGAAACTCTGCCGAGATCAAACTGTTATGCCAGAACTTGGAAAAGGCCTTAACACTTAAGAATAAAGCTGAAGGTCAGGATCAATGTGATATTGACCCTTTAGGACTGTGTTCCTTATTGAACTACATTTACCACCATAATCTGGAAAATTGAATTCCCAATGTATGTGTTGCTCTTAGAATTTTACTCACTTTGCCATTGTCTGTAGATAGTGCAGAAAGAAGTTTTCCCAAATTAAAACTCATAAAAACTTACATGTGGAGTATAATGTGCCAGGGAAGACTTACAAATCTTGCTATGATTTCTAACGAAATCGAATTAGCAACCCAGATCGACCAGAGAGACCTAGTGAAAGAATTTGCAAAAACGAAAGCATTAGGGTTTTAAGCCTTATTGCTAAATTTCTGGTAAACATAATTTTTCTATGGGTAATAACAACCTGTTATATTGTTTTTTTATGGTTTTGCATTAAAAACACTATTTTCATGTTTTTTATTGAAACTCCATTCCAAATGCCATAGCAACAAAAAGTCTTCAACCTGAAAAACCGAATTGGCTTTTTGACTAATTCTCAATACTATGAAGAGATATTGGAACCTACATTTCATGTCATGTTTAGCTTAAACAAACGAAATAGCGGAAATCAAGGATTGAAAATAATTATGAGGGGCGACAGGGGGCGCAAATATATTTCTCGCCCGGGTAGCCAAATACCTAGAGCCGGCCCTGTATCGGCCGGTCTCTTAGATCATATAGCGTAGCATATACGATCGAAGCCCGGCGTAGACCAGGCAACCCAGTGTTCGTCTAGATTCATGCCCTCAATAAAAAATTTGAGGGTTCCTGATGACGAAGGGTATCCTATGGTGGCAGCTTAACCCATGACATATGCGACTTGTAACTCTTTGATCATATTCTATAACAGAAAAAGAAATACTGATTTGTGCCAAATGTTATTCCTTTCAGTTGAAAATTGGGGCCTCCAAGTGTCTGCAAATTTCGTGTTATCCCATATATATATTGTTACGAAAATAAATACAGTACGCCACTGCGATTGGATGAGGTAACGGCGGGGATTTCCGAAAAATACAGAATCATTGAGATGCTTCCACGAATCGAAAAGAAGGGGCCAGAAGTTTCTACATGCTATGGACGTTTATATATAAGGTCGAGCGAACCACGGGAGTACATCAGTTAGTTTATTATTGAACAGTACAGTTTTGAAGAAAGATTGATTCAGATCAGTAGTGTAGTGTCGCGGGCGGTATTTTGGACAGTGAATTGTGATTAATTTGATTTGTCAGAGTGCATTATTGTATTGTTTTTGTGAAGTGTAAATAAATGGACAATAACTAGTTCAGTAATTTTAATAGACCCCTACCCCGGATTCGTAACAATATGTATAATATAAAACTTTCAAACGAATATATTTTCTGGTTTTGGGTATATCATAATCCGCGAAGATATACCAAAAGTCGAGGCATAGGGTTCTATGATTTTTTTTAAAGTGAAGCAGGTAACAACCTTATTTTAGAAATATCCTCTTTTTGTTTCAATGGATATCGAGTAGTTACAGTTTTGGTTTAAGCGAAAACAAAAAATGAGAGGTATATTTTCCTCACCATTTTTTTAAAATTTGATTTGTCAAAGGCATAACTGTATATTTGGTAATGACACAACTTGGGAAGATATTAGCCTAGCCAAAAAGAGGGAGACAATATATGTTTATTATACATAAGAAGAAATTCTTAACAAACACAAGTAAAATTAGAAATAACACGTTAAGTAAAATACATCAGCTCTTTTGGTATAAAATTTAAAAGATTGCTGGATAATAATAAGGTGGGCAAGTATGTAAATAGATACACGCCTAAAATATTTGAAACTTAAATTAGTATAAAGTTCACAATTTAAAAAATATAAGTAGACATTAAAATATAACCTTATCAGAGCTTTACTGAGCACTGACGAAAAGTGCTTCGAGCATTAAGTACAAAGCACTCTAAAAAAGTGCTCCCGAGTCTCGAGCACTAAGCATTGTTTTTTATGAAATGCTCGCAATTACTAAGCACTTTCAGAAAGTAATTGGACTAAGCACTAAGCACTTTTCAAAAAGGTGAGACTGTTAGGCACTTACGTTACTCATTGATATAGAATTGCAGTAATGAAAAATTTGGTTCGAATAAAAAATAAGTTTTTAAATTTTTTGATTGATCACGTCGAATTAAATCTAGAACAGCAACGGACATGGTATAATTATGTGAAACGCAATGATTTGTCCGGTATGGATTCATTATTTATGAGTGTCGTATGGCATTAAACAATCTGTTGAAAAGGGGAAACATTCTCAATCAAAATTAGGTTCGTTTTTGTAAATATCTATCAGAAAACAACTACTTCCCCGGCTAAAGTCACGCTGGAAAAACATCTGATAGATATTTTGAGAGGGCCCTAACTCGGAAGAAAAAATATGAGAGTGAAAATTTGCATTTTTATTCAGATCGTTATTCGATTTTCTATTTCAGTTTTGATTAGGAACTCATATAGAATGAATTAGGCAAAGATGATTTTTTTCCAAAAAGAAGTTCTCACCAGAAACCATTTGTAACATTGATGCAAAAGTTGCATCGCATTCACTAGGTCATCAATACATTTTTGTCGACAAAAATCTATTTCACGATTCCACAGCCCTGTTCATATTTTTAAACAAATTAAAATAAACTGGTGGAAATGAATATGACTCGCACTAGTGCACTTCAAAATTGAAACTTCATTCATATAATATTGAACATTGCGGCAAACTATTTGCAATTCAATAATCCCACACATAGTAGTGCGAACGGCGGCTGTTAGCCAGAGAGCACTATGGGTTCGTTCGTTTGAATTTTGAAATCAAATCAACACAATCGACATGAAAAATATTTTTTATGTTGCTGGGCGCCACTCAACTCTGTAATAACGAAGTAGCTATTCGAAAAGTTGAGAAACCGAATAGGTTATAATACCAAGAGTGTTAATCAAACTGGTCATTTGAGCCAAAGTATAAATAAAAAACTATGTATATAAAAAACTATATTCAAATGCCACTTACAATAACATGTGATTATATCGCCGTTGGTACATGTCAAAATTTTGTGAAAAGTTTCATAACAACTTGAGAAGAAATAAAAATGTCACAGAGTTTCCCAATTCCATAGAAAAGAATTATGCTTTTTCAAGTACTACGATGGAGCTCACAATAAAATTTTAGACGCTAGAGCTTGTGCTTTATAAGCTTCTAGAATGGGATTGATGGAAATAGAAGTATTAGTTTTTTTTTGGTGAACTCTCACGTTGAATAATCAAAAGAATACAAAATTCTGGCCTTGTGTATGAACTTCTCTCCGATGTGGCACGTTAGGTATTTACGCTGTTTTTTTCAACAGTGGTGGGCGGTATACTTGAATGGTGGCGGAGGGGGTGTCAAACGCTGGATGTACCCCACGGGATGAATGCGTCAGTTTGAAAACGTGAAGCAACCAAAGGACGATCCCATTGGACATATAACTCCTGAAGGATATGGAGGTACATCAAAACTCCTCACAGAAAAATGTGAAAATCCGTAGTCTACTCCTACAACCCTAAAACCAAAAACAAAAATGACTTCCAAACTAATAATGGATGTACAAAACAACATCAAACGCATATTTTTCCTAGATGATATCCCTATCAACTCACCTCGACTGAGGGCTTCGAAAAAATTGTACCACGAGGCACCGGCCTCGTGGTACAACAAATGGAAATACTGGAAGTTCCAGGGCTAATTCAAAATATATAGACAGAAAAATATTCCACTTCAACCGGGTTCTGGCATCTACTGAGTTCGGAAGGGTATTCTACAATTCAGATCCAAAAACTTGATAGTCCCTTTTTCCGAGTAGCACCGCCACTACATCCCCTTTTTAGAAATCCTCGGGCACCAACCACTCTCTCTCTGCCTTCACGGAAAAATCTCCATTTTTCTCTTCTCATGCGCACTGCCAGCCAATAAAATAGCAGGAAAACCGATTCAGTGCAGCAATCGCGGGACTGAAACTTGGCAACTATGACACGCCGTATCTTGACGCCGAAAACAGGAACAACGTAAGAGAAATTGGAGTTTGACTTAGGTCGAAAACACGCAGAAGAAACTAAATATCAACTACTCGAAGAAAATCAAAAGACATATACTTAAACTATTTAGACAGCACAGGCTCGCTGAATTTCGCTAACAACTAAACCAAATATCATCAATATTCAAATTTATTCCGAGCGTAGGCAACCAATGCTGCATTGAGGTGTTCTTTAGGTTGCGAAGAAATTGTTTAATCCTGGTTGTTTTTGAATAGTTGGAATCTTATTGAAGACCATTATACCTGTTCTCTGGCCTTCTAGATATCTCAATATTTCCAAACTTAAATTAGGACTGATCTGATCACTAAGCACTAGCCTTTTCGTAAAATGCTCGAAGCACTAAGCATTGGCTCAAAAAAATGCTTACGAGCACGAAAGTGCTCCGAGTGCTTTCACGAGCATTAAGCACAGTGCTTTGGGACAGCTCTGAACCTCATAGAACTCAGCAAAGTAGTTTTTTCTTTTGTTTCTAAAAATATTATGTTTTTTTTGAATTTTACAAGATAATGTATTGTACCTTACCTCTCCATTATAGATTAAAGAGTCTTTTGTTAGATTTGATGTGGGAATGGGAGGCCTTGTTATTTTTATTTTGAGGAGTGAAATGGGGCATTTGTAGTTTAATCTACTTTTATGAAATAATGGAACCATCCCAGTTATAAAAATTTAAACAAGGATTAGGATCCCATGTTCAACAAATAATAATGGTTTACATGAGTCCCTCCACTTTATTTTGCAGAGGTATCTAATTGCCCACTTCTGTAGTATAAACACTGACTGGACAAGTTGGTTGTTGCAAACTCCCTAAAAAAATAAGCCATATCGTAAATGTGATTCTACAAGTGTATAATAAACGTATTTTGAAGCTATTTTGAAACCGTTCACAAAACATAACAACCAGATGCCAATTTTTTATTCAAATTTCTTATGTGCTCCTCAAATTTTAGGTTTTTCTCAAAGCAGATTCCTAAAAATTTCGCTGTCTTTGTTTTCTAATCTTTGACTATCTAGATTCACACCCAATATCATACATTTGAAAAAACATATGCTAGTATTTCTAGTGTTAAGAGGAAGTAAATTAGAATCACACCACATCGACAATGTCAATACACATTATTTCGTTAAGTCTCTTTTTATCTTCATGCTGCCCTAGTAGGATGGTATCATCAGCAAATAAGGTAAAATTTCCAGGAATTGGTAGAACTGTTAGATCATTTATAAATAGAGGGAATAAAATATTGATGTATTGGGTTTGGATGGATACAAAAATTTAAAAGGAGAAACAGTTTTTAATCTGCTGAAAATAACTGAAATTATTTGCAAACAATGATTATTTTGAAAGAAGCATGGTGGATGAATAAATATGTACTCAACTCAGAGATAATACAGCTGGCTAATAAAATTACCTTTTCTGTCACATAAGCAAATTCTAAAGTATTTTTTTGGTATTGTAATTCCAAATTAAATGTGAAAATCCGGGTTAAAATGCACAATATATTAAAAATCGGTAGCAGATATTTAATTCGCGTATTATAATACGGGAGCAGAAAAATTATTTTTTGAACTTTGAACTAACATCATTACCATTGTGAAACCATTCAACCATTTCTGTTTCCTTCTTTATTTGATTCCAATTAAAAATATAACCCCAACAAAATAAAGATATTGTGTTCATTTATTCCAAAATAAAAAACGTTATTAAACAAATGATTTATTATGATCTTTGGTAACATTCATTGTTATTATTCTAGTACAATTAATGGCTAAAAGTAATGAGTATTCCCACAATCGCTCACCAAAAAATAGAAAATCAAAAGTCATTGGAGGATGATAGGTATTGACATTAAAAAATATTTGCTTCACAATCAGCCAGCTTACTGACTAGAACAAAGGAACCAGTATAAAAGTATTTTCATACATTACATAATTGTCATTTTATATCAATTAAAAATAGAAACAAGTATTTTTAACATCAAATTAAAAATTATGACGAAAACAAACAAAAAACACAAACAAATTACCACTTTCTATTATTGCAAACAATCACATTTACAGAATAGAAAGTTATTGGCTTTGACCCGAACAATTTTTAATAAACATATATTTCAGTGTTTTATGAATTTTTCCAAAAAATTAAGTACCCAAATTGAAATTTGTATTATTTTCGGAAAAAAAACTGTATTCTAATTCAGATGGCACATATTTATTTAAATTTTCTAGTCTCACAGTCATTCACTCTTTGCTCTCGTCTCATTTCCATTCAATTTAGCTGTGCTTGTTGTCTTTGATGGGCTTCCTTCGAAAAATTCTGGTGCATACTTGTTATACATCACACACCCAATTACACAGCCCACTGAAACGATTAACATAATAAACACCCAAACAATCATATTGATGACCTGCGTCCTTTCAAATAGAGCCTGGCCATGTTTAATACAAATTAAAGCCTCAGACACCATTATGCAACCATATACCCAACACTGGGTACCCACCCGTTTACACGAAGTATCTGTTGTATAACTGTAGAACTGTCTCACAGATGGCGCCACTATAACTCCTATCAGTGCTAACCGACCAGTGACCAAATAATGAGAAGAAGGTAATTCAAATACATGCTTGATAAAAAAAGTGTTCAGTTCAGAGGTTTGCCAAAACAGAACCAATTGGCCCAAAGCAAACATTCTCATATAAGAACACTTCGGATCAAGCCACCTTACCGAGGTCCAGCTCTCTGGTGTGAATTGTAGCATGGCACGTTTGATCTTCCCTGTGGTACTATGAATGTCTTTTATACCAACCCATTTGTATTCTCGCATTTCAAGCATCCGACAGATCCTCAGCCCACACCAAATTCCAAAACCATTACAGATCAAAACGTCGAGAATCAAGGCATCCCACCAACATTCAATGAAATTGGGCAACAGATGCGCAAAAGCTAGCTCTGTGATTTCCCACATGCAACTTATTGCCCACAGAATTCCCATATGCCTTATGAGGATTGCTTTGAACATCCATCCAAAATAATGTCCAAGGGCGAATATATCGACATGGCCCCAAATCCTCTCAATTGTTACGTCTGAACAATTTACACCATACTCCTTATCCAAACCAATGTGAAAATCCTCTAAAGATGGGTCCAGCCAAAGTAGAATGCTTCTGACTGTCTTGTAGTTTTGAAATAGTACAAAAAGACACATTAGAAGATAGAGGACACTCAGTCCGAATACCATTCTCCATATTGCAGGGTGGGGACGGATGAAGGGTCCATTAGGGAATGCTAAGACAGATATTATGAGGAAAAAGAAGCAGCAGCATAGCAGGCCCGCCGAGACGTTGTTTTCAATGTTATCGGTGTCCCTGGAATTGAAAAGAGATTTCAATATTTTTCATCCATTTGGATATAGTACCGACCAGCCGAATATCAAAATTACTCAGAAGTGGAATCGCTTTGCAGTTATTTGCACAATGAAATGCAAGGGGAGTGTATGCTAGCCAAGAGATAGAACAGGGAAGGAAGGACCTAAAATCATATTATTCATACTATTTCTTGAAATATCTCTGTTTTAGCAAGATTTTTATAAGAAAGAATCAGCCGCAAAATTATTGTGAAAGTTTTTGAAAGCATATAGGAAATTGATGGGGATCTCAAAATGTTTAACTTTTCTAGCAAAAATTGCTTCTTCGCCTATAGACAGACCAAAAACTGAAAAGTTCCCATTTTATAAAAATTATTCATTATATACCTAGTTTTTTCAAAAATATGTTCAAATCGTCTAGTTTCCACATATCGATTGAATAAAAAACAACACAATTTAAAGCTTTGTGCAAGGTTATGTAATAGGCTAGAGCTTCATCTCGCGTCGACCCACCTTCTGTGGCCCAGACTCCGTGCGTTTTTCAGCGCAGCTTTTTTCCCTGGGAGGTGTAGATATAAATTTTTGCTTATGTTTATATGGAAAGTGCTTGTGATTTCATTTCACTATCCAGTAAACAGCGGCAATCTTAAAGCTTTAATATTGGGCCCGATACTATTTCTTTTGTACATGAATGACCTAGCAACCCTTCTTTGCTAATGACGCCACTATTTTATGGCGAGGTACAGATATAAATCATTTGAAAAATGCAATTACTCTTTATCTAGCTGAAATTGAAAAATAGTGTGACTCCAATACCTTTTATGTTTAAATTTGAAGAAAACTAATTTAGTCACATTTAAATTCAACTTCGATAACCTATGCTTAGAAAACCACATCATTATAAATAAGGCGAACACTAAGTTTTTATCAGAAGGTTGTAGACGATGTGGTAACTTGATTACTCTCGTTTCGGACGTCCACTGTCTTAATGGATTTGAAAGTTTTTCTTCACTGAAAAACTTTCAAATCCATTAAGACGATGGACGTCCGAAACGAGAGTAATCACTAAGTTTTTGATGATGACCCTAAATAAAAGATAGCTTTAAGTTGCTTTGCAATTAAAATCGTACCAAAGGAACTCAATTTAGCCTCAGCTAGATTGTGTACTTATTCTTGGTTGATTCTCATTTGATGTATGGCATTGCATTTTGGGATTCATGCACTGATCAATTGTTTGACTCGGTAAAAAAAGCAATTAGATACCTCAATATCGTTATCACTGCAAACCACCATTCATCGATCAATACATTTTGACATTCCCCTGTTTATTTATCCTGTAAACTGTATGCCTCATTCACAAGAAATATAGTCCAATTTTAAATAAATCTAGAAAATATGAGACAAGAAATGAAGGTTGTGTTCCCTTACGTTTTCCTAAGGCTAGCCTAACCAGAAGCTCATGCAAGAAAGCAAGAAAATGAATACTGATCTACCACTAATCTATAAAATATATCTTCCTTAAAGAGTTTCAGAAAAAAAACACGTAATGAAGTCAGTATTACAAAAGGCTTAATATAATTCGCACGAGTATAACAACATAGTTATTTTCAAATAACAATGTAGTTATTAAAAAAATACATTGCAGTTATTTTAAATGTAATGTTATTTTTAAAATGATCTCGAAAATGTGATATTCAATGATTATTGTATTTTTTTTTACTTTATTTTTACCCTGTGTTATCTTTTTGGTAACACAGAATATATTTTATGCACGACCGGGCGTAAAGTAGCACTTTAGCGCCCGGATTTGCGGGAGTAAAGTAGCACTTTAGCGCTCGCGGACTACTTTATCGCCCGGCGGGCGATAAAATCGTTGAATATGACCACATGGTAGAGGGCTTACAATATTTAGATTTTTCCAGAAAATAGGCAAGAAGTACAGTCTCTGTGTATTTCTTATTTTTTAAATTTTTCCCGTTGCACCACCTCACGAATTCTTCATACACCTTGTCGTATATTTTCTTAGATTTACTTGGCAATAAACTCAATTTCGCATCCTCAGCTGCTTTACTTATTTCTGGTGGAGTACAATTCACACTTTCTTCGTCGCTTGAATCCATTTCAAAATCAGTAATAAATTATCTGTGATCACAAAAATTGAAAGCAAATATGGCTACTAGCCTATATAATCTTATTTCGAAAAATTGACTGAGTTGCCATGGTAACATTCATTCCATCACTTCTTGATTTATTCTGTTTCCGATATGATATGAATATACATCCTCACGGCAGCCTTGATGTATTTTTATCATGTTCTAGATATAAAGAGGTATCTATCTACATGACATCAAATATACCGGTCGTGCATAAAATTTTGTATGTATTTCGGGCGTAATTTGCTTTTATGGACCTAGGCGTGTTAATAGCCTTCACTATCGCTCCGGCTATTATTTACACGCTGCGGTCCAAAAGCCTATTTTACGCCCTTGATACATAAATAACTATTAAATAATGTCTTGTGTGTTTCAACATACAATTATCATGATTTCTTGTGAACTTTATTGACAGTACTTAATGTTATTTCCATTTCCTAATTTAATATTTGAATTGCTGTTAATAGTATCTGAAAACATTATTATAATGTCTATATTTTGTATATTTTTTTAGTGCATGCTTTGTCAATAAGATTTGTATCTTATTGACATTTAAGTATATTTTCCATTGATTGAATCTCCGAATCCAGATAACTCAATGATTTATTTTTGGGGTGTCTAAATTTGAGATAGGATTTTCTAAAATTGTGAAATAAAATAATTACCCAAACTTAAAAAAAAAATAGATACAAAAATGGTTTACCGCTACTGAGAAAGTATTTGTCACCATTTTGAGATCTGGCCCTCTTTCATAATTTAATTTTACAAAACTTATCCGATCAGGCTACGAATATTTATAAAAATATTTTTAAGATTCCAAATCTGAGCTTTCGAGGGAAAAAATAAATACTATAATAGGCCTATGGCCCCTGTCATTTCAGAAGTTATAGAATGGGCCATTAATATCGAGCTTGTGAGATATCTTGTATTATCAGCGATAGACAATATGGTTTCTGCTACAGTTGTGCTTGCATACATAATACGGCATGTTTCACCCGAAAAACATGGTGAATCCAAAACTGATATATTTCATGAAATAGTATGAATATAATGGTTTTTTGGTTGAATTTGGACATATTCAATCCCTTCTACCCTGTTGTTCGGCCTCTTGGCTAGCATATGCCCTTCCTGCAATTAATTGTATAAATTAATTGTACTGCCAATCCACATCTAACCCAAAAGTGATACCGACTGGTCTTTAAACGTTTGTGGAATATTTTTCCAAGTGATGCTTTCATATAGTAAGAAGAAACGTAAACATTGAGCAGATGTTATGAATATATAAGAGTATCCCAAGTTTCTTATTTTTATTTATAATTTTTTTAAATTTTTAATTGATTTCAGAAGATTTCTGACGATTCCTGCAGATGGTTTCCGTATGTCAATCTCACAATAATAAATGAATAATAAATATTTTTTGTTCTGACAGAAACTTCATTTTCATTCATATCTTTCTTAAGAGGCATCCATACCACCAATAAACGGTATTAAATATATAGATCTTAATAATGAATATTTGATCATTCTGGTTTCACTACGCCATTCAGTATAAATTGATTTGTTTGAAAATATGAACAGGGTGTTCATAAAATCAGATGTGGGATAAACTTTAGCCACTATCTTCCATCGTTCAAGATAACCTCTTAGGGGTATTCATGTTTAAAAGGGAAATTATTACGCTATCCAATTATGCATTTTGAAAATTACAAGTTCAGTGATCAGATGATTTGAGTTAGCGCAATTCTATGCTTAAAAATATAATTTTTATCTAAATACAATTTTCAAATATATTGCATCTAATTTGAATGGCATCGTTTAAAAAAAAAACAATAATTGGACCTTTGAAGCTACCCTCACTATTATCTACTGCTGGCACTCTTCATAATCTACTTCGATTCAGTTGGAGTTAATTAGTCTGTAAAGAGAAATACACTAATATCTAGGATGCTGATGTCACGAGCTACCTATAGGGAGTCGAAGTATGTTGACAGAGCCACCGTTTGGTGATATTTTTGAATTTTGGAGAAGAGTGAATTCAGTATTGAGACAGCACAATGGTAGGTAGAGAAGGCGAAACACGACTAGACACGGTTGTCATCGTATACAGCAGTGTCATGACATGGATCGGTTGAAAGGTTAAGTTTGTCAGGTTAATAATAAGTGGGTAACTAGTGAAGTTTATTCAATTTTGTTTACTGTTACCTTGCAAAAATGCCCTGGAGTCTGGGGTGAGTACTTTTCCATAGCGAAAAAATAAATTAGGCGAATGCTATCAAATTCATGATACGTCTGTGTATCGCTTTTACTAAATCATTTGGTACGCCTTGTAGACTGGTGCAGTTTTTACTAATTAAATACTGATGCTACTATATACTTTAGTTTATATTGATAACTAATTACATCAATCAAAAATTATTATGACAACATATCAAAAAACAGAAACCTATCATTTGTAAATCAAAACATAATACAGGGTATATACTTGAAGACTGCATCGTATCCAACAGGGAGTGTTGAAGAGAGCAATTCATCACCCAGTGTTGTTATAGTTCATCAATTATCAATTGCAGAAGCATAAAAAATAAGTTTCCCAGTCTTGAGGCGCAATCCTTTGAGCAGCAGAGGCGGAGATAACTAATTTTATTTAGATATTTAAATATTTTAAAAATACGTTAAAATAAAAAATATGCCCTAAACGAGGAAGTATGTATTAATAGGCAATCGGATCATCATAATTTCATTTTCCAATAGTAAAAAAAAAAGCCATATTTTCCAACAAAACACATCACAATTATAGAATATTTTATAACCTATTTCGATCCCAGACCAGAGACGCAACTGGCTTTCATTTACTCAGACCTCCTGAAACTGTTGATTTATTAGTCTCAACGTATAGACACACCTACAAGCATTATCATTGGCTTGCGGTCACTCAAACCCACGTTGACTATCGGCTCTTTTGATCTTCTTTTGATCTACCGTTCGCCGACGGAGAATGTTTATGAGTAGTACAAATTATTTTTCGTTCCGTTTCTTCGCATATACGCTCGTGTTAGCAAAGTGAGTTTTTGATTTGCTCCCTATAGAAACAGCTTCTGCAATTGAAAATGGTTAAACTATACCTCTTGTTATTATTATGTTATATATTATGTCATGTTCGAATGTTATTTTTACTTGTCAGTAATATATAGTTATTTTCCGCTTTTTTCTACTGGAAATATCGATATTATTCAGTGCAATTCTATCAGGTTATGATGGAATTTCTCGTAATAGCTTCAGCTTCGCTTCAGACATCTTCGTGAGGAACTGCTCATTAAGTGGGGCAAGGATCAAACAAGCTGTCTTAATAGTGAATGCACTCTAGCTTGTCGTCTAGCCAGCATGGATTCCAAGGGTTTTGGTGAAACAAAAATGGATCAAAAAGAATTTGTAGCGTCGTTGATTGCTCGAATACTGAGTGTAAAAATCCTGAGCTCAGTTTTTATCGTTTTCCGGGGCAATGGTGGCTGAAAGAACGGAGAGAAAAGTGGATAGCCGCTGTTTGCAGGCAAGTAAGTTTTGATGTTCAGTAACAATAAACATAAAATAAAAATAAAATATTCTAATTTTAAAATAATGGAAACTAGAAATATAATTATTCGTATTTGTTTTTGAACTTTGAGCTCCTATTAGAGTTTCCCGCAAAACTCTTCCACAAATGATCACAAAATTACCATCAGCTCGTTCATAGACGTTGCCTATGTTTTCAATAAACCTGCCCCTTTTAAAAGGCTTTCTTTTAAAAAAACATCCACATTCACTTTTTTAAATGATGTGAGATTCACAGCGTATAGGTTAGGCTACCTCAACGTTCAAAAAAAAACGCTAGGAGCGCTTTGTGTTTCCCGGTCGAGTTACTTCGACTCCCTATTGCTCTTAAGAAATAATGAACGAAATTTCTTGAAAATTGATACAACTCCATTTTCCAATCATTAGAGAGAAAATGGAATACTGAAGATTAACAAAATTATTGAGAGTAATTAATCTTTTGTTAAATATGTACATGATACAAATGTTATGCAGTGTCATTAAAATCTGACAGAAAATAGTTGTTGAAAGTTTAGCTCATAGAGCTTATTCCTTTCTGAATGGCGAAAGAAAGGTCAGGCGGTTCAGTTTTCTTTGGTGAGGACCATGGGTCTACTTTTATTTAAAACAATTCTCGTCGCCAGTTGTTATGTATATGCCCATCTAATATGAAATGAAGCACTGATCGAAGTAAACAAAATATGTTTATTTGAGATTCTTCTTGGGTTTTTTCGCAATTCAAAAACGAAAAAGATCTATACATATATGCAACAACTTTCAAAACTGGTTATTCTTCTTATCGTTTTTTCGTCACTAATTAGTTGTGAAAAAAATGATATTTTCATTTAGAGCATATATTTTAATACAGTCATATAAGGTAAGTGATTGTTTTTAATATCTTTTCATTTTCAAATATATGTAGCTGAACAACAATCTTATTTTCGTTAGGTCAGAGCAAATTTAAGTGACCATGGAATTGGAAAAACTATACATAACATAATATAAAGTAATTGCTTTGTTTTTTTACCACCTACAGACTGATATGAAAATATTCAGCAGAACTATTTAAGAGAGAAAGGAAAAAGGAATTGATATTTTGGTCTATAGAAAGAAAAAAACTCCCGTTTTCGAAATAACTACTCATTAGAGAATTATTTAATAAATTAATTATAATCTAGAATCTCCTTCTAGAACCTAATTATCGCCTCATCAATATATTAAATTTTTCCCAAGTGCTTCTTCGTTTTGGAAAAAATACTATATTAATTGTAGAGGTAGTTTATACCTTGTTTCGCCTACACCACTAAATTTTTTTCTCTCTAACAAATTTCTGATCTACAGGACTTACGCATTTGGGAGATATGAAGACAACAAATGTAAATTTCAAAAACCTGCGACTTCTAATAACAAATCCTCGAAGAATTGGAATTTTATTGAAGTCGGTGTCATTGTAAAACATTGCTTCCTAATTTGAAGCAGACTGGAATGTTGATTCATAAAGAACACCGACTAGATGATTCATTTGATAATTATTGGCAATTCAGGGTAAAATAGTGTTTTGGGTTTTTCAGTTATTTTGCTAACTTGATATATTTACCCAATAAGAGCAACTTTTTCCAGTTGGCGCCAATTTGTTCAAATTGAACTGTACCAATGCATAATGATGAGAATACTTGTTTTCTCAAACATAAACAACTGAGGTGTTGAGTGTTTTTAGTCATTGTCAAAGGAAAAAAGTGTCAACCCTATCTATGGGCACGTTATACTATGATCAAGACCATACTGCAAAATCAGGAAAAGGTTGATATATCCAAATTTGAAAAATGAATTGCATTTCTGAAGAGTCAAAATGTTGGCTTCAAACACAAAAATTAAATAACAGACAAATGATTTTCCGAACAAGGCTCCAGAACAATCAATGAAAATCTAATATCATTCGTAGAATCATATCTGTCAGACAGATCCCAATTTGTTCAATTCAATAAACATAGATCAGAGAATTTCACTGCATTATCAGGAGTACCCCGGGGATCTATATTGGGCCCATTGCTTTTCATCCTTTTTGTGAATGACATTGCAGACTTCATAAAAACATCTAAGTTCTTACTGTATGCTGATGACTTGAAGCTATATAAAATAATCAATGATGAAAATGACAAAAACTTAATACAGCAAATTTATATCATTTACTGGTAAAATCAATCTCATTGATACAGAATACTGGGTAAATGAAACTAGACTAGAAAGGGTAAACGAGCTCAAAAATATGGGTGTAGTTTTTGAAAAAAAAAATAGTTTTACCTCTCACATTATTAATATTGTAAAGGAAAGCTATAGAAGTTTGAGTTTTGTGCTTAGAAATTCATATCTTTTCAACTGGAAAACCGGAATACTTCTATACAATGCTTTTGTAAGACCTAAATTAGAATATGCCTCGGTCATTTGGAATCCCCACACCATTGTACACTCCGAAATGATAGAAAAAGTGCAAAGGAAATTCCTGAGAAGCCTTTACTACAGGAAACATAAAGAATCAGCTTTTGTGGTCTCATACAGAATGCAACTGCTGGAATTTGATCAAAAAAACACTAGAGTCCCGAAGAGATACCAGTGATGTGCTATTTATATCAGACATAATCAATGATATACTGAATGTACCTGATTTACTTAATGCAATAAACATTCATTTACCTGAAGTAAGACTACGTAGGAGAAATCATAATATTTTCTATGTTGACGTCACATCTTGCTCACCTTTTGAGAGATGCCAAAGACTGTAAATGAATATACAAACCACTGTGATATTGATATTTTGATTTCCAGTACTAGTGAAATTAAAGGCTGTTCTCCATCTTTTATCTTTTGACTCAACTGTATTTTTAAAGTATTTTTTATTTTTTACGTATTTTTTAAGAAATTTGAGTGTATTATATCTGCTGTATAGTGTGTAATGTATTTTACTGTATAGGAACTGTCTGTCTGTAATTGGGCCTAGGCCTGTTGATTTGTCAGTATAAATAAATAAATAATTTTTGTGTTAGATCCTAAGAATCATTTGAAATCTTTAGGTTTTTTTTATTTCGGTGTTCTTGGTAAATTTAAAAAACAAACGAATTGAATATAAAATATTAAGAAACTGTTACATTGAGCTGTATCTAGAAATTTGTTGGGGTACTATCAATGGCATGTGCTGTTAGTTTTATTTATTCTGTAACAGAGCACATGAAAAACAGGAATCTACCTTGTAAGCTTCAGCAGTTTAATCAGATGTTGATGGTTAAAAAATGATATATTTGTTTAGTGATATTTCTGAGTGCAAAAATCTCATTGTGGATTCATCTTACCAATGCATCTTAAAAACTTATGCAGCAAGGTATCGATTTTATTTAAGTGCATATCATAGTGGGGTAACCTTATTGATCAACAATCATACAGGTAAGGTTTTGACACAAAACAATACATTTTATGGCAAATATATCTCTGACGTCGATAGTTGTTCTTTTAACAAAGCTCAATATTTTGAGCACTTATGACTGAAATGCCATATCAAAGCACAACATTTTGAGAGCTTTCTCTTCACTGAAATGTCATAGATATTATGTTTTAGATAAAAAAAATTATAAGAACTAATGCCAAACAGTATTTTAACAAATCCTATCTGTATCACACAAAATAAGGTAATTATGAGAAGGTCGACTGAAAAGATGATCTGCATTAACGTTTAGTTTAAAAATATGTTACCAACATATATTTAGAAGGATTTACTGAAACGACCAGTTCACAAAAAAGGAAACATATCAATAACAGGGTTCAATAAACCTGATTGAATTTGCTTCAGAAATTAAATTCCCTCACACAACAAAAAAGGCTTTCATTGGCCTAACAATTTCATTCATAGTGTTATGTGTCCTCTTTTATGAGATATTGAGATAAACCTAAATGACCTATAATTCATATTTAAACACCAATTATTTATTTACATTTTTCTTATCCAACCCAACTTCCACGACTGTTTGACCTTTTGATATCTGAGTTTACTATAACTTATATCATAATTTAGAAGGAAGCATTTGAAAAACATGGAATCCATAATTTATGGAATTTGCATACAATTTAAAATGATCAAGAATGTTTTCAATTCTGGGGAGATGAAAATTGAGGAAGCTCAAGGAGTAGAATTCCACCAAAACTTGAATAATTGGCAATGTGCATTTCTTTTACAAATCACTTTTTGATAAGGTATCTTAGTCAAAATAATTCAGAATTGTAGAAAAATATGTGACTGGACCAATGAGTCCAAAGGTTCACCAATGAGTCCAAGGGTGAACATGTATAAATTAACTAAGGTTAAGCTAGAATAAACAGATTTATCTAATAATTATGGGAAATGTTGATTACTCTCGTTTAAAAAAATGCATTAATCAATGAGTTCTAAAAAACTTCGCTTTAAAGCTCTTATCTTATGTGTGGACTTAGGAATCAGGGACCAGCAATAGTCAGACATCATATTAGTATCCCAGAAACCCTGATAATGTTCTTCCATGACTCATAAATCTTGATGCATACCCTCTCCCTGCTTCTCGCTCATATCTCCTAGATTTTCCGGGAACCTGTCCAAGTGACTATGGAGGAAGTTGAGTTTTATGCTCATATTTCTCAAATGTAAAGGAGGTGTTCTATAAGTTCAATATAATTTTCTGATTTTCTATTTCCGAGAAAGTTTGGCATCACAGAGACGAATGCTGTCCAAGCCCTTTATTCAAGCTCAGTCATAGAATTTTTAAATTGAGTATCTTTCGTAAGTTGTCTAATTTGGGGACCGTCAAAAATACGGGGTTTAATCATTTCCATAGTGGGCTGAGAAAATTTTTGGCAAATGTAGGAAAAGCAGTTTTCGTTTTTATTGAGTGGCTTAACAAACTGCTTCATGATCCCCAGTTTTACATGTAATGGCGGCAGAATATTTCTGTCACGAGTTACTAGTGAATTGTGGACTATATTTTGCTCCACGGGCGTCATAATTTCTCTCAAGGGCCAGTTTTCTTGCCCAACGTTCTTGTTTAGCTCTGCTGTCCCAAAGACACATAAAACAGGAAAACTTAGTGTAACCACTTTGTTGACCAAGAAGAATGTTCACCATTTTTAAATCAACACAAATTTGCCACTTGTGATCATTGTATTTTATTCAAGACTAATCAGATGTTCTTGACTACTCATGTAACAAAAACTTCAGATAATAGTAAGACTATGTTAAGAACACAGTGAAGTACGCACATTATCAACGAATAAATACGCATAAATTATAAAAAAATTAAAAAAAGTTCCTTGAGCTGCACAAAAACTTTTGAGAATAGATTTGTAAAAACATGTCATTAGTGAACATTATCAACAAAAAAATTCACGGCAACAGACAAAAAGTTAAATTTTGTAAACTAGTGTGATCAAATATAAAGCACCGAAATGGGCGATGAAACATCTCAGAGAGTAACTAAAGCTGAAATTTCTAAATATTTCACAACTGATTTTAGAGTCCGCATTAGTACTAATTTTTAAAATTGTTAATAAGCAAGCTCCTTCTTACTTGCAAGTTTATATTATCAAAAGGGCAGATATGATACATTATAATTTAAGGAAAACACTCTTCATCGAAAGTTTGAGATTATACAATGATCTACCTCTGTTAGTTAAGACATCAGGAAATGTATTTTTTTTTAAACTAGGTTAAGAAATAGTTATTTAAACAACTAGTGGCTTCGCTCTCGCGTTAATGTTCGAGATCATTAATAGCCATTTTAATATACGAGTTGAATACAAAATTTTTCCGTCCACCTCGTTTCTGGGGTCAACGAGAAATTTTCGATAACCATTTCCTCCAACCAGGAGGAAACTTAAAATATTTGGATTTTAAAAGACATACATTTGAATAATATTCGAATTCGTGTATGTTTAGTTGCCTATACCATAATTATACATGAATGGACCAAATCGACCATTTACAGGTTATTAATGGAGGGTGATTTCGGTGTATGTTTGGTTGCATATATATATCACAATTATGCATTAACAGGTTGACTACCGACTACTCCGATCGGAGTGTTTTGGAATCACTCGGCGACGCCGACCACTCCGATCCCAGTCTTAGTCTACCTTCACATTCACACACCATTATTAAGCCGGCGTTGCCGAAAGAAGGTTTTATTCCGTGCGGCGTCCTTCGTTGAACTTTTGTTCAAACTGTGTCATAGTTGGTTAAGCGTTTTTTTTTCAATTCAACATGGATTTATTGATCCAAAACCTGGACCTTCTGGCCACAAAAAAGTTAATAGTATTGTTAAACGGATGTGAAGACTAACATATGATGAACTACTTCAGTGTATAGAAGATAATAATGATGAGGAATATTTGCTAGAATCCGAAGATGAACGACCCCTACCACTTCGATTTCAGTTTCGCCTCATATTTACACAACAGTATTCAGTATTGAGCACAGACCACCTATCCTATAGACGTTTCACGCAAATGGTGAAGGTCACGGATGCTTTTTTAGTTCGGGAACTCGGCCCTAGATGTCGCCACAATGGTTATCAAGTTCTATGCTATGTACTGGTCTGTCTATTCTATATTCTGTGTATACCATCTGTCATCACAGGGTTAGGTTATGTTATATTCGTGATTGTTTATTATTTATATTCATTCAGTGTTTCCATGCTGTTATAGTTGGTATTTTTTTATATTCAGTTTTTGGTTGGTTATAAACTATGCCTTATCATAATAAATGCTGTGTACCACAATGTTCACCATATCAAACACGGCACAGATTTTCGAATCTTGGTAAATATCTCGAGAGATTCAGGAAATGGGTGCATTCCATCAACAACATGGAAATCAATGAAATGGACCCAGCATTGGTGTATTCATCCAAAAGAGTTTGCCATAAATAAACATTTCGAGGCTAAATACATCTCAACCAGATCAAACAGACTCCATATGAATGCTGTACCAACATTGTATTTGCAAGGTAAGCATAACATGTTTAATTCTAATTAATCCATTCGATCCAGATGTGTCCTCAACTTCTGATTAGATTTGTTGTTCCATCTTAATCCTCAAATAGTATGTACTGATTTAGAATTTTCATTACCAAAAGTATTTTCTGTAATATTCCCAAAGTACTGTTTACTTCTAAACATGAATTCATTTAAATCATTTATCTATAGAATAAATCTTTCATTTTCAGGTGAAATCAATCTATTTGATCCATATGTGCCTTCAACTTTTTCAACCATGCCATTAACATTATTATTAATAAAGATTATCACAAAACAATAAATGACCGTTTTAGTATATTACCTTCTTACTTTGAGAAAAAGTTTTTTTTTTTCAAATAATTGGTTTTGTTCACACTTTTTTTAACTGTACATGATATTTGACAGGAATAATCGTCAAATATTGTCCACATTTCAAAGATATTTGGAACAAAACCAATAATTTGGAAAAAAAACAATAAAAAATGTACATATCCCGGTTAGCTGTTGAGTTTAAATGTCCCGCTTATTGTATTTAGTTCCGATGCCAAGCCCTAGGAGGAGCTAAATATCGTCCCGGCAGAAAGCATTGTCGTGACTCATCTATAGGGTAGGTGATCTGTGGTATTGTGCTCGCGTTGCCGAGAGTCTCTCTCGGCGAGAGGAGGTTGTATCCCGTTAGTCGTCCTTTGATGAACTTTTGTACAAATGGTGTCGTAGTTGATTACGCATTTTTCTTCAAAATCAACATGGATTTAAAACCAGCAAAAAAGAAAAGTTGATAGTAGTGATAAACGAATATATAATTTAAAAAAAGACTAACAGATGAAGAACTACTTCAGTGTTTAGAAGAAAGTAAGCGGGGAGGAATATTTATTAGAATCCGAAGATGAAGATTTTACCTCCGCATCGGAAGCAGAAATTGATTCAGACACAAGCCTTCAGGACCAGTCGTTAGAAAAGTTCCGGGTTCGCCTGTAAATATCATTCCAGCACCAACTAATGTGCAAGTGGATTTCCAGTGGAGAAATACAGGGACATTGAAACAATTTATGTTCAAGAAAAACAACAACTTTTGGTATCGGTTCCGGGCAGAGGCAAACCTATAGATTTTTTCAGCCTTATAATTGATGACACATTCCTAGAGCAGATTGTAGACCAAACAAATGACTATGCTATTGCAGTTTTTCTCATTAGTAAAACATCTGTAAAGTCGCGTATTACAAATTGGAAGCACCTGACTGTTGCAGAGATGAAAATTTTCATAGCTCTGCTCATTCATACAGGCACTATTCAACTCACACGAATAAGTGATTACTGGAAAAGGAATCCTCTTTTCAATATACCTTTTTTTCGAAAATATATGTCGAGAAATAGATTTCTACTCATTTTGAGGTGTCTACATTTTACATCTACAAATACTAATCCTAACGATCGTTTAGGCAGAATAAGGTCTGTAGTCGACTTTTTCAACGCGAAGTTGAACAGCATCCATTACCCGGGAAAAGAATTGTCATTACACGAATCTATGGTGCTTTGGCGGGGGCGTTTACAATTCAAACAGTACGTGAAAAATAAACGTCATAAGTACGGAATACAGCTTTATATGCTTACAGAACCTGATGGATTGGTGCTGAAATTTCGCGTGTATGAAGGTTTATCAGATGAATATGGCGGGACTGGACATACAACCAAAGTAGTTCTGCACTTACTTGAACAAAAGTTAGGTCAAGGACTCGCGGTATACCTGGACAACTTCTACAACAGTGTTGACTTAGCCATAAAGCTGCTAGAAAATTACACCTATTTTACCGGAACCCTGAGAAGTGACCGTAAAAACAACCCACAAGAAGTCATGGAGGCAAAATTAAAACGAGAAGACAACAAATCCAGGTTCTCTAATGGAATTCATGTTGGAAAATGGAAGGATATATAAGCACTGAATTTGGGAATGAAACTGGTATTTTCAAAAATAAAGGGGAAAAGAAATTGAGAAACCTAAAGCCATTCTAAACTATAACATGTCAGGACTTGATCAAGATCAAATGTTGTCATATTACCCTTGCAATAGGAAAACGATACGGTGGTAAGAAACTTTTTATTCATATTTTACAAATGAGTTTGATAAATGCATACTATCTGTATAGAAAGTATTCCGGTGGTCGTCGTCTTCGCTTTATGACTAGACTGGAAGTAATTAGAGATTTGTTAGCCACTTGTGATGATGTACCTCCTAGTCAAAAAAAGGATTCGAACTTTAGCCATTTCCTTACAAAAATTTAAAAAACTACCAAGGAAACAAAGATGGAGAGTACTGAAACCAAGAGATAGTGTAGAAAGGAATGCAAAACATGCAAGGAACACAAAATTAGGAAACAGACAACGTTTGAATGCAAAAAGTGCCCCGGAAAGCCTGGTTTTTGTGTCAAATACTTTGAGAACTTTCATAAAGAACTGTAGTTTTTTGACAGTATGTTTTATATATATTTTAATTTTTGTTTTGAGCGAACTTATTTGTGTTTGTTGTTTTCATTGTCAATAAAAATAAGATTTATTTGCATAATAATTATGGTATTTTTCTTTCATTATAGAGCTAAAATGTATAAAGGCTCCGATCAGAGTGTTCGGCGTCTCGTGAAAATATTAATGTGCCTTTAATTAGGTTTAGTAGCCTGTTAATAAGGTTTTTCGGATTCATGCCTGTTTCCGGGCTGATCTCTCCAAAGGTTCTGTGTCGCCTTCTACTTAGGCATCACAGTCGAAGATAATATGAGAGGCTGTTTCCTCCTTTTTCATCACATAGCCTACACTCCACGGTTTCCCTGCGTACTCCCATGGTAATTAGGTGTTTTCTCAGGCCGCAGTGTCCAGTACTATTATACCTGCCTTCGTTCTGTTCAGGTTCAGAAGGTCAGCCGTCAGGGTCCGGTTTGGGTGCCCTACCATGACTTTGCTGTGTATTTGCCCGACAGTTTGATCCCAATATTGTTGGTGTCTTCTTTTTATCCACTCGTCGATCAGGGTCCTGCATCGGTTTTTGCTAATCCCATGCACAGGTTCTGGCCCTGTAAATAGCGTTGATTGATTGATTGATTTTACGTTGCCTTCAATGCCTCTATGACCTGGCACCCACATCAAGGTGACCTTGTTGTGTTTTGCCACCTCGATGAGGTTCTGGAGGCAGTCCCAGACCAGTTTAGACTTTATCTGTATAGAGTTGAGTGCTTTGATAGCACTTTGACTGTCAGATAGAATGTAGATGTGTTTTTTCCTATAACCACTTTCTAGATTCTTCTGAATGCATACCATAATAGCATGTGTTTCAGCTTGGAATATCGTGGAGCATTTGCCAAGTGGTATTATGTAGTCCCTTCTTGGCCTTACCCCATGTATTCCTGCTCCCTTTCCTTCAACTGTCTTTGAACCGTCTGTATACCAGACTATGTCCGCAGTTGATTGTGATTCTATACTCGGGGCCCATCCAGATCCGCCAATTCGTGTTTCAAATGGTTTTTCGAATGTAGTCTGAAATCATTTCGAGTTCTTCGATATTGATTACATGAGTGATTCTGGTATGTCCAGTTGTTCGGATTCTCCAGCATAGCATGCATGAAGACAAACAAACAAAATAACACATTACGGCATCCGAGGATGCTAAAAAAATATGGTCGGCAGTCAACCTGTTAAAAGATAAATTGAAGGTTAATAGGGGTCATTAACGATCGATTTCGTGTAGATTAAGCAGACTCGTTAATAAGAGGTCGCCGGAAAAATGTATTTTAATGTATAGATTATATTGTTTATGTGTTATGATATCAAATGTAACATTCATGTACGGTTATATAATGACTATTGATGCTAAATCAAATTCTATTCCATCCCATTCTATTCTAACTGGTGGTAATTAAAGCAGTGACAAAGTTGGGGGAGAAAACGTCCTTAGTACAACTAGAGAATGTTACTGAAAATGAAAGAATTATGTGAAATAAGAGTAAATAGAGAAATTTCAAGGCAAAAAATACATAAATAAAAACTTATCTGCAACAGAAAAAAAATGATGAAATCAGAAAAAAGCGCAGGAAGCAAGAAATGAAGGAAAACTAGTTAAAATGGGGTTCCGGAATTTAAAAATAGAAGGCAAGGTGTGGAGATGAAACAGCAGAGGCGAGATTGGATCAACCGACAAACTAGATATATAACAGGATGGAAGAAAATAGTATGAGACCTTTGGCTATGGACATGGACAAGAACAAACATTACACAGAAAAACGAGTACGAAACAGAGGAAATTACCGATGGTGTGATTGGAATAGGATCGTGGAATGTGAAGGGAACCTTTGTAGCAGGGGCGCTAAGAAACATGGTAGAAATGATGAAACAATACAAGACAGATGTGCTAGTGTTGCAGGAGACCAAACAGAAAGATAAAGACATGCTAATAATGGTGGATGGTTATACAGTTTCGGCAGAACATCAAACATGAAAGAATCCTGATCCAAATTAGGCTTGGAAAAGCTCAGTATCAACCAATTGGGTTCAATTCGGTGTCTAAGTTTCCAAAAATATTGAATCATGCAATGGTCTTGCATTTAGAAGAACGTTAGAACAGATGTCAAGAGAATAACTTTGATAAATAAATATTTTGTTGTACTTTTGTTCGTTGTGTTATTAAATTGTATTAAAATAAAAGTTGTTCTGTTATATATAATTTTTTTTTCAAAACTTTAAAATCGTTACAAATATCAATATCACATATGTATGGTTGTAAATAAAATCATAAGAGGATGACAGACAATTTCTGCATTTATCAGCTATGGGAATACTGCACTAAAATGTGCTGCCATCTAGTGGACTTTAAAATGGTGTTTAATACAAGCAAGCCTGATCAACACTATTAAAAGAGTGCATAAATAAAATTAGACTTTCTTAGAAAATATACAAAAATAAAAATATATGAGATATTAACTAAAAAATAAAATTATTACGATAATTTGAATAACACTGTACAATAAATTGTATGGCAAATATATCTCTGAAGTCGACAGTTGTTTTTTAAGAAAGTCCATCACTTTGGGCACTTTTTACTGAAATGTCATACAAGTCTAACATTATTTTGTCTAAGATAAATCAGTAGAGGAACACCATTTATAAATTACAACTTTCTTATCAAACACAACTTTTACTACTGTTTGACCTTTTGTTATCTGAGATTATTATAACTTATGATAGGAAGCCATTGAAAAACATGAGATCTATGATTTATAAAATTTGCATAAAATTCAAAATGATCAAGATTTGTTTCAATTCTGTGGACATACAAATTGGAATTCTACTCTTCCATTAAAGCCTGAATAATTCGCAATGGGCATTTTTTTTCCAAATCAGTTTTTGATGAGGTATATTTCAGTCAAAATCATTCAGAATTGAACAAAAATATGGGACTGGAACAATGACTCCATGGTCTGAACTAATTGAAAGGATTTACATGTATAAATAAACTAAGGTTAACTATTTTAACTATTTCCGAATAAAAAGTTCTTAATTTTTTCCCCCTAATTTAAATGCTCTGCAGTTAAGAAACAGGGCATGAATATTAATATATTTTAGTTTGGAAAAAGCATAAATTTTGCGATGGCCCCTTTATATGGAGCTTTGATTGCCTCATGCATGGCGCCTCTTGAATGTTTTGATGAATTGCTTTTGCAGCAGTTCCTCCATGTTTGAGATAGCCATGCTGCTGGGTATTCCCAAGTTGGGTTCCGGTCCGACTGGGGTGCTTCCGATCCTATCTCGGCTAATATGTCTGCCTCTTTGTTCCCGGGTGCACCAGAATGCCCTGCGATACATATGTGGCTGACTTAGCTTGTTTTCGATAAACTTTCCATAGCGTTTTTGCATTCGGACACCAATTTGGATACGATCCTATTTTCTTCAAACGAGATTGCAGCTTTGCTGCCCGAGTAGATGACTTCTATTGTCGAGGTTTTCCTGGTCACAGGTATAGCATATACTTTGGCCTGGAACATTGAGGCATATTTGCCTTAGGGGAACTGAGATTTATCTCTTTGTTACTTCTTCTTATACCCATGCGCCAGACATTCCCCCAAATCTTGATCCATCTATATACCAGATTGATCCATGGGTTGGGGGTCTGGTGGCTGGTTCTAACCTGCGCCGACCAGGAGAGTCGCGACTGGCACAGGGCGATGGTGGAAACACTAGAACCTTGGGAAGGAGCGGCTCTCCGGATCGTCAAAGGGGCGGAAATGCCAAAACCTCACGTCTGCGTGGCATTCATTCCGGAAGATGTAAGGGGGAAGAGGACATCACCGGTGAGCGTGCTAAACAGGCAGAGGAAAGCCAACCGGGGACTACTGAGGCAGGAGTGAAAGATCCTACGCTGCAAGAGTCGGACCAGGGCACACATGGACTTTTTCCATGGAAGAAGCATCGGTGAAAGCCCTGGAGAAACTTGACTTCAAGCCATACTTCAGTTTCGGGAGGGTGCAGTTTAGGCTGAAAGCCTCGAAAGCTGTGGTCAGCGAGAAGCCAACTACTCGGCCGAAACTTTCTAAACCGAAGGACGAAACTGGTCCCTCCACCAGTGGGATTAAACCTACTGGTGGTGGAACCACAACGTCCGCGGACAACGAGTGCCCTATTCAGGGCGGAAAGACCGCTCTGAAGGGGATCTCTGCTACTCTCAAAAAGGAGGGTTCACAGCCGACAAGAAGAACCCAAGGAGGCAGACCAACTCCAAGATCGGTAGATTCGCTTCAGGCGCGAGAGGGAGAAGATCCGACTCAGGCCGAGGGGACGGAGGCTCTGGTTTGCGATTTGGAGGCGGAAAGGCAGGCAGAGAGTCCGAACTATGGAAGGATGGGGACACCGCTTGGCGGTCTGGTTCCCGGACGGGGGCACGCGGGGTGCGGAGAAAGTCTCACCTCTCCCTCGTAGAGAAGACGTTCAACTTCCCGAGGACACAGGGAGCGACCCGAGCCGCGTCTGGGGAGCAGAGGGTCTGGCTCGCGTGCTGGGGGGAGCGTCCACCTCGAGGGAAGGAATATCCAGCTCTCGAGTAGGCAGCGGGTAGTCCGGTTCCCGCAATCGGCGAGATCGGAGGAAAACCTCGCCACTGTAGGAGGAACAAGATGCAACTCATCGTGGGGTGCGATGCGAACGCACACCACACCGTCTGAGGAAGCACAGACATAAATATCAGAGGTGAACAACTTATTGAATTTATATTAGGTGAAGGGATCATTGTTCACAATAGTGGCTGAGAACCAACTTTTGTAACTAGCAACAGACAGGAAGTTCTAGATCTGACGGTTACTACAAGGTACATAAGTAATAATCATAAAGGTCAATTCATAATCATAATAATAATAATTCAAATTCATAATCATAATAATAATAATTCAATTCATAATCATAATAATAATAATTCAATTCATAATCATAAAGGTCAATTTGTTGAAAATATAAACAGGATGTTCATAAAATCAGATGTGGAATCATCTGCGACTGAAAGATAAACTTTAGTTATTTTCTGTTAGACATTCACAAAAAATAACTTCATTTTAATCGTGGATTTTTCAATTCACAGAAAAATATTTCTATCAATATTCAATTGAGAATGTTTTCCTTTTCAACATAAAGGTCAATTCATAAATATCAAAAAAATACCACCTTCTCTTCACATACCCCGCAAAAAAGAGTGATTACCGTTGCTGGCATAAAAAACTTGAGAAATATCTTGAAAAATACTGATTGGAATCTAGTGAATAATTTTGAACAAAAACATGGTGATATCGATACGAAGATAAACCGCTCAGCAGAGTTTATAACTTCCACGCTTAAAAGTGGTATCGAAACATCATTTCCATTGAAACAGGTGCGTTCAGAGAACAAGTCCCCAGTAATCTGGTTTAAAACTTTAGAATGTGTTAAAACAGTTTGTGATGTTACTAAAGACAAAAATGATTATTCAGTATACAAAAATTTGAAAAATCAATACAAATGTGCCATTGAAAGGACAAAAAGGGATGCTTACGACAATTACATAAACACTTCCGCCGATAAAATGAGGGCTACATGGAAACTAATAAATAACGAGAGAAATCGTATGAATAATAAAACAATTGACACTTCCTTACAAGCCAACGATTTCAACAGTTTTTTTGGTCACATATCGGATTTTTTTTTAAGAATGTTGCCTATGACAAATATTAATTTTTCAGAATTATTTGTAAGTATACCAACGACACAGGGCTACTTTTTTCTAGAACCTGTGGCTGAGGAAGAAGTACTCGCGGCGGTGAAATCTTTGAAGGACACCAGTGCCACAGATATCTTTGGAATAAATACAAAAATATTAAAAAATACCATAGACTTGATAGTGGTTACATTGACAAATCTATTCAATACCTGTATTGGTACAGGTATTTTTCCAGAAATTTTCAAACATAGTAAAGTTGTCCCAATACACAAAATTGGTGATTTAAATCTTCCAGATAATTTCAGACCTATTTCTCTTATTCCTTTTTTAGGAAAAATATTTGAGATAATTTTGAAAAATCGATTATTCATCATGTCGGACAGCTAAGCAGCACTGAAAGCTCTAGCATCAAGTCGGATAGAATCCAGGTTAGTATGGAACTACGTGAAAGCCCTTCAAAGCGTAGGCAGGGATAACAGAATAACTCTGCTATGGGTCCCTGGACATAAAGGCTATGAAAAAGCCGACTTTCTGGCAAAAGAAGGCACTATGAAGAAGTCCATAGGACCAGAGCCCTTCTTCGGAAAATCAAAGAGCAGAACCAAAAAAGTGTTTTCAGACTGGACCGAGCGGAAAAAACGCGAGTACTGGAATGAAACAGTGGGACAAGTCCACTCACAGGCATTTATACCAAACCCTTGGAAAAGAAGAACAGCAACCCTGTTAGATCTGAATAGGAAAAACCTGAGGATTATAACAGGGTCACTGGACACTGTAGACTGCGAAAGCATCTTCAAAGAATCGGACTTGCGGAAAGCGCAGAGTGTCGCTTTTGTCAAGACGAAGAAGAAACAGCAGAGCACATCTTATGCAGATGCAAGGGTCTGGAACTAACAATATTCTACCGAATGGATTGCGGGCAGCTACAGCCCAAAGACCTGGAAAAGGTATCACCAAGCATCATCATCGACTTCGTCAGAAGCTCGGGACTTGAATGTGAACTCTAATTTAATCAGGATCGAGCCACAATAGATCTGAGAAGGTCACAGTGGAAGGGGCGGTTATCGCCCCACTCGGAACGAACCTAACCTGCCGGGCGCAGCCTCTTTCTATTCCTCTTTCGGCCATAACAAACTACAGAGCAATCTCGATAATCTCAAACTTCGCAAAGGCTTTTGAAATTATTCTGTATAAACACATTTACTTGTCAACTCACAATCAAATTAGCGATTCTCAACATGGTTTCATGAGCCACCGCAGCACGGCATCAAATCTAGCAGTGTTTTCCCATTATGTGTGCTCAGCATTAAATAAACAGGGACAGGTGGATGTGATATACACGAATTTTTCTAAGGCCTTTGACAAAATTGGTCATAGCATTTTACTTTCTAAACTGGATGTCGTTGGCCTTAGTCAAAAACTACTGGGTTTCTTTGAATCTACCTTCTTAACCGAAACCAAATAATTCACTAAAATGGATTCAAATCAAACACAATAATTTCTACGTCTGGTGTACCCCAAGGGTCGAACTTGGGACCATTGTTGTTTTTAATTTTTATTAATGATTTAAACTCACAAATAAACTCTATGAAGCTTTTTTTTGCTGACGATCTGAAAATAGTAAGTTCTATCCAAAATGTGGATGATTGCATAAAACTTCAGGAAGACATAGATAATGTACAGGCTTGGTGTGAAATTAATAACCTGCATTTGAATATTGATAAATGTAAAGCGATGTCATATACAAGAAAACACACATATACTAAACATCCATACAATATTCAAGGTAGATTGTTGACTCGTTGTAATGAGACTAAAGATCTAGGTGTATTCTTTGACTCTAAAATGGCTTTTGCCAATCACATGAATAAAAAAGCTTCCGAAGCCACTAAAATGTTAGGATTTATCATAAGAAACTGTCAGAACTTTACAAACGTTAATGCCCTGAAAATATTATACTTCTCATATGTAAGATCCAAACTTGAATACTGCTCAGTCATTTGGAGCCCCTACTATGTTTGTCATGAGTACACAATCGAAAAAGTACAAAGAAAGTTCTTGAAATTCATGTGCTTCAAAAATTGTGGTATCTATCCAGCTAGGGGCTCTGACCATAACAACCTTCTTGACCACTTTCAATTCATTTCTTTAGAAAAGAGGAGAAAATTTGCGTCAATAACTTTTCTTCATAAACTGCTGCACGGCCTAATTGATTGCAGTTTGCTTTTATCAGAACTGAACTTTAGGGTACCAAGGGCTGATTCACGGCTGAATCTCACATTTTACTGCTCAACAGCGCGAACAAATTTAATCTTGCATTCTCCAATTGAATATATGTGTGATAATTACAACTCCATATGCGGTTTTTGCGATATCAATACTTGTTCTGTGAAGCATATGAAAAAAGTAGCAATGGAAATATGGAATTGACTATAGTTAATCTGTTTTTGTTTGTTTTTACCGTAAGAAATTATGTACCATCACTTTTACCGTTATTACCGTTCATTACCGTTCATTACCAGTAATTAGTTTATATTAGTTTAGTGATTTTTCGTCTCACTAGTTAATTTATACTTTGTTTTTTTTTTTTTTTCTTTTTTTTTTATATATTAATATTGTATCACATGTCACATTTGAACTTAATATTATTTTAATTATCTACTACTACTTGTATTTAATTTTCCTTTTTTTTCCTGTTGGCAATAAATGATTATTATTATTATTATTATTCCTCTCTTGTGGGGATGGCAATATTGGGACCTTTTCTGAAATTCAGAACAGGCAGGTTGCTGTCTCTTTCCATTAATAGGTTTGCACAGCCCTCTTTCGCCTTGTTCCAAATAGCGGAGTGTCCATGGTCTGCCTCAGTACCGATCCATTGGCCTCAGTACCGATCCAGTCTGTAGGCAGTACGCATGCCTTTTGCAGAATGACAAGGTGCAGAGGAGATAGTCCTGGTAGAACTTCTAGAGCTCTAGTAGGGGTCATCCTCATGGCATGTCATTCCTAGACAAGCCAGCTATTGTACTTCATCAAGTTTGTTTCTGGACTTGCCCTTAGTGGTGCCGGTCCACCAAATGATAGATTCATACGTTAATGTCGGGCGAATAATCGGTGTATATATCCAGTGTAGGGCTTTAGGTATCAAGCCCCACGTGTTGCCGAAGGCTCTTCTGCAAGCCCAATAGGAGGAGATAGCCTTCTTGGTGCGATTTTCAATCTGCTCGTTCCAGGTCAGCTTGGAGTCTATGATGACTCCAAGGTGTTTGGTCGACCCTGTTCCTGAGATAACTATTCCGTTTTTTCTGGATTGACTCTTACCCCTCCGGCGGAACACCACTGTTCTACTCTGCCAAGCTAAGCTTGGAATTAAAAAATGTTTGATTGACTATGATACTGGTAAGAGAATTTTGTTAAGTAGCCCCAAGTTCATGATTCATCCAATGAATGTTTCTTTGAATTTTATTTTTCATTAAGAGTCAATCAAATACTTAATTGCAACATTTTTTTTTATTTTCAATGCCCTATAGCTCAATCAAGGAAAATGTAACGTTCACAAGCATTTTTTTAGAAATAACTTAAAGAAGTTTGTCGCTCATATTATTACACATCCTGCTATTGTTATTTCTATTAATTAACAGAATCATTAGCGAAAATTTCTAAGGTTGACATTTTTAATACTTGGTACCTCAACAATTCCATTTATTATTACTACGGCCTAAGGTAGAAATCTACTGTGTACTCCACTAACCACTAATAGCAAAGTATTAGTTGGGACAAGTTGGATAACCAGGACAATGAATAAACATATTCGATTCAGTTGTACAAAACGAGAAAATGGAAGAAATGCACTTCAAGTTCTAGTTGAAATATCACTGAAAATTCGGTAAAAATGCAGTTTAGGGAGAATTCGCGAATCATCAAAATGTTTGATAATTTTTAAAAAATCTTGGCGTTCATGTAATTTAAAGAAAATATTCAATTTTAAAATGTTTCCTTTTGATTGAATGTATGTGCCTGAGGAAGGAGAAACAGCCAATCATGTGATTTCAATTGGTTGGGGTAGGTGTTGTCTATTAGTCAATGTCAGTGATGTTGTGTGTTCTTGCATCTAGCTACACCAGCATTTATGGCACACTCCAAAATTACTAGTTCAAAATTTCGTACACATTAATTACAAATTTGCGTCCCAAACCAATTTTTTTTACAGTTCCCGTTTTCCAGGAAAAGGGCGAGGGCTAGCTTTTGATTCAAGCTGCACCACACACTCTGTATTTTTGAAAATAAGCATAGTGATCGGACGGATGCTAGAATTTCTTACACATTTATTACAGATCATTGACGTGTACAAAATTCGAAAATGTTGATCCCCAAGTGGTAAATACCGCTAAATATTGAATAATCCCTATTAAATATACAACAAAACGTGGGAGGTAACATAATTTTTCATGAAACTTCTTACATATCTATTACAAACAATTGACGTTATGGAAAATGCATAATGATGGTTCCCAAGGGGTTAAACACTACCAAACATCTCAAAATTCCTGTTACATATATGTATCACAATGTAGACTCGGTGGCGGAATTTTCCACGGACTAGTACAAATATTTGTCAAGTTACCGTTTTTAAAAACACAACCCGTCGTTGAAAAAAACGGGTTTTTACTTGTGAAAACAATAATGGTGTGAGGCAATCGATCTGAAGAGGTCCTAGGATTGTTTATATTCATTAATTGCGAATGAAATATGGTCCAAGGAAATAATCCTTCTAACTTATCGCAAACAAATCATTGGAAACCCAGAAACCAATATTATAGTAAATTTATTCAAATACGATATGCATACATTTATTTTTGTTGAAGCATTGGGACTTTCAGAATTAGAATAATGAATGGGAGGTATTTAATAATACATCAATAATCACTTTTATGGATACTGAAAATTTTAAGAGTGGGATGTGTAGGTAAATTTTTGAAAGGCATTATTACTAAAAAATGTGACACAAACGTTTCTTTATTGAGTTTTAAATTTATTACAGTATCCCACGAGTTTCTAGGTGCGCATGGACTATTTTGATTACAAAAATGGAAAGTTTGGACAGTGGGATGTATTAATAAATTTTTGAAAGGCGTTATTACTCGAAAATGTGACAGCAACAGTTTTTTTTAGTTTGAGGACAAGTGAGTAATTAAATCACGAACCTGGATGTTGAGTAGCGAAGCTAGCCCGAGTAGCGAAGCTGCAAGTGATTAAATGCGCTTTACTCACGTGTTTTAAATGTTTTTTTCCATTTTTGCAGAAATTAAAAGAAATTATTTTGCAATTGTTGCATAAATAACTATTGTGTCATTGACTCGTCAAAACAAAATCGAATAAAAATCTGCGCAAGTGTTGCTTGTGTTGCATTTAATTTGGAAACCTGCCTACTTGATACGAATAATGGTTGTTTATTGGTAACCTAGGTAACTTTTTTAATCACTTGTGAAAAAAAAAAATTAATTACTAGAGATTAAAAGTACTACTTTCTCTCACTAATTTGAGTTGAAATATGTCAAATTTTAGTCCCGAAAATGGACTTTTTTTATTACAGGGGTCCCACAAACGTTTATCACAGTTACGCATGGACTAGTTTAATTTCAGAAATTGAAAATTTGAAGAGTGGGATGTGTAATTTTTGAAAAGTATTATGATAGAAATATGCGACATTCGCAGTTTTTTTAGTTTTAAATTTATTACAGCAGCCAACAACCTTCTATCACATGCTTCTAGATGCGCATGGACTATTTCAACGATGAAAATTCGGAATTTGAAGAGTAGGATGTATTAATACATTTTTCAAAGGCATTATTACTTAAAAATGTGGCATTAACAGTTTTTTTTATATATAATTTATTACAGTATCCCACAAGCTTTTATCACTAGTTTGTAGGTGCGGACTATTTTGATTGTGAAAATTAAAAATTTTAAGATTGGGATGTGTTCATAAATTTTTGAAAGGTATTATGACAAATATGCGACATTAACACTTTTTTTATTGAGTTTTCAATTAATTACAGCATGAGTTTTCAACTTCTACCACATGCTTCTAGATGCGCATGGACTATTTCGAACATAAAAATTCAGAATTTGAAGAGGGAGTGGAGTTTTGAAAGGTATTATTACAGAAAAATGCGACATTACAGTTTTTTTGAAGTTTAAAATAAAAAATATTTTATTGTCCAAACAGGAGTTCACCCACTAGGACAGCTTGAGTGAAAATTGAGTAAAAACATGATTTTTCAAATGTAAGAAGATGTATATATATTATAGTGAAATGGTATTACATCGGCTGTCTAAGTTATGATTTTCTAAGCTCACTTTTGAAATTTCCAAGTGTATATGAATACAGGTCCATCGTTTTACATATGGTGTTGAATTTGCTACATATGGAGTTTAGAGGAGAGTTTGGTACCAGCACTCTCGAGTCCCATAATCATTGGACCGTATTGTTCAGGTAAACCGGCGAGCATTATTGTACCAATCCATTCATCACTAACCTCCATTTTAACGGCTCTCAATTTGTGCTCTGTCATTATGATTTTATTCACGTACTGCTCGACGGATAAACAATTTTCGAGGCGGGTCATGGTCAAAATTCGCAGGAGAGAAACTCTTCTCTCAAGTCCGCTATCTTCAAAAGCTGAAGATAGTTTATCCCATACTTGCTTGGCAGTTTTGGCGTCTTGTACATGAACATAGTTGATGGGATCGATCAACAGAACTATTTTTGTCCTGGCTTTTCCTGGCTTTTTCATTTTTACTTGCATCGGTGTTTTCCTCGGTCACACATTCCCATAAATCTTCGTGTTCGAGAAAAGTTTTGACCGCGAACTTCCAGGTATCGAAATTCTCACGTCCCTTTAGCTTTTCAATCAGAGGGAGTGAAGAATGGGAGCCTGACATTTTTGCGACGGACTTCTTTTGGCCACTGAACAATATTCAGCGGATATATTTTATAGCGGATAGTCTGGGCCCATAACCTCTTGTTGGGTATGGGGATTAGAATAAGATAATACACGATATACAACCAGACCAATGTAATTGGATAAATCGAAGCAGACTAATAATACACGTTATGACAAAAATGAATGTTGACAGAAGTTAATATAACTGACGTAAACAAAACCAGACATTAGGCATCTGATGTCCAGTACTATATCTAGGGCTTGTCCCAAATATTCACATCATCCCTTATCCTTCTATTGCGAATTTCTAGGTGCACATGGACTATTTTGATTACACAAATTAAAAGTTTGAAGAGTGGGATGTGCTAATACATTTTTGAAAGGCAATAGTACTCAAATATGTAATATGTAAACATTTGAGATGTTTGGGGGTGTTTAACACCTTGGGAACCATCATTATGCAATTTCCATAACGTCGATTTGTAATAAGTTTTGTAAAAAAAATTGTTACCATCCACGTTTTGATGTATATTTAGGTAATAGGGATTATTCAATATTTAGGGTTATTTAAACCCCTTGGAGATCAACATTTTGGAATTTTATAGACGTCAATGATCTGTAATAAATGTGTAAGAAATTCTGGCACCCGTTCGATCACTATATATTGCATATTTTCAGAAATACAGAGTGTGTGGTGCAGCTTGAATCAAAAGCTAGCCCACGCCCTTTTCCTGGGAAACGGGAACAGTAAATAAAAAATTGGTATGGGACGCAAATTTGTAATGAATGTGTCCAAAATTATGTACTCGTTTTTTGGAGTGTGCCATAAATGCTGGTGTAGCTTTAAGGACAACTGATTGTCACTATTGTGCTTCAATAAAAAAACGGAAAATCGAGAAAAGTCACCGCTAACAAAGTGTCTTGGTTGGTTGGCTTGCATTCAACTTCAATAGCAATGTTAGCCAAGTTAGGTTGTGTTCCCTTCTTTAAGACATGAGTAACTTTTTTAATTCATTCTTTATCGAGACTACAAAAAACAGCATACACAAAAATGAAAGTCAGGCGCAGAATATATGAGCAAATCAAATCAGAATTTAAATCAAAAAAATATAATTACGAACAATTACTTATGAAAATGAAGAGAGAACAGGCGATGAAACAACTGAACGAATCGAACAATAAACAAAAAACCATCTGGCAGCTTATAAATAAAAATATAGGTAATAATAATCAGACAAAGAGCTCTTCTTGTATTACATCAGAGCAGTTCAATGACTTTTTTGTAAATGTAGCCCTGGATATTAATAAGCAAATAGGCACACCCAATAATCAATTCTCAAACTATCTCCACCAAGTTCCATGCAATGCTGACAACTCAATGCATTTCTATTAAACTGATACTGCAGAGGTGAATGAAGTCATCAAATCCCTAAAAAACTCGGTCTCGCTTGATATTTACAATCACTCAGTGGTCATGTATAAGGAAAATCTATCTGTGCTACTACGACCAATTACATGTATTGTCAACTTGATTCTGAAATCTGGTGTATTTCCATCAAAACAAAAAATTGCTAAGATAATTCCGATTTTTAAATATAGCAACACCAATCTTCCTTCAAATTACAGGCACTACTTCCAGTCATTGCAAAAATTATACAAAGAATAATGGCAATAAGAATGATAAATTATTTAGAGTACACAAATATCTTGACAGACAGACAGTTTGGATTCAGGAAAGGAAGAAGCACGGCAAAAGCAGTGCTCGAATTAGTCGCCTTCATAACTGAAGGTTTCGAAAACAAAGAATCAACCCTTGGCATATTCCTCGATCTGAGCAAGGCGTTCGACTGCGTCTCTACTGATATTCTATTAGAAAAACTGAGATACTATGGCTTTGTAGGCATAGCTCACAATCTACTAGCATCATATCTAAATGAGAGAAAGCAATGTGTATTATATAATGAAGAACTCAGTAGCTTGCAAACGATCCTGAATGGTGTTCCACAAGGTAGTGTCCCTGGGCCATTACTTTTCTTGATTTATATCAATGACCTGTCAAATTCAATGACATCATTCACAATGCTATTCGCAGATGACACTTCCTTCGCCATTCGGAAAAACAAGAATGAGGAATCATCAGAATTAGTAAAGCGAGTTATTCAGGAAGCTACGGACTGGTTCAGTGCGAATAGCCTATGTGTGAATAAAAGCAAAACCCAAACAATTATGTTCTCGCTGTCTCATAATCCCTCAGATAATGTTAAGTGTCTTGATATAACTATTGATTCAAAGTTAACTTGGAAACCCCATATCGACAAACTAGCAAAAAATCTATCAGGCAAGGTCTATGAATTCAGGAAGATAAAAAATAATGTCGGTGGGGAAGTTGCCCATACCGCTTATCATGCAATGTTCCATAGTTCCTTAACTTATGGATTGATAAACTGGGGCACATCTATCCATATCTCGAGAATATTTACAATTCAGAAACGAGCAATCAGAGCTTTAGCTGGAATAGCTCAAATAGAGAGCTGTAAGAATTGGTTTATAAAGTTCAATATATTAACTCTGCCATCATGTGTAGTCTACTGCAATTTGAAACACATTCAAGGAAATTTACAAAAGTTTACCTCAAATGGAACCAACCACTCGTATAATACTAGGAATAAGGTTAATATTAGAGCACCAAATCAAAGATTAGAGATAATATGGAGATGTAACTCATATTTACCATTGTACAACTCACTGCCCCAATCAATGAAAAATGCAACCCTCGCTAATTTTAAAAGGAAACTGAAAAAACATCTTTCAGACAATTCTTACTATGATGCGTCTGACTTCAGCTTTACTGAGTGAATATCGTCAATGTAGGCACTGTCTCCATGCATCTCTGCCTTTACATTTATATATTTATTTATTTTAATTTGTGCTCGTATTATATACAATTTACTGAGTGAGTCAATGAACTGTCTCTATGCATTTCTGTTTTTACATTTATATATTTATTTACTTTACTCTGTGCTCGTATCATATACAAATTTTATTAACTATCTACTGTTTGTCGGTATTTTAATATTCTAATTGTAATTTACATTTATATTATATGTACCTTTATTATTGACTTGTCATAGAACTAAGGTATAATAATTTGACCAATAAAAAATCTAATCTAATCTAATCTATAACATCCCAACTTCAGTCATTTTACTTGTATCCCATAGACCCCACGGAAATGCCAAGTGTTATCAATAAAATATGCATAAAAAAATCCTATGGAATAGATAATATACCCGGACACGTTCTAAAGGCAGTCGGGGATATTATATCACAACCTCTCAGTATTTTAATCAACAAAAGTTTTCGTGAGGGAAAATACCCAGAAGAACTGAAGTACTGAAAAGTATTGTTCCGGTTTTCAAACATAAAGGGAATATGGATGAAGCAAAAAATTAAAGACCAATTGCGGTCCAATGCCACATATATAAAATGTATGAATATTGTTATAACACAAGACTCAATAATTATTTCGAAAAACTTAATATTCTTGATAACTCTCAGCAAGGTTTCAGAGCAAAGAGATCTACGATGACAGCTCTCGATGAGATGATAACACACATTCAAGATTCTCTGAATAAAAAAGACCATATTATGGGACTATTTTTCGACATGAGCCGCGCATTTGACAATTGATCACGGCCTGTTGGAAAATAAACTCTACCAAATTGTTTACAATGGTTACTTTCATACTTATCTGACCGAAATCAACAGGTCGAGATCAATGGTGTGAGATTAGATCCTATGAAAATACATACTGTACCCCACAGGGATCATGCCTATCCCCCACATTGTTCAATATATTCATTACAGACCTTCCAAAACTATAACAATTAAGTGGATCCCCGATTATTTATGCGGATGATACAAACTTGTTTATCAGCGGAAAATCAGATCAAGAAATACAAGATAAGTCGCAAAAATCAATTAAAATCGTGTTTGGAAAATATGATAAGCCTGAACACCGACAAATCTGTAGCAGTTCAATTCTACACAAAAAATATCAATGTTAACCATAGCTTACTTCTTGTAACAGACAGAAAATCATTAGAGAACTCGGCATGTACGAAATTTTTAGGGATATATCTAGACCAAAAACGAACATGGAACAACCACATCGACAAAACAGTAGCAAAATTGAGTTCTTATTGTTTTGTGATAAGAAACTTACATAATACAGTATCAATTGAAGTGATACTTTGGACTCATACAGTCGGTCCTATAATATGGTATTGTATTCTGGGGACAAGCTCATAACTCGGGCCAACTCTTTAGCGCCCAAAAAAAAGTTATATGTTGTATATTGAAATTATCTAGATCACCATCATGTAAAAATCATTTTGTTAGCCTGGGCTTTTGACACTACCATGCCTATATATTTATTCAGTAATTATGTATATAAAAAATAATAATAAACAGCTCATAGCGAGGAAGGATATCCATAATCACCACTCTCGTAACAAGGAAAAAATTGAACTACCATTCTCCAGACTATCAATTTGACAAGAAAAACCTACTTATATTGACATTAAATGCTACAATAAAATATGTACCATGAAAGAGTATAGTTGCTTTAACACCACCCAATTCAAACACAATCTGAAAGAGTTTCTGAAACAAAAAAGCTACTACTCAGTGCAGGAATTCATGGATGATAACCTCACGGGATAACCCTCAACCCAACACAGTTTTTAATCTATTTTAAATTGTTAGTGTGTACCAAAATTATATATTTGTAACATTCACATGTCTCATAAAAGTTAAGCTGAATATTGTATTGATCATCCATGTTTGACAATTTTACATTCAAGTTTTATTATAATTATAATTTTTATTTTATCTTCATCTTTGTAACATAGTCTCTAGCTCTTAGATATATTGTACGGACCATCAATATTTTGACGATTCCCATAATGTACCTGTATTGTAACATTCAGAGGAAAATAAATTTATCTCATCTTATCTTATGATATTGACAGGGTTCCTTTTTCTGCAGACCAGACAGAGGCATGCCGTTCCTCAAAAACATCCACGCCGAAGGCCTGTCTTGGACTGTAGACTACAGATCGGTCAACAAAATGCAGTTATGGTAAGGTTTGACTTTTGATTGTTAAGTCAACGCAATAAACATCGTGAATATAAAAATCACTATAATTTTTGGTGGGAAAAAGTGAGAATCCTGATATGCATTTACATTCTGAAGAAAAGAGGATATTTTAGGAAACTGCTGTTTGTTACAAAAAAGTACTAAAAATGAGGTTGTGTGTGTGGTGTTTTTGTTAAGAAAAGGACAAATGAGTATTTTCAGTGGCTGAAAAATAAGGCATTTAGTACTTTAGGAAGTCAGTATCTTGGTAAGTATTCAAGAGGGCCCCGTTTTGATTTCGGATTTGTATTCAGAAGGCAAAAATACGATATTTTCACCAAACGGCATGTCCCAAATCGTGCAAGTCCAATTACTGGATATTTACCATCATGAAAATAATGGATTTAAATAAATTAACTTTCTTTTTTTATGACTGATTGCCGATTTTTTATTTTTTTGGGTTGGGAAACCTGGTTTATTTCCTAAATAACATATTTTTCAAATCTGTGAATTCTCCCTAAACTGATTTTTTTCCGAAAATTCATTCAACAAATGGGATGATACTGGATGAAATGAAAAAAAAAACAACTTACCTAACAAAAGCAAAGTAAATAACAGCTCCAATAGATATCAGCAGTAGGGTGATGGTATGTGGCTTATAAAAAAAATGTAAAGATATATCATCCACAGGTTTCTCGTTGATTGTACTGAAACTATCAAATCTTGATCTTGTGGAGGTACTTTTCGACTGATGGTTTTTCATATTTCTGATCTCGCATGAAGATTCATGGAATTCTGCTTACATTAAAGGCAAGAGACAACTGAACCGAATCAGTACGAATCTCCTCCAGTGTTCATCTGTTCATGTAATCAATATCAAATGATGTGAAAAATTATGAAATTCAAAACTGTGATGTGATGACATGTGACGCTTGATTTTTGGTTTGACATCTGACATCATCGATCAGCCGCAGTGTTGCCATCGAAGAACTACAATAGACTGGATCAACAATCTCTGTCTGAATAAAAAAGAAAATCTGAACAGATCTTTCATTCCACTTCATAGACGATTGAACCAGGTTATAAATTGAAACAATTCTAGGTTAGTTCAGACATTGACAGTTGGCTAACTTCTGTGCACTTCAAGTTGAACCGTAAAACAAAGAGAGTAAACATTATCTGAGTAGGGTAATAGAAAGAGATGAAATATCATTTGTGAGTGATAGAGACGTATATGGACATGTCATGACCACCATTCTCTCTGGACGGTGGCGGACTAGCGCACTCCGCAGGGTATCTGAGGCTTTTGAATGTATATTGGACCACTCCGTATGTTACGTGGGCCACCAGTACTCATGTTCATGTACGTCACTATGCCACAAGATTCCGATTGACGAGTTCATTAGTACCTCCTATTCACTTAACGTTTACTCTCTTTGTCTTTGACCGTAGAACAATTCATTTCTTTTCCTTCTTCTTCTTATCTAATTCTCATTCTTCTTCTTATCTATTTGTTTTATTAATACAAACACAGCCCTAATAAAAGAACTAGATATAACATGGCCGTCCAATGATTACAAAATAGCCCCTTTGCCTTTGCCATGGCTGACAAGAGACTCCACTTCAAGTTGGTGCCTCTGATTTTTAGTTGTCTGTACATTTCTAATGAAAGGAATGAAATGAGATAAGATATGTATTCACAATTTGACATAAAACGGTGTCAAAACTTGATTGCCTTTCAGAGTTCAGGGCAGGTTTTCCATTGATGTGCGAGTTTATTATTTAGAAGCACTAATCTGCTAGATATTCATGAAATATCGTATTCAGGCTCATACATTGACGAGTAGCAAAAAGGAAAATGGAGATTGAATGATGAAAATGAATGATTTGCCAAAATTAAAGAGAGACCAACTCTGATATGGGAGTCTAATGGCGGTGCCCTATAGGGTTCCATTTTGATTTCTGCATGTGGTATCTATTTCTCATGAGGTCTGTGGCTCGGGGTTAAACCCTTTTGATGGTTGAAGCCTTTGAAAATGTGCTTCCGCTAGGCGCTTTAGCTCTCTCTTTCTCTCTTCATTTTTTTGGACTTTGCTTCCTATTAGGTGCACTTCGATAGCACTCCCTCTTTTACATAATCGAGGCTTTGTTTTTAGAACAGTCTTGCTCGAAGCACCGTGTTATTGTCCGGTTCAACCACCGGTAACAGTAGTGTTATCCCCACCTTCAAATTGATAACACGGTCAGTCCTTCTCGCTAAAACATCAAACGTCACCCCCTGCCCTGAGTTGGAGGTTAGGTGGCTTTGTATTTTCTATTTTGTGGGTTATTTTCAATCCAACACATTAATAGATACTTACGGCTAATAAAATGATGGTTCTAGACCTCTAATATACTTTTGACAAAATAGTCCATATATTTTATAAGCTTTGAGTGCTATGGTGATTGTTTTATTAAATATGGAACGAAATATGCACATCACTACCATTCACTAAAAATTGCATTTCCTATTATATGACACAACGGAATCGAGTGATGATAATTTATATTAAGTTATATTCATCGCACATTTGTATCGTTTAAAGTTTTCTCAACCCAACCTCACTTTTGTTCCACTTGTCAAGTCATAACCGCTAGTTACCCTGCTAAGAAAATGGGTTACGTATTTTTGAAAATGGTATCAACTATGACCTTACCGTATCGCAAAAATTACAACGGTTTGTACACGGTAACTCGCATAAATACGCCTCTGTGTTCTGATTGTTTTTACATCACTCACATTTACTATTTTTGGAATGAACGTTATGAACAACTAATTTTGCAGATTATCACATCCATGAATTAACTCCCATCCACCACGTGTCCAGCAGCAGCTATTACGTCCGCTCACTACCACGTCGGAAATGGAAGTCTGACCTCCAAAAGGTGGTGATTGAATAGGAGGGTCTCGTTAACTTGTCAACTTAAAAACCTTCAAAAGTTCTGCCTCTTCAATAGCAATTTGTTGAGTTTGGTTGTTTGGAAAATTGCCAATTTTATATAGCAACTCAATTACTTTTGGTCATGAAACCCTTATACATTTCCATTCTATTCAATTTTAAATCTTGGATCAGCTTCCTATCGGCGCTATACTCCAGCACTCCCCCTCTTATGTAATCATTACATTACATAATCATCAGGGCTTCGTCCTTTGAACACAGTAGTCTTGCTCGAGGCAATCCTGTGTTCTAACATGCTTTTTACTTCACTCACAGTTACTGTTTCTGCAATGCACGTTATTCGAAACGGCAGACATCACACACATAAATCACTATTTTTGCAATGCACGTTATATCGAACGGCGGACTCTCACAACATAAATTGACTCATGTCTCCCACATGGCATCCACGTGCCATCATTGAGAACAGCTCTCTTCTTACGACTGCTCTCTGCCACGTCGAATCCGGAAGTGTTATAGATTTCTCATATCAAATGTGTTATTCATAGAGATTTTGTGTCAAAAAATGTGAACAGTTGGTAGAGCAAAACATATTTGGTGAATTTTTTTTTTATAAGAGAATACACAACACGATAACAACGGAAGTCAAGCTACAAGAGAAAGAAGCTGCGTTCTTCTGCGTTATGGTTCAAATGGCATCGTGACAGATGATAGTCGAATCGTGATTGGGACAGGCACCAACACTCGAGATATAGAAACAAAATTCGCTATTAATATAACTTTTTAATATACAAAAATATAAATTATTTGGGACTAAAAATAAATGATCCAGCATATTCAGTTTGTGATTCTCTACACAACCCTGATGAAATCATTAAACTGGAAGGGCAGAAGTTTTTGAAGGGCCCACCAAGTCCTTTTTATAAAATTGGTTGAATAAAATGACGTCTTCTCATCCATCAGTTTCCACATCAACCGCACCAATTCGTTGGATATAAAAACGCGCCCTTCATGAACACGTTCCTTCTGTCCTTAGTGATTTTTTTTCGAACTCAACCATACAAACCGGTTAAGCAATAAGTTAACCTGTCAATATTCCTCGAAGTGTATTCCAAACTATGACGTAAGAGTTAACCAACCACACAAACCAGCTCACTGAGATAGTTTGACAGAGTAGTTATCTTGTTGGAGGTTAGGTTTTTTGTTTATTCATATGGAATGAAGGATAAAGGTCCTATCTCAGTGTAAAAGTATATTAAAAATATATAATGGATTCATACAAAGTATATGTGAATGAGAGATTATATCAGATTATGTTCATCATCTTCCAGCATTTGCATAATCCAGATATTGATAAAATGTATTCCCGATGAATTGATTGTCTAAAGTAGGATGTGGTGAAATCTGAATATCTTCTATAAATTCCAGTACTAATAAATTTGCCACATTTATTTTTATTGTATTTTCAAGAACTCGAAGTACACATAAGAAGATAGAAGATAACAAAATATTAATCAACGCCGTAATAAAATTTTTTACTCCTCAACAACAAAAACCAAATATGTCATCTGTCAACCTTCACAAGTTAAACCGAAGTCTACCGTGACGTCATACAATAGTTAACCTGGTTTGCGAGGTTAAGTTCGAAGAAAAATGACTATGTTGCAGTCGATGTCAATTGTCGGTTGTCGAAGTCCATGATTTTTGATTTTTCAGATTTCTAAAACAAACCAAACGGTGGACGGTATTTCGGAAGTTTACTTATATCAATTTCATACAGATATTGGCGGAGGGATCGTAAATATGACTGTTATCAATAAGGTAATCATGTGTTCGTAATCATATACATCTTTATTCGAAATTGTGCTCATTTGTTATTTTCAAAATGTCACTCATTCATTCTTTTCTCTTAAATTTTTGTTGTCATGGGTCAAGGAATCTCATCTTCAAAATATTCAAATAGTTTACCGAGAAAAAAACGGAAACCATCTATCATTGAGTACAAAATCGTTGACTCTGAGAAACTTGTACCAAAGCTTAGTTCCAATACCAAAGTACTTTCTTTCTCTTTTATAACATTCACAAGTATTATATCTACCTAATTTTTAGATGGAGGTAGATGGGGGGAGCAAAGGTGAGGGTTTTCGATCATACTATATTACCAAAATAGAGGAATTACAACTCATAGTTGCTGAAAAAAGTCAAAATTTACGTCGTCTCCAGGCACAGAGAAATGAACTCAATGCCAAAGGTTTGATATAAACTGCTAGTCACTATCTCTTTTAAGTCGAATATCTTCCAGTTCGTATGTTGAGGGAAGAATTAATGCTACTCCAGGAGCAGGGAAGTTACGTAGGTGAAGTTGTTAAGCCCATGGATAAGAAAAAGGTCCTTGTGAAAGTGCATCCCGAAGGAAAATTTGTTGTAGATATTGATAAAAATATTGATATTAACGACGTTACTCCAAACTGTCGTGTAGCATTGAGAAATGAGAGTTATACTTTACACAAAATTCTTCCTAATAAGGTATGTTTAGGTTAAGTAGTTTCATTCGAAAAGTTCAATTTGAATGAATGGACACTGAGATAGCCTCATATAAGAAGCTTTCTTTTTGGAGCTTCGTGAACCGGAACTGTACCGTGTTTGTTGCACCTGAGCTACTCCAAATAAAACACATTTTAAGGAGTGTATAACGATGAAAATATTGCACATGAGTACGAGGTTTCATTTTGTTCAGGAGTTTGCATTTATTTCGAAGAATTTTAGATATATTAATAATTGATAAATATTTATTTCGATATTTGTTGATTGGTGAAAAAAATCCAGACAATATACTAGGGTCTGAATTTTGGTGACACCAGATACTTAGCGCCCGATCATAATCCTCTTTGCTGTCGAAAATATACATATTTTTCTCGTAATAATTTATTTGTACTTAACTCTTTATTTTCAGTCACACCATTCATTTTATTTTGTAAGTGATGCTACCAGAGATTATAACATTAGTTGTTGTAATATGTGAATGCTAGTCAAACATAAACATTATACATAACCGAAAAGGGCTTTTTGCACCAAGTTCTTGGTAGGTGCAAGAGGGGACAGGGGAAGGTTTTTGGTGTAGCTCCAGGGCTTCAAGCACGACCTAAAAAGAACGGGTCTGTGTTTCGTGCCCCGGTGCAGCTTTGGTGCTACATGCATGGCCAAAAAGAAAGCTGTAATAGTGGAATAATTTATAAACTATATATAGTGAAAATTTGGTAATTCTTCTGTTAACTCTTTCCCTGCTCCAAACAAGTATTACTTTCCGACTGGTTAACTACTCCAGACAAATTTACTTACAACAAATGTTGAAATTGGTTCAGACTGCACAAACCAAATATTCTTGCAAGCATTGATTCTTATATAAATGGACGTGAAAACAGCCACGGGTAAATGTATAGGTATCGTGCTCATGCTCCCCGAATATTAGCTGTAAAACTTTTCTTGCACGGTTTTGCCCCCTGAACACGAATCCGGGAGAAAAACGTGGCGGTCTCATACCGTTTCCGACATAACCATTTTTTCCTTCTTCACTAGGTGATTTTTAACGCAGAGAAAAAAAAACATTTGGGGTCATATACTTTTTTTTATAGATGTGTTGAAAATGCTCTGGAATCATAAATTCTCCTGGAAATTTGTAATACGGGTGTTTTTTTTTCATGTCTACATCCGTGAGTTTCCAAAATAAATTTCCAAAGAAATGTTCCTGTTTGAAAAATGCGGAAACCGCGCCAAGATGTGACGTAACAAGTTCTAAACTATCGCCGAGAGCGCTGGAGAATTACAGCATCGCCAAGCATTATTCATTATATTTCTTTACTATATGAGCAGGCCGAAAAAAATTACAGCACTCGGTATACATTATTATTATTCAAGAATAACTAAATCAAGAACAGCTAACAAATATGAAGTCATCATTTCAATATAATTTATGCTGAAACAAGCTCTGTTTTATTCATAACCAAAAAGAAATGCAGATAACAAAGTTCAGAGAAGAAGTATCAAACAACTGTTCTGCAAAAGTTCAGCAGCAAGTAGAAATAGAAGTAAACAATGAAAAAAAATGTTCCCTGAAAAAAAATTACTCGGCAAGAAGATGTACATTTTACTATGAGATTATGAAAGCGGGACATGGAAGAGAACATGCCATGAAGAAATGTTAACAGATACCTTTTAAATGTGAAGGTTGTGAGTAATTTTTTTGTGTTGAGTATTTTTTATGAAACACAAAGCCATAAAATCTGATGGTAATTACCATCACATTGCTGATTATCTTTATATAATTTATTTTATATTGTTCAGTCTGAAAGCTAGAAAAATTTGTTTGTTCTAATTATTTTGATATTAGAATAAAGTTTGCATCATCTGAAAGTGCGTACTGATTTCAATGACTCCAGAATCAGTTTTCAAAAAAATTTTAGCTAATTCTGATAATCCGTCCCTGGGGCCATACAGAAAGAGCCTGCGTTCACATATATGGTTAAATATAAATCCAATGCATGGTTGGAGTTATATTTAACTTACATAACCCTTAGACCAAATGCAGCGTGAGTTAGATGTAACTCACATGGCGTTCAATGTGTTAAGCACTGTTTTCTTGCACAAAAATCACTCAAAATGCCTCCTTCTTTCAAACAGCATAAACTACAAACACTAAGTTACTCATTTTTGGCACAAATTGTCGCCAGTTCTATTGTAAAAATCCTCCTTCAACACATACATTCTAACCTCTCCTCGCATCATCAACAACAACCTAACCTCAATCTGAGTCTTGGAGTTGGGTGTTAAGGAGGATTTTTTCAATAGAAATGGTTATATTTTGTGCAAAGTTGTGCCGAAAATGGGTGATTTAGTGTTTGTAGTTTATGCTGGTAAAAAAAATGAGGCATTGTGAGTGATTTTTTTGCGAGAAAACGGGCTTATAAAATCACCTAATGAAGAAGGATGAAATGGTTATGACTTGAAAATGGTATGAGACCGTCACGTTTTTCTTCCGGATTCCTGTTCAAGTGGAAAAGTTTTACAGCTATTTTCAGGAAGCATGAGCATGACGCCTATACATTTACCTAGCCAGCTTTTAAAAGCCACAGTTTTCGATTTGACAACACCGCGTGGTAGAATCGTGTTCACGTCCAGCGTTCCCAATCAGTTCGTGCATTTTTTCAACGTCTTATTCTCATACTAAGTAGGTATTATTCAAGAAATTCACATTGTTCTAATATCCACTGTGTACTTTTCTTTTCATTCTTTACTTCTGTAACAGGAATTTTACACTACACACTTGCTCTCACTCAAATGTTCCTATTGCAATTATTTTTAAGCTTAAGTTTTAAGTTTACTTTTAGATTTAGATTCTCTTTGTCCTAGATTTAATAGTTTTACACTATTTTAATCTTATACTTACTCAGGCATCTTATCAATTGTTTAATAATACCTGTAATACTTAATGAGCATTCGCTCGTAAATAAATTAATTATCGGGGAAAACAAATGTTTGCGCAATAGGAAAAGTAATTCGATGCAGATATGGAATATATCAGGTGGAAATTAGGATTTCAAATTATTCATATTTTCCAAATAGAGCAATGTATCACACTTTTGTGGTAGAAATGTTTACACACCTTTCTCCTTAAGTTTCTGACATAATCATTTGTAGGACGAAAGGAAAAAAGTTGGGAATAAAAAAAAGTATATTTCCAAATCGGAAGAGAATGTTAATATAACCTTTCTTTTTCAGCTTCTGGAGGCAGAATTGTTTGTAGAGCCATAGGAACAAATTTGAGTATTTTTTTTTAAATAAAAATTCATATTTTCCAAACACACTCCGAGTGGGTAGGGAATGTTCAAACAACCTCCCTCCTTCACTTTCCGAAGGCAGATTCGTTTGTAGGGCCATAGGAAAAAAGTTGGGGAAAAAAACATTCATATTTTCCAAATAGAGCCATGTATCACACTCTGAGGGGTAGAGAATGTTCATACAACTTTTCTTCTTCAGCTTTTGGAGAAAGAAACGTTTGCAGAGCCGTAGGAAAAAAAATTTGAATTTTTGATCAAGATAAACATTCATGTTCCAAACAGAGTGATGTATCACACTCTGAGTGGGTAGATAATCTTTATAGAACCTTTCTTCCTCAGCTTATGGAGGCAGAATCGTTTGTAGGCTGCAGGAAAAAAGTTGGGAATATAATTTTTATTTTTTTCAAAAACCCTAAACTTTCTACGGCCCTGCAAATAAAACTGCCTTCATGAAGTAGAGATGAAAGGTGTATAAACATTAACTACCCAGTCAGAGTATCGCTCTGTGTGGAAAATATTAATTTTTATTGTTTCAAAAATTCTAATCTTTTTTCCTATGGCCCTACAAACGAGTCTGTCTTCAGAAACTGAAGAAGGAGGGTTGTGTAAATATTCTCTACCCAGTCAGAGGAGTGTGATACATCGCTTGTTTGGAAAATAAAAATTTTTTTAACAAAAAAGGATGATTGTAATTCTTTTCCCACCCAGAAGGCTTTTCAAAATACGAATGATCGCATAATTCAGAAACATAATTTCCACCTTATGTATTTCATATCATTTTTCTATTTTTCCCTGATAATACCTACCACCTACTTAGTTTGAGGAATAAGACACTGAAGACAGCAAACTGATTGGGAATGCCGAATGGCTACAAGTCAGGAGTAGATACGATAGGATCCCACGGTGTTGCCAGATCTGAAACCGTGGCTGTTTTCACACCCGTCTCATATAATACATATTTAGGAAATATTATAGTCTTGGTAGGGTAGGATTGGTAGAAACTCTTAGAAGAGTAAATGTAGATCCTGTAGCTACACCACTCCAGTTATGTATCCTATTTATATGCGTTTTTATATTTGGAATATTTTATTTCTAGTTTATCGTTATAGTGCAGAAATTAACGGGACATAATTGGAGTAAATATTATCTAATATTGTACCTGAATGCTTCAGACGAGTACACTTATTAGCATCAAATTTACTCCGTGTGTCAGGAGCCTTAGCTCTTGAGCAATGTGCAGGGAAAGGGTTAACGGTATACATCCAGAATTTTGATAATTTTTCAGAGTACTTATGTATTTTTGCCTGCTGATCATGAATCTGGAATCCAAACTTTGTACTCTTGTTTTTTGGCATTGAAAGGACAATAATGTTCTAGCCAATAATCATGATCATCTTTGGTATAATCCTGCGATCTGACTGCATACTTTTTTTACAGTTTACTTTGGTGTCCAGCACTGTTGCCGAATTTATTTCTCATTAAATTTCTATTCAAGCTATATTATAAGGAGGGTTGAAAAAAGTGTTTTTACAGTATATTAAGTTTTATTTCCAAAGCTGAGCGCTTTTGGCAAGTAATGTTTAAAACAAAATGATGTAAATACATTATATACATACTGTCAGATTAGGGTGAAATCCCATCTTTTAACCGTACTTTCAATGTGATATTTCAGTCAAAATTATAATAAATTATTGGGTTTCGAGGTAGCGGGACTAGAATATCAAATTTTCCGACGTTGGTTTATTTGGCGTCTTTATCAAGGCTGAAAATACATGAAATGTTTAATATCTCATGTTGATAAAAAAATTATTGTTAAAAGTAACACACATGGGAACAAAAATATGGTAAAAAACAACAAACAACTATCACCAAATGGTCACAACATATAAAATAAAATATAACAAGATACGAGAAGTGACATAAACCAATAATTAAAATAATAGCAAATAAAAGCAAATAAAAATCTACCTTTTCAATGGGTCAATTTCACTGAGAGACATGAATTCAATTTTGAAGAAGTCAAAATCGTGGACAGAGAAAATAATCACTATAAGAGAAACATCAGCGAAAAGGTCCAAATATTTCAGAACCATACCATGAACATGAGAACGGATACAGATAGATTGAGCGTTAGATGGTTATCTTTTAAATAAATATAAACAATGTTTCCGCAATAAACCAGACTAAAGGGCCCGTCTAATTCCAGGTGTTCTCGTTAGAGAATACCATACTACGCGACAATATGTGCCTATCATCTGTTGTTGCTTTTTGTGTTTTTTTCTTTGGGTTTTTAAATAGTTGTAAGTTTTTATAAATAAAGAAATCTATTTGATGCTCATCTCCGTACTATCCATACGAATTCTATTTCCGACCATAGTGTTCCAGAAATTTTATTCACACCAACAAATCCGTCATTTGATAAACCATGTGGATTTTCAGTGAAATAATGGATCTATTGGAAAACAATTTCGTCTGACCCATTAAAAAAGTTGATTTTCATTTGCTTTCATTTGCTATTGTTTTAATTAATGGTTTATGTCACTTCTCGTATCTTGTTATATTTTATTTTATATGTTGTGACCATTTGGTGATAGTTGTTTGTTGTTTTTTACCATATTTTTGTTCCCTTGTGTGTAAACTTTTAACAATCATGTTTTTATTAACATGAGATATTAAACATTTCATGTATTTTCAGCCTTGATAAAGACGCCAAATAAACGTTGAAACGTCGGCAATTTGATATTCAGACTACTCATTGTGTCCTATTCCCGCTACCTCGAAACCCAATTCTAAGTGAAGGACGCTAATACTACAGAATTATAAATAATTACATAACAAAAATTACTAAAACACACAATACATACGAAATTATATTTGACAGATTGAGGCAAATGTTACTCTTTGAGAGCCCCAGCGCTAAAAGTTTGAACTGTGTGAAGTAATGATGCATACGTCCATCAGAGGTGCTAGGAGTGTGTTTTCGAATTTGGTGAAAGTCTTTTTTTATGTGAAAATCGAAATATTCCAGAAAAGGAACACATGCGTATTCCCTATTGTACATCGAGGATGACAATACATGTGACAACAAAACTAGAGCAGTGTTATTGATATTAATTTTTTTTGAGTCCCACTCGTGTTCCAATATCCTTTATTTGAAAAAAGGTCCCGTTTTTTTAACTTACTATTAGATAATTATTATTCTCAGGATATTTTGTTAACAGTTCTAGAGATTGTTTGTGATATTCAGGATTGGAGATTGCTAGTGCTCTCGTTTTCAAATTTCTTAAGAAGTTGATATTCAAAGTAATGATGGAAGAACGAGAAACAACAAGATTTTCTAGATCTCTTGTTCGTCTATTGAATCCTGTCTCTTGATAGGAGTTGTATCTCTTAATTTTCCTATCCATTAATATTATTATCTGCTATTTTTTGAATTTCTATCCACCATTCGCTTATTATTTTTGTTGTGGATTATTGGGTTTTGTAAAATTCATTGAAATATTGAAGTTTATAATTTCTTTGAGGGGAAATTTTGGTTATTGTATTGTAATTTGAACTTTTCACCCATATGCAGTAGCTCTTAAACACCTGTATTTATTGATGAACCACTTTTTGTCCACTTCATTATCAAAGGTTCCAGTTTATGAATTGTTACTTTTTAGTTTTGTTGAAAATGGTAATGAAAAGTTTTTTTGATTGGAGTCAAGTGTCCTACATTTCATTAATGGAAATTTGGATTTGTTGACACTTTTTCCTATTTGCATCGTCAGATTCCATTTTTTAACTTTTCAAGGCTAAAACATATTTCAACATTTGGGATTGTAATTGATAGCAGATTAATGTTCAGCAAGCAAAATTACATAAGTACCCAAGTATTATCTGAATTTTGGTTTGAAGCAGTTGATAAAATTACCAAATAATTCATAGTCTACTTTTCAAATACATTTTATTACACTTAGTTTCAGACTCCTCTATTCATAGATGACGTTTTTGAGTTATTACGTTGACAAAATACAGATGACTATTTTATTTTCATTGTGATTCCTTGGGTTTTAAATTTGTTGTACAGGTTGATCCTCTAGTGTCACTGATGATGGTTGAGAAAGTACCTGATTCAACCTACGAAATGGTGGGAGGTCTAGATAAACAAATCAAAGAAATAAAAGAGGTCATTGAGTTGCCTGTTAAACATCCCGAACTTTTTGATGCGCTTGGTATAGCTCAACCCAAAGGGGTTCTTCTTTATGGACCCCCAGGTAAAAAAATTAAATAAATGTGTGCTTATAGATTTTTCCTTTACATTTTGGCTGTTCATAAAATGTTTAATATTTAATTAAAACTACAGGTACGGGAAAAACTCTTCTTGCTAGAGCTGTTGCCCATCACACAGAATGTACTTTCATTCGTGTTTCTGGTTCAGAGCTGGTACAGAAATTCATAGGAGAAGGCTCTCGTATGGTTCGAGAACTATTCGTAATGGCTAGAGAACATGCTCCTTCCATTATATTTATGGATGAAATTGACTCTATTGGATCATCTCGTATTGAATCAGGTATGAGTCTGAAGAACGAACCTTTTCATTATTATTTGAATAAATATGTTATATACAAGGTGATTCAAATTCAAGTATATACGTGATGTTTTTCAGCTAGTATTAGATAGAGATGTGTCATTAATGTAATGTCTTAGGTACATTGGGTTTAGGTCCTCATCTATTTCCACATGAATTTATCAATAGCATTGTGAAAAATATTTTGTAGGTACATTGTACGATATACATCTTATGGGAAATAATTATAGCATGTCTGAGGAATATTTTGCTGGTTTCTGGTTTTGAAAGAGCATATTCAGGCTTTTATTTTGTGCAACTTGTTTTCAACTTTTTTCTTTCATTCCTTCTTAATAACCACCACACCATTTTTTTGTCTTTAACTCATGCTCATATTCTTCATTTCGTTTCCAATTACATTTTTAATTTTTTGTTCATGAGTATGACTTGTTCATTGTTATTATTGATATCGCAATGGAAAGTTGATATAAGTAACAAAAATACCATTGGCATTGTCCTTTTAGCTTTCAAAGGTGCTTTTGAAACAATAAACTTGGACCTATCGATAATGAAACTAGAAAGGTATGGTTTATATAACAATGTATTGAAATGGTTAAATATAATATTAGTTTATCAACTGAAATGAAAATTGATTTTGGTTTACCTCAGGGATCGGTTCTTGGCCCAATTTTATTCATCCTATCCATAAACAATATCATTATACAACATGTCAGATAAAGCTATTTGCTGATGACACAATGTTGTATTTTTCAGGTGAGCCCAGTGAAATTGAAATTATATATCGAACTGGTTGAAAAGTAGTGGATTGAAATTAAATATGGATAAAACCAAAGTCATGGTAGTTTCAACTAAATTATCAGAAAGGACAAAAGATCACGTACAAGATACACATTGAAAATCATATAATAGATTAAGTTGAGCAATTCAAGTATTTAGGGGATAAATTAGCCTGTACTCAAAATATGTCTCTGCATTGTCAAACAAAAGATGGCCAAGAAAATATTTTGTATAGGCTTCAAAATAAAGTATCAGTGTTTTCAAAACTCATCATATACAAAACAATCATTGCTCCTCACATTGATTAATGGGGAACACTTATCTGCCTTATGACAAAAGAGAAAATCAATATTTTGCAAAAAATTCAAAATTGTGCTAGAGAGCCATTCATTCTAATGTGTAATAAAAGAACATCCATCCACCATATGTTCAATACATTATCACTGATGAGTATCAGACAGAGAATTACATACAATATGTTAATTTTCATTTTCAGTAAAGCATTGTATGTTCCCAACATACCTGACAAATGAATTGACTCATATAGCAGAAATTCATACACACAACAGGTCATCTAATGATTTCTATATAAATTTTTTTTTTCATTTTTAAACTTAAATTTAAGCTATATTAATGAAGTGTTATATATATATATATTCCTACAATGTGATCCGACTGAATTTTTTTTTTTTACCATTGACATATAGACTAGCTACACTTATTTATCTTCAAAATGTGCAACAGATCAATTATAATAGATTAGATTGAGGTATGAATTATGTATTTCAGGAATCACAAAACGATTTGTTAAGTATAATTTTTAATATACTTTAGGCAAAGTTATTTAGAAAAAATTTACCTTTATGCATGGTCTTAATATAACGTGGGTTTATTGTAGGGCGAGCGCAAGTCAGCTGGCCTAAATTTCACTCTAGCAAATATGTAAAACCCTTTGACCACATTTTCATGCAATTCGGAAAAAAAGCCATTGTGGATTTCGTCAAGTTAATTTAAAGCCTAAATATCAAAATGTAATTTAAAAAATTTGCCATTTTATCAAAAAATAATTTATATTATGTTAATACCTCTAGTACGAAAACGCCTGAAGCGTTTCCTAATTTCAGATATTAACAGTCTTTGACACTTGATGTCAAGTGACCCTTTTTCCTGACTCGTGATTGGCTCCTCCAGAATCCAACCAGAATTGGAATTTACTACTTCTACTCTTCAAAATACAAACGGAACTGTTCGGTGTTTAGTTGTAAGAACCAGTAAAAGACAAGAATATTCAAATTACTTTTTGTGCACATCACGTTTTCTGATTGGTTGCTAAGTAAGATCTGTCATTCACTAGCCAATCAGAAAACAGTAGTCGAATTTGACAAACGTTTATTCATAGACAGCTTTGAATAAACAACTAAAGGTGCGTACGAGAATATTGAAATTACTACCTGGCAACACTGTTTACCTGTCATTCTGGATCATAATGGCCGCCGATATTATTTTTAATTAAATACAAACAGTATTTGTGGTCTTACAACTGATTTGTTGAGAATTGTGATTCGGTAAGCACTTCAAAGTGGGTTGACTTCATCTACTAGTTCTGACTTTAACCAGTTTGGATATAACGAGGTTCGTTTGTTTTCATCATTCATCACTGTCAAATACCTATCACAGGTAGCCTGGAATGAATGCTTAGACTTTTGGCACATTTACCATACAATCAGTTCAACATTCCACATTATTACATGTTTATTACATCCGGCAATTGCCAGTGTTTTCTTGCGGTTCTGAGCAGGTCAGCTGAGGTCGTCGAATTTGGCAAAGATTGGCAAAGAAAAAAAATATATCTTTCTTTTTCTCGAATTTTTATTACTGTAATTTGCTACAAAATTGCCTTACCGTCATTCATGGGTGTGCAAGAAGTAAGATTACACCCTGTATCCATTATAAAAGGATCGCAGGCATTTTTTTTTAATTTTCTATACATCCTGCATATGTACTTACTATTAGTGAATCTCTGCAGTATACTGTGAATTATGCTTATTCATTCATATTCGGGTACTTAACCCTTGTTTTGAAAAATACAGAACATTAATTCATATTAATTTGAAATAAGTCATAAAGAATAAATTCTTCTATATGTTTAACTTTTATCCATTTAGGCTCTGGAGGTGATTCCGAAGTTCAGAGAACCATGTTGGAACTCTTGAATCAACTTGATGGTTTCGAGGCAACGAAAAATATCAAAGTTATCATGGCCACGAACCGTATTGATATTTTGGATCCCGCTTTACTAAGACCAGGCAGGATTGATCGTAAAATTGAATTCCCTCCACCGAATGAAGAGGCAAGGTTGGATATTTTGAAAATTCATTCTCGAAAGATGAACCTCACCAGAGGTATCAATTTGAGGAAAATTGCAGAGTTGATGCCTGGGGCAAGTGGAGCAGAAGTTAAGGTGATTATTAAATTATTTCTAGAGATCAACCAGTATATTGGTCTGTTGGGCCTATTAAGGTAGTTGTCTGGCTACAAACACTATCAAAAATTAGTCTCGATTGTAGCGCGATGCAATACATGTTCAAGCGCCGTATTAGAGGGATATTTTTCAAGGGAACTGTACGCTGAGAAACGCAATTAGCATGCGTGATACAGCAAATAAGCCATGACTGGACTGTTGGCAACGTCGCAATCCAACGATCGCTCGCATTTAGTTGTTCAAGATACTCTTATGAACAAGCAGTCGAAGCTATGGATCGATTTCGCGCAAAAACTGGTAGGTTTGCTAAAGCAAAAGTTGAAAAAAGGAAACATAAATTGTCTGAATCTCAAAATACGAACAAAAAACAATCTAATAAAAATGATGTGTGAAGGAAATCGCATTGTTAATCTCAAAGAACTTGGGATTGAGTACGGGATTGAGTACAATTTCTGGTCAATTATATTTGAATGATGTACAAGTCGATTCACAAAATTTAGTAGATTGTTAGGTAGCATTTAAATTTTTTTTAAATTTATCTACAACTCCAAATTTACTCGTTACGCATAATGCGAGATTCGATGTACCTAGATTACTAAGAGTAATCATTAATAATAATTTAATAGAAGATTTAATCATGATAGCAGGATTTGTGGATAGCTTAATTATTTTTAAAAAAACGTTTCCAGATCGAAAAGGGTCAGGAATGTTCCAGCTATCAAAATTAGCCAAAGATTTAATACCAAACGAAACATCAGATAATTTCCACGAAGCGATGTATGATGTACAAATTTTACAGAAATGAGTTCGTTTTATTGGTAAAGAGTCAGACTTATCAACATACATGAAATCATATAAAGAATCTATTTCAGAGCAACTTGAAAACGAAAGAATATCTCGTAATTTACCCAATTTAAGAGCCTTAAAAAATGTTATATAACGGGATTTATTGAAAAAAATTGCGCAACAAAATATAACATACCATTTTCTGAAACAAATGTATCACGATGAAGGAGAAGAAGCTGTGATTAATCACATGACTGAAAAATTGGAGAATGGAAAACCTAGAGTTCCTAAAAATAGGAAAGCATTTACTAAAATCAATAATGAATCAAAAATAAATGTTTAGTCAATCAAGTGATTACTTAGTATAATAGTCAAGAATAAATAATATTACATTCATTATTGTTTATATTTTTTGTAGATTTATACGTTATATTTTATTAGCCTGTTAGAAATCTGAATAATTTTTGTTTATGTTTAAAAATATTCGAATTATGTTATATGTACATGTGTTGTACAAATGTATGAATACAATAAAGTTTATGCACTGTTTTTTGCCGTTACTCGTTAAAACTACATTTTATTTTATATCTATTCCCATTGTAATATGTTTAAAATGCATCAGTATAAATTAACGCAATTATTCACAATTATTATTCATAAATATGTGCTTCCAAAACACATATGCACTGTTTTTTGCCGTTACTCGTTAAAACTACATTTTATTTTATATCTATTCTCTTGCCGTTCAATTCAAAACAGCAATACCCTCGCTCGTTATTTGAATCACCAGCGATCGCTTGAGGCGTTGCCACAATTCTCAGCCTTCACCCTCTTGCACTTCTCATACGCAATAATTTAGAAACTTCTGATAACAATAAATAAATAACTGTATGGCTACGCGTCTTAAATTTTTTTAATCAAATTTGTTTCGTACCTTTCAATAATATACTGGTTTTTCAAAAATATCTGGATGGAGGGTTTTTAGTTATGCCTTAAAATGTGGTGTCTGCGGTAGCTCACTATAGGGATTACGTGTTAAACTTTGCAACTTTGAAGCCTTATATCTCGCTTTCGGTGTGGTAAATGATTCCAAAAATTTAATATGATACAGGTAATAATGTTAATTAAAAGTGGTATGAATATAAACGAAATCTGATTGGAAGTGTTCACGACAACTACCTTAAAGGCTGATGCATGAATACATTTAAGTAATAACACAGGTGAATAAGTAAGTTGTTTATTTTCACAGTCTATACACAATACAATATTAAAAAAAAAAATCTTTAAGAAGAAAGAATAAAAAGCTGAAAATGTACAAATACGATATGGTAGATTAAAAACTCTTCAGTTGAATATTGTTCAGCTTTCATTTCAAAAAATGATCTGTATCGGATAGTCAAAAATATGTTTTAAATTTGGCGTTGTAAAAATGAGTTCCAGTATGATCAAACTTTTTCCATAAAAGTTCATTTTGTTAAAGTAGTAACAGTTGAAAATCATGTGATAATAATACGTTATTTCCACTTGGACAAAATTACATTGTGAGGCAATTGTCAATAAAACAGGATAAATGAGAAAGGATAAAGATAAAAAGAATATATTGTAGTAATTAGAAATAAAGTCTCTATCACTGTATAATTTTTTTTAATGTTTTTGAAAACAAGCAGATGTCTTTGACTGGATCATTCATTGATGAAACGATTTAAGAGTAAATCGTGGTATTGTTCTGATTGATTCTTCAGCTGTGAAACTGGCAAGACTTTGGATTTGGAAAACATTCCGATAAGTGAAAAACAAAAAATCAAACTCATTTACTTTTCCATGAATGGTGGGAAGTTCCAAATGAACATTTTCTGGGAAATAAAACATTAATTTTGTAACAGAATTTATTGTTGGAATTCAAAATTATAATTTTTACATGCAATGGAGAAGTAGAGAGGTAAACATGGTCCTCAAATCTTCAACTCTCCATAAAATACAATGTCTCTAGCAAGAATAACTTGGAAAATCTAGAAAATTCATGACACTTCCAAAAAGTAGCTAGGTTTCTAGAGAGCACTCACTACCTTTAGTTTCCAATATTCTCAATTATCAAGATGAGAAATAATTATAGGTGAATAGATTTAACTAAAGAATCGCAAAATTACATTATACGTGTATATCCCCCATTAAATGAAGGGACGTTACAGTTTGAACAGATTGAAATGTTTATCTTATAAAAAACATTCTCTTTACAGTTCAATTTGAAACTTTTGATGTCGGTATAATTCAAAACACTTCAGCCTAAACACCAACATGGAGATCCTTATTTAAAAGTTTTTCAATCAAGTTGACTTCAGTAATGATTTAATCAGATCAATCTTCATCTTAGTTTTTGGATGGAGAGGCAATATTTTGAATGAAAAATGGTGTAAAAAATCTTTTTAGTTTTGTAAGTTACTTCAAGTCGGATATTGAAAGCAATTAATTTAATTTTAGGGTGTTTGTACTGAAGCTGGTATGTATGCCCTGAGGGAGAGGAGAGTTCACGTAACTCAAGAAGATTTTGAAATGGCCGTTGCTAAAGTTATGCAGAAAGATTCCGAGAAGAATATGTCGATTAAAAAGTTGTGGAAATAATTGCTTATTTATATTTTACTTTAATTTTTCTTAAGAAATAAACACACAATGTAAACTAAAATCATATATTTTGAATATTTTCAGCTAACATTATATCCAATCCATTATATGCGCCTTTCCCATCGCCTTTTTCCCTCTCACATATATTTTTGGTATATTCTACATCACCACACTTATAGTTTCAATTGATTTTTTTGTCGTTTATTACCTCTGGTTATCTTTGGTTTTGCTAACTGCAGGTTCTCTCTTTCTCTTTTATTGCCCATGATCTAGAAAGAGAGAAAACCTGTAGTTAACCTTTACCAAAGGATGACCAGATGTGTTACAACCCGCCCTTAACACTGAACTTGTTACGGTTCGGAATATTTTGATACAACATTGTTAATTTTATACCAAACGGGAGTAAAAAAATCACCGTTTTTTAACTCACTAAAAAAATCTTGAGATGATTTATATACATTGTTATGATTGGTTGTTTATATGATTTTAAATTTGTATATATTTTTGGTGAATTTATTTCACAGATTATAATTTCTGAATCCCTATCAAAACAAATAAAAACTCCGGCTCTGTTATGTTACCTTTCTCTTTTTCAACCTCTTTTACCTTATCCCAGCTCAGTCAGGTACGCCTATGAACATGAGTCACTCCTTCTCAGCAGTCGATTCCTGCGATCTGTATTGCCGACCTGGCACTAACGATTCGATAAGAAAAGCTGTTCAGTGGAGAAAAGTGAGGTTAGAAATTGAAAAATAAACACGAGTTGCAGAGAATAATCAAATTGGTTGGTTTTTTATTCAAATCAAAACTTATAAATACCCTACTCTGCGATAGATACCTTATAAAGCAAACAATGACATAAAATGGTGCAATATGGATGTTTGTGACAATGAAAGTATTGAAGAAGAAAGTTTGAACTTATTATCAGTCCTTTGACATGGAATTTTATATGAAAGTTCAACCCAAAACAAAGTAACCAGTGATTTAGACACGCAAAGTTATTGGTTTACTGTGAAAAGTTGCACTTTGATGAGTTCAGTTATTGAATACCTTGTGGCTGCTTTTCTGTTGAAGTTTCCAATCCCGTGGACGTATTTCTGGGATCTCAATGACTTGCTCTCCTTCCAAGATTTATCCTCTAGACCAGGTAGGTGGAATTTTTATTTACTCTGTACTTCTGTTCAGCCTTTCAAGAATTTTTCCTCGTTTGGGAATTTTATAGCAGGTTTTTTTATATTATTAATGAAAGCTTCTTTTAAAATTTTGTACGTGGCTTCACCTTTTGAAATTTTTTTTCCAATCTCGTCTCAAACTCATTTCATCCCATGGTAACACTCACATTTTTATTTTCTCAAAGCTTTTCGAATTTTGTATCACTTCCTACCTAATTATTTGCTATTCTAATTATTACTAATGATTTTATGCATGAAATCTAATTCTCTTACATACTATCATACTATTTACAGATTCGTATAAAAGTATATTTTTATAATTTCTGCCATTACAACTTTTATGTATCCTCATTTTTCCCACACAAACTCTCTCGAATCCCATTGGTGGGTTTCCTGTTTATGTGAATTGTCATACAGGATGTTCAAATTTTATATATCCCTTTATCTTGCTTTAATTGAATGTTTGCTGTAAATTTCAATTTTGACATGATTTAATTGTGGATTTTCATTAGATATTTGGTTGGTCATATACTTTTGATAACAGAACTACTTCAGGACTGCCCTCTTGATACATATGTATCGACTAGAGCATAGTATAATAGTAAAAAGGTAAAGAAAATTGCAAAATAACATAGCTTTATCGACGATAACTAAAATACCTAATAATAATAATGATAATTATAAGTCTAATTATTTTACAACATTGCTTAACATAACAATATATATATATATATATATATATATATATGAGTCATATATATATGAGTCGAAACCGGATATAACAACATTGAAGGGACCCTATAACTAAGGATGCTATATCCCATAGTTGTTATAAGCAATATAATATTTTTTTATTTCATTTAACATTAAATTTATATATCGCCATATGAGGTAAGATTTTTCTTCAATATTAAACACTTTTCTCTTTTTTGGCAACATGGTGATGCACAAAAGCACGATCCAAATCACAATGATATGCACCTATAAGCTGTCAACTCAGCAGTGTTGCCAATGTAAGATGTAAAAATTACTCACATTCAGCTGCTAAAACCCTCACATTTTCGCGCCCAAATTTGAAATTCCTCACAAAATCCTCACGTTGATAAAATTAATAAAAAACATATTTTCCATTGTTATATTATCGATGGAAACAATGAACAAGAAGCCACTTGATTTAATAAAACACGTTTTTCATGCCTTCTTTATTTTATAAGTAAAGAAACTGTTGAAGAAAGAAGTTAAGCTGGATTTATAGTTAGACGGACTGTAACGTAGACGCACTGTATACGTAACAAACGGACTGTAAAATATTATTGAATTTATAAATCGACGGAACGGAATTTTTGCGCATGGGTAGAAGTGATAGTGATATTCAACATAACCTACACATTACACGAATCATAAACAGCCTGTGTTGTTTTGGATTTGTATTATATTCTAAATATTTATCTATGCTTCGTTTTCTGTGTCACAATGGATTATGAAATACATGAAGGTATGCTTCTTGGTGCCGTGGGACTGTTGTTGTGTGCAGTAGCATTGGAAAAGTGTCGACAAACTCGAAGAACAATAATTATGCGACTAAGACGTTACAAAACAAGACCCATAAACCGTAATAGAAAAGTAGATAATGCCTACAATAATTTTTTTAAAGATAAAGACTGCTGATCCAGATCAATTTTTTAAGTATACGTGAATGACTGTTCCAGTATTTAATGAATAATTACGTCTTGTAAAAAACATAACACATAATTCTTTATTTTGATTGGCCGGACGCAAGAAACGTAGTGTAAAAGATGAAAGTTGGCCAACTCTTCCGTTCCAGTCTGTTTCACTTACGTTACGTCATGCGTTTACGTTCATTTATAAACAAGAGTACATAAAATCTATAGTTGATCTTTTTGCAGTGCGTCTACGTTTACAGTCCGTCTAACTATAAATCCAGCTTAAGTGATAAAAAAAATCACATGGCTAGAAACAAAATAAAAAAATTATACACATCTTAGGATAAATTAATATAAATAAAATATTCAATTTCCAAACATCCATATCAATCATTTCATCAGTGGGTTTGAATTTCACACACCCACCTGCTTTTCTCACAGCCTCCTATGTATATATTAAAGCGCTTAGAGTTTCAGTTTTCAATCTGTTTCTCTTATCAGTTTTTATATTGTTTAAAACACCAAAAACTCCCTCCACTAGGTAGTTTAATTAGCCAATGATCCATTTTAATTTATTTTTGAAAACGAATAGTAAGTTATACGAGGGGCGAAACCAAAACTAAAGTAGTGTATAACTTGTTGATGATGATAATAAACAGATTATTCAATATTGTCAACTGTCAAACCGTTGTGTCGTTCGGGAAACATAAAAAATTCACGGCAAAGGCGCGCGTGAGCATTTGGGTCTCCATCAATATTCCTTTTTGTCCTATTATTTGGAACAAATTTAACGGGTGGTACTATATTGGGAGCTTACTTGTTCTATTTTATAAAAAACCTGCTAATCCTCACATTTGAACAAAGCCTCACAAATCACCCGCTGCGGTGTAAAACCATAGAGAAATTAAAAAGGAGGAGAGTGTCAGTTAGATAGGAAATAGCGAGATTAGTGTTTCTGCGCCACCCACCCGCGCAGAGAGAGAGAAACGACGCCATTGGTAACAATGTCAGCTGTCATCTTGAGGAATTAACTGAACAGAAAGAAGAAGAGTGTCACTTGACATTTGAAAGATCATTTAGGTGATGTCCGATGTCCATTTTGTTGTTTGATTTCATTCAACGAAGTTCTGATTTATGTGTTATATATTCATTGCGAACACTTTTGGCTTCAATTAATCTGATATTTTTATTTTAGTAATCATATTTTGGTAAGTTTTTTAGTGATGTTTAATACTAAGTATCAATAATTGAATTATATTCTAGGTTGTCATAGAATAATACTTGGAGCAGACTTACGAGCGAAGGGAGAGAAGAAAGCTTTTTTTCTTAAATTGATAAAGAGGTAATGGTGAACTTAATTACGTATGGAATAAAGTTTTAACTAAAATTATTTCTTGGTCACTAAGGATGTCTTTACCAGGCAACCACAAATATAAGTGTTCAGTGTGTCTAAGATGTATAAAAACCTGGTGCTTGCACTTATACCTGTAGAAGTTTGGGATCGACTTGGCCTACTTGATAAAAGAGATTACTAGCTTGTCAGATGGCGCCAATTTCGATTTAGTTTCAATTCAGTAACAGGGTATATTTATTTACTCAGATTTCTTTTTGAGACTAACTGTGCGCGAGTTCTAATTCTAGCTTTGCTATTGGTTTAAAAGAGACATCTGTCAAACTTCACCAATAGCAAAGCTAGAATTAGAAGCCCCCGAACATTGCACAAAGAAAGCACTGTCGTGTTGTTTTTCGTATTTTGTACGATTTGAATTTGAGGTTAAGTGCATTTTGACAGACGGAGAATTGGAAATGAAATTGTCATTAAATTGCAGAAAATATAAAATTCAATGCATACAATATAATGAACTATGGAAATATCATTATCAGTCAATTCGTCAAGATTTGTACTTGCTTTTGGTACTAAATACAGGCGAAAATTCGAATCTGCGGCTTTATACTGTACACACAAAATGCAAATGTGGCCCATTCTACTAAAAGTATCCTTACACACTACACTACCTGGAAATAAATAATTCCTCACGCACTAATGAATTGATAAACGAGTGGTTTTTTTACAGAACAAAATCAGTAATGAGCTAAGCAAGATTTCATATCAAAGAGATGAAAAACGCATAGATACCGACAAAACACTGAAAATAATTTCATATAAGATGCTGCAGATGTCAGAAATTAAGTTCCGACATTAAGCGAGAATATAGACCACAAAACACATGTGTATGTGTTTTGTGATATAGACAAACATTTTTGGACGGCGCCATCTACCACAGAGAGAGAAGCTCTGTTGAAGTAACAGGTGGTGTCCCCTCAAAAATCTAAACAATATCGAATCAGTTCATTCACCAGGGTTTTTAGACATCTTAAGTGTGTCCAAATATATTCTACTGGCCAATTAGAGATGAACATTTTAAAAATAAGAAATTTTTCAAGTTCCCTTCGGATTGCGAACAACGAAAAAAGTGGTGTGAACAATTGAAGGTGTCTTATACTACTAAAGAGATGCATTTATGTGAAGATCATTTTAATGATGATGCATTCACAAATACCATGAAAAATAGACTATGTAAATATGCATTACCATTTGCCTGTGAGTCGAAACAAAAAATTAATATTATTTCAAATATTATTTGTAGTGATGCATTTGTAGGAACTTCTGAAACGTAAACATTACCCAATATTTGTGAGGAAAGGTGTGTTTCCCCTGAGATGAAGGGACGCAGAATAGGCATCTTACATTCAATTAATGAGACGAGGGCAAAGAACTTGACCCCTAAAAAGAGAAAACTTTATCAGACAACCGTTAAACAACGTAAGCAGATTTCAAAATTAAGGAGTAACCTCAAACATTCTAAAAGAAAATTGAATTATGCTGTAAATCTTGCTCGAAAAACATTATTTTCAAATTTTAAAGCAGATAATGTAGATTCACTAGATATCGAGTTCATTAAACATAGTTTGGAAAATTCAAAAAAAAAGAAACCAAGCTGGACGAAGCAGGATAAAGTTTTCTCGTTAGCACTATATAAGAAGGGGCCTAAGGCTTATAAGTTTTTAGGTAGATGCTTAACATTACCAAGTAAATCCACTATGAATAATATTTTAAGGGATGTTAAGCTTGAACCTGGTGTAAATAATAATATATTTCAAAAACTGTCAAGTAGAGTCAAATCAATGAAGGAAATCGACAAAAACTGTGTCCTCTTATTTGACGAAATTTCCTTGTCCAAACAGTTGATGATAAAATTGTGGGATATGTGGATTTAGGGAATGAATTAGGACGAAAAAAGGTAGTAGCCGATCATGCTCTTGTCTTTATGCTTCATGGCATAAACAGAGCGTGGAAACAACCCGTGGCTTACTATTTTACGGTCAGTCAAGTTTAAACCAATGATTTGATACCCAGGCCATAACATATGTTGCAGGTTATCTCATTCGAAAATTAATTACATCCAAATTACTGGAGTGCGAAGAGTGTATAGCAAATTTGACAGTGGCTAACTAGGAACCATGCCACACATTTACCATGTTAAAAGAACATGATGCTAAACAAAGGTTAAATTATGCAAATGCAAATTTAAATCTTTTTTTAGCACAAGTTTATGACATCATATATTCCGCTCTGCCAGTTTATGGCCATGTTGAAAACATTATGCGGAAATTGAAATGTACAATTGTTAATCATATAAACACAGACTGGTTTACTTGCAAAATACACATTGATAACATATTTTTGAAATTAATTAATATTTGTGTTCTATTTATTATAAGAAAATATTTAAATGACAATGCACCAAAACAAAAATTAGTTAAACAAGCTACTATGCTTGCGGTTAAAAAGAGGAAGCAATAATTGTAATCATACATAGTTGATTTGTTCTTCTCTGTATACATTTTAGATCTCAATTTTTGATGCTTGCGAACCATTTCAGATCATGATTATGTTTTTTTTTGTTGGTTACATGGCAGAGCGGCTGTAGACGAATGTTTGTTACCTACATAAGTATATCTTCAAACAAATAAAGACGCTATCATTATTATTATTAAGTATCGAAAACCTGTAATGAAATTACATAGTTTTAAAAAATTTTCAAAATTGTTTGATAAAGTATCATTTTATTATCCTATTTGAATACTCCCAACCATAATTCCCATGTTCTGAAAATACTGCTCGTATTGGGGCACTGTTTGTCTTTCAACCATGTTAGTAATTGAATTGTTCAAGTACTCTTCAAAAGAAATGAAGGAAATCATTTTTATGATAGATACCCTCACTTGGCATTTATTAATAATAAAAAAAAGTACACTGTACTTCTTGAAAATAAAGACCTATTATTATTATTAAGTAGCAAAAGTTCCACAATATATTATTAAAAACTTGAGAATATCAAGAATTATTGTCGATTTTTTCAAGCTTTCATCAATATATTGTGAGAATTTTTGACACACTTTATTGATAAAAATAAAAACACCACCCTAACTGGTTTTAAATTTACCGCTTACTTTTAGTTTACCCACCCGCGTAGTGTGTCGCTAGTGTTTAAGGCGCCTGACGTCACCACTGTATTGACTCTCTCTCCTTTTTAATTTCTCTATGTGTAAAACCCTCACAATGTGAGGAATCCCTCACATATTGGCAACACTGGTCAACTGTCTTTATGCGCACTAATCACGCATAGTAAAAAAAATAGACATTTGGTCGTTATAGCTGATGAATTCCAGGTTCGTCTCTTTAACCCATGTCGCTTTATCCGATGTTATGAACGATGTTTACGTAGGTACTTATATCGTGGTTCAGCCGGGACCTTGCTATTTAGTTATGCACTAGTGTCTAAAAGTAAAAATATTTTCATTGTTTTCAATATTTAATTCTTACTTTTAGGCGCTAGTGTCTAAAAGTGTCATTTCAAAGGTAATTAATATCAAAATTTGTCATTTTCGAAACGTTTTCACAAAAAACATTTTTTCAATGTCTGTGCTGAACTTTCTAGGTGGTAATCTTTATGTGCGAATCAAAATGTTTTAGAAAAGAGGCACATGCGTGTTTCCTATTTTCCGCCCGTCAAAATCTTCGAAATGAAAATTCCGTTAACCTCAGAGGGTCTCTCTTCTTCTCTCTCTAACTTGATTCCTCTCGGCGCATTCAGGACATTTCTTCTCGCGGGAAATCGGTTCCCATCCGGTCTTTAACCGGCTTAAACCAGAAGCATTGTATCTTTAGACAATGCTAGAAGGATGTTGTGGTGAGGATGCAGCATATCTTGCTCTAAGCAATACTGCAATCCCCGATTATTCAATGCACGTCAATGACGGCGGGACAATTACAAACATAGAATGTATCATTCACACAGTGTTCTGGGTAGGCCTTGTTACTAACTCCATACGCCACCTAGGAGCAGCGCTGTTAATTTAAACGCAACAGAGAATCGTCGAAGGACATCCTCAGCCCAGCTACCAAATTTATAATTCAATTGCCACTATTAAAATGAAAAATGTCTGCCCTGGCTGAAAATTGAACCCAAGACCTTTCTCTCCTTAGTTGGGCACTAAACCAAAGATTAGAGGTTAGAACACCGACATAACCTTAATCTAGACTGCTGATCCCGTATGATGAGAATTCGTCCAATTACAAGATATCAAAGAGCTTTTAGAGCATGCGCATTTTGTGTCTGTGACGATTCAAAATCACATAATGGCTCCTCGTTAGATGTCAATGTCTGCAATGACCAATGACACTATTTGTGCTTTCTGCGCTTTGCGCAGACACGTTCACGTAAATTCTATTTGGATGAATTTTTCGAGTGGTGGGGATATGAGATATGACCTTTGATATGACTTCTAGCGGTCTAGATTAAGGTTATGTCGGTGGGTTAGAACCTCTACTCTTTGACTAAACCAGGGTTATTTATTATTAGGACGGGGTTATGAAATGTCACCGATTTTGTCTGGCATCTTGTTTTGTCATTGGAGGGGAGGCGCCAAGTTTGAATTTCCAATGAAAGTAGTTATGTTGAATCCAATCGGTGCGATGCGATTAAATTGAAAAATGTGCGTGTGATTGAAAGTTATTGATACATATTTGGTATTAATATATTCTATAGGTTCTGAATGTTAGTCTCTTTATAATAGATGCAGCATATGAAAGTGGCTGTAGTGATGAAAAAGTGAACTCCATATAAAGGGAGATGTTTCAAAAGACGAAAAAGGTGCTGATGATTTTCACAAGCCACCAAAAAAGTTGGAGGAATCATATAATCCGAGATTGAAAAGCTTAGTGTGCAAATATATTTCAAATAGGAAGCTTGAATATTTCTAACTTGTTCGATTCTTTATATGGTGGAAATTCATGTTGAATTATTGAAGAGATAAAACTACAACTTTTGTCTAATTTCCACTGTGTTACAATATTCAACACATCACCTGAAGTGTCCCGGCATTTTGAACTAATTATTAAAATTGATGAAAAAACTGATATCCTAGTAAAAAATAACCTACTATACACTAATAATGACAAACAAAAACTTAATGAACTAAGAATATACATTAAACATACGAGAAGCAAACAATAATCACTCGGAATCAGAAATTTCCCAAAGATAAACAATGTATAATCTCAGTGACACTGCCGTGTTATTATCATTGATGCAAATATGACCAAAATTACCAAATTCAGTATAGCCAACTTAATTTCCCTCCAATGACGTAGCCTCTCCCTTTCTTCAGTCATCCCCCTGTCCAAATGCTCACTTATTTCGTAACCCCGTCCTAATAATAAGAACCCTGGACTGAATCAAAGAGAGTAAACGTTATCTGAGTAGGAGAGTCTATTCCCCATAAGACAATGGTGACCCTAATAGAAAGAGATGAAAGATCATTTGTGAGTCATAGTGACGTATATGGTAATGTCATGGCCATCATTCACTCTGGACAGTGGCGGACTAGCGCATTCCGCTCTCTGATATCTGAGAGTTACAGGCTCTTGAATGTATATTGGACCACTCTGTATGTTACGTGGGCCACCTGTACTCATGTCCATGTACGTCACTATGATGAGTTAATGCCACAAGATTCTGATTGGCTAGAGCTTATTAGTACCTCCTATTCAGATAACGTTTACTCTCTTTGGGACTAAACCACTGCGTCACCCCCCCCCACTCTCTTCTTCCACTCGGCGCATTCAGGACATCCCTCCTTGCGGAAAATCCGGCCTCCAATCGGCGTAGACAATTAGGGAGGGTGTTTCTGTGGGGATGCAGGTGTCTTGCTCTAAGCAATACTGCATGCCAAATTATTTTGAAATGGCACGTCTAAGACGGCGGGACAATCACAACATCGAATGTTCCATTCGGACAGTGTTCTAGGTAGGCCTTGTTACTGACGTCATACGCCACCTAGGAGCAGCGAATAGTCGATGGACATCCTCAGCCCGGCTACAAGATTTATAATTAAAATTCTCACTATTCACATTAAAAATATATGCCCTGGCTGAGTCTCGATCCCAGGACATCTACTCCTACTCACATTTTATATGGTTGAATACCAACTCAAGCTTTCGTTTGTGCGACCTGTCTACAAATTGTGCTTGATACCCCTACTCCTTTCAACATAAATTTCACTCTGGTTTTGTAACAAATATCCGAACATACCTGTGTCGAGTTCTTTTGGCGCTTAAAATCAGATCGTAACTCTTTCCTGAATTGCCTCCGAATGGCACACGAATGAGAAGTTATCAATCAGCGTCCAATCAGAATACAATACGGCCAAGTGTGAGCTGCCGTGTGTACCCCACATTACAGGACTTTAATTCTTATTTTGACATTGAACACACTTCATTATCGCTTCCAAAGTAGCTGTGTTTTGGTAATGATATCAATATATTACAATCACAAACGTCGAATTACAATAACCAATGACGATTCTGTCTCCAAACGTCGAATTAGTGGGTTTTAGATCATAAATGCTACGAAACGTCAAGGTTTTTCCGCTGGTGGCACCGAGTGTACGTATAAAACGCAGCTAGTCAAGAGTAAATGTCAACTGTCAATAATGTCGACTAGTTAATGTCTAATGTCATCTACGATCTAATAACCTTAATTTATTATTTATTTATCAGTTACCTCCTGAAAATTTATTGTTCCTAAAACAATAATTGCATTTCTAATCCCTTGATATGTCGAATAAACAACAGAACCGTAAGACGAAATGGAGTCTTGATAATGTCAGGTTAGTCCCTGTGCCCCCAATCACATTACCATGTTTCACTTTGTGTTTCATTACAGGATAAGTCGTATATCCACTGAGCCTTAGTGTCGCCACCAGGTTACAATATATCCAGCGTTGGTTCGAACAATGATGTGGCCAAAAAATCTGATGTGTCCAGGCTGATAACAAAAAAGTCATGGGATCTCGCACTAGCTCCCATGAAACAAGTACCTATGAATCTCTTCATAATGTACATGGCTGGAAATTCTATATCAATATTTCCTATCATGATGGTAGGGATGTTACTGATGCGACCCTTACAAGCTATTTGGTCTACAAAAGCAACTTTCAAAATGATGGAAACTTCTAGTGCTATACTGCAAATGATCGTTTATATACTTGGGAACTGTGTGAATATAGGTTTAGCACTCTATAAATGCCATAGTATGGGGTTACTGCCAACTCATGCAAGTGACTGGTTAGCATTTGTGGAGCCACCAATTCGACTAGAATTTTTGGGCGGTGGAATAAAGTTATGTTAAGTTTAGCATATTTTTTATTTATAATAGGTGTTTTAGGAATTAAAATTATTAATAAAATGTACGTTCAAAGTGTCTAATCTTTCCTGTGCTTGTCAGCAAAATCCTTCAGTTTTCCATAAAGAGCTCCTGGGTCATCTACGCGAGGAATCTGAAATAAAAGTTTTATTGATATACTTTACACCCAACTTTTCAGGTTACTTCAAGTGTGACAAGTTTTAATGGCAAACTCATAAAATCGAGGTCATAAAGATTATAGTTATTTTCAGAATACAATGAATCTATCTAGTTTAATGTTTGTTAAGGAATGAAGTATGTCTTACCTCGAAAAAAAAGGTTTTTTGCAAAAAGCAAGAATTTGAAAAAATACAAAACTGAGGAAGAAAAATAAAAATCTGCCGAAATATAAATTAACTTTTAAAATAAGTATTTGGTAAAATTCAACTTACATCATAATTCTGGCTAACATAAATTCCTGCATACATCCCTATTAAAAATGATAACTGAAAGAAAACAAAATCATTATTTTATCAGAAAATTAACAAAGATGCTTACAAATCCCCTAAACATTTCTAAAATTTATATATCAATAAAAAAATCGTATTTAATAATGACAATCCTGACAATTGCACACAACAGGAACTAAGATGTCTAAAAGCCAAACTGAATATGTAGATTATGTAGTATAAATATAAATTATTAGATTATCATGTAGTAGGGGGATTATGGTCGTGGAGGTTAAAATAAATATGGAGTATCTTAATATTGATTGGGATTGGTTGTAGACCTTTGAAATGATGGAAAACCAAACGAACAAACCTGTGTCCTTCTGCCACCTGTGGTGACACCTTGTCATCTGTCACTACCCGGTAGTCTGTAAAGTAAACTGTCGAGTACAAGTGGCAAAAAACTTTTTTGTTGAATTTAATTTTTTTATATTTCTAATATATAGAATAGTCAGTTTAGGCTAATAAAATAAATATAGATTATGGATCATTCCCTAACAAATTTTGGTAAGACGGTATCCATTTCCTGTTCATTATTTTGCTATTAGCATATTGTCTTATGATAACAATATTTAATTTTGCTATTTCAGAACTATCTGAAAGCACAGTTAAAATAGATACAAGTTCAGAAAATGGCTCAGGCTCGGACAAGAGTGATACAATTGAAATACTGGGTTATGGTGACGTGGGATCATCTAGTGATAAGTCTGAAGAAGACTTCGATAACAATCTTCCCGAAACTGTTACCCTTCTGAAGCATGAAAAGACTGGGGCAAAAGTATACCTAATTGGAACTGCTCATTTTAGCGAAGAATCACAGGAAGATGTTGCGAAAGTAAGATTACATTACTTACACCACACTAAATACATTTATTTAGTTTTTCATAATATCTATAAATCCTATTACAGAATAGTAGGAAGAGTTGGTCCGTTCCATTCCATTGTTGGCAAATCTCTTCTACAAAATTACAGTCCCTGTAATAGGTTTATTGTCATTAGAATCCTCAGGAAATATTATGACGCCCCCTGTCGCCCCTCATAATTATTTTCACCCTTTGATTCCCGTCGTTTCGTTTTTTTAAGCTAAACATGACATAAAATGTAGTTTTCATTCTTTCGTCATAATATTGAGAAATAGTCAAAAAGCCAATTAGGTTTTTACAGGTATCAATAAAAAACGCTGATTCCCAGGAAAATTGCCTTTCCAATGCAAAACCATAAAGACAATATATCAACAGGTGGTTATTATCCCTAGAAGAAGTATTTTAACCAGAAATTCAGCAATAAGGTCTAAAACCCTAATGGTGCTCTTCTTGCTTTCGTTTTCGGAAATTATTTCATTAGGTCTCTTGGGTCGATCTGGCTTGCTACTTTGCTTTCGATAGAAATCGTAGCAAGACCTGTCTTTCCTGGCACACTGTGCTATGCAGGTAAGTTTTAATGCAAAACACACAAACAGACTAGTTTGCTTGTTGTAAACAGTAAACTCAACTCAAGACGACTGACATTCCGTGTTATGGCACCATGGGTGAGGCGGGCGAGGGGAGAGGGGGCTGTTGACCTTGACCAGGTTACATTCAAGGCGCATGCGGAAGGCGGATGATGTATTATGTGACGGTACTACGGACACAGTGGGAGCACATTTATGTTTTGGCCATTGTACAAAGAAACTGTCATACAGTAGCTTGCTTTTACATTGCTTGCTGTAATGAGTTTTCAGTTTTTAATAGTGTTTTTGAATTGACGCGGCAATACTTGATGAAAATCCATAATTAAAGTAAACTAAAAAACACTTGCATGCTGAACAAGCCTTCCTCGGTTATAGGAACAGAGGTGGTAAAGAGCGCATGGACTGAGAAGATGACAGGTTTACATCAGACTCCCATCTGATCTGTACTGTTTTTCTACGAAATACAGGATGTTCGGTGTTGGGTTTTGTGTGATCTCATTATTATAACTAGATTTGGTTAGTTCGAGAATAGGTCTATAAGCGAACGAATTTTGATTGCGAAAGTACTTCACGAAATGACAAATATGATTATGAAGGGTCAGAAAGATGATTTTCTTGTTTATTCAAGTGGAGAGAGTGATGAGGATATTGATGAATCAGAGAAAGATGATTTCATTTCGAGAAAAGAGGGTAATGCCGAAAATTATGATGTTTCTAAACATTTAGAATCATCATCCTTAGTCAGAAGATGTTTGTTCCAAAAATCAAAAACGGAGCGATAGCAAATACCACTGTGAAACATGTAATATCGGCCATGTGTTACTCCTTGTTGAAATATATCATACCAAGAAATTAGAAATTATATTAATGAATAATAATATGAATAATTCCTTTATATTTTATTCTTTTCTTCCTGAAATACCAGCACCTTATACCCTTATACCCAAAATATGAGCGCACAATTTTGTGCGTACACGGGGTTTGTCATTGAAAAGAATACTGCGTATCAAAAGGGTTAAGTGATTATTGGACGAAAGATTATTCAATTTCTAGTAAACAGATTTAAAAGAGGCGAATTATTCAAATTAATCTGGTCATTTAATAAGTATTGTGAATTCTTGTCTTTGTTAATCTCTAAGCTCTCTAGGAGATCGAGTTTTTGACCTTTCTTTTCTACATGCAAAAGTTCAAAGTTATTAGCAAAGCAATGCTTTTCAGTCAGGAGATGGTTCGCGAAAGTTGAAATAGATTTGCCCTTAGTAAAACTGTTTCTATGCTAAGATATGCATTGCTTGAAAGTTCTACCTGTTTTTCCTATGTAAAAATTTGGACAAGTACCACATGTTAGTTTATATACTCCAGATTTGTCAGACTTTTCAATTCGATCTTTATTGTTTTTAATAAATTTTCCCAAAGTATTATTTGTTCTGCAAGCAATATTAATATCTTTAAGTATGTCTTAAATAATTAGAAATTTTCTCTGAAGGTTTGCCGAAATAAGTATAACCCTGGGTTATTACTTAAAGCCCATTCAAAGTATTGGAGGATAATCATTAAATTAACAAAGATTTTTAAAATTTTTTATTGTTATGCCAATTAGAAAATGATATATAATTTAAGTTTATTAGGCCAAAAATATTATTTGTTTATAACATTTTCTCAGAATTCCTGAAATCAATCATTGAATCAAGAGTTTGAATCGTAAACAAATTACTTCTCATAATATATGAAATGAATCAACGCTTCAATCAATAATTATTTTATTTCAAAATATGAAGTGGGTGTTCATAAAATAAGATGTGTAATCTCCTGCAACTGAAAGATAAACTTTAGCCACTATCTTTTCATCGTTCAAGATAACCTCTTGGGAGGTATTCATGCTGAAAAGGTAAATATTGAAAATCTCTGAGCATTTTTGAAAATTGAAAGAAACTTTCTCAAATTGATTAATAATTAAAAAAAAAACCCATCAATGGATCAACCTATTAAGTAGTAGTAGTAATATTCTGGTTACCCAATAGAATGAATATCATGAAACCTTGGCAGTATTCAAATCAAATCAAAGTATACTTTATTGTCGAAGATATATATAATCTCATAGACAAAGCCTGGTAGAATAAAAAGTACATAAACTATAATTAAAAAAGAATTACAAAAAGTACAGTCATATAACTAATAAAATAATATAATAATAATGTAGATATAAAATGCTGCTAAGGTTGATAATACTACAGGGATATTAAAATGTTGCAAATTTGCTAAATCACAGAATGCCTGTTACACAACCGATAGCATGTCTTCTCATAACAATTGATCCTCATAATTTTTTTTTTTTTTATATACATATAAGCACCTAGGTCTTAGTAGGACCTGTATGTGCATACTAAAAATAATAATTATTGAAATAGTTGATATTGCAGTTTAGTGTATTATTACTATCTAATCTAAAAGTCAAAATACCTAAAAGTCAAAATACCTGTGTTATTACAATAGAATAGTGCTGTGGGGCTGGTGAAACAATATGTAATATATAAAGTAGTAGCAGAGATCAATTTAAGTAGAAGGTTATCCTTAAATAATGCTTGAGTATTGTGAGTAGTTTTTTATGATATGGATCTTACATTTTTCGAAAACAGTTTATAGTTACCTATGTTTCTTATTTCTGGTGGCAAATATTGAATATTTTGGAGCAAGACATCTTGTAAATCTCTGATTAGAGTCTTTGATAGAATGGCACTGATAATTGTTTACTTGTAACTTGTCTGGTATTGTACATGTGAGAGACAAAAGTTTTCATTTCCTGGTGTTTATATAAAAAGGTACAATTACTATGAAAATAAATCATCCTGACATTAGGAGTATCGGAGTTTTTATATAAATTTTCAGTTGGGTATAATTTGCCTTTGTGAAAGATTATTTTTAATAGATAATTTTGTATAACATTGAGAGGACTCAATGCATTGCTATAAAGCCCTCCCCAGACCAAAATACCATATTTTATGATTGATTCTACTAGTGCTTTATAAACCATCAAAAGAAGCTTTTTGTTTAAAATTTTTCTGAGTTCATAGAATTTATATATAAGTCTTCGTAATCTGTTAGTTAGATGGGTAATATGTTGATTCCATTTGAGATTTTTATCTATAGTTATTCCAAGATATTTAGTGGTTTCCCGATTCTTTTACTTCAAAGTTGGTACTGGGAATTTGAAGGGTGCTGTAGTTGGCCTATTGGAATTCGTTAGTGAAAATGCAATATATGTAGTTTTTGACATTTAGTGATAATTTGTTATGATCTAGCCAATTTTTACATTGGGGATGCCATTTTCTGTTTTATTTTTTAGTTGGTTCCAATTTGTATCATGAAATATGAGAATTGTATCGTCGGCATAGGATATTATAGTGCCATCAATATGAGAATCTAATAGTGAGTTGAGATAAGTGATAAATAAAATTGGCCCTAGAACGGTTCCTTGGGGAACGCCAATTTGGATAGTTTCGTTATCACTTATTTCATCTCTTATTTTTAATATAATATTCCTGCATGTTGTAGTAGGCCTTCTCAAGGAGCATGAATTTAACTTCCTTCCGAAATGACGGTAAGGATTTAATAGATTTTGCTTGCGAAGGTAAATTATTGTACATTTTTATGCCCTCATAAATAATTGAATTTTTTGTCAGGGATGACTTGGGGATTGGAACCGGAATGTTTCTATTTTGTCTTGTGTTATAACCATGTTCAGGAATAACTGGGTTTCTGTTGGCTTTATGGACAAGACATACAGTCTCCAATATAAATAAGCTTGTCAATGTTGAAATTTTGTGCTTAATAAATAGGGGTTTGCAATGTTCCCTTGACTTAGTATAGCACATGTACCTAATAGCTCTTTTTTGAAGAATAAAGACCGAATTGAAGAGCTGCTGACTAGCAAATCCCCAAAAAGCTATTCCGTACCGTACAAGGTGTATCAATGATGCATGGGTGGACGATAACTGAAACCTAAAAGTAAAATACAGGAAAACACATTAAAATAGAAAATAGAAAAACTGCTTTGAGATAGAAAAAATGTCTCAAATAAAAGTTGTAGAGAGCAATGAAAGCTATGGTCCAAAAATAACTATCAACATACAGGGTGTCCGATAAATATTAGGCTGTATGGGTTTATACCAGGCGGTTCTGAAGTTAAGGTGTGATTTATATCACAAAATGGGTTCATTCGACACCAAATATCTACCAAATATCCTCGAAAATGGTGTATTTTCATTTCCTATTCATAATTGTACAGCACGGCGCATTTTCCATAAAGCGGCAACCAAAACTCTAGATAACTTTTTTATCAGTTTTTTCATATGAAACACCCTGTAAATAAGGCCATATATTATGAGCTTGCAGAAAATGTAGGGTTTGCATACTTGATTTCCATCAGAAATGTATCTAATTCTTAAGAAAAGTATGAAAAAGTTGTTTTCTGGCTACCTCATATTAACGAGTCTGTTTAATATAAATGAAATCGATCGTTAATAACCCCTAATAACCTTCAATTTATCTTTTAATGCATTATTGTGATAAATGCAACCAAACATACACCGAAATTGACCATTAATATCCTATAAATGGTGGATTTCTCCATTAATGTATAATTGTAGTATAGGCAACTAAACATACACGAATTCGAATATTATTCAAATTCCAAATCATATTACCTTTGCACTGTCAAATGTATCTATTTTCAAATCCAAATATCGTAAGTTTCCTCCTAGTTGAAGAAAATGGATATCGAAAATTTCACTTTGAACCTAGGAACGAGGTCAACGGAATTTTTTTGTAATCAACTCTTATATTGAAATGGTGATTAATGATCTCGATCATTAAACGCCACCATTAATACACTAGTTGATTAAATAACTATTAATGTTTCAGTTAATATCAAACCCAAACGATTAAACCTTTGAGCCTCAAACTCATCAACAACTCCTGGATTCTTCAACAAAAAATTGCTTATTTCCCCTTTCACTAACGTCTCTTTCCTCTCAAATACATTTTTATTTTTCGAAAGCTAGAAAAACTCTCTTTTGTTGGGGCCATAGTGACAGGCCTTTGTAAAGCTCTAGCAAAAAATTCTTTTAAATGCCTCTTTATATTTACAATTTAGCCAAACGCTTCCTAAATATTTTTGCTTTCTCATTCATTTGCCTACTGTATCCAGAGAGCTTTGTCTAATATTTTTCAATTATTTATTTCCTTAAAACATTCGGTATTTGTACAGTGCATAAGGTTTTATAGTGGGCATAGACTAATTCACCATACTTACGTGAACGGGTGTGAAGTTATCCACAACCACAAAATACACTGAGAAAAATTCAACTCGGATCTGTTTCTCGTTAAAATGACAATGTAGGGCTTATTTCAGTAACCGATCAAATTCTGTAGGTTGATAAGTGTAAGAAATTATATTTAGAATGCGTTGTACCAGGGGCGGGGGTGTAATCGGGGTGGAAATGTTGAAAAAATTATTTGGGGAAATTGAAAATAAAATTCAAATTAAACAGCAGTGTAGAGTTTTCTAATATGCAGAATCAAATTCCGGAGGTCAAAATACACACTACCTGATATATGAAATCATTTGTCGCCCCGTCGAAGGGTGAGTTTTGGGGGTGGAAATGTTGAAAAAAATCATTATTCAGTTTAAACGACGGTGTAGAGTTTTCTAGTATGCAAAATCAAATTCAGGAGGTCGAAATACATACCACCTGATATATGAAATCATTTGTCGCCCCGTCGGAGGGTGAGTTTTGGGGGTGAGAATATTGAAAAAAACAAAATTCAGTTTAAACGGCAGTGTAGAGTTTTCTAGTATGCAAAATTGAATTCAGGAGGTCGAAATACATACCACCTGATATATGAAATCAGTTGTCGCCCCGTCGGAGGGTGAGTTTTGGGGGTGAGAATATTGAAAAAAATCAATATTCAGTTTAAACGACGGTGTAAAGTTTTCTAGTATGCAAAATCAAATTCAGGAGGTCGAAATACATACCACCTGATATATGAAATCATTTGTCGCCCCGTCGGAGGGTGAGTTTTGGGGGTGAGAATATTGAAAAAAATCAATATTCAGTTTAAACAGCAGTGTAGAGTTGTCTAGTATGCAAAATCAAATTCAGGAGGTCGAAAAACATACCACCTGATATATGAAATCATTTGTCGCCCCGTCGGAGGGTGAGTTTTGGGGGTGAGAATATGGGAAAAAATCAATATTCAGTTCAAACGACGGTGTAGAGTTTTCTAGTATGCAGTTTTCTGTCATTTGCAAAAATGTGCTGATAAACTCTTCCTGCAAACAATGGAAAAACCCACACATCAATAATTTCTGCCCGGTTCTGCCAATAACAATTTAAAATCCTGACCCTGATTTCATTATCAATTCAACATTGAAATAATTTAATGATAGAAAGTAATTAATATATTTCAAATTGTTACTGCCCAGCAAAGATCACGGGGAGGTACGAGCAGCATTCTTTGCCATGGAGGTAGAGGTAAGGATTGTTAATACTGATGTGGAATGTTAGTTTATAAATATATAAATAAATGAAAGTAAATAATTTTTTATCACAGATGGTACTTTCCGTAATAAGATATCACAGGCATCGAATTATTAAATGAAAATGAATAAATATGTTAATAATTTCTTATCACAGTGTAAACACTAAATGAATAGTTATGCTGTCAAATAAAAATAAACAACATTAAAAATATATTCCGAAAAAACTGCAATAAAAACCGAAATGGAGTTTCTAAATAAATCTGAAATAAATATAAAAAAAATAAAAAATTCTAAATAAGTGCAATACAAATTTGATTAAAAATAATAAACAATCGAAGTTTATAGAAATATGCATTCTTTTACTCGGTGATGGTATTTTCTGAGTCTTTTATATTTTTACGTTTTTATAAAAAGTTCAGAATGATGTTTAAATGCTGCATTCTAGATATATAACCTTCCATTACTCTAAAGAAAAAATAGCCCAAATACTAATAGAGGAGGTGAAACAACAAATTATTCTACATCACGTAAATCAATGGTATGAAGTTCCATAGAGTTTATCAGAGTGATTTTTTTGTTTTTCAAAATTCAAAATTACGATGGATACTTTTAAATTCTTGTAATATTATGTTTTCACTCTGTAAATTAAAGAAACAATAGATAGTGATAATGATTCATATATCATGGTATTTTCAACTCTGATTGATTTGCATAGAAACTCTACACTGCTCGTTAAACTGAATATTGATTTTTTCAATATTTCACCCTGAAACTTCGACGGGGACAAATGATCATATATCAGGTGATATGTATTTCGACCTCCTGATTGATTCTGCATACTAGAAACTCTACACCGTGTTAAACTGAATATTGATTTTTTCAATATTCTCACCCCAAAACTCACCCTCGACGGGGCGACAAATGATTTCATATATCAGGGGGTATGTATTTCGACCTCCTGAATTTGATTTTGCATACTAGAAAACTCTACAGCGTCGTTTAAACTAATATTGATTTTTCATATTCTCACCCCAAAACTCACCCTCCGACGGGGCGACAAATGATTTCATATATCAGGTGGTATGTATTCCGACCTCCTGAATTTGATTTTGCATACTAGAAAACTCTACAGCCGTTTAAACTAAATATTGATTTTTTTCAATATTCTCACCCCCAAAACTCACCCTCCGACGGGCGACAAATGATTTCATATATCAGGTGGTATGTATTCCGACCTCCTGAATTTGATTTTGCATACTAGAAAACTCTACACCGTCGTTTAAACTGAATATTGATTTTTTTCAACATTTCCACCCCCAAAACTCACCCTCCGACGGGGCGACAAATGATTTCATATATCAGGTGGTATGTATTTCGACCTCCTGAATTTGATTTTGCATACTAGAAAACTCTACACTGACGTTTAAACTGAATTCTGTTTTTTCAACATTTCCACCCCAAAACTCACCTCGACGGGCGACAAATGATTTCATATATCAGGTGGTATGTATTTCGACCTCCTGAATTTGATTTTGCATACTAGAAAACTCTACACTGACGTTTAAACTGAATTCTGATTTTTTTTCAACATTTCCACCCCCAAAACTCACCCTCCGACGGGGCGACAAATGATTTCATATATCAGGTGGTATGTATTCCGACCTCCTGAATTTGATTTTGCATACTAGAAAACTCTACAGCGTCGTTTAAACTAAATATTGATTTTTTTCAATATTCTCACCCCCAAAACTCACCCTCCGACGGGGCGACAAATGATTTCATATATCAGGTGGTATGTATTCGACCTCCTGAATTTGATTTTGCATACTAGAAAACTCTACAGCGTCGTTTAAACTAAATATTGATTTTTTTCAATATTCTCACCCCCAAAACTCACCCTCCGACGGGGCGACAAATGATTTCATATATCAGGTGATATGTATTTCGACCTCCTGGATTTGATTCTGCATACTAGAAAACTCTACAGCGTCGTTTAAACTAAATATTGATTTTTTTCATATTCTCACCCCCAAAACTCACCCTCGACGGGGCGACAAATGATTTCATATATCAGGTGGTATGTATTTCGACCTCCTGAATTTGATTTTGCATTCTAGAAAACTCTACAGCGTCGTTTAAACTAAATATTGATTTTTTCCCATATTCTCACCCCCAAAACTCACCCTCCGACGGGGCGACAAATGATTTCATATATCAGGTGGTATGTATTCCGACCTCCTGAATTTGATTTTGCATACTAGAAAACTCTACAGCGTCGTTTAAACTAAATATTGATTTCTTTCAATATTCTCACCCCCAAAACTCACCCTCCGACGGGGCGACAAATGATTTCATATATCAGGTGGTATGTATTTCGACCTCCTGAATTTGATTTTGCATACTAGAAAACTCTACACCGTCGTTTAAACTGAATATTGATTTTTTCCAATATTCTCACCCCCAAAACTCACCCTCCGACGGGCGACAAATGATTTTTTCCATATTCTCACCCCCAAAACTCACCCTCCGACGGGGCGACAAATGATTTCATATGTCAGGTGGTATGTATTTCGACCTCCTGAATTTGATTTTGCATACTAGAAAACTCTACAGCGTCGTTTAAACTGAATATTGATTTTTTTCAATATTCTCACCCCCAAAACTCACCCTCCGACGGGGCGACAAATGATTTCATATATCAGGTGGTATGTATTTCGACCTCCTGAATTTGATTTTGCATACTAGAAAACTCTACACCGTCGTTTAAACTGAATATTGATTTTTTTCAATATTCTCACCCCCAAAACTCACCCTCCGACGGGGCGACAAATGATTTCATATATCAGGTGGTATGTATTCCGACCTCCTGAATTTGATTTTGCATACTAGAAAACTCTACACCGTCGTTTAAACTGAATATTGATTTTTTTCAATATTCTCACCCCCAAAACTCACCCTCCGACGGGGCGACAAATGATTTCATATATCAGGTGGTATGTATTCCGACCTCCTGAATTTGATTTTGCATACTAGAAAACTCTACACCGTCGTTTAATTTGAATTTTGCTTTTTTACAACATTTCCACCCCCAAAACTCACCCTCCGACGGGGCGACAAATGATTTCATATATCAGGTGCTATGTATTCCAATCTCCTGTATTTGATTCTGCAAACTAAAATACTCTACAGTGCCGTTTGCATCTATATTTAATTTTTTCAACATTTCCACCCCGATTACACCCCCGTCCCCGGGTACAACGCATTCTAAATATAATATCTTACACTTATCAACCTACAGAATTTGATCGTTTACTGAAATAAGCCCTCCATTGTCATTTTAACGAGAAACAGATCCGAGTTACATTTTTCTCAGTGTATTTTGTGGTTGTGGATAACTTCACACCCGTCTTACGTGATAAGGACATGTGTTGATGTCATGCTTTTCATTCTCTGGATATCTGATGCATGGTTCGCCAGACCTATATATAGTATATTGAATATCAGTTCTTGAATTAAAATTTCATGAATATTGTTAATATATTTCAGAAAAAACCTAGATAATGAAAAAATAACTTTTAAATATGCTTCTACTTTTTGGGGCTTGCGGTAGGTGTTGACTGATAGAAATCGTCACGTAATACCAAGCAATACTATACCTATATATCCTTTTTCCAAACTCCTCCACCACAGTAAAAGGTATTTTATTCCTGATAATACTATTCGTTATATTATATCAAATTGACGTGCCATATATTCAATATAAACCATTAATCCAACTTCGGCATTCAAAAAACATAAGAAATTATGTATAAAAAAGGATATCATCATCTAAACACATATTATATAGAAATATAAAATATATCTTCCACGTATTACCACTCAACGATGATAGCCGACGTGTATTCGCATAGATATCCTACCACTCATGTATCGAGGGTAATATCATAAGTGCTAGGGGTTTTATCGAGGGTAATATCATAAGTGCTAAGGGGTTTTATCGCTCAAAAATTTTGGAAATTTTCGAGAAAGCATTTTTCCTGGAAATTTTACTGAGTGCGATTTGCGGTCTTATTATCATTAAACCACGAAAGCGAAGCTTGAGTGGTTTAATCTTTGATAATAAGGCCGCAAATTGCACGAGTTGAATTTCCTAGAGGCAAAATGCTTAAGGGAAAATTTAAAAAAATTTGCGATAAAATCCTCTAGCACGAATGATATTTGATGAGAATATTTCCCGAATCACATTTGAAGCTGGATAAAATTTATATAGTTTTTTCACTATAAAATGAAATATGTTTGTATCTGAAACCGATAAAAAAAATTAACTCCTTGATATGGATTCGAATCCGAGCCACCCGGGTGAGGCACTGACGCGCTAACCACTAGTCCACGAATATTGTTGTCAATGTTATGAAAATAAGGATTTTCAATTATTCATTGCCTTATTTGAAAACCTGAGGCTTTTTAGCATGCTGACAAAGGTATATTTTAAATAAAATATCAAATCACTGTTATAGTGAGTTGAGAATCTCTTATTTAATCAATTTTGCATTTCCTGTTTCCCTAAATAGGAATTGAATGCTTTGACATATAATTTTATCGCAAAACAATATCGAATCTACTGGTGGTTTTTTCAGTATAAAACAGCGAGAAGACGTTTTATCACTATAAAACTGATCTGATTGGTTCTGTTTGAAATTTCGGCCTTTGCCTTGTTCCAAATAGCGTCCATGTCCATGTTTTGCCTCAGTGCTGATCCATTGGCTTACGTCTTTGATTCTGTAGGCAGTACGCATGGCTTCATGCTCAATGACAAAGTGCAGAGGTGGTAGTCCTAGTGGAACTTCGAGAGCTCTAGTAGGCATCGTCCTCATGGCACTTCTAGACAACCAGCCGTTGTACTTTAACTAGTTCATTTCTGGAATTGCTCGGTCCATCAAATGTTAGTGTGAGGTGAATAATGGCCGAATAGATTCAGTGAAGGGCTTTAGGTGTCAGGCCTCACGTGTTGCTGAACGTTCTTCTGCATGCTCAATAGGAGCAGATAGCCTTCTTGGTGCAATATGCTCTTTCCAGGTCAGCTTAGAGTCTATAACGAGTAGCTTCCTTTTTACAAGCTTTTATTTAGTTTCACTTGTTAGATCGTTCGTTAGTTTGGGTCAAATCTTGCAAGTGAATTTTGACCGACTTCTAGTTGTCCGATTAATTTTAAATTTGGCAGGTGTTCATAATTCCGGTGACAATGATTGTGGAATTTGTTAGAGAACAAAACAAAATGCGGACGAGATTTCTAATTATGGTCCGATTTGATTCAAAATTGGTATGTGGGGGTTTTCGGGTCGGAGATTATGATTTTTTTGTCAAAATTCATAAATTTAAGATGGTGGACGAGTTTTGTTATTATGATCCGATTCGATTCAAAATTGGTATATTCAAGATGGCGGCCCAAGATGGAGAACGAGTTTTCTGATTATGGTCCGATTCGATTCAAAATTGGTATGCGGCGGTTTTCGCGGTCGGAGATTTTAATTTTTTGTCAAAATTTATAAATTCAAGATGGCGGCCCCAAGATGGAGGACGAGTTTTCTGATTATGGTCATATTTTATTCAAAATTGGTATGTGGGGGTTTTCAGGTTCGGAGATTATGAATTTTTTGTCAAAATCTATAAATTCAAGATGGCGACTTCAGGATGGCGGACGAGTTTTGTGATTATGGTCAGATTCTATTCAAAATTGGTGTGTGGGAGTTTTTGGGGTCGGAGATCATGATCAATTAATTGGTGCCTACTTTTATGAACACTTCGCAAGACAAGCTTTTTGAAACCAAATAATTCAACAAAAAATAATTAAATCATTGTCAGTGATGACTTAAACTTATTTTATACGTTTTAGTATACGGCTTAAATAAAAGCTTGTATTTAAAAAGTTTTTTTCATTATTTATTTTAGAAACAGTTTTGCCTGTTTCATGAAATATATTTTGATAACTCGATATGCATATAGTCTTCAACTGTAAAATAACCATGTAAATGGAGCCTGATTATTATATTTCTACTTATGAATTTGTTATTGTGAATAGCTTTTCAATAGATTATTTCCATACAATGAAGTGTGTTTTTTAATGAAGTAGAAAGCCATAAATTCTTCAATTTTCCTTAAAATTCTGTTGTTTTATTTTTTTCAGGTTATTACGAATGTTTTTCCACAAATAGTAGTGTTAGAATTATGTAATTCCAGAACAAATATTCTAGCATTAGATGAAGCCACAATTTTGGAAGAAGCTAAGAATATTGATATGCAAAAAATAATTTCTACCATAAGGACCAATGGGGTGTATAATGGGTTGATGTATCTGCTCTTACTTAACATGAGTGCCCACTTGACCAAGGAAATGGGGATGGCTCCTGGAGGAGAATTCAGAGTTGCATATAAAGAGGTAAGAATGAATGAATGAAAAGTGTTTTTGTATTCTTTGTCTAAAAATTAAATGAAATCATCTAAATGTTCTTATGATTACATTTGTAGATTCATAATCATTTTTCATTCTAGTTCTTCCATCAAATAATTTTATGTGGTTCATATATGCTCAAACAATATACAAATGGATGATAATGAATACCAACTAATCAACTTCCTTGGGAATTATGAAGCTTAAAATATAGCTGGCAATAAAAAAAATGGTCTATTGTCTAACAGGAGTACTCCCAATTATAAGACAAATATATGGATTACAGTTTTTAAGTTATGACTTAGTATAGGTCAATCCTTAAAGATCGAATACAAAATATATGATTACCAAAACAGGATACAAAAGCTAAAATAGAAAATCATAATCGAATACAAAATGTATGATTACCAAAATAGGATACAAAATCAGTAAGGTCATACAATAATACTATAATACACACCATAATACATACAATAATAGAAATAGCATTTGAATAATACTACTTGAATTTATTTGGCAGAAGTGTACAGTAGTAGTAGTAGACTTTATTTTAGGAACCAAAATATAATTATAAACAAAACATATAGATAGTTATAAACATAAACATATAGATAGTTATAAACATAAACATATTGTTAAGCGTAAACATATAAATAATTTATATAAATACATATTTTTTTCACAATACATCAATCATGTATTATGATTTTATATAATCTAGTAAGAACTTTTTGAATACTTTTAAGGAACTTACATTTTTGATCTCATCAGGTATCTTATTAAAGCTATCTAGGCCTTTAAAGAACATTGAATTCATTCCACTCTTGTAGTTGGTTCGGGATATATGAAATGTATTACATGTTCTTGTGTTGTATGAATGAAGATCACTATTTTTGACTAAATATCTGCTAAGATAGGTTGGTTGTATCCCACGTGTAATTTTGAAAATAAAAATCATGCTCAAGTAATATAGTCTCTTTTGTACTGGCTGCCATTGTAGGGTATTCAACATAAATTCAATAGGGGTATATTGGTTACATCATTTCTCTATTTTGTAATTTCTGCAATTGTCCCATTTGATTTTGGTTGAATAGATACAACAGTGTAGCACAGTAGTCAAAATGAGGTCTTATTATGCAATTGTAACATGTTAATCTAGCAAAAGTTGATAGAGATTTTGCGTTTCTGGAGAAAAAATAAATTTTCTTACATATCTTTCTAATGGTATATTCGGCATGCTTATTTAAAGTTGACTGATGTGAGCATAGTGCAAATAATAGAAGTTTGTTGTAATTAGACCTGCATATTCATTAACTTGTTTCTAATTATATTCTTGTCCAAATGGAACAACAAAAATATCACATTCTGAATAGAAGTTATTATCAGGTTTACAGATGTTATACACTGGGGATTTCACTAGAACGTTGATTCTTGGTAGAGGTAGATAAAAGCTAATTTCATTTCTGCTATTTAGTCTTGGTACGTGATAATCTAGTTCAGATAACAATTCAGGGCAGTCTATCATATTATGAATCAATTTGTATATGAAAATACAAGCATAATATGTTCTTCTATTTTCTAAGGATAGGAGGGAGAATCTATTCAGCAACAATCTATTATAATAAATTGAGGCGTAACTAAAATTATGAAAATTAGTGACTGAATATATATTTTTATATATATATATTCTAAAACAAGAAAATACAAATAATAATGATGATTCTCTGAACACACTTGGCCTTTCACTGTACTATATCCAAAACAATAAGGAAGAATCAAATCATTGCAGGCATTTCCGAACATGGCTCTCTTGATTAAAGTTCTGGCTAAAAGGTGAAATATCTCTTAGGTCTTCTTGCTATGGGGGTACCTACGTGCAATCTATTAGGGTAGAATTCGTTGATATACAACTCTTACCAGATGTAGACAAATTCTTTGACAGTTTTATTAGCTGAAGGGTTCATTCTGTTTCATACTATTCATCCGCGAATCCAACCACTGAATTCTCCATGCATTTCTTATGGGTCTAAAAATTACGCGAATCTCTCGCCTGTTTTCAGATACTTTGGTAAATTTCTTAAGTTTTATTTCTGTTGAAATAGATTCAATAAACCTTTCTCAACAAGCAGTAATCAAAATTTTACAATAAAATTGTATATTTTCAAAATAATTGATGACTATAAAACTGATGGGCAAAGTTTGGCGGGAAATTCAATGTTGTAAATAATCATACTTGAGATCTCAAGGTCATCAGATGGCACAGCGATGGTTGTAACACATCTACACGTTGGCGCAGTTCAGATATTGTCAAGATGGACGTAGAAGTTCTTGGTTTCTGCGGCAATATATCTATTTAGCCAATACTGAGTTATGGGCCACGTGTAGACGCATAACGCCATCACTGGCCCACTATGATGTGCAGACGAAAAATTGACACCTAGGCCATTCTAGACCACCCCATCGAGCCATAAGCCATTCGACGCCACTATGCCCTCCTTCATCCTTGTGGCCCACTATGTATTAAGGCCTTCAGGTCTCATATATACATAATGATGCAGTGTGCTCTGATGGTGGGGAAAAAAAATTGAAATAATGCATTGTTTTGCGCCTCGCAGCAATCACAGACATCCAAGTAATTGCAATTTCTATTTAATGCCAACAAACGAAAAAGATTTAGAAATGTGATGGAATAGTATGTAACAAATATATTCAGGAGATTAATTATGAAATTACTGTTGTAAACGAGAATTTTCAGCCGAACTGACAAAAAAAAAAACAATAAAAATAGTCGTCTGTGTAGTTCACTTCAAAGATGGTTTGAAAGAAAATGCACCTTGATAATTCGTAATTCAAATTACACATTTCTAAATGTCTAGATGAAAGACTGTTTTCACCACGTTGAATGCATTTCATATCCAAATTTTTTTTGGTTAAAAAAAATAATATCATAACTTTAATGTACATGTAATGATTAATGATTGACGCACAGCAGAAATGATCTACAACATACTGAAATCTTTCGAACAATACTGGTTTAAATTTTGATTTAAGGATATATAGGTAGATTTTGATGTGGAATGGATATGAAAACACACACTAATAATGAAGGCACCTAATATTTGATCTCTCTATACTAACATTAACTTTTTGATAGCGTGGTTTCATCTCAAAGTTGAACCTCCATAAGAGTCCCATGTTAAAAAATTTTAATATGTAATTATAATACTTTTTCTTTAATTAGACTTCTACAAGTATAGAAATTGTTGACTTACCTATAACAAAATACATAGAACAAACACAGCTACCACTGGTACTAAACAACTTAGACTACAAGAGATAATTTAGAAGATCTAATAAAAAAAATCAGAAAGAGAGATTTTTTAGAGAATTTTCACGATATCTTCATTTTTCACTAATACTTGGTGAATTATTATTTTTATTGATGTTACAAGTTACAGACAATTATTGCAAATTTTGGTCAAGTATATATACTACTGCCAACCAGGGTTGTGTAAAGAAAATCGAGGCCAGGGTGTAGTAACCTACGGGTCCCCCCCCATATACCGGGTGTTAACGTATTCTTTAGACAAGCCATGGTTTCCAGAGTTCCGAAGGTCTGAGATTCAAACATGGCAGGGTGTTGGATTCAAGAATTGAAATATTTTTCAATATTTCGTATTCTTCCATCACTTCCCATTTCACAGGAAACGACCCCACTTGGGAATTTCAAATGGAACACATTTTCATTTTTGCATCTAGAGTGGGTTAGACCCACTTCAATCAATCTGATGGACATGAATGCTGAGTAAAAAATATTATAAACAGGCGGTTTGATATTTCAAAAACAACTAATTGTAAAAAAAGTAAATTTTTTCAAATGACATCTTGGATTCTTAATTTCACGATGAATCCATTGATGGTTTTGAATTGAAAATCGGATGGATAACAATTTGTCCAAAAATTATAAGGAAATTGGGGTATATCGTTCATCAAGTATGATGTGGATACAAAATTGAATGAGACTGAATTAAAAAACATCAATTTTCAAATAATAAAAGATTATTATCCATTAAAAAAAAACCTAGTTGAAGAGAATTAAATGTTCGAAGTTCATTCCGCCAACTTCCTGACATTTTCGCATCACATTTCGCTACATAGCGGGATTTATTGTAGCAAACACTTCACAAATGACATTTTGTAAAATTTTAAGTCTTTGAAGTATATGTGTATAAAACACTTTTTCTTTCATATAACCCCACACAAAAAAGTCTAAAATATTGAGAACAGGTGATCGGGCAGGCCAACGTACAGGACCATTCTTTGCAATTACTCGCTCATTAAACCGGTTCATTAAATAGTCCTTGACTTGGATGGTATTATGAGGCGGAGCCCCATCTTACAGTAAATACATCACTTCAGAAACAGCAGGTGGTAAGTCCATTAACAACTCTTCAGTATCATTCTGGAGGAATTCTAAATACCTTAGCCCTGTCAAAAGTCCTTGGAATAAAATTTCTCCAATTATTTTACTTTCGATTACACCAGCCCATACGTTTACTCCGAATCTTTCCTGAAAATTACTTTCCTTCATTAAATGCTGATTTGTTGCGCTCAATATCTGCAGTTTTGTCTGTTAAACATACCATTGTTCATGAATCTTGACTCGTCAGAAAACAATATCGAGGAAACAATGTCAGGATTAGTAGTATTGTTCTGAAGTAACCAATCACAATAAACTAATCTTCGATTTCCATCATTTTCATACAAATTCTGGTGCTTCTTCAAAGTCTTCCTTGCTGACTCATGACTAATTTGTAACTCATGGCTAATTTGTAACTCATGGCTAATTTTCCTAGTAGAAGCGGTAGGATTCACTTTTACAAATGCTAAAACATTGATTTCCGTCACCTCATCAATGATAAAAGTTTTATCAATCAATCAAAATATACTTTATTGTTGAAGATATAATCTTATTAACAAAGCATGGCTATAGTCTAATTCAGAAATACAAAAAAGGTATTTATTTACAATGCTAAAAACTAAGAATTATTGTGGTTTGTTAAAAACAATAATCATAAAAATTGAACAAGTATTAATCATTATAAGACCTAAATAGTATAATACATTATGTATTAACTCGCAATCAGTATCGATATGTTCTGTCCAAGAATCAGAAAATTATATACTGAATTGTCAAGGAAAAAGAAGTCTTATCTACAAAGCGTACTTTAAAACTAAACTTGATATATTTCACAGAATAGTACAGATTAACAGAAATTATATATATATATATATATATATATATATATATATATATATATATATATATATATATATATATATATATATATATATATATATATATATATATATATATATATATATATATATACAGGGCCGATCCTAGGGTATTGGCCGCCCGCGTGCAAATACCAGATGTGCCGCCCCTCCAGAGATTTTTTTCTTATTTTGACTAATATTTAACGTTGACGTTATAAACTCTTAAACTCATCTACCTGTATAACGTCTATTTCACACACAACGATTTTGGACATACTCAGTGCGTATACCAACGAAAAGTATATAAATCAGTTGTTCTACAGTGTTCAGACTAGGTACCTAATCATTATAATTACCTAATTATAAAATAACCTTTCTGGCTTTCTGAGTGGCAATTTTATCAATAATTTCCGTAAAATCTATTTTTCACAGATTTCGGATTCAATAGAGATGATGGCCAAATCTGAAAGCCTTTCTTGTGTCATATTATTTCTCAAGTAATTTTTAATAATTTTTAATTTGCTGAAACTTCTTTCTCCTGAAGCCACAGAAACAGGTAAGGTTAAAAAAATTCTTATTGTTAGAGCAAAATTAGGAAAACAGGAAATGAGATCATTTTTGACTATGATTTCTAATACCTCAATTGGCTGTTTCTTACCTGGAAAAATATCTTTGAATGAAGTTATTTCATTAAACAGTTGTATACCGTCTATATCTTTCACGATACTTCCTTCCTCCTGTACCTGTAACTTAATATCTAAGTCCATGCAGGCTTTCATGAGATCATCACTAGAAATGTTGTGGAACTCATACAGAAAGCAGAATATTGAAAAGCACTCAGATAATAATGTAAATCATTCATTAACCGAAGAGATCGCGTGATCAAGAATTGCAAAATAGAAAGAAGTCTTGAATTGCTGGAAGGGATTCAAAAGGGGTTCATCACTGCCCTCGTAATCAAATAAACGGACCTTTTTCCTGAGCCTCGAACTTGGAAATTCGGGATCAATACCTCTAGCAAGTGTTGTGGCTGATTCGACAAATATTTTGAAATTATCGTCTAATCTTTGTGAAACAAAATATTTTTTTTAAATTATTTAAGCCTTCAATGCTTTCCGTGATTTTTAATTTAGGATTTTGAAGCATTTTACTCAGAACATTAATTCTTGATAATAAATCATGCCAAATCAAAATTGAACACAAAAATTTGAATGATTCAAGATTTTTAATTATTGATTTTGCAACATTTTTTGTTTTCGCGTCTCCGGTGGAATCTTCAATTAAGGCATTTAATGCGTAATAATGTTTTTGAGGTCTTGCTTTAGAGGTCTAATAGCATTGATACGACTTTCCCACCTTGTTTCACTTAATGGTTTCAAAGTTAGACTTTTCACGTATTTTTTTAGTAAATCCCATCGATATGGGGACGCTGAAAAAAAATGATATACCTTTTGATCCATATCAAAAAATCCAGAAATTTCACCACTGGAGCTGGCAGCGTCATTAACGTCGAGGTTTAAGGTATGAGCCGCACACGGCACGTATAATGATATCGAGAATCCGTTTTTGAAGCCCTATATTTTTCCCCTTCATGTTCGATCCATTGTCGTAGCCCTGACCACGTATATCTTTAACTTCGAGCTGTAGACTAGGTAATAGCTTCTCTAATAGAAAATTGCACAGACCTTCTCCAGTGGTATTAGTTACTGAAAAAAATCCTAGAAAAAAATCTAAAATATCTACTTTACTTTTACCATCAGTAGTGTTCACACATCTAATTACAAACGTTATTTGTTCTGTATGGCTAATATCGGGCGGAGAGTCGATAATTATAGTGTAATATTTGGCTTTTTTGACAATGCGTGTTATCTCATTACGAATAGATTCGGCTAAAATATGAATTACTTCATTTTGAAAATGCTGCCCTAAGTAGTGTGGAATACGTGTTTTTTTATCTTTGTATTTACTGATATTATTAAGGTGTTCTGAAATAACTGGATCAAGTTTGGCCAACATCTCTACTGCCTTTAAAAAATTACCATTATCTCTATGATACAACTCCGTACTAGTTCCTCTGAATACTAAATTTTGACTGGCTAAAAATTGTACTACAGCAATCATTCTTTCAATGATAGCGCTTTTTTTCCATCCTCGTCTTTATTTCGCACCACGATCTTATAGAGTTAATGTGTTTTTTAGAGTATTTTCATGCTTATTGAGGTAATCCGAACAATGACGCCAATCAGAAAAGCCAGTACTTACAACTATCTCTACTAAACAATTTACATGCAAAACAAAAAATACAATTTAGTTTTATGGAATAGCAGAGCCACGCGCGATTTATTTTCTCCCCGTTCACTAAAGTTTTGTTATAATATGAACAGCTAAATTTTCTGCCACTCTCATCAATCGAAAATTTGAAATCTGCAACTTGTTTGGGACCGTGTTCTACCAATAAATCAATATATATTTTTGTCAAAATGTTAGGCCAAGTACCTGGATCATCTAGTGCTACTGCAGAGCCCTCTTCCTCTTTGCTCTCAACTTTACATTCGGCTTCACTGGGAATGGGACTGCTTGATGATGATCTTGCAGCTTTATTACCTCCATCGGGTGTGAAATCTATTGATTTATTGTTTGTTTCACTAGTACTGGTGGATGTTGATGGTTGAGAATAATCAAACTCCACGATTTGATTCAAACCTTTTTGTTCGGGCTCACTTTTATCCGGTTTTCCAAAATACTTTTTCAATGCTCCCGCTTGTTTTGAGATTTCTTCTATTCTTCTCTTTTCTAAAGAAGGCACCTGATTCTCTTTTAGTTTTTCTGTTTTTAGACGAGGACGACATCTAAAGGTAAAAGGTAAGAAGAACGATAAGTATATCATGGCTCACAGATGCAGATAAAATGAATAGGAATTCTTCAGAAATTTTGAAATTCATCGAAATGACATCTAAAAAGTACCTACCATTGTTAATACTTTTTTTTACTTAAAGTGTAAGAATATGAGTTATTCATAAGAAATCCCCATTCCTGTTGAAAAAGTTAGAGCAAATTATTTAAAATAAATAATGATTCGTAGCGCTCTTTTAAAATCTGGGTAAAAATTTAAATTTTCATAAACTCCCCCGGTTGGTAACCTATAATTTTGTAAGAAAATTATATTTTGTGCTAACGAATTTTGAAAGAATTGAAAATAAATTTTGAATTTTCAAACATTCTGTACTTATTTTCAAAACGAATCATCGCGACAAAATTAGTTTAAAAATATGCCCACTTTTTTTATCTAATTAGAAAACATCCTGTACAACATTTCATTCGTTCATAAATCTAGTTAAGAGCTTTGGTACTTACCACAGTTCTGATTTAAATATTTGAAGGATACTCAACAGCAACACCTTGTCACTAATTTCCAATATTAACTTACACTTGCACTTGATTGTGTTTATGTCCAGTCTTATTGTATGTTGATTCAAAATTAAATGAACATTTTGAAATGAAAATGGTTTATATACAGTGGTGAAGTAGCAAAAAAAATTCCGATGCGGCATCCCTTTAATTTTGTCGAAATAATCCATTTCTTATCTATAAAGAAAACCGCTAAAATAAAGTTTCTTTTGACCATTGACCTGCGAGCTGCGAGCCGCGTGCCGACTGTGATATATATAGTCTTTACAAGTAAGTTGGCACTGCGAAAAAAAAATCAAAGGAGGCCGCAGCGGCGAAACCTTTGAAAAAAAGCCGCCCGGCGAACAGCAGCACGTTTTTTTCAAAGGTTTCGCGGCTGGTACCTCCTTTAAAAAAATGTTCGCTGGTACCTCCTTTAAAAAAATTTTCGCCGTTCCAACTGACATCCAACTGACATCATAAAGACTATATGTACATAAATAAGCCGCCGCGCCGCTAACACAGGGTTTTTTTTATAGAAATTTCAATTTTTTATGCTGCATTGCCGGCTCTGCCATGAATTTTGCTCTCAAATGAAGAATGTGTGTAGATGAGAGTAGGAGAAGATACTAATGGACAATAGACCAACACACAACACAACTGAGCACTAACGTTTCATTTTTCTTCTTTAAAAAAATAGCTGATTGTTATAACTGAATGCGGCCTGCGGCCGCCCCTTAGTTTGGCCGCTCGCGTGCGGTGCACGCGCTGCACACCTGCTAAGATCGGCCCTGTATATATATTTTTTTTTTTTTTTTATGTTCTGGTTCCCACGAAAAGGGATATCCTGTAATGTTCAGAGAACATCGTGGGAACCAAGGGAAAGAAGGTAGGAGTTGGTGTTCTTCTTAAATTTCTGAAGGTTGTATGCCTCGGGGAACACCTCCCTAGGCAATGAGTTCCAAAGCCTCGCTGTTCGTTGGATGAACGAGTCTTTGGAAAGTGATGTTCTGAGGTCTCCAAAGTGACCACGGCGTGTGATGACTGAACTTGACGGGTTAATCTCGAAGAGACTGCAAAGCAGGAGCGATTGTTGATATTTCAGAAGAGCATCAGCCCATGAAAATATCTATAAAATAGAGACAAATCGCCAACTTTCTACGGTGTTCCAGACAAGTGGCGAGTTTGTAGCGAGCATCACCGCGGACGAATTGCCCTTTTGGACAGAATCCAATAGCCTCAGGATATGTTTAGGTGCCGACTCCAAATATGGGAACAGTATTCCAGGACAGGTCGGATCTGTGCCTTATAGATCATAAGCAGCTGACTGGGGTGAAATAGCTCTTGGCACGAAACAAAAACCAAGTTTTTGGGATGCACTTTTGGCAATGGACCTCACGTGATTTTTCCCAGGAAGGTTATTGCTGATAGTAATACCAAGCATCGATATGGATGACTTCAGTGGTATGGTTACTCCTGACAAAGTTATGTTAGGCACAGTGAGATCGGCTTTTCTAGAGAAAAGACATGCTTGTGTTTTGTTTGCATTGAATTCTACCAAGTTATTAGATCCCCATTCGAGAATTGTTGCTAAGTCCATATTTATATTATTAACATTTCTTCCTCGTTCATTTCTGGTTTCTCGGGCTGATATGGGGCCCTGGAAAGAAAGCGGTATGGAGGGTACTATCATCGGCAAAGCTGTGTACTGGACATGAAGTTGCTTTCAACAGGTCGTTGATGTAAGTAGAAATAGTGTTGGTGCGAGAATAGATCCTTGGGAACACCAGCATTTATGAGTAGAGTGTCAGATGAAACTCCATCGACCACTACATGGAGAGACCTGTTTGAGAGAAAACTAGCAAGCAGAGAACACAGCTGAGGGGCAAGCCATAGGACGAAGCTTGGCGAGGAGTCCCTGGTGCCAAACTCGATCGAAGCCTTGGAGATATCTAATGCCACAGCTAAAGTTTCTCCATACTTTTCAATAGATAGCTGCCATATATGTGAGGCGTGTTGAGCAGGTCACCAGTTGATCTCTGATGGCGGAAGCCATATTGCCTATGTTGACAATTCCTGAGTCTTCCAGATATTTCATGAGCTCGATGTTGATGGCTTTTTCCATGACCTTTGAAATAATAGATAGCAGTGCGATAGGTCTGTAGTTGCTAGGTAGGGCCTTTTGCCTTTTTAGGGACTGGCTGTACTCTTGCAATTTTCAATTGGACGGAAATACCCCCAAATTGTAAGAGTGGTTGAACAACTTGCAAAGAACAGGTGTTAGTTCGGGGGCACATTTCTTGAGAACAATCGGCGGGATTCCGTCAGATCCACAGGCTTTGTTGGTGTTGAGACCCAGCAAAATCTTTCTGATAGTACGTTGGCGAAAGGTGATCTCGGGCATGTGACTGTCAATAGGTGTAATGTTCGGGGGTTGTTTTCCCGATGAATCCAGAGTGGAATTTATATATATATATATATATATATATATAAAGAAATAAAAGTATTTATAGGTAGGTATATCCACGAAGACAGATATTGTGTCATTAAGAGAATTGACCATCATCATAGAACTCCTGTAGGCCATAGTATGCTTTGAGTAAAAGTATTTTTTTTATTTTCTTCTGAAACAGCTGGTGTCCAGGGATTTCTTTCTTCAAGGTTTAGGCAGTTTGTTAAAAAAAAAACTTTTGTACATTATTAAATATTTAGCCTGCACTGATCAGGGAATGGGCAGAGCTATATGCTACATGTGTATTATATATTTTTGCTGAATGTTCAGTATCAATTGTGTTCACTCTATGTTTGTGTACTGAACAGGTGGTCTCCAGTATGAAGATAGATATTGAAGTTAGAATCTTGTGTTTGATGAACAAGGTTTTACAGTGGGTAGTGTATTCAGCTCGTGACATAAATCTTATTGCTCGTTTTTTGAAGAACAAAGATTGAATGGAACATAGATTTAGTGCAGTAACCCCAGAAAGCTATACCATATCTCAGGTTCGATTTAACCAAAGAAAAATATGTCACCCTACCCATTGACAAACCAAGTTCCTTGGATACTACTCTTACTGCAGAGCAACCTGATGCTACTTTTTTTCTTAGGGTGTGAATATGGCTAGATAATTTCAGACTGTGTACTATTTCAATGCCAAGAAACTTAGTGGAAGGTCTATTCACAATTGGATTCAAACCTAACATAAGTGAATCAAAGGTGAATTTGAAAGTTGGGAGGCTAGTTTTTTTGAATTGATGCAGATGTGGTTTGCGTCACACCAGTTTTTGACCTCACTTAAATCATGTTCAATGTTTGCTTTTAGGGAGTCGATTTTTATCCTTTCCACATAAATGTCTCACTATCAGCAAACATAGTGAGCTTTCCCTGAATATTTATACTGGCTAAATCATTGAAGAAAAAACTTTTTAACAAAAAATTAAACCGACGAAATACGGAACTGAAAAGTAAAAAATAAAAACTTTATAACAAAAAATTAAACCGACGAAAAAATCAACTGAAAAGCAAAAAATAAAATAAACCTTCTTAGTCTAAATGATAATTGAGCTCCTAAACTAATGTAAGTAACTGATTTTGAGTCAGCCAAACAAACAATTATCGAATATCATTATCTATGAAAGAAGTCATCAAAACGCAAGCCGTGCATCTCGCTGGCATCATTTTACGCTTCACCTAATTCAATTGCTAGTTTGTTTGGCGCCGACTCATAATCAGTTACTTACATTAGTTTAGGAGCTCAATTATCATTTAGACTAAGAAGGATTATTTTATTTTTTGCTTTTCAGTTGATTTTTTCGTCGGTTTAATTTTTTGTCAAAAAGTTTTTATTTTTTACTTTTCAGTTTCTTATTTCGTCGGTTTAATTTTTTGTTAAAAAGTTCTAATTTTTCAATTTTTTGTGGCTAAAATCTACCAATTACTACCTACTTGTTTTTTGATTACTTCCAAAATACTTACTTACCCACCTTACTTCAACTATTACCAGTTAAATAATATGATTATCTACTTTTACTATTTGTTGTAATATAAATTATTTTCGTTGTTCTGGTTAGTTTATTTCATTACTTTGTATATCATTCCATCCTCAAATATACTGATTTTGACGGAACAAGAATAATGTCAGTAGCGATCTGTCATTGTCAACTACTTATGTGTGTGCTAATGTTCACTAGTGAAAAATCAATTATCCCCTATTTTTCTACCCGTAAGGGTGGCTAATTCCTTTCGAAATCCAAATATAAGGTATACCCAATCTATTAAAAAAAGAATCATCCAAATCGAAGAACCCAGTACAAAGTTATGCCTGATAGAATCGGTTAACGGACCAGAATTCAGAGGGTGAGTGATCAATATCCTTCATTTCGCTACCCTTAGGGGTGGATTTCATCTTTTAAATTCAAATGGGACCAAAGTCGAAGTACACCCTATCCACTAAAAAAAGAATTATCGGAATCGGACGCCTCAGTAAAAAGTTATGCGTGATCATACATAAAAAAATATGATGGAAAAACATAAAATATACGGGTCGAATAGAGAACCTCCTCCTTTTTGGTTTCGTCGGTTAAAAATTAGGAACCATATTGGGCAGAGTACTGACCCTTGTGGCACACCACATTTGATAGTAGCGGTGTTTCTCAATTTGTTTTCTATCTGATAAGTACGTCTCGAAGCATTTGTGACTGTTATTTCTGAACTCTTAATGCCAAAGCTTTTGGAGCAATATTCCGTGGCTGACACAGTCAAATGCCTTTGAAAAGTCACATAATACTGCCCCAATGCTGAGCCCTCATTTATACCCCAGTAAACCCCTTCCAAGAAATGAAATAGGGCATCGTTTGTACTTTTATTATTTTGGAATCCAAACTGCGCTGTGTTCAGAATATTATGTTCTTCTAGAAACTGCAATATTATTTTCTTAACTAGTTTCTCTATAACCTTTGAGAGTACTGGTAGTAGAGAGATTGGGCGGAAATTCGATGGATCATCACAGCTTCCACTCTTGTGGATTGGGATGATGACTGCTGTTTTCAGGCATGATGAAAAAACACCAGTGGCAAAGGAGATGTTCATAGCTTCAGCTAGGACTACTCGGGCTTCTTCTGTAAGGTTTTCAAAAATAGTTAGTGGGATATCATCAATACCGGTTCTTCTTTTATTTTTAATTTTATTAAATATTTCGTGTAGCTCACTGGCGTTGGTAGGATATAAGTAGAAAGTCTCATTTACAAATTTATCATTGGATTTATACTTGTAGCAATATTTGAGGCAAGCGAAGCTGCTATGGTGCAACAGTAATTATTTATTGTATTGGGGTCCACACTAGGCTGCAGCGATGACAAGCCTACCTTTCCTCTCAATGTATTAACTATTAGCCAGCTTTCTTTCATTTTCTTTTTGGCTTTGTCAATCTCTTTTTTATAATACCAATCCTTCGCTAGTTTTATAACACGGACGTATATTCATTAGTAATTGGCGTAGTATGTTGAGAAAGAAAGGCTATCTGTACATTTTTTAATTACCTGCAGGGATCGCAAGATATTTGCAGATATTCGGATTCCAGGGGTTACCCAGGGTTTAGTTTTTTCTTTAATTTTTTTCAGAGGAATCATTGATTAAAACCACCCTCTAGTAAGCTGGAAGGAGTTTAATGGTACTGGAGAAGATAATACCCTACACCAATTGATCGATTGGTTGGGAGTTTCTTGTCTGAGTTGTTTCTCCACAATGGGGAAATATTGAAAACATGGATGATGTCTGTTGGGACACCTTTCAGCATAAAAAGTTGAATTATTCCCAAAATAATGTATACCTTTTGTTTTGATCGAATTGAAGTTATGAATTTGGTTTCGTTCAATTTGTGGTTTCGTTCAATTAGTGTATTAGAATTGTCATCCATCCGATTTTCGATTTGAAACCATCAATGGATTCGACGTGGAAATTAGAACTTAAGGAATGTGTGTCTAAAGATGTCATTTGAAAAAAAAATAGTTTTTTACAATTAGTGGTTTTAGAAATATCAAATTGCCATAGGCGAAAAAACTGTCTATAATATTTTTTACTCATCATTCATGTCCATCAGATTGGTTGAAGTGGCTCCAACACACTCTGAATGCAAAAATAAAAATGCTTCTGAAAAATCAAATGTACCAATTTTTCATGTCAAAACTATGTGATCGTACTCAGAATCTTCCCTAGAATCCAAAAGAGGAAAAATATACACGGTGTTCGATTTGAAATTACCAAGTTGGGGTCGTTTCTGGTGAAACTGGAAGTTATGGGAGAGTATGAAATATTGAAAAATATTCTAATTCTTGAATCCGACACCCTCGGAACTCTGGAAACCATGGCTTGTCTAAAGAATACATAGACACCTGGTATATACTAGTGTTGAAAAAAAAATGATATTTGTAGTATGTATGAATAGAACCGAATCAAATATTTATTGAAAAATTGTCATGTACATACAGTGTCAGAAAGTATTTATCTTGGGTATGGTGGTTTCATGAGGGCGTAAAGAATAGCTTGCTGTATGTTGAGAGAGCATTACAATTTCTCCTCGACTCGCTCGAGGAAGGGATATCGACGTCACGACACAGAGATAGGCTGTGCGCTGTGTCGCATTGCCACGTGGTCAGTTAATGTGTCGGGTGGGGTAACAGGAGGGGCGCACAGCAGTGCGTCTCTCTTGTTTATGTGGTATTATCATATCATTGCGTTCCTTGTTGCTCGTGCAGATTTCTGTCCGTACCCCAGATAAATGTTTTCCGATACTGTATAAGTTAATTACGTTATTTTTTATGCCTTTTACATTCCACTGATCATTTATACCTCCGGACCCGGGGGAAAACACCCCCTCTCTCGTCGGGCCTGCTGCCAAGTAATGTTTAACCTGCTGATTTGTTTTTCACATATCATGCAGTGCCAAAAAAATATAAATTAATAATAGTTAATACTAAACCGCAAAAAGTTCATTTAGATTATACATACTGCTAAGATAAGAATACATTTTCTCTGTACAACAATATTCACACAACTAACTATTGCGTCCATGATTCGCACTACTTATATATCCTCTTTCTTGCCTTCTCGAATCTTCGAAAGACGGCTCTCGAATGATCGGGACAGTTTGATGACGTCGTCGGAACTTCCAACGGCCTGGTCGACTAATGCAGGGTTGTACACAGCACAGGGGCGTCTTTGCTTATATTTAGTGATTTCCATAACACTGCCCCCCTCTAATTTTGATCGTCTCAATCAAAAGTCATTGGTTACCCATGTTCAGTATCTACTAGTGCAATTTTTTCAACCCAACAACTCTTATGTGAAGAATTGATGCTACCATATAAAATGTTGGTAAAGAAATTCTAGATGTAATTTTGTTCAATTGAGATAGTAGCAGCTCAATATTTTTACAAGACACAATAATTTTAAGCATGGAAATTTCACACTGCTGATACATTTCAGGGAAATATTTGATAAATCACCTGTTTTCTTTACAAAGCAGGGCAGGTTTTTGTATAATACTCAAACTTTCACAAAACACAAAAGCAGTGGCTGATAAACGGTTTTCTTTTGTTGTCACTAAAACCAATTAATACTTTTTAGAGAGATAAAATAACATCCTATTTACGACATCTAAAAATATGAACAAAATGATTAAAGAGCAATTAACATGAATTATTTCAACTTAAGGATCTCTTATCTTGTTTTGTTTTCCAGGCTTTGAAACTTCCTGACTGTGGTATCCACTTAGGAGATCGCCCCATCAATATAACCCTCCAAAGGGCACTTGCCAAGCTTTCATGGTTTCAGACTATCAAACTAGCTTGGCATCTGTTGACTTCAAGAGATCCAGTAAGGTTAGTATGAATAAGTAAATTATTAAGAAATTATTTAAAAAAAAATTAGTATATTATTATGAAGAAATTTTTTTTAGTGCTGAAGAAATTGAAAAATGTAAGAACAGAGATATGTTGGAGCAACTTTTAGCAGAATTAGCTGGAGAATACCCTGCTATTCGTGAAGTTTTCTTAGACGAAAGGGACATTTATTTAACCAATTCCCTACAGGCGGCAGCACTTTCAAAATTGAAACTCAAAGGACACAAAGGTATGATTTTTAATTTTTATATTGGAATATTTTTGAAATTTCATAGTTATCATATGACTATTAGTTGTTGATGATCAAATGATTAAATAGACTCTTGATGAAGTGTGAGTTCAACATATCTTAAATGACATTTTGTTAGTGCTGTGATCTTGACTTTTTTTTTACTATATTTGCACATATACAAAACTCCTCTCTCGAGAGTTCCTCAACTTTCATTGAGAGTTGGGAACATGTATCGCTTTGTTATAATGATTTTATTAAAAATTTAAATATATTCTGTTGTACTTCTTTTAAAAGTGCAGAAATGTGAAGTATACTTCTGCCAGACATCTAGAGGCTCATTATAAATGTTAATCTGATTCCGTTATCATGGCCCATTGTTCGAGGTGTGAAAGGTAATAGAAAAGGGCTGGGGATTCCAGGTAGGGATTTGAAAATACGTAAATTATCTCCTATATTACATTTTGATGCACAAATTAAAATTATAATAGTTATGACTAATTTGATTGATTTTTAACCTTTTTATATTAGGTTTGGATTATGTTATCAATTAATTTGCTTAAAATAATCAGAACAGGCAGTTAATTAAACATATCATCTTGTGTGAAAATTTCTTTGTATGGAGTACGTTCCTGCTTGTGGTTGGTCGAGCTCTTAGCCTTATATGTAATGAATAATAATGAGTATCTTAGATGTATTGTAGTACTATACCAACATATTAACTCTACTTGTAATAAAAGAGTTATGATATTCATGCTCTTAGACTGTAAAATAGAGATTGTCAAGACCACAACGAAAAAAATTGTCTTTTGATTATCATGACTGTAACATATAACAAGTATAAAGCCATGCTGAACATTGAACTACATCTAATAAATATTTTGTAGGACCCTAACTCAAAAAAAAAATCCGAAAGTGAAAATTTGATTTTATATTCCAGTCTAAATTAAGAACTCATATAGATGAATGAGATAAAGAAAAATGTCGAAAGAGCACTCGCCAGAAATCATTTGTAACATTGATGCAAAACTGGCATCGCGTTCACTAGATCTTCAATACATTTTTGTCGACAAAAATCTATTTCACGCTTCCATGATCATCAGTTCTTTTCTGTAAGATGTTCACAAGAATAACTTCATTTTTATCGTGGATTTTTCAATTCACAGAAAAATCTTTCTAATCAATATTTAATTGAGAATGTTTCTTCTCAACATGCATACCCACAAGAGGTTATCTTGAATGATGGAAGATAGTGACTAAAGTTTATCTTTCAAAATTAAAATTAGAAGGAAGAATGAAATTATTTGCTGATGTCACTACAATAATGTACTTTTCAGACGATTATAAAAAAATACAAAACTACATGAATAATGATACAAATTTTTTTTTCTTTTGGCTACAGCAACATAAATTGACCATTAATTTCAATAAATCTTCCTACATGAATGTTTCTAAAAGAACAATTGACACTCCTACCAGTTCCATTCATTTCGAAAAAAATATCATAAATTATACTAAATCAACAACATTTTTAGGACTTTATATCGATGAAAAATTATCATGGAATAAGCATATTGAAAAAATTCGGAAGAAAATATCACCTCTTATAGGCAGTCTTTATAGAATAAAAAAAAAAAATTTAAAAAATTTTTTTAATTTATTACACTCGCAGTATCTATTTTATATGGGGAAGCAAATAATTCCATTTTAAAACCATTAAAATATTAAAAATAAATCAAAAATATAAAACATTAGAATAAATTTGTATAAACCAAAAAGGCGTTTGAATTTAAATTCTCTTTACAAACTCAAAATATGTTGTTTCATTCATTTTGTCAAAAATAAAATAAAAAAAAACATCTAATATAAGTTTCACTGAAATGGACAAAATTCATAATTACGCCACTAGGCAAACAAATTTTTTAACCATTAGTAATGTTAAATCCGAATTTGGAAAGAAATGTATTTACCACAATGGAATAATCATTTATAATTAAATTCCTAACATAAAAAAAATTAAATTAATGGCGAAATTCAAAATCGAACTGAAATATATACTTCACTCAACTGGATAAAAATTTATATATTTTTTTTTTTAATACATTAATATAATTAATAATGTTTATTTGGTTACACCTTAGTATATATACTTTCTCGAACTATTGTGAATTTATGGCAATCCACAATTCGTTTTTGACTACTTCCATGATGTATATATGTATTTTTTTGATCTTATAACTAGTTTAGTCCCTAACCATAAACATGTAATGTTTCTTGGGACAATAAAGTTATTATTATTAGAGTCGCAGATGATAGATAGATAGATATATATTTATTTGAAGTAGGATGTCCTAATATACAATAAAAATAATAAATAGATATAAAACAGTATATGTAAAAATAACATCAAAAATTAATTTAAAAAAAAATGTTAAAAATAATGGTAAATTCAAAATAATATTTAAAAATTAAGAATATAATTAAAAATATAGGTACCTATATAACACAGTTCATAGCAAAACTAAAACTAAAAGAAGTACAAGAAATGACAACAATTGACTGGGCAACAAATAAAAATGTTTAGGCAATTAATTATTTTGTTTTTATGAGTTCTAACAAATCCCTTTTGAAATTATTCAGTGAAATACTATTTTTTAATGAAGTAGGCAGTTTGTTATATTCATTAAAACTTTTGAAAAATAATGAATTTATGGTATTATTATGATATGTTCTTGTTATATGCAGATTATTCCTATTCCGGGTCAGGTAATTATGAACTTCAACATTGAAAACTATGTAGTTCTTGAAATACGATGGAGCCAGATTATTCAATATTTTGTATATAAAGATCATACTAAAATGGTATAATCTTTGGTAAACAGTGAGCCATTTTAATGTATTCAGCATAATGTCAATTGGGGTGTAACGGTTTGACTTTAGTATGATACGCATTCCACGATTTTGGAGTATTTGGAGCTGATTTTATGAACACCTTGTTCATATTTTCAAACAAAAAATTTTTCTTTTGAGTTAGGTTTCTTTCAAAATATCTATCAGATGTAGTTCAATGTCCACGTGGCTTTAGCCGAGGAAGTAGTTGTTTTCTGTAAGATATTCACAAGAATAACATTTTTATAGTGGACTTTTCAATTCACAGAATAATATTTCTATTCAATATTCAATTGAGAATGTTTCCCTTTTCAACATTAATTTTATGTTGTTTTTCTGACAATAAATTTTCATTTCATGGCAATTTTTGAATTATCGATAGAAAATTAAGAAGGTACCCAATTTTTTAAACCTATGTTAGATTGGGGCCTCCTTTGAACTGTTGGTGCCATTTCTCAAAGAAAAAAATCAATTTAATTTGCTTTTAATCAACCTTTGATTGAACAAAACCCATTTTGGAGTAAATTTACAATTTCGAAAAATACAAATTTTTAAAATTGAAAGAACTCTCAGTTAATCTTTGAAAATCTACAGGCTATCATTTGAAGAATTAGAGATTGGGTTATACATCATAACAATAAATATTACTATTGTTACGAATGGGTACGTTTCTATTAAAAATATTCGATTAATTTGCTGTCTGTTTTTTACACTTTGAAAACACGACACAATAATGCGCTATGACAATGAAATACTCAATTACTGTTTAGCTACTACTAAAATGTACTGCAGAGCGGTACCTGCACTAAATTTACGGATAAACACGCAGGGGTGTACTATACTTATTTTCGTAACACTATTATTATTTATTATATGTACTTATATTGAACTAATGACTATTTTTTTTTCACTTGGCTTTCTAACACGAAGCTAGTTCTAATAATTTAGATTGATTCACAATTAAAATATGTAATTTCAGGGCAGTTGGAGATTCCTGACGTACCTCTGCGCATTGTTGGTGTGGTAGGAATCGGTCACGTCCCCGGCATCATAAAACTCTGGCCCCTCAGCCAGGAGAGATTTGTTAAAGACATCATGACCATTCCTCCCCCATCAGTTACCTCGCAGGTCATCAGATACTCATACAAAATATCAATTTTAGCTTTTGGGGGTTATCTCATCTACAGATTTGTTCCTGTGCCTAAATACTTGAGGGAGAACGTACACATTCTTGTTCAGAAAGCGATGAATAGTGTCAGGGCTGAATCTGTGTTCAGGTTAAGTGTAAACTAATTTTATAAGGAGTTGTTGTTTGTAGAATATCAGCGAATGTTTACATATATTTTTGTATACCCCGGTTGCAGATTTTTTACTGACTGACATAAATAGTGTGTCACTTCTCTATTTTTTTTTATTGTATTGCAACTGGAGTTAACAGTTGATAGATAATTTGAAACTATCAAGAATACAAATTGAAAAAAGTTTATAATATTTTCATATTATTGTTTAGAATATTGTTTTATTTGATCTGACTTCCCAAGAATCGTTAAACATCATTGATTCCAAAAATCCAAGTAATTGTGGTTGAACCGTAAAAAATTCATCCAAAATTCTAATTGGACCTGCTCTTGACCCATCCCTTTGAAAAACTAGCATTTATAGCGTGATAAAGAGGGATTAAATTATTTGTATTTTGAAAAAAAAACATTCAAATTGCTGGGTGTTTATTTCAAAAACTTGAACTGTTTCCCTGGTGAGTTAGGACAAAAAAAAAATCGTCCCAGCGACCACCAAAAATATCTCGAATATCTTAAAAGAGGGATATTTTGAGACATCAAACATGTTTTACATGTATTGAATGAGTGTGGTTTTTTGTGGAGGAACAATGTTTCTTGACATGTTTTTTGGGTAACCTTCCACAGTCCGAAAATGAAAATATAATCAGGAAAATCTATACAAGTGTAGAAAGGGCAAACTGATTAGTTCACCCCGATAAGTTATTGCGTTCACCAAATTATATTTCCTATAGAAAAATAATTCAATTTGTCAATAACTTGGCGTTTTCTGAATTTGCCTATCAAGATTTTTTTTTTTTTTATTCAAAAGATACTTCTCTATATAGTTTTGGCTTGACATTTCGGGGACTATATCTGCCCCCGTTCTCAAAATCTTCTAAATCTCCTTTAATTGTTTTATAAATTGGATTTTTTCTCGCAGAGTCTTTTTCGCTTTTACAACTGACGGATGATTAGAACATCTATGTAATGGCCAATATCCAGGTAGCAGTTTTTTGGTCTTTCACAGAGTTGTTTTTATGTTTATTCAATGAACAATAGTTTAGAAAAAAATAGACAGTTTTCAAATACAATACAAACTACAACTTAAATTAAACTCATATACAGGGTGTATTTTAACTTGTACTCTAGTGGTTAAATATAAAACATCAAAAAAATCATAATTTTTCTTCAAATACAATTGCCTGCCTTAATGTCAAAAAAGAGTTTGAGGAAGTCTTATTCAAAATAAAATCAAAGCAACGAACAACAATTTTAAGCGGCAGGAGATACATGTTTAAATCTAGAGTTAGATAATTATCAATGCATTTTTTTTTCTCCACATATTCTTGTCTTTAAAATTGAGACTACAAAAACATCAATTCTTCACCATGCACGAACACGAAGTGATTACTCATATGATTCTTACAGGTAAACAATAAATGAATCAATCCACAGACATCGTTATCTATATAGTTGAAACCACAAACACAACTTCCAAGCACATCCACAAATCATTGAGAAAACAAACAAAATTCCATTTAGATTTGGATCAAGAAATGTATCAGTTGATACGATGTGCCACTGGCCTTTTCAATTAATTAATGACATTTTGATCGCCGAGCGGTTGCAAATTTAAATTCAACTCTAAAAATTACAGAACTTGCGTGTTTTCTGGAATACGGCAGACGATTTTGCCATAGAATCACGAAGATATTTTTCACTTACCATACTCTACCGACTAAAGTCCCTGGACCACTCTAGACTACATAACTCTTGTATCACTTTCACTGATTCTCTATTTTATTATGTTTTCAACTACTGAAAAACTTATAAACTCTTTTCTAAAACTTTATCTACAATAAGTTCCAGATTTCCGTTTCAACATTATCTCTCTTTGTACTTTACTATGACTTAAATTAATGGTAAAAAATTTAAATTAACTAAGAGAACTCAGGTCGGTAAAACCTCTCTGTGAAAGCTGTGAGAGCTTCTGAATACCACTGACCGTCGAACCCTATGGTTATCCTTCCTTGCTTTTCCAAGTTTCCCATATGGCGACCAACTGCGAAACAATACTGGTCCTATCAATACCGGATTTAGTCTGGTCATTATAGATCTTATGTCCGATATATGATTGACAATTATTTCCTAAGCTACGAAATATCTTCACTGGTCAAAATACAATATTTCAATACTTACTGGCGGGGAGTTCGAAAAAACACTTTGGGGAAAAAATGGCTTCCTCTCATCTAATTACTTATTCATAACAATATTTTCTGTTACCAAATCATTACCTAACATTTCATTCCCTCAGGAAAATCTTTTGTAAACCATCATTTGCATACCTGAAATGGCATTTCATGACGTTAAATTAACTTATTCTCTCATTTCTACCAGTGGTCCTAATCGAACTCGTGAATTATTTTCCCTATTTTTACTGTACTATAAAGCGATACTCTCTGATCGCCACATTTCGGATTGGTAACCGTTTTCTACGAAGGCATTTGAAATAACCATTTCTGAAAAATGTCGGGACAGACCCAATATGTGTTTATGTATCTGTGAAATAGTTTTGGATAACAAATATTCCGGTTCAAAATAAATAATACGCGTTTTGCTAAAGAAATAGAACAAGGTATGGATCACTGATTCACCAACCTAGCTTCTCGCTATTAAGGTAGTACCGCCACGAGACAGTTGTATTAAGAAATTATTAAAATTTGGCATACGTATTGTTTAACATGTGAACAACACCTCTATAAAATTTTTACATGTTTCACCATCCCGAATATATATAATTGAAGTTGACTCAATTAACACGTAACATATGGACCATGCATAGGCAAACATCACATTATTAATTCTACCGTTAGGAGCTAGAACAGGATATCACACATATTGTGAAAAAAAATCTAAGTGATTGACCATCTAGTTATATAATCAAAACTACTCTCGTTATTCAAAATAGTCCACGGGGAAGCGCACAGCCTAAAGGGGGGGTCGTAGAGAAATGCGGATTGTGCCAGGGGACTTTTTAAAGAAGGACGGGAGACCATTTAAAGGTCTGAACGCGAAAAAAAAAAACTCCTAGTTGACCCCATCGATTTTAACGATACCCCTCCTTCCCCTCCAAAAAAAAAGTTCAAAAAGAGTACTACAAAAAAGTCCATCAATTCGAGAGAAACTCCCAAACAGGTCACACCTGTTTTATTGTCTGAAGTTACTCAGTGCTAAAGAGTTCCTTAATATCCTGATAAGGAGAAAATGAGTGAAAGTAGTGAAGGAGAAACACCATTAGATATGGATACAACAATTTTTGACCCGGAAAAGGTAAAAAAGGAAATATAACCATGATGATCTGGTGGCAGAATTTTCCAATTTATCTGAAGAACAAATTCAAGAAATAATAGGTTGTGCAAAAAAAGCCCATAAAGATAATGAAGCCAACAAAAACACGGCAAATATTCCAAGCAACAAAAACCCAACTGAAAAACAAGGTAGCCCACCTGCTAGCTCTTCATCTGTGAATAACTACAAAAACATAGATAGGACCACTTCCAAGAATTATTCCAACACCATGAAAGAAATAACTAATAAACAATATTCCAACCTTTTTTATATCTCCGCTAAATACTAGGGGACATCTAGAATTCAAATGGCAGACATTTGGGACAGTGTGAGACCAAATAACAAAGATGTCATCTTGAAAACTTCAAAAGATTTCCTTCTGAAAAGTGATACCCCAAAAATTATTATTTTCAACCAATTGAAAGTCCTGCAATCTCATAAAAAAATAACTCAATTTCAAGAAACCAACGCTTATAAATCCTTCAATAATCCTAGAACTTCCGAAATAAAATCAGTGTCTTGTGTTATTGTCGGAGTAGAACACGAAATAAATGAGCAAGAATTACAAGAAAAATTGAAAGAAGGAGGAATTGAGTTCACCTATTGTAAAAGAATAGTCGCAAAAGCTACAGATAAACCAACTACATTAATCAGAATTATAACTAATAAATTGGACTCCTACGAAAAATTACTACAAGAAGGTTTGTTCTTCAAGAGTAGACATTATGCCATTTACGCAAGCTCCTTTACCATGCAAGAAATGCCCGAATTTACACATAAATCTGATGACTGCAAAACCCCCTTGAAATGTCTAAAATGTGGTGAAAATCATGCTACTTCCAAATGCCAAAGTGAACAAGTCCCAAAATGCAAATCTTGTGGTCTGAGGATCACCAAGCAGGTCCTTTAAGTGCCCGAATCGTCCCACTGTTCCTATCCAAGGAATTCAAAATATTCCAGTGAAAACTCTCAAAAAAAAGACGTCGAAAATCAACGAAATGACCAAGAAAGAAAGCCGAATCCACGCTCCCATTACGGTGCATGACTCCATAATTAACACGTTCGCAAACTCAATGATTCTAAGAATACCAACAGAAACGAAATACTCGAAAAATTGAAACAAAGATTCATTGAAGAACACAATATCGAAACATCTGTTACATTTATAGGCAACAACAGAATCTACATTTTGATGTTCGATATGGAAACTACAGATTACATTTCACCAACCGAACCTATCCAAGGAAATAATAGTGCCCATGTTCAACTCTAACATCAATTTAATCTACACAAACATCAACAGCTACTCTCCTAAGAGACATTTGATCAACCTCACCCATTACTCTTGGAACGGACAATAGTAAACCCCAGGTGTAAATTCCCTGAAAAGACATTATCAGAAATAATACAGGAATTATCAACAGAAGCCATGATAAATTAAACATTTTTTTTTGTACAGTAAAGGAATATACTTGTTAACGACTATAAACTTAGATATTACCAGTGTTATAAAGAAAACAGGCTGAAGGACTTAGGTCGATAGCCATTTGATTGTATTGTATTTTTATGCATATAATCAATAAAGCTCTTTATTATTATTATTATAAAAAAGTTCATTGAAGTTTTATCGAAAAACGATAATTTTTTCCCATGACATATGATTTCTAGTGAGGGGGGGTCTGAACATTTTTTTTTGCTGCGTTTTTCGGGCACATTTTTGAGTTTTGAGTCGCCGACTTTCTATAAAGAAGACATTTTCTAGAGTCGATGGGGGGCAAGTGCCCTGCCCCCCTTCAAAAAATTTTTTTTTTCACGTTTCAAATCAAAAAGAAATTTCCTAATTTAACTGTCTCGTGGTGGAACTACCTTAAGGTACAAGGTAAACTGAAATATAAATATTTCTGGGAGACAGAGTGTTGGTGTGGTAGTTCAAATTTTCCAGCAGTATCAAACATCAAAGAAATAAATTCGTTTTTTTCCAACTTTTGATATTTTTATTTTTTGATGGACTGTCACTGTTAGCCATAATGCAAGAAGTTAGAATACACCCTGTACAGATACACTTAACCAAAAAGTAAAAATGTAATTTAGACCCAAATTTCATACTTCTTTTTCTTTGCTCTTTTCTGTATTTGTTTACAAAGCCAAAATTATACCTCGGTAAGAGTTTCTCAACATTCTATCATGAACTGAAATTGGAAAGTTGAAAAATTGTAAAAGAAAAGCAAGTATGTACTTTACAAATGCTCTTTGGGAACTATATTTCATGTTACAAAAAACATTGATGTGCTGACATTTTTAAAACATTGCAAAACATATCAGGGATGTTTGTGCTCGCTGGGATAGAATATACTCGAAATCATCCCTAACTTCTCATTTAAGGTCTGATTTCCCTAAAAATTAATATCTGGTGATATCCCGGTGTGACATATTATGAATTTAAGTTTTGAAAGTGAAAATGCAGTGCAGAACATTATTTTATCGTCCAATTGGAATCCTAAACCATTTTTTTTTGTGCTCACAAATTAGTAATTTTTTCATGACTGACAAATTCTGTCTTTTATTACCCAATTCAACTAAAAAAGAATGCAAGCCAAATGTAGTGAGAAACATGTTGGAATGGCTGGAGTTAGTTAAGGTCACTTCAGTGCATCGGGTGTATCGTGTTATAAGAACTCTGAATTTTTATTGCAGTTTTGAAGAAAAAATAATATTTATATTCTTGAAAAAATAAAAACAGTATCCTATTGAAAGGCACTAAAATAATAAATTTCGATTTTTAGACTTTTTTTAAATATAAACAAAAATTTAAGTTAACAAGTAAAAGGAAAAAAATTTTTTTTAATAAAAATTAAAAAATATAGAAATTTATAGTGGTTTTTTAGGAATGATTACTGAAAAAAAAACTTCAAAAGAAATCTCTAGTTATTGTTTCCTATGAGAATTGGCGCACTGAATATATTAGATATTTTCTCATGTCATCAAAAATTGATGTTGATATTGGTGCTTTCTTCCTTTATATTTTTATTGAGGAATAAATCATTGGCAGAAATATACCCATTGCAGAAATCTCTACCTAAAGAACTAGACAATTTTATTATTTCTCTGCTGATTTGGGCACATCATACTTTACGGACAAACTAGTTGACATGATCTGCATATGGGGAACTAGGCATGGATTCTGAAAATTTGGGGGATGAGTAAAGGATATTTGATGTATTTGGCGAAAATATTTTAATTGTTGTAGCATTCCAGGTTTTACAATCATTTTTTGCCTATGGTTGTATTCGATAATTTTTGAAATATTTCATATTATTAAATTTATTTACCTACAATTTTGATTAATTTAGTAAAGTGTGTATGCATAAAATCATTGATGTTAAATAGAATGAAGTTGATATGCCCGGACTATACGGGGTGTTATGAATTATCACAACACACCTGTAATCCCAGACTTCTTGTTAGATTGAGAAAACAAGCATCGAGAGCATCGACTATCTAAGGATGGTCGAACCAAGATTATGTTCCTGGAGCGGCACAGGAAATACCCATTTCTCTCTGTGCTTGGGCGAGAGTTGTTTATTCAGGAAGTACGTACCGGATTTCCGAAAGATTAAAAAAATAATGCACTTATAAAAATGTTGAGAATAGACATATATATTTAATAAAAGTTGACAATAATAGTTCATCCGTTCTATCTATCAACGGATAATATGAGACAATATTCAGAAAAAGACAACTAGAGTATAGTTTACTCTACGTTAATTTACCTCAGTCTACAAATCAATCAGATTGACTAAAAGCAATAGTGGCACCAATAGTTATAAAAGACTGTTGATAATTATCTTTTGAAAACTCTTTGGTAACATGAAATTATGGAGATACCTTTACAGACACATGCACATTATAAATGATTCGATTCACCAACCCATAAATACAGAAAACATATATAACTTACGATACATCAGCAGAGTCAACACTTATTCACTGGAGATGGCTTTTAAACGACTATTAGTTTTAATTTCATCATTAGTTTAATTAATCCCGCGGAAATTGTTATTTTAATTTTACTCGCACTGTATATTAGTATAGCGTGTATGGATATGGTTTTCTATGAGATCATGAACTATCGATTTGAGGTTTTTCGTTGACTTATTCAGGGTCTGGAAGCGTTGATCAATGGTAGGTAATTTTTGGAAAAAATACTGGTTTACTGGTGAATTCACTTGGATACTCGGATTGAATTGAATATAATTTCTATTAATGGCTACTTAAGTTGACTGCTTGACAACTATATTCGTACTCTTCTCATCTTGATTTCACTATGTCGTGATTGACTGAAATTCTAACATCATTTTGAACGTACTTGTTTGACTGCTGAATACCGAGTGATTCGTTGATCCAAAACATCCCGCCTTTTTATAACCCGTTACCGGATCATGTGATAGTTGTGCTAGTGGCTGGGAAAAATGTCTGATATTATAATTATCTTCAACTTGTCAGCGGCTCAATAATTAATGGCTTTGTTTCTGTCATCAAAAATGTATAAAAACAAAATAAATGCCTTCCGAGGTAGAGTTATATTTAATAGTCTGTCATAATCTATAAATTTATAGCATTTTTATGTTGTTACAAATACATAAAAACGGTTTTATGATATTTCGTGGCTCAATGTAATTTTGGCAGCTGTCAACAATCTTGGAATTTATAATTTTGTTTACATCGTTAATTTTACTAGATATGGCGAACAGCGGACGTGATGAGTTATCTTAAATGCATTTAATTGTCTTCAGATAACGACATATTTTTAACTGGCATGTGCTTATCAGCTTGGTCGCTTATTTGAATTTAGAACCTATGTTCATACCCATGGAAGTTATTTTCTGGCTATAAAGTTCGTATTAAGTAATATCGTGTTGTTTCTTATGAATGAAAGTTTTTCTGTAATTATGGGGCTCGACAAAGTGAGATCTGTCAGATTCATTCTTCAAAATTATTTTACATTCAACATAAATCACACATAAGTTTACAAAACCTTGCTTATAACAAATTGAAACTGACAACTAACAGTGTCATTTGGTGTTAATCATTTCACTGATAGAGATGTGAAGCCTACTGGAAAAATCTAAATTGTAGGCATATAGGGCAAACTAATTAATGAATATAATAAATTTTGGGTATAGAGGAGTATATTCAAACTGAGACTCATTTTGAAAAGAGAATCGAACTATGAGAAAAAATGATTTCCATTAATGAATTTTACCAACTTTTTTGTGTAATATAAAGAAGGGATTTCAAAAATAAGGTAACATACCGTGTTACATTGAAGATAATAAAAGTGATGTCACTTTCAAATTTTCAGAATTGAATCATATCTAGTTTTCCATACATAGATCACGTTAACTCGATATACAGTTCTCAAATGAAGAACTTTTACAAAAGTATACAAAAAACTAGTGATGAAATTGTTAATTGATTTTGTAAGAACGTTGTTTTTTTTAATTTTCAAATGTGTTGAATGAACCAGCAAATATGTATATTTTCGAAGATGAATGGCGCCTACAATGAAGTTTTTCAAGTTTATGTTTGCCTTCTCCAGGACCACTTTCAATAATTTATAGAAATTACCACCTCAACCTCATGGAAATGTTTCTTCAATTATTTAATTCTTAAAATGTATGAAAAAATTATCACTAGATGTGGTGTAGGATGGATGTTCTTTAGATTTTTGAAGTGATCATGAAATAAAGGAGCTTTGTATAAAAATCATCGATTCAAATTAGGCATATTGTACAATCAAAAATTGAAAAATTTGTGATAACCAGATTTTGAGGGACTTTTTGTTTTGTAAAGTGTTAAGTTAAATTGGTGATTAGAAAATATTCAACATTACTATTTTCAATTCATTTTTTTTAGAAAGGAGCCTTATATCTGATGAATGTATCCTTAAACATACAGGATGACTTCGAAAAGAAACATATCCAGAAATGATTTGTAGTGGCTTAAAATTTTTATTTCAAAAAGGGTAGGGATTGATCAAAACTTGTTTCTTAATTTCGATAAGTCCCTTCATCAAAATGATTAGTTGTATATTATATTTCAAAAAGAGTAAATGCAACGTTCAATTCTGAATAGTTCCTACTGTTCAGAATGTATTTGCAATATGCTTTAATCATCCAGGATTATATAGACTTTTTTATATGGATTTCAGTCGCTCAAAAAATATATTTTTAGCTCTAGGTTCACATCTGTATAACTATTTACATTCCAAGGTTAATTAGTTGGTTTTGAGGTTTGTGGGTTTCAATAAAAATATTGATTTATTATCAATAAGTAATAATTTATTGTAAAAACAATTATACAACTAATTTATTTCAAATATATTTGGAAGACTTTTCGGCAGGATTATTAAGTACTTTATTGTATACTGCCACTTTGATTATTTATTCCTTTAACCTAACCTAAATCTTGTCCACCGCACAACGAAATCCCAAGTTGGAGGCAGTACTATCTCTGGTATTGGATGACCTTGCAGCACACCTGTATCTCCAGCAGTACGACTCGTGACAGAGAAATGAACCTCCCTTTTTAACCTTCGATTTCTGAAAATAGATATTTTGTTAATTTTGTGGTTTAAATATATAAATGTATTTGAATATTGTTTTAATTTCTCCTAGTTATTGTCAATCTCATAGAGTTTTAGAAATTAACGCAGACAAATTTATTTCTGTCCAGATCAGCAAAGTGTAGAAAGTCGTCTGAGCAATTGACCACAACAAAAAAAACATGCAGTACTCATAGATAATCAGTATACAATTAACACTACACTTGTGAAAGTGGAAAATATTGGTATAAAACATTTCCTAGCTACCACAAAACATAATGAGTAAGAGATCTATTTTAAGCTTCATAACATAATTTCTTTAAAATAATGTAGTTTTTGTGACATTGATATTCTATAAATTTCCATTTTTTGGTACTCAGTTGAGTTGAGCAGTTTGATAACTCGACTTTTCCGAGGATATTAAAATAAAGACATTTTATTTTCATTATAAAAGGGAAACCCGTATAGTGACAAAAACAGGACACATTACATGTAGAAATATACCTAAAGCTAAAATATATACAAAAGGTAGTTCTAGAGAGTAAATGCTTAATTAATAACATAACCTTTGAATGTCTCAATGGATTTATTTGTTTGAAAATATGAACAGGGTGTTCATAAAATCAAATTGTAGTTTTTTCCAATTCTAAGAAAAAAATATATTCAATAAGTTGGTGAAAAATGTGTTAGCTTAATATTTTTGATATTCGTTTATTGAAAACATAACAAATAGAAGGCAACTTCTCTTGGTTTTGTCAACCCTTGTTCCTCTTTGTTTCACTTTGTTTTTTAGAGTACTATTAGCACAGATTCAAAACATCTTGCAAAAATATTGGCTATATCTTTTTATTTACATATCATACCCAAAATCTCTGTCCATAGAAGACTTTTTTTTATACATTTGTGCTTTAATTTTTTAATTAGTTCCTTATTAACATGTTGATGGACACTAACGTCATACGGTGTCATAGAGATCGTGAAAATTTTTTTTTTCTTTAAAGTTAAACATTTATTGATTTTCATATTTGGGTTTACAAAAATTGTGTATACAATTGAAATGGAACATATAAATTTAAAAAAAAATGAATATTATGTATAACCAGACAGTTATTAACTGGTATAAGATTATACATGGTTTTAGAATAATTTGTAATAGAATTACATTTATTGGAAAATAACATATTAACGTAATAACAAATATTCAGACATTAATAGAATTAAATAATGAAAAAAAATTAATAATACATTTGAAATTAATTAACATAGGATAATAATAAAAAGAAGAAATGGAGTTGATTTGTTGAAAATATAAACAGGATGTTCATAAAATCAGATGTGGAATCATCTGCGACTGAAAGATAAACTTTAGTCACTATCTTCCATCGTCAAGATAACCTCTTGTGGGGTATTCATGTTGAAAAGGGAAACATTCTCAATTGGATATTGATAGAAAGATTTTTCTGTGAATTGAAAAATCCACGATTAAAATGAAGTTATTTTTTGTGAATGTCTAACAGAAAACAACTACTTCGGCTAAAGCCACGCTGGACATTGAACTACATCTGATAGATATTCTGAAAAGGCCCTAACTCAAAAGAAAAAATCTGAAATTGAAAATTTGCATTTTCATTCAGATTGTTATTTGATTTTCTATTCCAGTCTTAATTAAGAACTCATAAATATGAATGAGGCATATTTATGAGTTCTTAATTAAGACTGGAATAGAAAATCAAATAACTATCTGAATGAAAATGCAAATTTCAATTTCAATTTCTTTGAGTAGAACCTTCAGAATATCTATCGATGATTCAATGTCCAGCGTGCTTTCGGAATATTGTTTCTGTAACATTCAAAAAATAACTTCATTTTAATCGTGGATTTTTCAATTCACAGAAAAATCTTTCTATCAATATCCAATTGAGAATGTTTCCCTTTTCAAGAAATGGAGGTTGTAAATTGAATGGAATCAGTTATTTCTTTGTGATAGAATGTATGTTTTCACTTTAATTTTGAATTGAAATATATTGTTACATTTTTTTAGATCATCGGGTAGATTATTGAATTTTGAGATTGCCTCATATGTAAATTTTTTCTGACCTATTGTAGAATTAATAGCTTCAAGATGGAACCAGTCATATTGTCTAGTGTGGTGAGTATGAGTTTCGGTGTTTCTTGTTAATATGAAATTAGATTTCAGCCTTTTATTAATAATATCATAAGCAATTTTCAGAGTGTTGATTGTATAGTGTTCCTCTAAAGAAAATGTATTCGTTTTATCGAACAGTTGATTTGTTGGTATATCATATGGAAGACGATACAGGACTTTTAATGATTTCTTATATAATACAGACATTTTGTTGAAATTATTTTTTGAACAAGATCCCCAAATATTTATTAAATAGTTTATTCGACTGAGGATATGAGAATGAAGAATTAAATTTGTTACATATGTATTAAGTTTGGGACATCTTCTCAATGCACCAATAATGGGAGATATTTTTTGTTTGAGAATATCAATATGCTTGTCCCATTTCAGTTTCTCATCAATCCAAATACCAAGGTATTTGATTTGGGACGTTTGTTTCAAGCAATTATTTTTTATACGGATATCTAGATCGATAGTTTGTTTATTTCGTTGGTGGAAAATCATATACTGAGTTTTATTGGAATTTACAGAAATGAGGTTAGAATATAGATTTTATTTTCTTTTTTATCATATTCTAGAATTGTGGGTTTTTATTTGCATATAAAAGAACTGTATCATCTGCATATATGGTGTATTCACTAGTTAAATTTATTTTAGAAATATTTTGAATATATAATAAATATAAAATTGGACCTAACACAGATCCTTGAGGAACACCTTTATTTATATATAATTTTTTGGATTCAAAATTGTTTACTTTAGTTCTAATGGTTCTATTCTTAAGGTAAGATTTCATTAGATTATTTGCCATTCCTCTAATTCCCATTAAATCGAGATATTTCAGAAGAATTATATGATCAACTGTATCAAAAGCTTTCTTAAGGTCCATAAAAATTGCTACTACATAATTTCCTTTGTCAAGTCTGTCTTGTACAAAATTAATTACTTGTAGTACTGCTGCTTGTGATCCACTGTTTTCTTGAAAACCAAATTGATTTAAATCAAATCTATATTTTTTATTTATGAAGTTTACTATTCTTTTTTTTTTAATTTTTTCAATTATTTTGGAAAATATGCTTATTAATGATATGGGCCTGTAATTGATTGGATTCTGGGCATCTCCACCTTTATATATTGCTCTTATTGATGCATGTTTTAATTCATGGGGAAAAATTCCTGTTATGAAAGATTTATTGATTAATTTACTTAATGGTTCTGCCAAAATATTTTTTAATTCTACAATATCTCGTTTAATAAAACCTTCTGGATCAGGGCATGTTTTTTTTAGGGTATTAATTATATCTATAATTTCATATTCATCAGTGGGGCATAGTAACAATGTTGAATTATTTTTAGTTGGTGGTATGGTATCATTAGGTATATTATTATAAAATGATTTCAATTCTTTTGCTGTATTTTCACCAATAGTTGAAAAGTGTGAATTCATGTTCTCTGCTATTTCTAATTCACTATTGATAATTTGGCCATTTACTAATAAAGATTCAATATCTGTTTTTTTTGTTAATTTTGATTTGTTTTTTATACAATAATTTATTGTATCCCATAGTTTTTTTGGATTACCTTGTGATTCTTCAAAATTTTTATTGTAATATTCAGTTTTAGTTCTTTTAATCATGGCATTAACTTTATTTCTCTGAATTTTATATTCAGTGAATAATTCTTCATTTTCTAAATTTTGTTTATGTATTTCGAACTTTTTATTTCTAACTTTCATTTCAGAATTAATGAATCAGTAATCAATCATTTTTTCACGTATTCTCATATATATTTTGTTAGTATTTATTGCTTCTAAAATCATATTCATTAATTTATTTATTTGTTTGAATTTGGGGTAATCAATTTTAATTATTTTGCGATTTATGTAATTTTTTAAAGCAATTTCTGATTTTTCAATGGATGTGTATATTATGCGATGATCTGTTATTGAAGTATCTTCAAATTTTATGTTGAAATTTAGTTGATGACAGTTAGTCAGAATATGATCAAGTATGCTGAAAGAATTGTTTTGTTTTCTGGTATAATAATTTGGTTCCAGTTTGTTCATGATCTGAAAATCGTTACTGTTTATTATATATTTATAATTAGTAGAATCACTGTTATTCGTGAGGAGATTGATATTAAAATCACCTATTATAATAATTTTTTATTAGAATTCATTATTTTAAAAAAAGGAATTGGAATTTATTTGGTGGTCTATAGAGGGAAATAATTTTCAATTTTGAATTAAAATTAGGAATTTCAATTTCAATTGTATTGTACTCTTTATTTATATTTTTATGTATTTCTTGATATTTCAAACCATTTTTTAAGTAAATAGCAACTCCACCCCCTTGCTTATTTTCACGGCAGTGGTGAATATTTGTAAAATTATGGATATTAAAATAATCTGTTTCATTTGGTTTTATCCATGTCTCAGTTAAAATCAATATATGTGTTTGTAGATAATTTTTTAGAATAATTTGTATTTCATCAATTTTATTACCATACTTCGTATATTTAGATAAGTATATTTAATTTTGGATTTTTGTAACTTTAACAGAATTGAAATTATTCATAACTGATCCGTCTCTAGATAAACATTTTTTTTATTGTAAAATTGGGCATTCATTACTATTTGAAGTATGATTTTGGTTATTATTACACTTAAATTTTTCATTTATTTTTTTGCAATTGATGCAACAGGGAATATTTCGATTATTACACTTCTTACTAATATGATTTCCAGCACAAAATGAACAAGATGGGGAATTTCGGCAATCTCGATAAATGTGGCCATATTCATTACAATTAGAACAAGATATAATATTGATATCCTCTCTGATTTTGAATGTATGCCATCCAAGAATTATGTCTTTGTTCACTAATTTGTTGAATGTTTTGCCTTTAGTTTCAATATAAATGATAAATTTTTTGGAATATTTTGATTGTCTTGAATATTTGATATTAAGTATATCATCATCATTGATGTAATTGAATATACACAGCTCTTTTTTAAGTTCATCTGATTCTAAAATTTTTTGTTCCAATGAAAACCAGTTAGGTGATCTTAGCTTTGATGTTGTGATAACATATTCTTCTCCTATTTCTTTTTTACTGATTTCTAGTAGCCTTTCTATTTCTTCATCCGAATTTGACTTCAGTAGAATTCCTCCTTTTTGAATTTCTTGAATTTTCGTTATTCTAGCCTTAGCAATAACTGGATTTATTTTTGTTTGAATATCTTCCTTAGTTTTTTGAAATGTTTTTTTTTGTTTTTTTTTTTTTTATGTTGGTTTTCTTTATTGTTAATTTTTTTTAATATTTTTTTTTATCATTATGTTCTGTAATAATTTTGTTATATTCTTTGGACAATAAATATACTTGACTATTAAGAGTATCAATTATTTTTTCATTTTTTGAAATGATTTCATTCTTTGCTTCAAAATTTCTTGTAAAAGTTCATTTTCTCTTCTTAGATGGATTATTTCATTATCGTTTTCTATATTTTTCTCAGGTGTAGGTTGAGTGAGGACAAAATCATAGGGTAATATCAATTTATCAGTTGAATTTTCATTATCCTTATTATAATTTACTTGCGTGCAATGGAAATCACTGTTTGAAATTTGATCTTCCAGTATGACTTCGGTATTTTCATGTGACATATGGATACTACTTGTCAACTAATGTCATCATAATTTGGGTTCAACTGCAATAAATTCTCCAAATGGCAACTCTTCTTCAATGGCACAATAGGAAAATATCTTCAATATTAGAAATTCTAAGTTTTTCAAATTTATAATTCAGCACTTTTTCCAAATGAATCAAAATTCCATGGATGATTCAATTGCAACATGTATACAGGGCAATTAGACAGAACGCGGAATGTCGTTAAATTTTGCATAGTTATTATAGGAGACACGTTATTACCGTCACGGATTGTGAGCAATAGGTTCGTGTAGTGTCTTTTTCTTGCATACAATATTGGTTCAAATCCCCACCCTGCCGGCCAAGAATTTGCCCCTCCCAATTTCATCACAACGTTGTACGGCGTCGTCTTTGCGATAAGAAACTCATTTATTTGCTGTGTCATGTGATGTACAGTGTGATGTACAATTTTTTGAGTAACTTTTTTTCCAAAGATACTTAGAATGATAATTTATTTTTTGTTAATTTTTTTTGAACATACTTAGAAGATTATTTTATTTTAGTGCAATGTTTTTCCAAAGACACTAAGGATAATATCTGATTTTTTGTTACGATTTTTTTTCCAAAATACGATATTTTATTTTTTTAAATTTTGTCAATAAAAGGAATTTTCAATGGTTTTTTATTTTGTTTCAAATTTTGACTATATCTTATTGCAGAGGACTGCGTAACTTCTAGAACACCGATAGACGTTCTGTCCTTATTTTGAGGAATTAGTTGTCTTAAAAATGGCGTCAAAATTCAAAACCTGTAAAAATACACAAAATGTTTTTTTAATGTTTCTATAATGAATAACAAAAAATTCCAGGCTATTACCTCATAATTACAAAAATCTGACTGTGTCACAGCGTGTTGAACCATACAAAGCACTTATGCACATACATTGTGTCAAATATTTATTAGTACCAATACACAAGAGAATATTTATACAGGTCAGATATCCTAAGTTAACACTTTAATAAAAGAAGGTATTATAATTTACTATAATTATTTTATTATCAATTTACTCAATTCCGCCATTAGTTAAAATTTACAATAAAATAATCCATACACTTATAAAATATTTAAAATTTAAAGTAATGACAAACACACTTTTTGAAATACATTCCATATAGTGATAACTGTAAAAAAGTAAAAAAACATCACAGGTCAGAAAAATTATTGGAGATAATACTTAATAGAATAAAAAGCCTTCCTAGTCATGTAACATTTAACTTTTGGATTAAACTGTTCCAATTCTAGCACCCTCACAAGGTTTGAGAGAACATTGAAGACCTGCAAAAATGATCAGTGCCCTTCCATGTCCTTGATAACCTATGAAAGTCAGGGAGTATGTCATTCCGTTTACATGTTAAGTGACTGTAAATCACTATGAGACAAAAACTGAGAAATGTTTTCTTTGATGTAGGCGAGACAGTGGTAAATATATAGGGATGGAAAAGTAAGTATTCCAAGTGAAGCATAGCCAAGTCACGCACACATCTTCGTTGCAGCTTAAAGATTCTTTTTGCATGAGAACTATGTCCCCAATTTAGAATTCCATAGGACATATGCGATGAGAAGTAACCATGGTAGGCTGTCATAAGAGATACATTATGTGCTAGTGCCCTAACGAGGTAAATTGGTAACTAACAAAATGTCACCTCACTCCCTCGATTGCACCAAAGGGCTTTTCAAAAGAGGACGGGGTACCATTTGAGGGTTTGAATGCGAAAAAAAAAAATCCTTTGCCTAGTTGACCCCCCGACTTTAATGATGCTTTCTGCCCTCCGAAGAGAGCTGTAAAAGGGTATTACAAAAAAGTATGATAAAATTTTTCCCTAAAACGCGAATTTTTTCCCCGGCCTATAGTTTTGACCAGAAGGGGGTGGAGGTGTGGTTTGTCAACTGATTTTCACAACTGATACTTCAAACCACTTCTAATGAAAAGCTCTTCCAATTTCATCATGAATACTGTACATAAGAAGTTTTGTTATAGTGTTACAGTATTATTTTCAGAATTATTCCCTAATTTTAATAGAATTCAGTGAGAAAATTATGGATACCCCTGTCATTGTGAGGGGCGGCTCAAGGCAGGTGAATTTCCAAGAGAGACTTAATGAAATATCATATCTATACACCAGCTTGCCGGACCAAGGTGGCCTTAAAAAATCTAGAATATGAAACTTTCATTTTTTTTTCCAGAACTCGTCTTATAATAAGACCAAAATGGCTTCAACATTTTTTTTTCTGTACTAAGGAAAAACACTACCCTACACGCAGATTTTTTTGGTTCCTTCCAAAATCTATTTTTGCCTTAGTTATAGCCAATCAACTGTTTCTACTTTTTTTCTTCAGACGTATGGTGTTTAGGCTCCAAAATTATGCAAATTCAACCCTTTTGCAACTTTCAGAAAAATAAACTTGGGAACTAACTTTCAATGCGGCGTATTCTTGGGGTCATTTGGAGATTTATAAACCGGTAGCAGATATTTAATTCGCTTATTATAATACGGGAGTAGAAAAAAGTGCTTTGTGTTTTTACATTTCCATCTGAATTGCCAATATTGTCAACTTTTTAAGGAGGAACTACTTTTCCCAGGTTTATTGTTTTTTTTATATTTTAATTTATGTTGTTCTGCTATTTGTTCTGGTGAATTATACAGTAGAATTTTTATTGTATCTTTCATTTACAATGCACACAGTGTTTTTAGCTATTGATAACAGTTGGTTTTTTTACGACTTGTATGTTTCATTTATTGACATAAGTTGCCAAAAGCTATAAAAACAATTATCAGATTTGATATTTAATTTTGGAATATAACTTACAGTGTCTTCTTGCCAATCATCTTGAGTCCACTCCCAAACATTACCAGCCATATTGTGTAAACCAAATTTACTAGGAGGAAAGGCATCTACGGGACTGGTAAAAATAAATCCATCTTCTGCTGTATTGATTTTCGGGAAATCGCCTTGCCAAATATTAGCCCTGACAAAAAAAACAGGTTGAGAAATATGTTGATGATTTCAAATTGGCTCAATATATTTATTTGATTTTTTGAAAGAGTGTAGCATAGTCTGTTCTCCCAAATAATTTAAAAAAAAATTCGTGAGTGTCGACAAAGTATGGAAGTATCAATTATTTGAGAATTTGCCAACAATTTCAAATTCTTGAAATCGTCCGTGAATTTTAATATCTTTTCAATATAATGTTAATGAGTTATTCTTTATAATAAGTTTTGGGGTATGAAGTAACTACCTAGTCAAAAAACTACACAATTTTTTTCAATATATTTATATACAAGTATTTGCCTAAAATTTATTTGTAGTATGCAAAAAATTATCAAAAATTCAATTGGGGTAATCCTTCACTTCATCCTATGTATTACCATGTTTTTATAGCATAGAAATAAATGTTTGCCGTTCAATATCATAAAATTAAAAAAAAATTATCCGTGAAGTTAAGAATATACTTTATTCATTTTCTTCATATTGAAAAACCAGCAAATTCAAGGACAATTTCAGGAATCCTTTGAAAATTATTGATCATCCACATTCTTTCGAGCACCCAACGTTCGTAGAAGTACAACAACAAAACTGTGATGAAATATAAAACGATTTTGGCCCAAAACTCTTCAACCTACTACCATCTGAGTCCAGGAATATCACAAATATTAACAAATACAAAATAGCCATAAAATCATTTGTACGACACAATCAACCTACAATTGAAAACATATATTGAACATACACTTTTCAAACCTCCATTCTCCAGAATCACCAATTAGGCAATGACATAAAAAAAAAAATCTCCTTCTGAATATGGGATACCTGACACAACACAAGCACGCTTGTGCTTAGGTGAAAGGTTTCCAGTATATGGAGTGCGAGATGGCTCTGTACTATATTGAAATTGTAATAACTAAATTGAAATTGTAATTAACACCTGGAAATAATATTATGAATTGTGAAATTGTCATGTTACTTACTTTTGAATTGAATAAACTTGAAACTTGATACCTGATATTTTTTTGTGTCCATTTGATTGACAACTGTACTGTTTAAACTATCAAAATTAAAATTAAAACAATTTTTATTGCAATCCCGGAAACGTGCTACAGGACCTAACAAATATATATATATATATATATATATATATATTTGAAGGGCACTACAGAACTAAGTGTCATTATTTGAAATGAATTTTTGACTTTTTGTTTAATGCTGTTCGATTGAAACCAAGTCTATTTTTAAGGACTATCGTTTTGTGATATTGGCTTCCTTCTGGATTCATTTAACTTCCATTCCAGAAATGCCTCACATGAAAGAATCATCCGAATGTCCGGAACTAGTAATAATTAATATTTGTATTCGATTTGTAAGAAAAAGATCCCAAGATGATAGAAAAATAGACTATAAAGTTTTATAATTCATTTTCCCTTGAATTTTAATAGTAGCCGATTATGCAGCAGGAGGATAGAATGGATTCCCATTACAATGTCTATTCAATTTCCCAATAGCATATTGGTAATATCACTGGCTGATTCCTGGCACCTCTTCGAATACGAGGGCATTCCACGCCAGATTCACCTCTCTGGAGCCCGAGAGTTATTGTTAATATTGAATTAATGTGATGCTTTTTTATTATTAATTATATAATAATTAGCACTCGGTTATTTTTATAGTTTTGTTTTTGGTTCTAAAGAGTCATTATTGCCATTACCAAATTTTTTATTTAATAATAAAAATAAAATCAGGAACGAAGCGAAAATACAATGGGATATTAGAAATACCGAATAATGATCAGAGATCACTGAATTACATTTGAAACTAATTTCTCGTTTACATTCATGTTTTATTTGGGTCAATTGACTATACATTTTATTAAAATTTCAATGTTATGAATCACACAGGTCATTATTGACATATATTATTCGAATATTAATATATATATATATATATATATATATATATATAAAATATATATACAGATAGTATATATTTTATTCTAATAAAATAAAAATAAAAGATCCTATAAAGTTTGAAAAGTCAGTTGGATAAAATGAAAATAAACTTTGATTTTATGGATGTGTAAAAATATCAAACTCAAAACCCCAGCAAAATACAAACTATGTTATTCAGAGAAATAATGCAGCGATAACTTTTGTTCAGTGTAACGTGGATTACATCAAATAAAAAATTGAGCAGTTCTCGTGGTCCTTCATAAAATTGCACCACAGAAGTTCTGTATTAGGGATAGGCAAACTATTTCATATTATTTGTGTTACCAGTTTTTTTAATATTATTTGCCAACGGCAATTAAAACTTCTACTTCTCTCAGATAAATGAAAAATCATGATCAGATTTTAAAATATTTCATGAAAGCCTGAATTACTGAGGTTCTACTACAGGTACTCACAGAGTTGAATACAAAACACACTCCTGTTTGGATAGTGTATTCATAGTTTTTTTAAATTTAGTTATTTAAATTATACTTGATTCTGAAATGATTGACCAACACCTCTCATATAGAAGAGAGAAACTTACCGATTTGAAGCCATCCAACATCCTAAACTTCCTAAGAAGAATAGGACTAGAGGATCAACTATAAACTTGAGAAATCCTCAACCGCATAGCAAAAAAAAAGGTAATAGATCTCATAGGTGTACTTATCACACACAACACGTATATGTCAGTCAAATAAAGCAAACAAAATGTTGGGTTACATCTTCCGGACTCTCGATATTTTTCAACTCTACGCTGTCGTGTATATAAATATATATATATATATATATATATACATATATATATATACATATATATATACATATGTATACATATATATATATATATATCTTATATTATTATCTTATCTTAATATATATATATGTATATAAATTACGCGTCACGTTGTTTGTCCGCGATGGACTCGTAAACTACTTAACCGATTTCAATCAAATTTGCACACCGTGTGCAGTTTGATCTAACTTGAAAGATAGGATAGCTCACATCTCAATTTATAGCGGCAATATTATTTTATTGCAAATTATTTGACAGTCACAATTATCTGTTAGCTCCAAACGATTCTAACAGATGGCGGTATCTGTTGACTGGATTGAGTAAGTAGACAGTCACAATTATCTATTAGCTCCAAACGATTCTAACAGATGGCGGTATCTGTTGACTGGATTGAGTATTATATATACGGGAATAACGGGATAACGAAAAAACGGGTTGACAGGATAAGGGGATAACGGGGTAAAGAAAGAAAGGGGTAACAGGAAAATGGGATAACGGGAAAACGAGATAACGGGACAACAGGAAGCGGAAGGAGTCAAAAGCATAATCTAGATGGAACAACATAAAGGAAAACATAGAAAAAAAGAAATTCTACGCGGACGAGAGTTTTCGGGAAAAACATTTTAGGGAACATAGAAATATATAAATATATTTATTTATTTACGAATGAAAATTGCGCCTTATTTGAAAAATATTAAAAAAAGGAAAATTGTGGCATTTCAGACAAAATAAATTATAGAAAACCCATCTTCGAGCAGGATTGGAACCTTCATCCTCTAGATCTCTAGTGATACGCTCTAGCAACTGAGCTATCGATGAAACAAGGTTCCATCTGCATCTCAAGATACCGTTTTTTCCTATAATTTAATGTAAGTTGTTAGAGTAGAAGGATTCATCTATCAGTGGCATAAGATCCGTTTACCTTTCACTACGTCACCATCGACGTGTTTAGTCAAGTTCAGAGTTGATCTCGGCCACGAATAAGATTTTTGCCACAGACGCAATTTTCATTCGTAATTATTTATATATTTGGCAAAAATCTTATTCAGTGGTCGGAGATCAACTTCCTGAACCTTGACTGAATACGTCACGTCGATGGTGACGTTAAGGTGAAAGGTAAAACGGATCTTGATGGCCACTGAATAAGTACGTGAGATCCCTTCTACCTTCCTAACAACTAACATTAAATTATAGGAAAAAGCGGTATCTCGAGATGCTGATGGAACCTTGTGTCTTCGATATCTCAGTTGGTAGAGCGTAGGACTAGAGATCTAGAGGACGTAGGTTCAAATCCTGCTCGAAGATGGATTTTTCTATAATTTTAAAAAATTTGTCTTTCACATACACAATTTTCATTCGTAATTATATATTTGGCAAAAATATTATTCAGTGGTCGGAGATCTAGAGAACGCAGGTTCAAATCCTGCTCGAAGATGTTTTTTTATATGATTTAAAAAAATTGACCGTACAGTACTTGCAACAATTTATCAAACGTTGCCCAGGTTGAATTTGTTTCCAATACTTCGAAAAGCTCTGGAAATTCCTTGAAAAATTATTTATCTGTCACCACTGATTAGATCATAAGTTCTCTTCATTATCACCTACATGAATTATATATCATTCATCATCTATCATACCTGCATCATAACCCTTGTTTTATGAACTAAAAAGCGTGCGAAATCTCAAGATTGAAACACTCCGTGTTTTATAGGTTGCTAGGTAACGAAAACAAGTCCAACTTTTTATTTATGTGTCAAATTACATCAAAAATATAAAACAACTATTTCAAGTAAATGATTCAGCATCCTCGGCTAACTTTAAAAATTCGGATGAGAGTTCTCCTTGATTCGCAACCATTTTAAAATTAGCAATCATGTGAACTGTCAAATAAGCTTGTAAACAACAATCGCTATATCCATGTGAACAAGCAGACGTGACATCAGATGCCCATTACATACCTGATCAGATGTATTAAAATATAAGGAACATTATTCGGATCTAAAATTCGTTTCCAGCATTGCTATTGAAGTTATGATGCAGGTATAATAAAAAATTGCGTAAGATACACGTGTATAAGTGCCTGTATTTAAAGCAATTGCGCGTGCTTTAAAGGCTCACTTATACACTGAATCATAATATACTATTTTTTCTACTGAATAGTGCACACATTGTATAACTACTCGTAAACACAAACTTTCGTCCTGTCCGTATTCCTCTTCAAACTAAATAAACAAATCTCAAATATTTTTTTAAAAACTACTTACACCTATATTAACACACGGAATTTCATTTCTCAGGAATATAATCCGAGTCCAGAATCATGCATTTTGAAGGTCAGCTTTGTTAACATCAACAAAATATATCATAGCGGTTTTCTTGAAATTTGTTGAACTTCGTGAAAACCTACATGAGATAGCTTTATTGTTCATAGTTTTTCGATCTCCATGCTTGACATTCAGTCGGTAGGTAGGTACAACCGTGACATTATGGGTATTTTTCAATATATTTGTCGAAAACTAAGTTGTCCGCCCTTTGAAGGGCTTAGTTTGTATCAAATAACCTTTTGTGAAAAATTGCAGGTCATTTGGGCTCAAAATCAGCCAGATTTATATTTATACCCTCTCGGGACTACGCCTATGTGTCATGTACATTGGGTATGTTTTTTGCCAACTTGATCTTACGCAACTAAATAAAAGAAGTGTTGGAAAGAAGTGAAAAACATTCACTAAAAAAACTCGTGAATGACGCGACTGATCAGTGTTCGATGAATTGTCGTATATGGGACAAAAATATTTTTAGTTGATAACTAGTAATGGGAGACAGTTACATATTAATTTATTCGAAGTGAATGACGCGAACGATCAGTATTCGATGAATTGTTCAGATATATGTGGACAAAAAAAAAAAATTTCTTCTAGTTGATAACTAGTAATGTTGTGAGAAGTACGGGACGGTTTGACAGTTGTATGTTCGATGTATAATGCAAAAGTGAAGAAAAAATTAAACGTTATTTAAAGTAATTGTGATCTGATCATTCTTTTTGGTACTTGCGGTCCGAGTGCGTGATAAAATTGTCTCCTTTTTAGTTCTTTCTGGTGATTTCGATACAATAAAACATTTTTTTGATATGAGAACAGTGGTGTGATTTTGGATGTGAATAATCCTATTTGGAAGGAATGAACAGGTATGTATTAAAATAATGATTATTATTTATCATGAATTAACAAGCTATAGTGCAGCATGATTCATGATCAGCCAATGATTTTTTTATTCCTCCATTTTATAAGCTGCGTTACTCCTTCCAAAACTGAAGTCTGAAATCCGAAACTGAAATCCGAAGTCAAAACGCGACGCTCTCATTTACTTAACGACCATTAAAAGGTAAATAAGTCTCTTCGTTTCTTCCTCCTTTTTCATATAAAAAGAGCATTCAAAATACACCTTGTTATAAATCTAAATGGTTTAATCCAACACAAACACATTATCAATGTACAAAAAGCTTTATTTGGGCGAAAAATTTGTAATTCCGAATATAACCTCAATAATACAGTCATTTGTTTTCTCGAGTAACGATATGACATGAAAGAGAAAGAGTGCTGATTATGGTTTTAAAATTTAGTAGTGTTTATTGATAATAACATAAGTGTATTTGGTATGTTTTTAATTGCTGAAAAAGAAGGAAATGAGGCTTTTCCGAGAGCTGCATTTTGATCATTGAGATTTACAATTAGTATTCAGAGATAAAGAAAACGTAAATAGGTAGGTACTACTGAACAGCAAGTCGCTAGATGATAGATTCCATTAAATAAATAGAAAATTTCTGCGGAAATATGCAAGTGGATTTGTATACTACGAATTCTATTGGCGTACAAAGATCAGGAAAATATATGAACTAATAGAATAAGGAATAATTGAAAAATTACACTCATTGAAAATAATTCCTCAAACTACTTTACAAATTATCTTTAATTCAAACTTGATTTGACATTGACTTTAGAATAGTTTTCCCCAAACACTAGTGCCACTTATGGTTGTTTCAGGAACATCCACAAACAAGAATAATTCTGATAAGTTCTATGGTTAACCTTCCGCAGATAACGTGAGTGGTTTCTTAATTTTTGATAACGTCTGACAAACCGATTTTTTCAAGGAATGATTATTGGTCGTTCAAACAAAAAACTGTACCTGAAGCGTTACTAGGTCGAGAAGTCAAAGAAAAAATATTGTTTAATTTAAAATTAAACAATGGGTTATAAATATAGGCAAATGTGGTCTCCCTTAAAAAAAAAAAAATCACAATACCTATTGTCCACGTCAATTCAAAACTTGACCAATAAATTGATTAGTTTAGAATTGAATCTAATTTTTCATCAGTTTTTTTGACGATTTTCAGTAACTTTCCGTCAATTATTCGCAGCTATTTGTATTGCAAAATTCAAAAGATTTCCCATTAATTCATTTCAGTAATTTCTCTTACTTTTTTATTTTTATAGTCAAATAATTTGAAAATGTACTTTTATATTTTCATCAAGATTGTTGGTAAAAACAAAATAATAAATATTCATTATTATCGTCGCCAGATTTCTAATTTCCCATTTATTAATATTATTAAAAAATTGTCTTATATATTCGAAATGAAAGGATATATCAATATTTCGTGAAAACAAATCAATTCAGGGCAAAAAGGATGTCATTTAAAAATGATATCCTTTTCGCCTCATAATTTTCAATACGATTTCAAAATTGAAAATTGAAAGAAAATATCAACACTAAAAAAGCTATTTTGGCTTTTTAGATCATCTGATTGTAATTTTTAAAAACGAGCTCAAAACTATTTCTGTGTTCTAGGCCTACGAAACCTATTTAAACTTCTTTGGAGTATGTAAAAGATATTGTTTGAAAAATAGACGTTGAGGCAATACCTAGTGAAACAAGAAATGGGGAATTTTTTGATATAATGTCAAATCTTCATAACCAAATAAAATTCCAAACCTTGTGGTCATCTTGGCATATACACTTAAATCTGGGAACAACCTGGGCATTTTTGACCCCTTTCCCCTCATAACGTTGCACTGAGAAATTGATTTAGTTTCATGCTTTTAAAACTCCCCAAATTAAGGAACCCAAAATAATTTGTCAGTGAAAAAACAAGTGAACCTAGGAAGTTTAAATTTGGTATAGTAGGGAGTTTCCAACACAAATAGAAAAATCACCTTCTTTAAAATAGGGAAACAAAGACATTTTATATTGCTCTGAAGACATTTAAATAGCTTAAATTCATTACTCAGGCACGAGTTTACAAGCTACATAATAGTAGACCACAAAGAAACAAAAACTACGAGTTTTCTGCTTCCAACTGATAAAATGGAAGGGTGAACTTTTTAGGCTTGATTCTACGTTTGGTAAGAATATCAGTTCATACCAAAACTAATATAGTACAAAACAAACACAAAGTTTACCCAAGTACACTCTATATTCACTTCTTGACACTTTTTAGTCCAAATATTTTTTTTTGTGTATAGTATGAAATGTAAGTTTAAACTTGAGATAATTATCCTAACATTTATTCTTCTTTTTTGTAGTTGGCAAGAGATAGAATATGTCAAGGTTAGTGCTCTTCTTTACAATTAATTTTCTTGGATCTCTTGTCGCCTACCAATCTACTGGAAAAATTGTTGAATTCCGGAACATACGAACGCTTGCAGGAACTCATTGTTTTTTTTTTAATTTGCAAGCAAACATTAGATTTGAAAAAATGTTGCATATAGAGAAGTTGAGACAACAAACTGTTGATTTTTGTTGAGGATTAGACAGAAAAACTCTATTACCTTAGTTCAATTGGAAGCGGGAGATTTGACAAACTTTTGCCATTTCAAACAATAATATTTATTTTAATGTCATTTTAGTTTTCCATCTAAGCGTGCCATGACTGTTCCGACTTGAATTATGTAATGCTAGAAAAATTTAATTTTCCTTCGAAAATATCAGATTATCTGATTTATTCTCAAATGAAGTTCATCAAAATGGTATTTGGGAACAAAACAGAATTTTTTTAAACCGAAACATATGGTTCTAATGATAAAGGATTTATTCATAATATGCTGTATTGAAATGTGCTATGAATTCCATCCATATTACACCTGATAAACTACAATAATTATGTTCTAACTGAATGGTAAGAATAAACTAAGTTGTCTTTGAAAACAATAAAATATCTACTATATCTATTTGTTAATTAACTGGTGTTTTCATTTTGAAATATAGTTATTCTTGTTATTGTTATTCTTGTTATAGATATATAGATAGATAGACTTTATTAATTCTTTGTGCCAATTACATAAATTGGATAGAATAGGTCCTCAGATAGTTACAATCTTAATATTATTACAAGTAAACAACATCATTCAAAACAACAAACACCAGTAAAAATAGTTTAGATATTTGAATATAAAAGTATAGACAGTATAGAACATTTGCATCAAATATTAATGATTTAAAATAAATATCAATAGTAACTCATGTATAAGTGCAGTTAAACACATAATAGTATAAACAATAAGATTTAGAAAGTGTAATATGATATACATAGTACATAAAGGTATAACCTGTAATGTCAATAATAATATGATTTATGTACTGTGTGATTATAATAGGTTTATAGTGCCGTATTGACATAATCATTTAAATAATTTAGATTTGAAATGTTTTACATTATTTATCATTTTTACAACAGAATGCAGCCTATTGTTTAGATCACTGCCCGCACATAGAGGGGATTTTTTATAGAGAGTCAGTTTATAATTTTGATATATACATTATTTCGATTACGTGTATTATATTTATGTTTGTCGCGGTGTGTTGGTAACTTATTTTTAATGCCATATATATATATATATATGTATATATATATATATATGTATATATATATATATGTATATATATATATGTATATATATACAAGTAACTTATATAAATAGATAGATGTAACAGTCAGCAGGTTATTATTTTTAAAGATATGTCTCATATTGAATATAACTCTCAACACTCTTTTCTGTATGACAAATATCCTCTGTAGATCCACACATTGACCCCATGCTATTATGTTATAAGAAACTTTTGAATAAAAGAGAGCATAGTATACATTTATTAAAGAGGCACGATCTAAAATATTTTTTAGCATAGTGATAGCAAAACCTGATTGACTTAATTGGGCACACAGTTGATCAATTTGTTTAATCCAGTCTGGGTTTTCATCTAAAGTAACTACCAAAAAATTAGTGTTTGTATGCCTAGGAGATTATTATTTAAGGAAATGGTCATATTTTTATAGTTATTTTTACCGCGAGTTTTAAACAAGACACATACAGTTTTCTCATAGTTGATAATGAGCAGTTGAAGCACCATGTATTGAACTGATCCAGAACTGTATTAACTAGGCCTTCTAGATCTTCCAGGCTATTGGCTGCAATAATTATTGAAGTGTCATCTGCATACATAAATTTTTTTTCCACTATCGATAAACTCAGGTAGGTCATTAATAAATAGTAGGAATATCAGCACACTACCCTGAGGGATTCCTAGTGATATGTCATATTCATCGGACAGTAAATTCCCATTTATAACTAAAAGTCCTCTGTTCTACAAATATGAAATTAACCATTTATTAATATTACCAGAAAGTCCAATTTTTTCCAATTTATCTGCAACAAATGGTATATGCAGAGTGTCGAAAGCACTCGAGAGATAAAAAAATAAACCCATTACATATTCATTAGCATCTATATAATCTCTCATATACTGTTTGTACTAGTTCCGTTGCTACTGTTTCTGTTGAAAAGCTACCCTTATAACCATGTTGGGAATTTGTCAATATATGATATATTTCTCAAAGAATTTTATTGTTATTGGCCATTACTTTTTCTATGATTTTAGAAAAAACACTTAATAATGAGATGGGCCTGTAGTTTTTAATGTTGTTACTATCACCCTTTTTAATTACTGGAATAATTAAAGCAGTTTTTAATTTTTGGGGAAAAACACCGAGTTTGACAGACTAATTAAATATTAGAGCAAAACATTATTTTGCAAATCCATCCGCACATTCCTTAATTAATTTAACTGGGACTTCGTCAATCCCAGTAGATTTTTTATTTGTGAGATCTTTTATGACTTCTTTAACCTCCTGTATAGGGACATTTTCTAACTATATTGTGTTTATGTTTTCACATTTCGTAGCAGTACAGTTATTTGATAAATTAGGAAAATAAGATTCTATTTTGGTTTTTATATTTTTTGAAAAATGGTTTGCAACTTCTTTATTTTTGCTGATGACAATGTCATTATAGTTAAGTGTTATGTTTTCTCGAGTCTTTTTGGTTCTATTTAAGAAATTAGTGTGTATGTTAATAATTTATTGGGAATGTAGAACAGAATGAAGTAGCCGATTGCAACCTTTAGATCGATAAATATCCAGAAAGACAATTTTCTAAGAGAAATTATAATATGCGCCGTGAAAATCAGTTTAGAGAGCCCAACAATGATCTCGAAGAAAATTATTGCAGAGGAAACGCAAATTTTTGTTTCAAATAAGTGTTGATAAGACCGCATAATTTTGTATAAATAGAACAATAAATCTTAGGATGGGATATTACAGAATAACGTGCAGCCAAATAATTACTTTTTAGGAAGGATACTATTTTTGGATTAGTCTAGCTTTAAAAATTTGGAGTTATTTACCAGCAAAATACGAGATATTGGTAAGAAAATAAAAATATATGAAGAGAGGGTAGTTTTTTCAGTTCAATTTCAATGTATAGCTTGGAATAATCTGTCCAATAATATTTGAAGGACCATTGAATGGTACCAGATACTTGGAATTTTGGCAGAAAATTATTGAGGACTTTTTTTAATGACTAGATTTGAAACAAGATGTCGCTACTTCCGATTATTCAAGAATAGTCACCTGATTTGATTCCCCTCGATTTTTTTGCGTGTGGTCATTTGAAAAATATTGTCTATGCAACTGCCAGTTTACCCCGTGACATCCTGGAGCTACGAGTAAGATGCAGAACCAATAGCATAACAGCCCAGCAATCGGCAAAGTGCATTGACGTTAATGGACAGCATTTTGAGCAACTTTTGTAATTGTTTTGTTCCTTTATCCCATCACAAAGCCACTTTATGTACCTAGATAATTATTAAAATCGTATTTTTTTTCTATTCATTGTAATTTAGATTGAACTCATTACACATTTCAATATGGCATATTATGAATAAATTCTTTGTTATCGGTACTAATGAATGGTACCATGGTACAAATATGATTCCATTTGAAAAAAATGTGATTTATCCCAAAAATCATTTTGATGAACTTTGCTAATAAATCATGGCACACTTAGATGGAAAACTAAAAATGAAATTGAAATTAATATTGATGTTTCAAATGTCACTTATGTGGTATCATGGGATTCAGAAAATTATACAGAATACAATGCATTGATCTCTCTCCTACTATTTCAAAACCTTCTACTACTCATTGGTTCATGCCGTTCTGGGGTATGCATTTTTAATTTGGTACCCATACTACAGAGTACTCAAGGACTACATTGAGAAAGTCCAGAATAAATTAATTAGCTGCCTTTCCTACAAATCAGGTACAAATAAGCAAGATATGGATCTTGAGCCACAAAAATTGTCCATAAAATACTGATTCTGTTGTTTTTACACGAACTAGTAAATGGAATACTGCAGTCTACCGAATTATTTGTTCTTATGAACTAGAAATTTGAATCTATGCAATATGGGCAACACAATCCAATAACAAGGTTGCAAAGAGCTTATAATGCATGTTGAAACAAGGTAGCGATTTCGCGTCAAATCAACACAAGGCCCATAGTTCAAAATATGATGAAACTTGGTAGGGAGGTTACTACATGCTCATTAAATAAAAATAGTGATTAAACTTTATTTTGAAGAACAATACTTGAGTAAATAAGGCTATCATTAGTTAAAATGGTGTTGAGATATATTAGTACATTTACAAAACGGCATTTAAATACTCTTGAGGACTGAACGGTTCTGAATCTATTAATAACTTGAATATGTTCTGTAAAGTCCTCTAGATGCCTAAATTAGTATGGTGCCCTCAAGATACGGTATAGACTTTATAAGCTTTATTTAAACCAGAAAATATATACACAATTGAAAACTTTAAAACTCATTTGACAATGACAATAACTTTTGTTCTCAACAACTTCTATAGGGTGAACACATCACATGTTCTTTTAAAACTGTTTTGAGATCTTTACATTTTTTCAGACTATCTGGTAGTTTATTGAATTATTACCGATGTCTTGGATAATAGTATATTAAGTATCAAGAACGGTAAGGCTGGTTTACTGGTTGAAACCAGTAAACCTTAACGTTCATGATGCTTATAATATTTTTTGTATGACCGATATATGTATAAAAGAATTCGTATAAATCAATCTTCTTGAATAATATATTTTCGATCAATTGTGTTCAATGCAATTTATCAACAAGGCATGTTTCATTAGAAAAATCATAACCATAATTTTATTTATAGTTGCATTATTTTCAATCGGTCATGCAGCTGTCAGATACAAGTTCATTCAAACTTATTTGTTTCAATAATGATATATGTTGTTCCAATAATAATATGCTGAGTGATTCGTAAATAAAAAATACGGACTTAAAAGAGGCAGGGAATATCGGAATGTCATCCATAAGTCCACAAAAGTCAAAAGACCGCTATGAAAATACATATTAAATTTTCAAGAAGTGGTTAGAACAAAATTATGGGGAAGGATATTAATGAAAAAGTTCCATTGCCATATTTTGTTCAAAGGAATGAAAAACTGAAAGCGCCTGGTAGTTTATGGGCGGAATACTCTATGCTGAAGTCTACAATTTTTCTGTAAGATTCTATTGATATTTCAAAATTCTCTACTTTGATCGCATATTTCAAAAGGAAGAATGTTGGACACATACCGAAAAAAAGCATCCGTTTTTACTAAAGAAGAAATTTCAAGTTTTTAACAGAAGCTCCAAATAAAACTTATTATTATTTCGTTTGGTTCATAAGGTGAATTGGCAAATACTTTCAAAATGAAAACATTAACATTTAGGCCAACCAATAGAGATAAAATAGAGGCTATTTTCACACTTAAATAAAGACACTACTAGCCTATACCACTTTTTAAAGGATAGTTCGTAGATGAAAACCCCGGTGTCGGCTTTGTGGAATTTTTTTAACAACAAATAGTGTCAAAAACTACCACTTCTTTGTTTTTTTTGCAGATATTTTGAAAAGTATTGAAGGAATCGTTTCACATTCAATGGAACTTTTGTAGAGAATTCGAAAACCTACAAAATGGGTTTTTGTGCAACCGGATCGGTGCGTTTTCCACTGAGAAAATCCGGGAAAACCTCTAATAAAAAATCATATTGAAAAAATTCATAATTTTTATAAATTTGAAGCTGGACAAACAATCTTGCCGGAAATGATAGATAATAATATTAGTTCAACTGTGCGCAAGAGGGTTTTTGTCCGATATGTAGTTTTTGCGTTAAGGGCTTATCTTGCAAAATGCGCCGATTTAAGGGAAATCGTCGTATCTGGAAGTAGAGCTCAATATCTACAATTTGTATATTTTGGATTTTCTCCTGAGAGGTGGGAAATGTGTTGAAAATGTCACTGAAATTTGCTCCAAACGCTTGATACACTCTCCTCCGCTGGCTCATTGGCCCACTACCGCTACTCAACTCTGCCTCGACCGCACTTTCAAGCGTTTGGAGCAACTTTCAGTGACATTTTCAACCATTTTCTACCTCTCAGGTAAAAATCCAAAATATACAAATTGTAGGTATTGATCTTTACTTCCAGATGCCGTTTACAGAATTTGAATACGACGATTTACCTTAAATCGGCGCATTTTGCAAGATAAGACCTTGAATTGTTCCTAAATTATTCGAGAAATTAGTTTACAAATATATGCATTTTCTCGTGAAATCCATCATCATATCAGAACAACATGGTTTCTTTGCAGGGCGATCATTGGAATCGAATTTAATAGAATATAGTGAATATTTATATAGTAACATGGACCACAGACTACAAGTTGACGCTATTTACACCGACTTCAGCAAGGCATTCGATAAGGTTAGCCATAATCTTCTTCTCGAGCGGCTTGCTGAGGTTGGGGTATGAGGCTCACTATTGAGATGGGTGGAATCTTATATAAAGAATAGGTCCCAATCTGTAACAGTTCAAGGATTTCGTTCGGAAGAGTATATTTCCTCATCAGGTGTCCCTCAAGGATCACACCTGGGCCCTTTATTTTTTATCATTTATGTAAATAACATAAAGTCGTGTTTTAAACATGCCAACTTCTATAGGAAATGATCAAATAACCAGGGTTAGTAAGATTAGGGACCTAGGAATTATATTCGATTCCAAACTGATTTTTGATCTACATGTCGAATCAATCGCAAACTCCGCCTCAAGAATGTTAGGCTATGTAATGAGAACATGTAAACATTTCGAAAACATCAAGTCTTCAATTTGTGTTTATAATGCATTTGTGTACAGTAAGCTAAATTTCGCTTCTATTATTTGGCGTCCTCAATACAAAACGTATATAAACTGCCTGGAAAACATTCAGAACAAATTTGTCAAATATATTTGTTTCAAACAAAATTTCAATTACAACGACGACATTGAAAATGCGAGAAAACATTTCAATATTATATCACTATCGAGTAGAAGAGTGATCTCTGATATTTTATTTTTACACAAAATCATCTCAAATTCCGTAGATAATGCTAATATACTGAATCAAATTCAAATCAACGTTCCCATTCAGCCACTTAGAACTAGCCACTTGTTCCGCATACCATTTCGGAGAACTAATTTGTCTCAAAACTCTCCTCTATGTAGAATTGTTCGAAATGCTAACAGGTAAACTGATCAAATCGATATTTTCTCCAAATCCCACCAAAAATTAAAGACCACTTTGAAACGACTCATGTATCAAAGAATTTCTGCTTAAATTAGTAAAAGCAAACAACTAACAAAAAACCACTTTATCTTTGTTACTTTGTCTCAATTGCTCAAGTTTAAGTATAAGTTAAATTAAATGTAATAATGTACGTACTTTAGTGGACTTTTGTCTGTCTGTATCTTTCATGACCATTAAATGAATAAATAAATAAATAACGCGATTGTGCAAAAACTACACATCGGACAGAAACCATCTTGCGCACAGTTGAACTACATATTATTATCTATCAAGCAAGATTATTTGTCCAGCTTCAAATTTATAAAAACGATGAATTTTAACAAAAATTATCTCTTTTTAGAGGTTTTCACGGATTTTCTCAGTGGAAAATGCACCGATCCAGTCGCAGTTCGAATTCTCTACAAAAGTTCCATTGAATGTGAAACGATTCCTTCAATACTTTTTAAGATATTTGTAAAAAAACAAAAAATGGTTATTTTTAACACTTGTTTTTAAAAAAATCCACAAGCGATTTTGCTGGTGCCGACACTGGGGTTTTCATCCGAACTATCCTTTAAAAGGTGGTATAGGCTATTTGTCTTTATTTAAGTGGGGAAAAAAACCTCTATTGGTTGGCCTAATTTATACCTATGTTTTTTCAAGTTGCAATGATACTGGCAGTGGCAGGAGTATGACGGGAAGAATTATACAATGTAAATGTTCAGCATATTGAAGATTGGGAAACTTTTATTATTGTAACAATTCCAAACACAAAAACTCATATTTCACGGTCTTTTACTGTTACAGACAAGGAAGATGGAAAACTTTCTTACTTGAAAATTGTCCACAAATATATGAAGCTTTGGCCACACCAAACCAAATCTGCCCATTTGTTTTTGAATTCTCGGAATGGAAAATGCAGTGTTCAGGTAGTAGGAAAATGGTACTCGAAAATCGCAGAATATTTAAAATTTCAAAATCTATGCAATTATTCTGGACATTCATTTAGACGCTCTTCTGCTACACTTCTAGCCAATAAAGGAAGAGACATTTTGGGATTGAAAAGGCACAGTGAGTGGAAATCTTCAGCTGTAGCTGAAAGTTATGTTGAGAACTCCCTGCAGAATTAAATTGAGTTTGCAGAAAAAAATTACATGGCGGCAATGAAGTCTGCAATCAATCAAAATATAATTTATTGTCCAAAGAATTAGATTCTCACTGACAAAACATAGTGTTGGGTCATAATTGTTATAATTATAACAGACGACACAATTATAATGATGTTTCTTATCCTGGTTCTGCATCATGTACATTTTCGGTCAGTACAAGTAGTGCTGACAATGCCAGAGCTCTATGATGGCTCAAATTAATAGACAGGGTTTTATCAACACATGTAAAATCTGAGATGATGTTTTTTCAAGGAAATATAGACTAAACAAACTATTTTTGATGCTCTTTGATGAAACGAAAAGTACTTCCAAACTGAATAACCAAGTTAGTTATGTTTTTGTAGTCAGCTGTTTTCAGGAATAAGACATTTTCCATTTTTAATGAAATTATGGCTGTCTATCAAGAATGTTACAGATTTTTGTTTCTTATTGCAGTTAGTTTATAACATTATAAAATCAAAATTATCTGAGAAAAAGCTCAACATTGAACATTATTCTAAGCTGGGTATGGATTTTTTTCACAGATTTTCATCACATTCTGAACTATCAAGTATTGTATTGACTCTACTTGAAATGTCTCATGAATATTTTTGAACCTTCATCAACTATAAAAAAATTCCTGGACACTTGTGATATTGTTATGTTTGTTATTGTCAATATTAGTATCAACCTGTGATTTTTTTAGTGTTTATTTATATGTACTTATATCATTATAGCTAATATACATATAAATAAATTTATGACATTTTTTATAGAAATTAATATCTCATTGTGTTCGTTTGACAATGTAATTTTTATTATGCATATTTTATTTCTCACAATTGAATATTGTAGGCAGACAGCATGAATTGTTATAGTTAACAATATAATCAGATCAAAATAAAATGTCTTAAATACATTTTTAACAAATAGATAAAACCACCTCATTGTTTTCTTATGAGCCTAATATCAATAAACAGAAAATGAATTATCCAGTATAAAAAATGATGAATCAACTTTTTTACTTACCAGTGTTGGTCTTTTGGATTTAGTTTATTTCCCCATGGGTAGAGTTTTTGACGATGGCCAGATCGACAGGCCATTTCCCACTCTGCTTCAGTAGGTAAACGTTTCCCCAAATGCTCGCAATATTTGACAGCATCATTCCAAGATACATGAATAACGGGATGGTTCATTCTCCCTAAAACATGAAAACAGAAGTACAGTGTTAGACTGAAGAATCCGATTCCTTATACAACACTTCGTGCTAGTATGAAAGTTTTATCTTGATAGGGTTTCAAATACATACGTTAAAACTCATAGTTAGAAATTTCTTGTCTTTTATAATGATTGAAATATTTTTTGAAACACGGTGTCACATTGCTAAATTGTTATATGAGATTTTCTTCATAATAATCAATCACTCATGGAATAATTTGATAAAATATTTTATTATACTATACCTGAGTTGGAAAATAATTTTTGTTCAGAGCATGATATTTTCATTAATTTTTCTACAAAATTTTCCTGAATATCTTCACGTAGGAAATAACTAATATTTAACTGAAAAATTCATTTACTATTCTTTCCAGTCACGCAGATTAGGTACCAGAATTGATTTTCACCCACAATTGTCAAACTATTTAGAATTAAATAATTTTTTTCTACAAAAAATAGTAAAAAATCTATTATTGATTAAAATTAGCATTTTGGGGTAGAGGTTTTTTTGTAATAAAAACAAACTTACTAACTGTATTTCTCCAGTAGATTTGAAAGTTGATTTAGAAGTAAAAATGAATTTTTATATTTTTGTACAACTGCCATTAAAAATTACGTTTTTAGTTCATAGGTAAGTGAATTAAAAACCTAAATTTTCACATAATGTGTCAAAATCCCTTTTTTTAAAACTAGTGTTAAAAGTAAAATGATGGTAGATACTAAAAAAATCTTTCAATAGAAACATTTCAGTAAAATGTTATAATTGTAGGAATAAATTTGAATTAAGTGTGTATACATTTATATACACCCTGAGCAAAAATATATAGTTGTCAATGTAATGTCATGTTTATGTCACCTTAGCTAATGTAGTTGTCCGAATAAATGTTTTGAGTTTATAAGACGAATCAGTGTTTTCTGTACCGAAGGTATCTTTTTATCGTTAATTTAACATCAGGTTAGGGGCCCAGGCTACCAGTCCCATCAGTAATCCTGCAGATGAACTGTTGTGTTCATGATATTGATCAAATTTCCAGACGAGTGAAAGGCTCTAAAAATGTCATACCAGTTACCTCCCATAGAAAAAATTATGATACGTGGAAGTTCGCAATACAAACATATTTGGAACATGAGGAACTTTGGGATACAGTTAAAGGTACGGAAAAAGATGACATGAAAATAACCAAGGCAAGGTAAAAAATCATCTTGTTAGTTGACCCACTGAATTATGTTCACGTTCAAAACACTAAAGACGCGAAAGAATCGTGGGATAATCTTGCAGCCTCGTTTCAAGATTCGGGACTCACGAGGCGTATTGGACTTTTGCGTTTGATAACCGTTACACTAGAAAAAAGTAGTTCGGTTGAAGACTATGTGAACACAATTACACAACCGCACACAAGTTGCCAGCTATAGGCTTAACAGTAAGTGATGAGTGGATAGGAACTATTTTGTTGGCCTTTGATAATGTGTATTGAGAGTTCGGGCGTTAAAGTAACTGCAGACTCTATAAAAACATTTCAGTGGTCACCGGTTATGATAAAAAATCAGTAGCTATGTACAGAGCGTATGGTTCTAAGTTCAAAAACAAGGACAAAATGTCTTCAGAGAGTTATTGCAATATGTCAAAAGGCGTACGTTGTTATAACTGCAACCGGTACGGACATTTTGCCAGTCAGTGCAATAAAAAAAAAGACAATAAAATCAAGAACAGAAGTGGAAACAACTCGGCATTATTTTCAGCATTTTCAGTATATAAAAAAATAGTGCTTAGTATTTGGACTCCGGATGTTCTGCACATGTGACAGCAAGTTGTGAAATACTTCAGGATAAGAGAAAATCATCAAGATTAACAATTACTACTGCCAATAATGAAGAAATGAGTATAGATATCATGAGTGATATAAAGCTTCCCTTATCAGTTGAAAGGAAAAGCTCAGATTGGCTATAAACGATGTTTATTTTGTTCCACAGTTGAAAGTCAACTCGTTATCTGATTCAGACTTTCTTCTAGAAATCGAACTACGAGAAGAAAATGCATCTCCAGTCCAAAGAAATCAACGAGTGAGAAGAGCACCTGAAGCAATGAAAGATTACGTGACATATTCTGCAATGGTAGAAGCAGATGGTGATCCTTTAACAGTAGAGGACGCTCTCAGTCGGCCAGATAAGGATAAGTGGTTTCAAGCAATGCAAAATGAATATTATGCTCTCATTCAGAACGCTACATGGGACTTAGTGGATTTACCACCCGAAAAAAGTCTGTTAAACTGCAAGTGGGTTTTCAAAACCAAAGGACAGATTGGAGATATACCTCAGTATAAAGCTCGACTTGTAATAAAAAGATGTGCACAAAGAATAGGTATTGATTATCAGGAAACATATTCCCATGTTGTCCGTTACACCTCAATCAGGTATTTGCTCGCTTTTGCTGCAGAATACGACCTCGAAATTGACCAGCTTGATGCTGTCACAGCATGTTTGCAAGGGGATTTACAAGAAGAAACTTATATGGTCCCTCCAGAATACTTTGACTGAACAACCAAAGTATGTCGATTAAAAAAATCGTTATATGGTCTGAAGCAGGCTAGTCGTGTTTGGAATCAGAAGTTAAACTCATACTTGAAAAATATAGGTATGATACAATCACAAACTGATCCTTGTATTTATTATAAAAACACAAATGAGTTGAAACTTATACTTGCAATCTATGTCGATGACATGATACTTTTGTCAAATAATGATGAGGCAAAAAAACAAGTTTCAAAATGAAAGACATTGGTTCAGTGAAATCTCTACTAGGATTTCAAGTAACAAGAGACAGATCCAACAGAAAAATTTGGATACATCAAAAGGATTATCTTCAAAAGGTTTTAAAAAGATTTAACATCCAGTAGGCACCCCAATGTGTGCAGGTGAAAAATTAACAAAAAAACAAACCCTGTCTACTGCAGTACAAATGCAGAAAATGGAAAATACTCCCTACCAGGAAGCAGTTGGTTGTTTGCCGCTCAAGTTTCAAGACTGGACATAAGCTATGCAGTAAGCTGTGTAAGTCATTTCAATCAGAATCCAGGACCAGTACATTGGGCAGCCGTCAAGGGTATATTACTTTACCTAAAAGGTACCGTTCATCACCAATTGGAATTCAATGGAAAGAAAATTGGTGACTCAGACATAGTAGGATACTGCGATGCTGATTGGGCAAATGATTCAGATGATAGACGCTCAGTAACAGGGTATATTTTCTTAAAAAACGGTTCCCTTATTTCTTGGAACACCAAGAAGCAGTCAACAATTGCCCTAAGCACCACGGAAGCTGAATACATGGCTATGTCATCTGCAGTTCAAGAGGCATTGTGGCTTTGTGGTTTGAGTCAAGAACTGAGTTCGAATTCAAGACCAATGCTACTTCATGCAGCCAACCAAGGAGCTCTAAAATTGGCCATGAATGGAAGTTACCAGGCCCGTACAAAACATATGGATGTACGTCACCATTTTCTGAAGGAGACAATCGAAGATGGACTAGTGACGGTACAGTATGTGACCACCCAGTCTATGGTTGCAGATTCGTTCACCAAGCCTTTAGAAAAGTCTAAGTTCCTGAAGTGCATCAGGAGTCAAGGACTTATTTCAAATAGGGAGGGTGCAGCAATAAATTTGAATTAAGTGTGTCTACATTTATATACACCCTGAGCAACAATATATAGTTGTCAATCCACTTGCCCACCTATTAAGAACCAATGAGATTACAATAATTTGATAGTCATGACCTGGTATTCTCACCAAGATCATCAGAAAAAAAAAGTATAATTCACTGGTGAAAATACCTAATTTACATTTTGAAGATTTGGTGAATTTTAGTACTTTTACCAAAAGTTATGTATAAAACACCTTACAGGTTTCTCTCGTCGTTGGAAAGTTTATAAACACGCTCTTCTGGTGATATGGATTAAAAAGTTAAAAATAAAATTATAGTTTAACACTTTTGCGGACACTAACGGTATATCACATCATTGTCAGATCTCCCACTGGGACATCGAAAAACTTATCACGATGGTGTCATCCTACGGAATGAAGAAGTCATGGCATATACCGACAGTGCCATTACTAACCGCTACCACTGAAATCGAGTATCCGCGAACGTGTTAAAATACAAAAAAACACGCTTTTGTAAGAATAAAGTCATTGACCAAAAAATTAACATTATTAAAGAAAATAAGCATGAGGTGCTCTTTACTTACTTTTCATAATGACTCTACCTTTACGAATAGCTAGCGATAAAAATTTTAAGACAACTGATATCACCCTACGCTTTTTTTACATTAACCCTTTCACTGCTCTTGACGTATATATACGCTAGCCGCTTAACTGCTCTAGACGTATATATACGCATCGAAAATAAAAATCAGATAGGATTACTGTATTTGGATACACTTGATGATAATGTTATTTATATCTCGAATCTGCAAAATTAGTCTAGTTAAATCTTCGGAATATCCAATCTTGGGAAATTCTCCGAAGCGATTAAAAAATTGTAATACTTTATTAAAAAAATATACAATCGCGTTTGTATACCCTTGACCAATTCTAATGGTAAATTTTTGTTTTGCAGAAATGCTTGTTGCCAAGTTGGTTACTTCGGATTACTATACTAATCAATCAGGCAAATCGTGCAATGATATTGAATTTTGCTTGGAGAATATCGAGATAACTCTTCTGCTCAATCAATTTTTTTGGTGTGATTTTCGTCTCCAGAAAATGCGTTGTTGCCAAGTTGGTCACTTCGGATTATTGGAAATCTGGTATGGGAATGGTTCAAAGTGGATACTATATCTATTAAAATCAAGTGAATTTTGCAGAAAAATCGTCTTTGCAGAAATGCGCTGTTGCCATGTTATGGACGGTGGTTGTCGTTGAGAAAAGATTTATAGAAATTTAAAATAAAAAATGAATATAACTCTTTTTCCAAATCGGTAATTATAATTTTATAATTCGGAAACCGTAAGTTTACATAATTGCGCACAGTTAAACGAAAATGAGGTGAAGCACCATCGTGCATAAATCATAGACGCTGACGAATGCTTAAGGGCGCAGGCACAGCGTTTAAAAAACCTTCTAAATTGTTTTGCAAGAAGGGTAAGTATGTGTCGCCATTTAAAATTCTCGTGGAAAAAAATTATCCAATGATTTCATCTTCCATTATTCCGGCCAATACATTTAGGCTAAACTGCACATGATGACGTTTTTTTCTAATTTTGTGCGGATTTTCTCTACAGCCCAGACATGAATATTGTGGAAATTTACTACTTCATCGCGGCTAAATTTAGCCTAGTCAGTAAAAAGGATGCGGGATAAAAAATTCGGATTTTTTTAGCACTTTTCAAGTACCCACCTAGTGAACTGCAAGCATCGCGAGAATTCCCCTGGAAGCAATCCTTGAACACGTTGAACATGGTATGGATATAAATTATTTTCACTAAACCGTGAAACACAAACGTCACACTTACAAGTAAATCAAATTGCTGTTACAATTTGAACTTCGGAAGCGTCAAAGGGTAAGGTAAAAAGTCATAGCCCACTAAGTATTTTAGTTTGTTACTTCAATATTCCCCTTTAATTTGCCAGCAATTTTCTCGAAAACTGTTAGCTGATTCAAAAAAATGCAAGTGACCAAAATTTCAGGTTTTTTATGGCCAACTTAACTGTGATATTCAAATAGTTTTTTTTTTCGAAAATAGAAAATTTTGGCTATAAAAACTGTAGGCAACCCTCATTCACCCCTTTGAATCAGTTACCTTATTTTTTAAGCAAGAAATGAATAGAGCGTCCAAAAAACCAAGAGCCTGTGAATTTTCCGAACATTTGATGCATAATTGTAGCCAAAATTCAAAATTTACGATTTAATTAAATTAATTAATTTTCGCGCAACTTGCAATGTCTGTAGATTGGAGGGAGTGAATTTTAGTACACTTGTTTAAGGGAAAAAAGTCTTACTTTGACCCAAGGAATGCGCCCTTAAAATATTTGTATTGAATTTCGTAACACCCTGTACATATTCAACTGACATTGGATAAACTCCGTAATATGAAGATGAGTCCGCGAAAGCCATTTGCGCACGTGCTACATACAATATTTTTTTGTACAAGTTTTTCAAAGAATGTTTCATATAAAAACATTTTATTTCGGCCATCAAAATAAAGAAATATCAAAAATCAATCAAGTATGGCAACTTTAGGAACTGAAAAAAATTCCAAATTGCAACTTTTACTGAACTTATCCAGTGAAGTGTTGCCATGGCTATGGCAATACTACGAACAAGTCAGTAAAAGTAGCATTTTTGGATTTTTTTTTATCTTGATGTAGTTTTGAGGAGCGTGTACAAAAAAAATATTTCAAAATATAATACACCGGTTCCCTCTCGCAGGATAGGCAGACGAGTACTAGATCGGAATGGATAATTACGTTTAACTGACAAACATTCCCTTAAATTAATTCCATGAACTAAAAATACAACGATGTAAAGTTTGCGCGAAACAGCACAAAAGACGGGAAATCAGACATATATGTCGCACATGTGAAGTACCATCGTGCCTCATTCCTTGTTTAGAAACATAACATACAAAAAACATTTTTAATTTTTTATTATTTATGGTATTTTGTATGTTTTTTCCAGTTAATATAAACGTTAATCCAAAATATATATATATAATTTGTTTCCTTTGAATACCTGATGAATTGGCACACTGCTCTAGACGTATATATACGCACAACCTAAAATATTGCGCATGTGAAGTAATATTTCAAAAATCATTTTCGCAGTAAAAGGGTTAAAGGTAATTTTTTGGTAAATGACTTTATTGTTATTATTTTTAACTTTTCAGTTCATATTGCTAAAAAAGCGTGTTTTTTTAGTTTTTTGAAACTAAGTATTTTATTTTCTATAAATATTACATTTGGAAAGAAAGGTTAATGTATTATAATTTTTGTTCCATTTAATCGCCTATTGGATTATCCTTCATTACTTTTCATTCGTTAGCACTACTACCTGCTTCTATATATTTAAAATGAAACATTATCTCCACTTGAAGGAGCTATTGTATAGAAAAAACATGTTGAGGTTTTGTAAACTTAATTTAGTGAAAATCATCTAGTGAAATGTCTTTTGTTTACTTTGTTATCTCTTAGATATCCATTGCATGGTTAATTGTTTTACCATATTCCCTAAAGATTTCATCCAAATTCTGGCTTCGATTCAAAATGCTCTTGTTGAAAGATATGTACTCCGATTTTCATGGTCAATGAAGATTTCAGGTCATACTTCAATATCATATGAAAATAAGTGTCTGTTGAAATAAACATATGAGAAAGTATGGATATTTCAAGGTTTTCGCGATTTTTTTTGGCACACTTTGGACTTCAGGGATTATATTCATAAAGTGTAAAAGTGTTATTGATGTTATTGAGCCAGTTTACACATTCATATTTTATTTGAGATCTTTACAAGCCATTTAGGACCATGGCCACGTCATTTCAGTCAATTTTTCTGTTTAATTTTGATTTTTATTTAAATTTTTCTTCTACCTCAGGATATTAATTCAAGAATAGAACAGAAAATAGCAGGAATCTTAAATAAATAGTAACTTTACCAAAATATTTTCTAGTTCCATGATCATTCCTAAACGTTTATTTATATTTTCCACTATATTATATCATTTCTTTAATATCTAACGAACTTCTATGGCATAAAAACGCATACTGAGCTCACCATCGATTGTAGAATCCGGCCCTTCAGGATGTTTCCAAGAGACTTCCTGCATCTTGACCCACCATGGGGCCTGCACAGCTCTTACATCTTGATAATCATCCCTTTTGTCTTCTGGTATAGACATTTCAAATAGGAAACTATCTCCAAAGAGCTCTGCTTCAGTTATATACCCTGTGTCCTTCACAAAATCGTAAAAATTTTGATTTGAAACTTCATACTTATCTAAATAGAATGTTTTGACGGTCACATTACGCATGGGACCTTCATGATCACTTGCGAAGACAGGTTTGTTTGTTCCCATCTCAAAAGTATTTCCACTTATTAGCACCATATTGGACGTGTTGATTGGAAGTTTTTGTTTATTGTCGGTTCTTTCGTTTGACTCTCTTGAGTATCTATTTTGTGGGTTTGTTTCGTCATTGCACTGCCCATTTCTGTTTAGGCTGCAGCCACACTCTCCGTCTCCACAGCTGTAGCTGATTATGCTAAGTACTAAGGTTATTTTTTGATATAAGTACATTTTTGGAATGTATTTTTAGCGAAAGTTCTTCATCTGATCATAAATTGTAAAGTTGAATAATTTTCATTCAAATAAACTTTGACTTTTCTGATAGCCGAGGATACACTTTTTCCATATTTATCACGGCAGAAATTGTACTGTAAATATAACTTCAAAGCATTTCTCTTTGTTTTCATTAAAATTTTGAGTTGAAAGAACAAAATAAGTTAGGTTATGATAATTTTTTGTTTGTCTACGTTGTCATTGTTGTATTGGGAATCCTCACTAGATGGCGCAACATACCACAGTGACTATTTTACAACAACTGTGAGTGCGAATTTACACAATCCAATAAAATTGATCAATAAATTGAACAATAAAATTGACCAATATGGGTTATATTTACACCTGACAATTTATTGGTCAATTTTGGCAACAGTTTTTACTCAGGAATACCAACATACTGACAAAAAATGGTTCAACTATAGAAAAAGTTCCGAATATTATTCAATAGCTTATTGAATTGACTCTGATCCATTCTTAAACATCGTTAGAATTGATTAGGATCTGCAATCAGGACTTTTTCGTGAACTAATGTCAAGTTTCCTTTCCCTCTTTCTCAAACAGAGATCTAATCCACCATCTTCTACATCTCTGTCTTTATATTCATCAATGCACATTGCTGCAAATGTAATGCAACGTAAATTATGTTTTTTTTCACACTATCATTTTTCTCGTGGTTAGGGTATGGTATGTGAAATCGCGTAAATAATAACATATAACCTGAAAATCTCTGTTCTAACAGGCAACCAATTCATGGCCGAAAGTTACTGCAAATTGTCACTAAAAATTGATGAAAAATTAGAACCGATTCTAAACTCATCAATTTATTGGTCAAGTTCAAATTGACGACAATTTTCTGGATCGTGTAAATTCGCACTGACAATCAGTGAAATAACCAGAACAGTGCCGGCACGAGGTAAAAATTTCTCCCGGGCGAGACGGTAATTTGGCGCCCCCCTTAAAACGAAAAATCACCACGATGGAGAATAGATAAGAAAAATAAATACTTTTTCATTGCAGTCGCTTGTTTTTCTAGTTCAGCAGCTCTTTGTGATTTTCGCTTTCGATAAAATGAACCAGAATGCTTTTTTATTTCTTCAGACATATTTGCCGCAAACAAATATCGCGTGTCGATTAATACGATAATAATAAAATCACAAAAAAAACCTGTAGGGCTGCTAATGCTCGAGGCACCTACAATCCACAATAAACTACTTTATCTTTTATACACTAACACAACAAACACCGTTATATTTTGAAACGCTTGGACGCCGAAGATGCGCTCCAGCTATGTATATACCCGGCGGCCAGGCCTCTCGAATATTCCCGATTTCTCTCGGGAGTACCCCAGGGTTAACATTTAGGGCCTCTTCTTTTTATTATATAACTAAATAACAAAGTCTTCAATTCTGCAAATCCTTATTATATGCAGACGATCTTAAAATATTCTCACAAGTAAATAACGTAACCGATTGTTCTATGATTCAAAATGATTTGAAACAGATTTTAAATCAACTTCTGTCTAATACAAACTCCGTTTGAATTCAGATAAATATTGTTTAATGTATTTCACTCGAAACCACAACATTTTTCATACGATTATCATTTTGATAATACCATCCTTAAAGAAGTTAACGAAATAAAAGACCTAGGTGTGGTACTAGACAAAAAACTCGCGTTCTCAACACACATTGATTATATGGTATCAATAAGAAATAGGATTCATTGCAGAAACTTCAGCTCCATTCATGCTAGAAAATTTTATTCTACTCCTTCGTATACAGTAAACTGTTATCTGGAGTCCACAATACGCTATATATATATATATATATATATATATATATATATATATATATATATATTACTAGAATGGAAATCGAACAAAATAATTTCTTGAGATATCTCGAATATAGAAATAGTGGGAATATAATATGACAATTAGTAGAGCGTTCCTAAGAAAACAAATTTAATGGGCTCGTCGAAATAATATTTTTATTAAAAATTGTGAATGACTTGATCGACTCCTAATGAAATTTTCACGGGGGAAATATCATTAGTGCTAAGGGTTTTATCGCTAATTTTTATTTTTATTTTCGAGAAAGCATTTTGCCTGGAAATTTTACTGAGTGCGATTTGCGGTCTTATTATCTGATTAAACCACGATAGCGAAGCTTCATGTTATGAAATGGCTTTGACATAAAATATATTAACCCAGTGATTTGAAATAATGAAGTGTAAATTACTTCAGAGCTGGAGATTTCTGGTGAGACAATTAAAGCAGCAGATCAAAGTTATTTTGTACTGTTTCCCAATGGCCTAAAGGAGTAGGATTCCGCAGGTTTGACTTCGCACGACTCGGACAATATGAAGGAAGATCACGAGACAATCAAAACAATTTTTTATAAGTAGTAACCAAGAAGAAACCAAAGTAAAGGATCCTGAAGACGTTGGAAATAATAATATTAATTTTATTCTATATTTAAATGTACAAAGTATTAACAATAAGCAGAACGTACTAGAGGTAGAACTGAACAAAGAAAATCCTATGTTTATTTCGGTCACAGAAACATGGTTAAAATAATTTGAAGTAAGTAATTTCCCAATTAATGGCTATCATGTGGTACATTCTTATTGTCGCGAGATATACGAACTGCTCTGTGGGCGAAAAATGGATTGGAGGCTACTCCCTTGTGTGTCAGTGAATTGAATGTTGAGAAAGCCTTTGTATACTGTGGTTGTGAATACAAAAATATGACTTCTTGTCACAGAATTATAACTATATATAGGTCGCCTACAGGAAACTTCCAAAACTTTTGTACAAAACTCCAAGAGTTACTAGATGACATTTTTACAGTAAATGTTTGCTTGTGGATTACATGAGATTTCAATATAGACTTTAAAACATTATCCCGTGAGAGAGAGGAAGTATTAGATATTAGTAACGGCACAATCTTGCACAAGAATCGATAATATTTTCTCTTATATTGAGGCAGAGAGCGGAGTCAAAGACACTCCTCTCTCAGATCATAGATATATCACAGTAAAAGTGAATTATAACTTGTATGCTGACAGGAAAAACATAAAGGTTGGTAGAAACTATAGGAGAAAGAACAAACAAAATTTTTCCCAACTACTGAAAAATGAAAACTGGGATGTACTATATAACCAAAAAACCTGTAATGACAAATACAATAAATTTGAAAGCATTGTTCAAAATAACTTTTTTAATGCATTTCCACTACAAAATCGAAAATCAAAACCAGGTTCGAAGAGTTGGGTAACTGATGAAGTAAAACAGTCAAGTGTACAGCTTAAAGATCTATATATCCTTCAGAAAAAGTATCCATTACTAGGAGAACACTATAAAATCATGAAAAGTGATCACAAGCAAATTGTGGAAAAGTATAAACGTAATCACTATGATAACATAATTCAGAACTCCGAAAACAAAAGTAAAACTTCTTGGTCTATTAAAAATGAACTGAAAGGTGAATCCAAACCCAAATCTAACATTAATCTGATACATGAAAATGAGGAGATCACTTCACCTGTAAATGTAGCAAACACCTTTAATAATTTCTTTATTGATGTACCAAAGAAAGTTATACATAATATACCAGATGTAGATGGGAATGTTGCCCCTACTCAGAGAAATATCATGACTTCAATGGTGGTACTCCCATATACAGAATTAGAAATCAAATATATTTTCACCAGACTTAAAAACAAGCGTTCATCTGGTCCCGATGATCTGCCTAATAATATCATTAAAGAATTTGAGGAAGACTTAGTTAAACCATTTTGTCATATCATAAACTCTTCGATAGAAACATGAATTTTCCACGAATCTTTAAAAGTAGCGAAGGTGATCCCTTTATATAAAAAAAATGCGAAAAATCTATCAGAGAATTATAGACCATTGTCCCTTAAATCAGTGTTTGCAAAACTATTTGAGTATTGTTTGTATTGTATTATAAGATTTAATCTGATACCAGATGAACAACATGGATTTATAAAATCCAAATCAACCACAACAGCAACAACAGAAACATATATATATATATATATATATATATATATATATATATATATATATATATATATATAGACATATTAGCGGAATTAGATAAAAAAAGATGTCCAATTGGAATTTACTGCGACCTGAGCAAAGCGTTTGATTGTGTTCCACACGATCAATTATTGGAAAAGCTTTGGATTTATGGGATCAGAGGAAATACACATCAATGGTTTCGATCTTATCTTGATGGCAGAAAGCAATATGTACAGATATTTCGCATTGAGGTCGATGGTCAAAGCAGCATGCACTGCTAAGATCTGGAATCGGTAAATGTAGGGGTACCGCAGTGAAGTGTCCTTGCCCCTATAAATGTTAAATACTTAGATGAATACAAGCTAACACTTTACGTAGATGATCTGTCGATCTTGGTAGCAAAAGACTCCTTAGAAACCATCCAACAAAACTGTGATGACTTAATGACAAGAATTGGTTCTCAACAAATAAACTATGTCAATTCTGGTGAAACACATTTTTTAATATTTCACTCTAGACAAAAGAGGATTGAAAACATAGAAATTAAAATGGGAGAAGTGAATCTAAAACAATGGGGAAATATAACATTTTTAGGCATAACTATGAATGATACATTAGATTGGGAAATCCATATCAGAGAAACAATGTCCAAACTAAACAGCAAAATATACCAACTGAAATACCTACGAACTGTTCTCAACTTGCCCGTGCTGAAAATATTTTATTATGCTGAAATTCAGTCGCGACTCACATATGGGATCTTATTATGGGGTTCAGCATCAGCAGCTCAGAAATTATTTGTACTGCAGAAAAAATGCAGAACATTATTAAATAAAAGTCAGAGAGCATCATGTAGACCATTATTTGCCAAACTGAAAATACTTCTTCTCTCTTGCCGTATATTCTAGAAATATCGTGTTACATATTTAAAAATAGAAAAAGCATTAGCACTCATAGCAATGATCACAGTTATTCAACGAGATTTAACCACCATCTAAAAACACCTCGAAATAATTTGGATGTAACTCTCAGGGGACCCATGTCCAATGGTGTAAGGATTTACAATAAGCTCCCGGAGACAATTAAAAAGGAAGTTACTGATTTCAAATTCAGAAAACATCTTAAAAAACTTTTCTGTTGTCAAAAATGTTCTATAGGAGAATTTTATGCCAGCTAGATAGATACTTTCATTCTATAATGTATATTTTCTATTACATAATTTACACTATTTTTTTAATTGTCAATTTTAATGTGAACTAACTATATGTAACCTATGACGTGTTTTATATCACTTTATTGTGGTCCTTGAAAATCAATAAATTTTTACTTACTTACTTACTTACTAAAAAATTCCAGCTGTTTATTCTGCTTTTTAACCTGCGGTCATTGTGGACTTGATCGCCAAGTGTCATTCTAAATTAAGTGTCCATCGGTCAGTTAAACCATATTCAGACCAATTGAAAGGGGGATTTAGTTTTCTTTCTGCAGCAAATTTTTATTACTTCGTTTGCAGAGGAGTTAATCTAAATGAAAGCTTGTCAAAATAATCATGTGGCATATGGAATTATTTTATTGAGACTAAGTTTTTGCAGGTAGGTCCCGACGGAGCTGGAAGAACATATATGGGTAAGTTTTTATATTTCATTTTCGATCTTTAACTTATTGAGTTGCTTTTGCATTATGTATTCACACGTCTCCTCTTCTAAAATGGAGATCTTTGGTGCACAGATACATACTGTTGAAGTTAAAAATAATTTCCAGAGTTTTTATCAAACAGTGCGTCCGGATGGAAACGTGAATGTTTTATTATTATCCAGAATGTAGACTATGCTATGTTTCAAAATTCGCAAAAAGAGACAAATCGCTCTAATGTTCTAGAGACATAATTTCACGATTTTATTTGATTTTTTGTTTTATTTTTAACCGACGAAAAAAAAGGAGGATGTTCTCTAGTCGACGCGTTTATTTTTTTTATGTATGACCACGCATAACTTTCCACAGAGTAGTTCGATTTCGATGATTCTTTTTTCATTGGATAGAAAAATAAGGACATAGGGGATATTTATCGTTCACCCACTGAATTTTTACCCATTAACCGATTCTACCACTTTTGTATATTATCCGATTCAGATTATTCTTTTTTACACGCTTTATATTATTACACGCTTTATATTAGCATTACACGCTTTATATTGCTGAAACTTCTTTCTCCTGAAGCCACAGAAACAGGTAAGGTTAAAAAAATTCTTATTGTTAGAGCAAAATTAGGAAAACAGGAAATGAGATCTTTTTGATTATTATTTCTAATACCTCAATTGGCTGTTTCTTACCTGGAAAAATATCTTTGAATGAAGTTATTTCATTAAACAGTTGTATACCGTCTATATCTTTCACGATACTTCCTTCCTCCTGTACCTGTAACTTAATATCTAAGTCCACGCAGGCTTTCATGAGATCATCACTAAAAATGTTGTGAAACTCATACAGAAAGCAGAATATTGAAAAGCACTCAGATAATAATGTAAATCTTTCATTTACCGAAGAGATCGCGTGATCAAGAATTGCAAAATACAAAGAAGTTTTGAATTGCTGGAAGGGATTCAAAAGGGGTTCATCACTGCCCCCGTAATAAAATAAACGGACCTTTTTCCTGAGCCTCGAACTTGGAAATTCGGGATCAATACCTAAATCCCTAGCAAGTGTTGTGGCTGATTCGACAAATATTTTGAAATTATCGTCTGATCTTTGTGAAACAAAATATTTGTTTAAATTATCTAAGCCTTCAATGCATTCCGCGATGTTTAATTTAGGATTTTAAGCATTTTACTCAGAACATTAATTCTTGATAATAAATCATGCCAAATCAAAATTGAACACAAAAATTTGAATGATTCAAGATTTTTAATTATTGATTTTGCACCATTTTTTGTTTTCGCGTCTCTGGTGGAATCTTCAATTAAGGCATTTAATGCGGTAATAATGTTTTTGTGGTCTTGCTTTAGAGGTCTAATAGCATTGATACGACTTTCCCACCTTGTTTCACTTAATGGTTTCAAAGTTAGACTTTTCACGTATTTTTTTAGTAAATCCCATCGATATGGGGACGCAGAAAAAAAATTATATACCTCTTGTACCATATCAAAAAATCCAGAAATTTCACCACTGGAGCTGGCAGCGTCATTAACGACGAGGTTTAAGGTATGAGCCGCACACGGCACGTATAATGCTCTAGGATTGGTATCGAGAATCGTTTCTGAAGCACTATATTTTTCCCCTTCATGTTCGATCCATTGTCGTAGCCCTGACCACGTATATCTTTAACTTCGAGCTGCAGACTAGGTAATAGCTTCTCTAATAGAAAATTGCACAGACCTTCTCCAGTGGTATTAGTTACTGAAAAAATTCCTAGAAAAAATTCTAAAATATCTACTTTACTTTTACCATCAGTAGTGTTCACACATCTAATTACAAACGTTATTTGTTCTGTATGACTAATATCGGGCGTAGAGTCGAGAATTATAGTGTAATATTTGGCTTTTTTTAAAATGCGTGTTATTTCATTACGAATAGATTCGGCTAAAATATGAATGACTTCATTTTGAAAATGCTGCCCTAAGTAGTGTGGAATACGTGTTTTTTTATCTTTTTATTTACTGATATTATTAAGGTGTTCTAAAATAACTGGATCAAATTTGGCCAACATCTCTACTGCCTTTAAAAAATTACCATTATCTCTATGATACAACTCCGTACTAGTTCCTCTGAATGCTAAATTTTGACTGGCTAAAAATTGTACTACAGCAATCATTCTTTCAATGATAGCGCGCCATCGCTTTTTCTCTCTATTGTAAACATTTTGTTGTTCCGCGTCAATAGTACAATTTTTTTCCATCCTCGTCATTATTTCGCACCACGATCTTATAGAGTTAACGTGTTTTAGAGTATTTTCATGCTTATTGAGGTAATCCGAACAATGACGCCAATCAGAAAAGCCAGTACTTACAAGTTGTGTTGAACTATCTCTACTAAACAATTTACATGCAAAACAAAAAATACAATTTAGTTTTATGGAATAGCAGAGCCACGCGCGATTTATTTTCTCCCCGTTCACTAAAGTTTTGTTATAATATGAACAGCTAAATTTTCTGCCACTCATCAATCGGAAATTTGAAATCTGCAACTTGTTTGGGGCCGTGTTCTACCAATAAATCAATATATTTTTTTGTCAAAATGTTAGGCCAAGTACCTGGATCATCTAGTGCTACTTGAGCAGAGCCCTCTTCCTCTTTGCTCTCATCTTCACATTCGGCTTCACTGGGAATGGGACTGCTTGATGATGATCTTGCAGCTTTATCACCTTCATCGGGTGTGAAATCTATTGATTTATTGTTTGTTTCACTAGTACTGGTGGATGTTGATGGCTGAGAATAATCAAACTCCGCGATTTGATTCAAACCTTTTTGTTCGGGCTCACTTTATCCGGTTTTCCAAAATACTTTTCAATGCTCCCGCTTGTTTTGAGATTTCTTCTATTCTTCTCTTTTCTATAGAAGGCACCTGACTCTCTTTTAGTTTTTCTGTTTTTGGACGAGGACGACATCTAAAGGTAAAAGGTAAGAAGAACGATAAGTATATCATGGCTCACAGATGCAGATAAAATGAATAGGAATTCTTCAGAAATTTTGAAATTCATCGAAATGATCTCTAAAAAGTACCTACCATTGTTAATACTTTTTTTTACTTAAAGTGTAAGAATATGGGTTATTCATAAGAAATCCCCATTCCTGTTGAAAAAGTTAGAGCAAATTATTTAAAATAAATAATGATTCGTAGCGTTTAAAAGGGAAAAATTAAAATTTTCATAAACTCCCCCGGTTGGTAACCTATAATTTTGTAAGAAAATTATATTTTGTGCAAACGAATTTTGAAAGAATTGAAAATAAATTTTGAATTTTCAAACATTCTGTACTTATTTTCAAAACGAATCATCGCGACAAAATTAGTTTAAAAATATGCCCACTTTTTTTAACTAATTAGAAAACACCCTGTACAACATTTCATTCGTTCATAAATCTAGTTAAGAGCTTTGGTACTTACCACAGTTCTGATTTAAATATTTGAACGATACTCAACAGCAACACCTTGTCACTAATTTCCAATATTAACTTACACTTGCACTTGATTGTGTTTATGACCAGTCTTATTATATGTTGATTCAAAATTAAATGAACATTTTGAAATGAAAATGGTTTATATATAGTGGTGAAGTAGCAAAAAAAAATCCGATGCCGCATCCCTTTAACTTTGTCGAAACAATCCATTTCTTATCTATAAAGAAAACCGCTAAAATAAAGTTTCTTTTGACCATTGACCTGCGAGCCGCGTGCCGACTGTGATATATATAGTCTTTACAAGTAAGTTGGCATGGACGAAAAAAAATTCAAAGGAGGCTGCAGCGGCGAAACCTTTGAAAAAAAGCCGCCCGGCGAACAGCAGCACGTTTTTTTCAAAGGTTTCGCCGCTGGTACCTCCTTTAAAAATTTTTTCGCCGTTCCAACTGACATCGTAAAGACTATACGTACATAAATAAGCCGCCGCGCCGCACACAGGAACCAAACATACTTAGTCGTGTCAAAAATATGGCCCTTGTTTTTTTTTTATAGAAATTTCAATTTTTTATGCTGCATTGCCGGCTCTGCCATGAATTTTGCTCTCAAATGAAGAATGTGTGTAGATGAGAGTAGGAGAAGATACTAATGGACAATAGACCAACACACAACACAACTGAGCACTAACGTTTCATTTTTCTTCTTTCAAAAAATAGCTGATTGTTATAACTGAATGCCGCCCCTTAGTTTGGCCGCCCGCGTGCGGTGCACGCGCTGCACACCTGCTAGGATCGGCCCTGGTTATAGATTTGCATTACATTTCGTCAAACAGAAATGGGGGTTCACTTTCTCACTGTAAATTGAAATGACCTATTGTAACTTTGTGAGTGATCGGATTACCCAAAAATACATTTATGAATTCAAGATGAGAAATTATTGCGAAAAACGGGAAAAAATCCAGGTCTGTATTGAAAAAATAGGTTGAGGGTGATCCAGAGCTTGAGAAACCACGACTTCAAAATCATTTCGAAGGATATTTATTGGATTTTTGTGATATACCTTTAATTCTCCGTGGGTTGTACAGCCAAACCTAGTCACCTTCTTTGAATCTTCCTGAATTAGCTTTCAATCCATAACAAGCTTTCTTCCTGTCACTGGCCAGTATCAACTTGTTCCGAACTGTTTCGTGGATTTTCAACAGGCTCCCACCCACTTGCTGAAAAAGTCCATGGCAACAACGATGTATATGTTGCCATTACAGGAAAGGGTCTAGCTATATCAATGGCAATCCGTTCGAATAGTGCGTCTAGGTTGTTATTAAACCTTACCTCAACGACTTATTTTTGCATTCGCGTTTTTTTACGGTGAAATGAGAACAGGAACCGCAAATTGATCTACTGTCTTATTCAGTAATGTTTCAGCTAAAAATCCTAATAAAATTAATATATCTCAGTTCATGCGTTTGAGGGATATGAAGAAAAAATAGTGGAAATCACTGGTGAATTGACCTATTTTCGCATTTGATTTTGTTACGGGAAAAAACCATTTTCACTTTTCAGTAATATTCCAGCTTACAATTTTTATGAATTTGAAAGTTACGAAGAAAACAATAGTGGAAATCACTGCAAACTGATTTACTTTCGCATTCGCGATTTTTTACGGGAAACTGAGAAGAGGAACAGCAAATTGATCTAGATACAGTCTTACTGAGTAATGTTTCAACTAAACATTCTGAGAAATTTTATATATCTGCGTTCATGCATTTGAGAGTTATGAAAAAAATAAATAAATGGAATTACCTGTAAATTGACTTATTTCCAAATTAGCGATTTTTCACGAGAAAATGCAAAAAACCGCAAACTGAATAGAGCCCTATTCAGTCATGTTTAAGCCTATTTCTTGAAAAAGTTAATATATATGCCTTCTGGCGTTTCAGAATTATTACAAACAAATCAGTGGAAAATTCCTGGAAATTGACTTATTGACCCAGTATTCTATTCTTACTAAAAAATATGGGGAGGAACCGGACATTGAAACACATAAACCTTTCCGTTATTTTTCAGCATACTTTTCGAGAAATTTCCTGTTTTAGTTTTTGCGGGTAAGAGTTATGAGAAAAAACTTTCGAAAATCTCAAGGGACAGAACACGTTTGATAGTCCTTGACATTAAATTTATTTTGTTCATAGGAAATCGCAAAAATATATAAAATTTATGGTTAAAAAAAATTATAGTGGAACGAATAGATCTAACTATTCTTTCAAATGTCCGTATGATCCAAATGGATGTAATATTCGCCGTCTTATACAGTGCGGCTTTTCATAGTCTCCCCCCCCCTCCCCGCCCCTGTTAACTTTTGAACGGTCGACGTAGGTAGAACAATGGGACGAGATCAGTTTTGAATTATATCACCGATACTACTTTTTGAAATAAAATACATTGTGATTGCTCGATAGATGGCGCGGGGGGGATGCACATCAACTTGAAAATTTCAAATAGCACAATATGCTTTTGAAATGACAGTACAACAAAAAACACAACTATTATGTAGGATTTTTATTTATTGAGAATAATTGAATTAATTAATTAGGTGTTCGAAATGTCCGCCTAATGCTTCTTGACAATAAAATATTCGATTCGAAAATTCTTCCAAACATTCAGTAACATATCTGCAGGTATACCAGCACACTCGTGTTATTCGTTGTTTCAGTTGCGATAATTCGTTTTTAATATGGAAAGCAGGCAAGTAGTGTTATAATCATTCATACATTAGAACGTCTTAAACATCGACAAAATAATCCAACTTCATAGTAGGCATTTCTAGGCAATTGCTCGGTTATCAGTTTACCAAATCTGGTTGATGGTCATAATAAATAATAAATGAATTGGGTATATTAATTAATATTGGATTATTGTATGGATTCAAAAGCTCTACTTTATTGAGCTTTGAAACGAATTCGAAAATGAACAATTATTTTAAGTATGAATCTTCATCTGTTGACCATATTTCGTGTTACTCATCCAATTGTGATCCCGTAGAATAACCATGGTTGATAGTAAAATTGAATTACCTTTTCAACTATGTGCAACTCTATGCCTATCGAAATTTTCAAGTTGATGTGCCCCCAGCGCCCTCTGTCGAGTAATTGTAATGTATTTTCTCTTAAAAAGTAGGATTGGTAATACAATTCAAAATATTTTCTGTTTTCACATCAAACCGTTCAAAAGTTATCGAGGTAAGGGTACCATTCAGATCCGCACTTATACTTGACATTTCAAATGCATATTGTAAAAAAAACGTGTAAACAAAATTTAAAAAAGTGGATGAATGAAAAAAGAAAAGTGAATTATCCTTTCAACGATGTGCCACTTGCCCCCCCCCTTACTATTTGAAATTTTTTAGTTGATGTGCCCCCTCGCGCCCACTATCAAGCAAATGTCTTTTATTAAACAGTAGTATCGGTGATATCATTCAAAACGGTTTTTGGCCAATTGTTCTACGACTGATCGTTCAAAAGTAGGGGGGACTATAAAAAGCCTCACTGTATAAAGTCAAAATTTCTAGTGCCGCCGACAACTGGCCAACTAACTGGTTTTGGTCTATCAGCTTCAGATTCATTGGATGGATACGGAACATGTACAGATAATAATCGATATTGGAACACATGATGACAGATTTGACAATCGATGGGCTAGGTGCTTTCGTACCAGGCGAGTTAAAGAATGTATTTGTTGGGAACTGGTACTGAAACAGTGATATTTACAAATGTTTTTACAAGCACATCACCTGCGGATGGCAAATGTAAGTTTGACGAAACTTCGTGATACCGAACCCCTTTTGAGGATCATTACTACATATTTGAATGAAGTTAACGTCGAAAATTAACAAAAACTGTATTGAAGAAAAAATCTTTAAAAAAAACAATACAATTAATAATGTATATGTATAATGTATATAATAATAATAAACGAGAATACAGCTATATCAAATCATGTACACAAATATAGAAATTCAAAAAAAAAACAATAAAATCACCAAAGATGTATCATAATATCCAGTACTAACATTAATATACCTATAAGGAATAATGTGTATGTAAATATACAGGGTGTTTCTTAATAACATGCTAATATTTAATGATATTAAATCGAATTTTGGAAAAATTGCCAGAAATATACTTGGCTTAGTTTTTCTTTATAATTCATTTAGTTTGAATTGACTCCTGCTATTAATGCGATTGTTTCGTATTCTTTTCTATTTTCAATATTTTACTTGATTTAATTTGGAAAATGCATTTATGGCTCAAAATTGCCAGAAAATATAATAAAAAAAAACGACTTAAAATAAACATTCTATACCCCATTATGTAACAATTGTTACTAGGTAGGTGAAATAAAATACAAAATAATTTTTATTTGATTCGGATTCGAACCCAGGGCCTCTTGCACTTGAGGCAAACGACTCATCAGTACGGCTACTGGCTTTGTTATAATTCAGTACTTTATTGCGGGTCTCTTTCTTCCTGTTATATCTTCAAGTTCTGATATATCCTTTTGGGCTGATTGTCGTGAATTCTTAGATTTGTATGTCCCTAGTGAGCTGACTTTTAGGAATGTGAAATTTGTAAAATTCATTAGAAATGTTTGTTATGTATGTGATGCCCCATAATTACAGAAAAACATTCATTCCTAAGAAACAACACGATATTCCCTAATATGAACGTTACAGCCAGAAAGTTCAATAGGAATAGGTTCAAAAGTCAAATGCGCGACTGCAAATTGGGTACATGCCCGTTAAAAATACTTCATCATCTGAAGATAAGTAAAGGCACTTAAGAATTCCTATAAAAAATTACCCTTTTACACATAAGTCATAAATAACTCATCACGTCCGCTGATCGCCATATCTAATAAAATTAACGAGTAAACAAGAGTATAAATTCAGAGTTTTCGCATTGCATACGAGATATCATAAAACTATTTTAATGTATTCCGGACGACAGAAAAACGCTATGAATTTATAGATTATGACAGCCCATTAATGTTACTTGAAAGTCGAAAGGCATACATTTTTGAAAAGGGAAACATTCTCATTTGAATATTGATAGAAAGATTTTTCTGTTAATTTTTGTTTTATATATTTTGATGACAGGAACAAAGCCATTAATTATTGAGCCGCTGACAAGTTGAAGATAATTATAATATCAGATATTTTTCCCCGCGACTAGAAATGCGTGATTTTTCAGATCAATACTCACTCGGTGTTCAGCAGTCAAACAAAGAACAAGTACGTTCAAAATGAGGTTAGAATTTCATTCGATCACGACCTAGTGAAATCAAGATGAGAAGAGTACGAATATAGTCGTCAAACAGTGAACTTAAGTAGCCATTAATACAAATTATATTCAATTTAATACGAGTACTACCAGTAACCAAGTGAATTCACGAGCGAACAGTATTTTTCCAAAATTACCTATTATTGATCAACGCTTCCAGAACGTGATAAGTCAACGAAAACCCTCAAATCGATAGTTCATGATCTCATAGAAAACCATATCCATACACGCTATACTACTATACAGTGCGAGTAAAATTAAAATAACAATTTCCGCGGGATTAATCAAACTAATGATAAAATTAACACTAATTGTCGTTTAAAAGCCATCTTCAGTGAATAAGTGTTGACTCTGCTGATGTATCGTAAGTTATATATGTTTTCTGTATTTATGGGTTGGCAAATTGAATCATTTATAATGTGCATGTGTCTGTAAAGGTATCTCCATAATTTCATGTTACCAAATATTTCAAAAGATAATTATTTCCAGCCGTTTTTGACAATTGATGTCACTATTGTTTTTAATCAGTCTAATTGATTTGTAGACTGATGTAAAATTAACTTAAAGTAAACTACACTCTAGTTGTTTTTCTGAATATTGTCTCATATTATCCGTTTATAGAACGGATGACTATTATTGTCAACTTTTATTAAATATATATGTCTATCCTTAACATTTTTATGGGTGCATTTCACCTGACCACTATTACCGATACTTTTTGAGATATGATGTTTTATAATCGGGGTAGATTTTCCACCGGTCGTGGTGGAAAATTCAAAATATGAAAAACAACTTTTAAATTAATGTGAAAGTGGAAATATTGCGTCCGAAATACATATAATGAAAGAAGGGAATTTTGGGGCATAGTGGATAAATTATTAAATGTTGATTCCTATATCCTCGAATGGCTCAGTTGGTAGAGCGTATGGCTAGAGATAATAAGATCGTGGGTTCGACTCCCACTGAGGATGCTTTTTTTCTTTAATTTAATAATTTGTCCGCTATGCACAAATTCCTCTTCATTATATATTCGACTCATTCACTTCATATATATTTCTAAATCTTATCAGTGGTTAGAGATCATCGCTTAGAATCTAGAAATCGTCAATAACGTGAAGTTGAGGTCAGGTAATGGATCTCGACGCCAGTATAAGTACTGTGATTGATCATTTCAACATGAATATTAAATTGTGGAGGGAAAGGAATCACGAGTGTGTATCGATTCCTATGTCCTCGAATGGCTCAGTTGGTAGAGCGTATGGCTAGAGATAATAAGATCGTGGGTTCGACTCCCACTGAGGATGCTTTTTTTCTTTAATTTAATAATTTGTCCGCTATGCCACAAAATTCCCTTCTTTAATTTTAAATTAATAGTTTCATAGATTAAAATTATTCAAATATTCAGGGATAGTCTCAACCTCTTGAGATTCGAATTTTGGGAAAACTATCACTGAATTATAATTCTTAAGGGACATCAGTACCACCGATAAATGGGAAGGAGTTATAAAAAAAAGTAATTTTCATATATGTTTTTATTTGATAACTACAATAAATAAAAGTCGAAACGAATGTCAGTTATTTACCCTTTTTCCAGGGGATGGTGAGTTTCACGAAAAAACTTGTACACTCAAAAGGCAAGTTGGTGGTTTCAGATACTGATATCAGTTAGTAGAAATTGATTTTAGCTAATATACTTCTGCTAATTGATTCAGTATAACAACGTACTAAATATATTGTTAGATTCTAAAAGTGAAAGGCATATTGAAAAGCTATGATAGTAATAATAAGGTTGGTCAGAGTACTGGGTAATTGTGGATTAAATCTTGTTCATCTTCAATAAAATCGTGTAGATATGTTCAGCCAAGAATAGATGAAAATAATGTGTCCAACCAAAACTATCAACAATTATGCCATTTGAAAGTGGCCTATCTCATAATCTTCATTCATTCATTGGTTTATTTGAAGTTTAGACAATAATTTCTTGAGCATTTTGTATAGATTATCACAACTTCAGATCAATTAAAATTGTGGTTTGTGAAATGTCCTCGGAAAACTAGTCCTATAAAATTACAGGTTTCAATAGTTATATTTTCTCTGTGGTTTCTCATCTTTTTCCTTTTTTCCTTCCTCTTTCCTAGTTCCAGCTACAGCCGTAGCTTGTGGATTCGATACTGCAACTCCTCCTTTTCCTACTATGGAAGTAGCTCTTGGAGATGCTCCTGCTACACCACCAGGACCGGCCAAGGCTACAGCTCCGGGAGCTGCTTGGGCTGTACTCGGTTCTGGCGATTTGTCGGGCCGAGAACCTGCTGAAAAATAAAACGTAGAATTTAACTACGTATGTAAACTGAAATCTCAAAGACCTTAGGAAGAGCATTTCAGTCATCGGCCGATTTTATTCACCATATAGTAGAATGTTCCATATGCATGACCGTCTCTAATCGAACAAATGCCAAACCATCAGTTGGGGAGTTGATAGAATTGGAACATTCCACAAAACTTGTCGATTGCAGAGCCAATCACTGGGGAGAAAGACTTACTAACATGGGCACCGGTGGCTGGTCAGGTTGACGAGAGTCTAATTGATATCTGAGCCAAGCAACATCGGGCGCGTTTAGTACTTGGATGGGTGACCACCTGACAAGGAAGGTGCGCCTTAAAATTCCCTTACAACTGTAGCGTAGTAGCATATTCGCAGCTGCAGGCGTCTTATCAATGAGCACGAGATAAGACGATAGATATATCGCCCATCGGATGGGACGTTAAGGTGGCGGTCCCTACCTCTGAAACAACAGAGGATTTGGCAAAATTTCCGGTTGGAGGGAGTGTGCTCACCGGCGACGGTTTTTAGCCCTGTTCGCAGAAATAGGCCGACGTTAAATAAAGCAATAAAAAAAAGGTGTACCAATTCGACAATTAGCATTTACTCACGTACAAATGGTCCAAAATCAGTCAAGGAATTATTTCTTCCATTCTATGCAACATAGTACATATTCAATTTCTTCGCATTTTAAGAAGTTGAATTATTTTCATTAGTTCAATTTTGGTCATTATATGTTCGTTATATCTTGAAAAACCAATATTGTATTATGCAACGGTAATGATGGCTATTAAGAAACTAGTATGATACTTACCAAAGACTCGCTTCGTAATAAATACTAATGTCTTAATGGCCAATCAATGTAAGTTGCATATACCATTTTTTCCAGACCAGTTAAAATAATCAAAACTAAGCATATTTAATAGATAACGTAGATTTCAAATTTGAATAATGGATCCATAAACTTAACATTTGTTTAACCCCCGACGCACACAGAGGGGTGTGTAACTGTCTGTGGCATCGTAACTCCCAAATGGATGAACGGATTTTGATTTTCGTTTGTTTGAAAGGTGATTTCTTAGCTAAGATTCGCCAAAAAAGCATCCATAGCACTAGGTAGGTGCAGGAGGATGTGTGGCAAGAACTGGGGACTCAATCCCAAGATGACCATATGGCTATACACAAGGGTAATCAGGACCATGATATATGGGTCAGTGGCGTGGTGGCCAAAGACTTTCCATTCAGGAATCATGCGGCTTTAACAGGCTTACAAAGACAAGCATGTTGAGTAACCCTGCTTAGTCATAATCATTTAGACAAAGAAATAACCATTATCAAGTTCTAACACCTGCACCAGTAATTTTTAAAGGAAGGCATAATTCTCTCAGATTGTTCATTTAATGACCTATTACGGTTGAAGAGTAACTCTTTGTCGCGGTGAATATCATAGGAGACATTCTTGTTCTGTAATAAATTAACTTGTTAATGGGACCGACCTGTCTAGGCTCGGATGCCGACCGCACATAAAAAGCTATAAATACATCATTGGATGGGCGGTCTATTTGAAGTATTCTTACGCGCTGGTATTAATGAGTTCACATAAAAATCACGCATTAAATTACTGAAATAACCCAACCGAGAGGGAGGAATCGAGACTATATATAAAGAAACTGAAATCTAAAAGGATAGATAGAGTTATAATTCGACAGTCATCAGATATACTTGACTCCATGTACGCGAGCATTTAATTAGAAATCTTTATTACAAGTACAATTAAATTCAAGTCTGAAATAAGTGATGTAACACATACGAGAAAATCAAGATAATTCATAATGAAGCTAAATTGGTTGCATCATCAATCTCTACCTTAGTGCGAAATAAGTTTTTGTTCAAAGAGAAATCTACAATGTCAAATCGGCTCGACAAACAAATAACTACCGGGTCATCATCTGTTTATTAGTGCTACCATAAACTTTGCATATTTTCAACGCCAATTTCATAATCTCTATTCATAGTCCAAAAAAGGCTAAATAAATCAAGACACGAAAGTAAAAAAAAACCCAATAACTACCGGGTCATCATCTGTTTATTAGTGCTACCATAAACTTTGCATATTTTCAACGCAATTATCCAAGTACCTCATTCCTAAATATTTTGGTTATTATCATATACAGGGTTAAGCGTTAAGCCTTAGTCGAAAGTAAAAAAGGGATAAGAATGAAGAGAAATATTGATATTAGTGACTACCCTTTTGTAGACCAAAACTTGACATACTATCATCTTCTATAATTGTTTACTAGAGAAATAGCATATTTGGTTTTAATTGGTTATGTTATACGATTGTGCATGTATTTCAAGATTAGATTTAATTATATTCATTTTTATAACTTTTGCCAGTGCATTATTTCCTGTGAATTCGAATAATAGTAAGGTCTGTAAATCTGAATTATAAATGAACAACCCACGCTCAACTATCTCTCAGGGCAGAGAGGAAGACTAAAGCCGCTCTTAGATCTTCTTCTATGTTATTCGAAGATCTCTTTGATTAACAACTCCCTGGGCGATCAAGATCTCCCTTTCAATACATACTTGGGGTAATTATTAAAACCACCGACCATCTACCCATTTGGTAGGCGGTTAGGTACTTTATTAATTAACATCTCGAGTGTGGAGCAACCCATAACATTTGGCGATCAGGTGGGTGGTTGTTATACCTAACACTTGGGAGCCACGACAATGTCTCATAGACCGGGAGATGGTGACACAAAATATTAGGTCATTTGTACCAGTATGGCGGTTTTTAAGGGGTCTAATTACGGAATGACAAAAAAGAAAATGATGGTCATAGCGCTGGTTCCGGCGGCCCAATCGCGTGGGCGTTAATCGAACGTGTCGGATAAATAACGAGTGTCGTACGATTTGTTCCACAAAAATGCTTGTATTTTCCGATAGTCGATAAAAAAAAAGTAGGCGGTAGCGTAATGCCATACTTCTCCGGTGTGACTTACAGCCCGCCATACCGACGCAAATACATTAATTAAAAAAAAACAATTTAACCATTTGTTCCAGGCTAATTTTTGCACAGCTAATCATCGTCGAGTAGCCATTCACGAAATACACCATGTCATACTTTTCTGACGGTTCCAAATGGCCGCCATACCGCCGCAAAGGAGTAACTTTTTTTTTCGCAAAACGATTTGTACCAGTATTGCATTTGGATTTTTGGAAAGTATTTGATAAAATGTGACCGTTATTATATTTCCCATACGTCTAGTGGGGGAAAAAGTGCTACCATACTTGAAAAACTTATTTATTCGACACGTTTTGAAAATACGACTGTAAAATACGTAAAATCATTTTTTTACATCATGGAATCATTGTATTCTGTTCGTTTGGATGTAATTCTACCTAAAAAAAATTATTCCAGATTGTAACCATGGGGCGGACGACTGTCGGAATTAAGCCAAGATGTTAAAAAAAAAAAAATTGACGATTTGTACCAGTATGGCATTTGGATTTTTGGAAATTATATGATACAATGTGACCATTATTATATTTGCCATACTTCTAGTAGAGGGAAAAAGTGGCGCCATACTTGAAAAACTTGGTTTTTCGACACGTTTTCAAGGTACAAGACATAAAATCATTTGTTACAGTATGGCATCATCGTATTCGGTTCGTTTGGATAAAATTCAACCTAAAAAAAAAATATCCCATACTGTAACTATGGGGCAAAAGCCTGTTACACTCGAGCAAGATACGAAAAAAAAATTGGAATGAATTGTAACAGTATGGCATTTCAAATTTTCCAAACTTGAAAAAAAACTATGCTTTGGGAAAATTACACTGTTGCTGTTGAAAAATAAGCCTATACCATGACCAGGGGCTGGAGCTGCCACACTCGCTCTGATATGTCGACAACCAATACAATCTTGAAGCCATTTATCGAAATAGCCCACCTGTAATATCGTGACGGGTACATGTGAAAAAATTTATATGCAATATCAATGCAGTTTATTACGAAAGATTTACAAAACTTAATGGACTTTAAACGTCTTCTGAACCGGAATCCCCGGCATATTCGAATTCGTTTTCTTCGTCCTCGTCACTGCTTACTGCATCATTATCTATAAATTATTTAATTTATTCACACAAGCGCAATACACAATCGCAAATATTATACGACATAACATCTGGTTATAAGACAAGATTGCCGCCACCTAGGTGTTTGAAATTTTGTATTTATATTCGTTAAACCTCAAACTTACAGGAAGATTAGTGCCATACTGGTACAAATCGTTCGAATTACGACTAAAATCTTAGAATTTTGAAAAAATATTGTACATATTCGCCACCTCCCACAAGTATGGCATGATCAGACTCCTATTTATGATCATACAGAAAACTGTTAAAAAAACTTTTAGGCTGGTACAAATCGTTTAGCAAAAAAAAATTAACTCCCTTGCGGTGGTATGGCGGCCATTGGGAACCGTCGGAAAAGTATGGCAAGGTGATTTCCGTGAATGGCTACTCGACGATGATTAGCTGCGCAAAAATTAGCCTGGTATAAATGGTTGAATTGTTTTTTTTAAATTAATGTATTCGCGTCGGTATGGCAGGCTGTAAGTCACACCGGAGGAGTATGGTATTACGCTACCGCCTACTTCTTTTTTTATCGACTATCGGAAAATACAAGCATTTTTGTGGAACAAATCGTTCGACACTCGTTATTTATCCGACACGTTCGATTAACGCCCACGCGATTGAGCCGCCGGTACCATCATTTTGTTTTTTGTCATTCCGTAATTAGACCCCTGAAGAACCGTCATACTGGTACAAATGACCTAATATGTTGTGTCACCATCTCCCGGTCTATCAGTGCCACAGGGCCATGAAAACCACCCCCACGGCCGCGATGGAGGTCATCCTGAACCTGCTACCATTACATATTTACATACAGGGAGAGACAATAGCTGTTACCTACAGACTCATGCAAGGGCCATCACCCATCATCAAACTCTACGGGACAGAATATCAAAGGGTAGAAAAAGAACTAAGGGCCGATCCAACTACAGGAATGCCCAGCGACGCCATGATAACTAAATGCAATTTCAATGAAAATACGAAGTCAATATAGCAGAAAGAGAACACTAAGAGGGAGGAGCACCCATCAGCGCATCATCAATCTGGTACGCAGACGGCTCGAAGACCGAAGAAGGAGTCGGAGCCGGAATATACGGGCAAAAACTAAGGATAATGATCCCAGTGAGCCTGTCAAAAGACACCACAGTATTTCAAGCGGAAGTAGCAGCATCGGAGAAATAAACAAGCAGGATAGGATCGGCCATTCCATAGTCATATTCTTCGACAGCCAGGCAAGCCTTAAAGCATTGTATGCCACGCAAGTCTAAAAGGTGATAATCCACAAGTAATGTTCTGGATTATCACCTTTTAGACTCTGTTTTACTCCAGCTGTGAAGTTGGGTCTAGTTCCCATTAGACTTGTATCACACTTCTTATTCCCCAGTTGCGGTTCAACTGAGCCATGGTGGACAAGGATTTTCATTTTTATTAAGGATAATTAAAATTCATTGTCCATGGACACTACCTGAATTATTCAATTGTTTGTTTTGATCAGGACAGGTCTAATTAGACTCCTCCCTTAAACTTATATTCAATTACGATGACTTAAATGTGAGAATTGAAGAGTCTTGTCTGGTCTTCCTTGGAATATTGGAACAGTCCTCATTAGATTGATCATCTTCTAGTGTGTTTTTCGTATGACAGGGATATTCCTTTCTTGATTCTGATATCTCCATGGTTCTGTGTTCCATGTCAATCTACTTCACTTGTCACGTGGGTCCAGCTAAACAATGGCTTTTAAAAAGATAATGAAAATCTAATCTCAATTTTCATCCTGGCCTAGGATATGTTTTTTAAGTTTGTCACGTAAATTGATCATGAGATATTTAATGGTCTTTTTGGCTTCTTGTACACCTGACGAGTAAGTAACCTCACATTTAAAATATGTCAATTTCCTTTCTCAAAAAAACTTTTCAGTAACTTGTTCTCTATCAATATTACTTACTTTCAGGTACGCACTGATGATGATCTAAGGGTCGAAAGCGCTTTGCTACAATTTTAATAAATTATTTTATTCACGAGAATAGCTTATTCCTAAATGTTTCTAAATGCCAGGTTATGTCTTTCACCGCCAAGCGGAATCCAATTCTTCACAGTTATAAACTGGACAATGTCGTATTGAAAAGACCCGACACTTTCAAAGATCTAGGAGTAACATTCGACAAAAAACTCTCTTTCGCAAAACATATCGAACTAGTCACCAAAAAAACTTATAGATCATTAGGATTCATAATCAGAGTTTCAAAAGATTTTGGAAGGAATGAGAAAACTCTTCTTCAATTATATTTTACATTTGTTAGATCAAATTCAGAGTATGCATCAATTGTTTGGGCACCATATTATCAGGTATATATATATCTAATTTAGAAAATATCCAACGAAAATTTTTGAAGTATCTATGTTTCAAACTTGATGGCAACTACCCAGACGTAGGTTATCCACATGAACAACTAATTTCCAGATTTTCAATCGATTCACTTGAATCTCGTCGAAATAGGTCACATGTTATATTCCTTTTCAACCTTATTCACAACAATTTGGACTGCAGCTGCATTTTGGATATATTGAAGTTTCATATTCCTAGACTCACATCTCGGAGAAACATTACTTTCTACCTTCCACTTTGTCACACCAATGTTAAATTGAATGCACCTGTTTATAAGATGTGCAATACATATAATAAGATGAATGAAACCATTGACATTTTTTGTTGCAGTGTGGCCTCCATAAAAAAACTGGACTGTTCTGTTTTTGTCCAATGATTTATATTAACGTATATAGCTAATAGTTCATACTGTATATTCCTATTCTGTAATTGGATCTTGTATCTGTTGAATAGTGTAATAAAAAAAAAAAAAAAAAAAAAAAAAAAAAAATATACCGGGTGTCCCAGTATACCTGTTCCAATGGATTATCTCAGCCATTTCGAAAGATAAAAATTTGAAAATTTCATGATCTCCAATTTATTCAAGGAACCCTCAACTGAGAAAAACAAAAATTGACAGTCACTTCCGGTTTGACCAGAAGTGACTCTGACTTTTTAATTTCAAATAGCACCCTGTATATTTTTTGCAATTTTTTATTTCTACTCAAAATTATCTTTCCAACGATGTATCACACTTTGTATTTTACATTCGATTTGATGGAGTAAACGTCAATTGAAATTTCAAATTGAAAGAATTGTAGTAGGCTATGATATTTTGTGTAATCTTCGTCCGTAGCATTTTTTCTTTTAAAGACAGTAGTACGCTTTCTATGAAATGATCCACTTGTTGCCAAATTCGAAGCCAAGCGTGTGAAATACATAGCGCTTGGCATTCGTCTATCAGGGTATTTCTCTCTGTATGCACGTAGGGCACCCCGACGATTATTTTCGCATTTTCCAAAAATCAGTATCATATCCAATTTCTCTTGATTAGTGAAGTTATCATCATTTTCACGGTTATTCATTCTTGAATGTTGGTTTCTCTGACACGCACACAACTATTGAGAATTATTAATTGTCAAAGTTATAAACAAATGTATTCAAATGTTTCCATGGCACACTAAGGTTTTCATTTAAGAATTATTAATTCTTCCAGTTCTACTACAATTCTAATAATTTGAAATTTGACGTTCTCTTCATCATCTCGAATGCAAAATTGTTCATGAATTATCAATTATTATTGAAGTCAAAATCAAGATTACACAAAATATCATAGCCTACTGCAATTCTTTCAATTTGAAATTTCAATTGACGTTTTCTCCATCAAATCAAATGTAAAATACAAAGTGTGATACATCGTTGGAAAGATAATTTTGAGTAGAAATAAAAAATTGCAAAAAATATACAGGGTGCTATTTGAAATAAAAAAGTCAGAGTCACTTCCGGTCAAACCGGAAGTGACTTTCAATTTTTGTTTTTCTCAGTTGAAGGTTCCTTGAACGAATTGGAGATCATGAAATTTTCAAATTTTTATCTTTCGAAATGGCTGAGATAATCCATTGGAACAGGTATACTGGGACACCCGGTATATATATATATATATATATATATATATATACGCTTTCCCGCATCTGCCGACTTTTTTATTATGTACATTTGTTGTAAATCAGTCGGGTCTTTCAGGTGCTCTTCTAATAACGAAAATCTCTTTAATTTTTTGCTAAAATCAGGATGACCGAAAAATGTTTTTGATTTTTTGCGACCGAAATACAAGGTACTGCCTACTGAATCTTTATCGGACCACATCGTCAAAATTATTTCCCCAAAATGGACGCGCGAAGACGCAACCAGTTTAATGGAACTGGTCGTTTGCACAAGTGAGTCACAATAGATCTGAAAAGGTCGCTAACTTACCTTCAGTTTGTGAATCAGTAGTTGTTTCTCCCGCCCGGAGTCCACCCTTTGACTCGTCTTCGAAATTAGCGTCCACTATAATGGAATCATTCTCAATATCTTCTCCCTCGATTGGGTAATATGGATTATTGGGCGCGGTGAACCTAAATTGTCCTACCGGGTCCACATCATCTGACCTGATTGGTTGAAATCCGGATCTGAATAACTCATTCTGCACGTTCGTTTGTTGGTTTAACTGGTTTGGGTTCTGGAGAAACTGCTGGTCAGATGGAAACGAAAACCTCTGCTGGTCAGATGGAAACGAATACCTCTGCTGTTCAAGAAGGGGGTTGAACCGTTGCTCTTGCTCTGGGTATGGATTTGCATTAGAGATTTGTCCGCTAACTGGAGTTTTCAGAATAAGCGTCTGAATAGGAATGTTATTGAAATCATTTGAAACAGGTTCTTTCTGGAGACTTTGTGGTTGTTGGTACTGGGACTGAGTATTGAATTGTCCTACATATTTCAAGCCAACATCGGATCCTTCAGGATAGTTTGGGAAGTTGGGAATATTCTGGAAAAGGTTGTCCCCATTGAGGACGAAGAAACGATATCCTGGTTTGAGAGCGTTTCCGTTGATGAATTGCGGGTTTTTGTCTGCCGCTTCTAGAACATCGGCTTCCCCAGCAGTTTTGAATGGATAATCACCCTTGCTTTCGTCGAAAGTTTCGAGTTTCTCTGGTTTTCGAGCTGTGCAAATAAAACATTTATTAGTCTTACTGAATTTTGTTAACGAAAGGTTTTTCGTTGATTAATATAATCGAAAATAAAAATGGCAACAATAATATCAGTGTGAAAGCAGCCACGAGTTTCGTCCATGAATCTGTCGCGGCGATACGAAGTGTTCTCGGCCGCCAGCGGTCCCTAAAATATGTTGGAATTTCATGGCCAGAGCCATTAATTTACTATTTGATGGGAAAGTTTTCGTGGATGGGGATTTTTTTGCATAAACCTGTGCTACTTAAAGTGCTTTACAAGATCTATATATTGAAATATTTTGTCGCACAGAAATTTGGCCCTTACAACGAAGTGCTCTAAGGGACCTCTATTTCGATTTTGGATTTTTTTTAAATTAATTTAATTCGTTGTGGGGGCCAAATTTTTGTGCAACAAAATATTTCGAAATATAGGTCTTGTAAAGCACCTCAAGTGGCACAGGTTTATGCAAAAAAATCCCATCCACGAAAAATTTGAAGGAGTTTTGGATTTTTTTTTTAAATAATTTAATTCGTTGTGGGGGCCAAATTTTTGTGAGACAAAATATTTCGAAATATAGGTCTTGTAGAGCACTTCAAGTAGCACAGGTTTATGCAAAAAATCCCTATCCACAAAAACTTGGAAAGAGTTTCGGATTTTTTTTTAAATTTAATTCGTTGTGGGGGCCAAATTTCTGTGCGCTAAAATATTTCGATATATAGATCTTGTGAAGCACTTTGGGCATCATAGGTTTATGCAAAAAAATCCCTATCCACGAAAACTTTGTAGGAGTTTTCGATTTTTTTTTAAATTTAATTCGTTGTGGGGGCCAAATTTTTGTGCGACAAAATATTTCGAAATAGAGGTCTTGTAGAGCCCTTCAAGAAGCACAGGTTTATGCAAAAAAATCCCTATCCACGAAAACTTGGAAAGAGTTTCGGATTTTTTTTAAAATTTAATTCGTTGTGGGGGCCAAATTATTGTGCGACAAAATATTTCGAAATATAGGTCTTGTAGAGCACTTCAAGTAGCACAGGTTTATGCGAAAAAAATCCCTATCCACGAAAACTTTGAAGAATTTTTTTTTTTTTTTTTATAATTTAATTTGTTGTGGGGGCCAAATTTTTGGGGCGACAAAATATTTCGAAATATAGGTCTTGTAGAGCACTTCAAGTAGCACGGGTTTATGCTAAAAAATCCCTATCCACGAAAACTTTGATGGAGTTTTGTATTTTTTTTTTAATTAATTTAATTCGTTGTGGGGGCCAAATTTTTCTGCGACAAAACATTTCGAAATATAGATCTTGTAAAGCACTTTAAGTAGCATACGTTTATGCAAAAAAAATCCCCATCCACGAAAACTTGGAAAGAATTTCGGATTTTTTTTAAAATTAATTTAATTCATTGTGGGGGCCAAATTTCTGTGCGAAAAAATATTTCGATATATAGATCTTGTAAAGCACTTTGAGTAGCATAGGTTCATGCAAAAAAATCCCCATCCACGAAAACTTTAAAGGAGTTTCGGATTTTTTTTGAAAATTAATTTAATTCGTTGTGGGTGCCAAATTTTTGTGCGACAAAATATTTCGAAATATAGGTCTTGCAAAGCACTTTGAGTAGCACAGGTTTATGCAAAAAAATCCCTATCCACGAAAACTTTGATGAAGTTTTGGATTTTTTTTTAAATTAATATAATTCGTTGTGGGGGCCAAATTTCTGTGCGACAAAATATTTCGAGATATAGGTCTTGTAAAGCACTTTAAGTAGCACAGGTTAATGCAAAAAATCCCCATCCACGAAAACTTTCCCATCAAATAGTAAATTAATGGCTCTGGCCATGAAATTCCAACACATTTTAGGGACCGCTGGCGGCCGAGAACACTTCGTATCGCCGCGACAGATTCATAGCTGTAACTCGTGGCTGCTTTCACACTGATAACAATAATTTGGAATGGAAAACAATTCCGACTAGAAATTCATTCCATAAGATCATTTCATAGGTTGTACTCGAAAAATCCTGGAATCTATTCATTCTCATTCGATATATTATTTCGTTATCAAAGTGAATCTCACAGCGGTCTGAATACATAATTTTTCACATAATTGGCGGTCTCTACTGGCTCACCCTGTACTTTGAACAAATGTTTTTGTGGGAACACCGAAAGTAAGACCAAAAATATCATCGAAATAGTTCTCGACGCACTTCATTATAGACCGGGAGATGGTGACACAAAATATTAGGTCATTTGTACCAGTATGGCGGTTCTTCAGGGGTCTAATTACGGAATGACAAAAAAAAAATGATGGTCATAGCGCTGGTACCGGCGGCCCAATCGCGTGGGCGTTAATCGAACGTGTCGGATAAATAACGAGTGTCGAAGGATTTGTTCCACAAAAATGCTTGTATTTTCCGATAGTCGATAAAAAAAGAAGTAGGCGGTAGCGTAATGCCATACATCTCCGGTGTGACTTACAGCCCGCCATACCGACGCGAATACATTAATTAAAAAAAAACAATTCAACCATTTGTACCAAAAAAAAAGGGGGAAAGAGGGTCCCACCTCCACCCCTGCTCCTGAATTGAGCAGGCCTCTTGAAAATGAATAAGATGATTGGGGAGGCCCTAACTTTACTTTACATTCCACACAATTGGTACGTCGGGGGTAGGAGGAGAACCTTCAACCAAAGATGCACATGGCATCCAATCATGGAAAGTAACTACCTTCCGGTTCAACTTTCCGAGTGGTCTACTGAAGACTGGCGAAGCAGACACTTTACAATTTCTTTCTTAGTGGTACAACCTTTATTTACAACTGAATTTTAGTGACACCTCTAGATTACCTACAGCTGTTATTACAACTTACAAAACTTCTGTAACAAAATACCTAAGGGGTTCAAGATTTGAACCCATCACCATTATAACTTCGCCGGGGTCTGGCGGCAACTCCATGTCTAAATGCTGCTCTAGGTGAGCAGTGACGAGGACGAAGAAAGCGAATTTGAATATGCCGAGGATTCCGGTTCAGAAGACGTTTAAAGTCCATTAAGTTTTGTAAATCTTTCGGAATAAACTGCATTAATATTGATATTGCATATAATTTTTTTCACATGCACCCGTCACGATATTACAGGTGGGCTATTTCGATAAATGGTTTCAAGATTGTATTGGTTGTCGACATATCAGAGCGAGTGTGGCAGCACCAGCCCCCTGGCTTATTTTTCAACACCAAAAAAAATAATTCAGAAAATTATTTTTTCGAGTCCACTACTGTCGCACTTCGCCATAAGTACAGTGTAATTTTCCCAAAATATAGTTTTTTTTCAAGTTTGGAAAATTTGAAATGCCATACTGTTACAATTCATTCCATTTTTTTTCATATCTTGCTCGAGTGTAACAGACTTTCGCCCCATAGTTACAGTATGGGATAATTATTTTTAGGTTGAATTTTATCCAAACGAACCGAATACGATGATGCCATACTGTAACAAATGATTTTATGCCTTGAACCTTGAAAACGTGTCGAAAAAATAAGTTTTTCAAGTATGGCGCCACTTTTTCCCTCTACTAGAAGTATGGCAAATATAATAATGGTCACATTGTATCATATAATTTCCAAAAATCCAAGTGCCATACTGGTACAAATCGACAATTATTTTTTTTACATCTTGGCTTAAGTCCGACAGTCGTCCGCCTCATGGTCACTATCTGGTATATTTTTTTTTAGGTAGAATTACATCCAAACGAACAGAATACAATGATTCCATGATGTAAAAAATGATTTTACGTATTTTACAGTCGTATTTTCAAAATGTGTCAAATAAATAAGTTTTTCAAGTATGGCAGCACTTTTTCCCCTACTAGACGTATGGGAAATATAATAACAGTCACATTTTATCAAATACTTTCCAAAAATCCAAATGCAATACTGGTACAAATCGTTTTGCGAAAAAAAAAATTTACTCCTTTGCGGCGGTATGGCGGCCATTTGGAACCGTCAGAAAAGTATGGCATGGTGTATTTCGTGAATGGCTACTCGACGATGATTAGCTGTGCAAAAATTAGCCTGGAACAAATGGTTGAATTGTTTTTTTTAAATTAATGTATTCGCGTCGGTATGGCGGGCTGTAAGTCACACCGGAGAAGTATGGCATTACGCTACCGCCTACTTCTTTTTTTATCGACTATCGGAAAATACAAGCATTTTTGTGGAACAAATCGTTCGACACTCGTTATTTATCCGACACGTTCGATTAACGGCCACGCGATTGGGCCGCCGGTACCAGCGCTATGACCATCATTTTATTTTTTGTCATACCGTAATTAGACCCCTGAAGAACCGCCATACTGGTACAAATGACCAAATATTCTGTGTCACCATCTCGCGGTCTATTAGGGGAGCAACATGAACTTATCGATGGGCAATTATGACCACTTTTGATGACAAATAAGTTTCTTGTGAACCACTAGAATTAAAATTGAAAATATATTTGTTGAAAAGTAAATATTTGCCATTCATCGATAAATCAATGATGCATATGAAAGGAATACACTTCTTCAATTTGTCATTAGGCGAATGTTAACTGTTGATTCGAAAAATAATTCAAGCCAATTCCATTAATGTTATGTAAAAAGCAGGTCACTGTCGAAGGCTTTGGAAAATATTATTCAAACGGTGTGTTCAATAATATGCAATGTTTATGCAATACATCATTTTAAGGTAATGACACGGTTAATTTACTGCGAGAATTCCATTGTATAATAAGTAACTCAATTACCTAGTGGTAATCTAGTATACTTTCATCCCCAAGCAGATTTTAAATTTGGCACCTCCCTCTTTGAAACATGGGATTTTTATTTATCAGCAGCAGGAGAGACAAACCAATCAAAAATTTATAATTTACAAACTAGAAACGGTTACAGAATTAATCTACCTAAGTCTAATCTAATAATATTGTGTCGGGAGAATATAAAAGGCTCATTATTTCAGCTAATGAGTGTTACTATGTATCCAAATATATTTCCAACAAGAGTCTTCTGCAAACATCCAAAATAAGCCTACAAAATGCTCATAGCTTCTGTTCTTATATAATGATCAGAGATCTGATACTGATTAGCAGACGAAGCTCCCTTACTAACCTTTAATAGGAAGGTACTTCTCAAAATTTTTGGAGTGGGGTATAGAGATAATATAAACATGATATTTAAAGATAGAGCAACTGGAAAATATATTGTCACCAAAATCAGGTCAGGGTATGTATTTAGAGCCAAATATAGCAGGGATATGATTGAGATAATGAACAGTTTTGAAAGAATTATCCTATCGGAGAAGTGTGAGCGTAATCATAATCAAACATGGTAGTTCTATCTATTTACTTACCGTTAGTATATCTCTTATTCATGACAATTATCAACTCTCGGAAAAATATATTACCTGTTAGTAACAAATAAAGTTCCTAAGACAAATGAAATTTTGTATGTGATAAGTATTTTTCCAGTCAAAAAGTTTACTTGGATGTTTTCCACTACGTGAAGAAAATTTGCCTAAGTGTAGGGTAAATGAATACCCAGTCATCTAAGTATTTCTTAGCTTGTTTTTTTTTCAATTTTGATACAGGCTCTAAAGCAAAATGTTAGGTTAATAGTGTCCCTACGATTCCAAACTTACAGTGGTGCCATTCAAATGTTCTATTTTTACTGATATTTATTCTTCATATAAAGATCTATTTTATATTTATAGATATCACCAAACGAGAATTATTCCTCTATCGATTAGTGGAAATTGATATTTTTAATAGCTGCATTCTCTAGGGTCTCAGACGGGAAATTCCTCCGAATTTATAGAAATGAGACGACATTTCAGAATCTTGAAAAAAATGTTGCAACTATACATTAAAACGAATCCAATAATATCCTATTCGTCTCAATAATCACGTAAGTACTCCTATTGAACGTCACATAAAAATAAAAAAAAAATAAGGCAAGCTTTTATACAAATGCACTAAAAAGGGTAACTAATTTCTTTAATTGTTTGACCTAGGCTATTCTGTGAGTAGCAGATTCAAAATCATGCGCGCAAGAATACCTATTTTATATTCGCTACTCACAAAATAACATATGTCAAACAATTGAAGAATTCCTTTTTAGTGTATTTGTATAAAAGCTTGTCCTAAATTTTTTTGTAATAATTTTTATTCAATTCATTTTAGTCATTAATGAAATCCGGCATCTTATTGAATTGTAACAAAAATTGATAATCTCCAACCTCAAAAAAACCCACATACTAATTTTGAATGGAATCGAGCCATAATAACAAAACACGTCGCCATCTTGGAGCCGCTCTCTTGAGTTCATGAATTTTGACAATTTTTATTGAAATCGGGCTATAACCACAAAACTTGTCGCCAAATTGAAGCCGCCATCTTGAATTTATTAATTTTGTCGAAAAATCATGTTCTCTGTCCTCGAAAACCCCCACATATCAATTTTGAATAGAATCGAACCATAATCACAAAACTCATCCGCCATAAAAGGATCTGATCAATATGGATACTTAGGTGTTCTGTTGCCTTTTTGTATACTTGATTACTGCCAAACTTAATTACACAGGTAGGTATGCATTAATAGTTATCTTCCTATGACCACATAGGAAAGTAACACATATCGCACTCTCTACTCCCATTGAAAGTGACCTTTATGTGCGGAAAGTACTTTCCGCACTAGTCCGGAAAGTAACTTTCCGCACGGCTGTCAATAAGCCGTCAAACCCGTGAATCCTGTAAGATTTACAGATGTAATTATTAATTGCTCTTCCTTATTGATATTATTTACATAAAAACTGGACTAAAAGCTAATTATTTGTAGAAAATAAAGAAAAGAAAAAAAATGTTGACGCCGAGAATCGAACGCACAACCTTGCGGTCATCTACCGTATACTCTTCCATCTGAGCTAATTCAGATTTGAATTAACGTTATAAGAGATATGTATATCTCGTAAGTCGATTTACATTAATAGAGTTATGATAATTCCTGTATTTTCATTTTATTAAAGCAAAATTTAGCTATTTTTTAACTTCATAGAATTAAAGGATAGCAACGAAAGCTTAAACTGTTAATTTATAATTATTTCAGTAGTTTGTTTTAATACGAACTACCTGTATCTAAGATAGGCAACCAGACAACCAGACGCGGGCACATTATTTGAAAATTTGAAAAGCTAAGTAGGCTTTGAAATAATTCCACGACCCAATACCACAAAAAATAGACATTTCGTGGTAGTAGGTACATGATCGAAAGTAAAACCTTGTTAAATCTCAGAGTTGTAATAAAATAGGTGGTCGTAGGAAAAATAGCGTACATTACTCGCGCGAAAGTGATTTTCACACTCGTGTGATTGCCGCACTCGGCTTACGCCTCGTGCCACAATTTTTTCCCACTCGTGTGAAAAATGTCACTTTCCGCACTAGTAATGTAATATACTATTTCATCACCAGTTGCGAAAAATTTTACTTTTCGCAACTGGTGATGAAAAGTAAAACATTTGATAACGTCAACAAGTTTTTAAAAGTGTCACTTTATATGTCAAAATTAGAAAAAAGTACTTTTTCTGAGTCATTAATATTGTCCATTTTAACACGGATTTTCATTTTGAATCAGATTTTGGCCAATAAAAACACGTACTTTTCATTATAAACGAATTTTAGGCCTATAGAAACACGTACTTGGGGATAATCAAGTCGCATGTTTCTACATACTTGTTTGACATTTAATTTTAATTGACATTCAATCACAACGCTTCAAAAGTACCTATAAGTATGTCGGGCAGTGAAGAATCTTGTACACCACCAGAAATTCTTGTTTTTATTTTATTATTTGTTGGTCGTAGAAAAAATAGTGTATGCAACTATCATGTGATTGCTATCATTACATGATCGTTGCATAATATACTATTACCGCACTAGAGCGGAAAAGTGCTTCTTTACACACGACAAATCATAAAAAAAGTTCACTTTTCCACATACTCGTAGGAAAGAATAATTTATAATTACAAATTTTACATGAAAATCATTTTTAAATCGAAATGAGCTCACTGAAACACACTAAAATCGTTTCTTGTTCCGTGTGAGACTCCTCTTGATACATTTACGCTTGTGAGTAGGATCTGGAATATCTCTGTGAAACATCCAACATTGCCATCATTGTAATGCTCAATTTTCCCTAATATCTTTTTTCCATTTTTTTTATGTCCAGGTGGAATTGTTCACCTTGTTCTTCACTCACAGCTCCCAAATTTTCAGGAGATATGTGTGATTGGAGAAAATGCTCTTTCAAACTCATCAGGCAACCTAAAGCTTCAAGTGCTTTCAGTGTTCGTCTGACGATCTGTTTGTACTCCGAATCTCCTTTATTGTCTAAAAATTTGCGTATGCAATCAACCCTTTTTTCTGAGGATCCGTTCCATTGCATTGACACACTCTTGATCAGCTATAAGCCTTGTAATGTCTGGTCCAACGAACACATCTTCATTTTGCGTCCGAGAGGCCTGGAACCTTGGTGACCCAATATTGAAGAATTCTCCATCTTTTGGAAGTTATTTTAAGAATTGCTTCATCAACCCCAATTTTATATGGTAGAAGAACTTTATGTGGAGATACCATAGTTTCTCGGAAGACATTGTTTTGTCCGACTGTGAGCATCCTCGGCTGCCAACTCTTCTTGGTCCAGTGATTTTATTGGTCTCGACTGTCCCATAGACTATTTGGTATATTCAGCTTGTTGCCTGAGTAGCATGCACAAGACCTTTATATCCCCATACATATTTAAGTTTACGAAGAACCAATTTCCAGGTTTCCTTCAAGTGTACGGAAGGACCTATAGGGATGGAAGCGTAAAAACCGCCGTTGTGTGGAGCAAAACGGCTTTGAGGCTTCTTTTTGAAAAAAATTTATGAAAAGAGAGCATTGCGTTAAATCATATTGGATTTTGAATTGACCCATCAAACCTCCGATATCGATGCAATAAACCAACTTGTCTTCCTGGACAAAGTAAGGAACGAACGATGTCTGAATCATCAAAAAGACACTCATGGGAACAGTTAATTCCTGCTTTTCAGCCTTGAACCGAGTAATTCAGCGGCACCTTTGAGAAGTATCTTACCAAATCGCATCCTGGGGAAAAAATTGGTCTTGTATCATCTTCAAAGTCAGAACTTGAATCGTCATCTGGTTCAGGTATGACTTTACTTCATCGGAGTTAGGTATCTCTTCCAAGGTAACAGGTGGCTTGGGTACTGGTGCCATGGGGATGGAACGAATTGCTGAGTGGAGATTGGGTATGAAATGGAATGCTTCCATTTGGAATTATACCCTTTCACATCGCATGAACAAAAGTAACAGTCGTTAAGATGATTCTTTTGCTCTCGCCATACCATAGGAATTCCATAACGGAAAGCTTTTTTCTTACCCTTGAACTAATTTCGGAGGTACATACCGTTTACACACTTTATAAGGCGCCCAAATTTTATCTTGATATCCAAGTATGCGAAGTATACTTTTTCACAAAGTCTGTGATATTCAGCTGTTGCCTCAAAGGAAATAAAAACTCCAAAGGAAATAGAAACGGTCAAACTGTCAGGGGAATTCATACCCTTCCGCGGAGCCATAACGCTAACTTGGGGAAACACGATTTAAGAAACACAGGCGAGAACACGCTTGCAACATGTTGATTCTGTTTTCCATTAGCTTACTCTGGAAGTTCTTTTCTTCGAAAGTTATGATTTTTAGAATTGTATATTTTAAAAGCACTGATGTAAATTAATTGATAGTCATTTTGACTTTGAATTCAGTTGAAACCTAAGATAAAAAAAATACACAAAACAGAAAAATTTGCTAATTTGAAGATAATTTTGCATTTTGTGTTGAATCTTGACGTCCAGGATTTTTTAAAATTTTTGTTCGTATTCAGCACACATACATGGAAATATGTTGAAAATAATCGAAGTTGACAAATTAAAAGTGTGCGTCGTGTGTACGAATACGTCCGATTTTTCCTATGACTCGGAAGTTGAGATGACAAAATTAACAATTTCATATGGAATATGGATCATTTCTCTAGTATGAAACGAATGGAAATATTACGAATCCTTGGTTTTTTATTTTTCAGACTATATCAGTCGTTAACAAATCAAAGTGTGCGTCGTGTGGACAATTCACGTCCGTCCATTCCCCACTGACTCGGAGTTCGAGATGACGAAATAAACAATTTCATATGAAATATGGATCATTTCTGTAGAAAAATTTTTTTGTGGGAAAAACGTCTTTAATTCCTACTTGGAGTTCGAGATGACAAAATAAACAATTTCATATGAAACCTGTGTTATTGTTGAACTTTTAGAATTTCTGAAATGTATATATATATATATATATATATATATATATATATATATTGATAATTTGAGGCGTTTTTTGAACAAGATGTATGATTTTTTTAATTATTATTTTTTTCAAAAAAAAATGCCTTTATAAAAGTGGGAAAATAAGGGATATACGAAACGTGCCGATAAAATTGGTCTTATTGCGGAACTGATATACGACCTGCGGCAAAATATAATTTTTGTCCAGAATCAATTTCACACACTTTTTCTTTCTCGTAATTGAATAAAAATGTATTCGTCTTACATAGTGAGGATTTTCTACTACCTAGGCAGTTGGATTATGAAATTTATTCACTCCATTTGGTATGTATAAAACTGTCCCTGTCTTATTGTTTTCCATATTTTGCCATGGGCCACTCCATCTTGACTTGCTATCGACAAAGTACTCTTGTTGGATCGTTCTTGACAATTTCAATCATTTCGAGTGGTGCAGGCGTTCTCACATTTTCCCCTCGTTGTTCCTTTAAACAACCCCGTATCAAAACACCTAACACCTAACAAATATCCAATGGAAATCTTTCGGCGTATGAGATGCGTCATAATCGCTCAAAAAATGTACATAACCAAAAACAGCAAATGATCATATGACAGCTCACGCTTTTGACGTATTGTTTTCTGATTGGCTGCTGATTATGTGTCATTCAGTGGCCAATGAAAAATCATTACGCTATAAGCTCAAATGTGAATTTTTCAGCGAACTGGTTGCCAGGGCCGTACCTACAAATTTTTTCAATTTATGTTGTTTCCTTTATTTTGATATTTTTATATAGGTGACCTCTTGTAGAACCGAGTTTTACATACTATTAAAAAATGCATGAAGTTTCAGAACACCCTTTATATTTGATGACTTTGAGAATTTTGAGTGTTGTCATTCTAGTATAGTCATTATAGATGTCAGAGGTTCCTCAAAAAATAAAATAAGTTGGGTGATTCACTCACAAATCAATCAATCATTAAGTAACCCTCCAATAACAATATTGCTGAGATTTGTTATTAAAATACCACTGTTAATGGTGATAACTTTCTAAATGGATTGTTGGAGAAAACATCCATGATTATTAATTTTGATTCAGTGTCTGCGGTCATTTCAAAACTTCCCTGAAATGCTACTCACTTGTTGGTGTGGATCCAAATGGGGGAATTTTGGCAGGGTTCGTAGGAATTTCTTCGGCATCTTTCTCTATTGGTGGAATATGGGCTGGTTTTGGGTTTGGAGGTCCGCCAACAAAAAATGGTGTTTGCTGCGGTCTACCTCTGAGGATGACATTGGGACCCGGTTGAGGCTGATGGGGTATTAAGAAATTGTCCGGTGGCGAGCCTGGGTTGAAGAGGATTGGTTGCCCTTGACCTTGTGGGCTGTAAATATAGATCGAAGGTTGGACTCTGAAAACGAAAGTGAATGTTGTTATTTTTAAACTAAATTCAAGTAAAATTACAAAAATTATAAGTTAGCATAGCCCAATGTGGTTATTCCAAGGGGCCATCTTCAACTCGCTCGTGGTGGCCAAGTCTAGGACCTGTTGGCCAAATATACTCAACTAATTTGTCTTCGTACTAATCATTTGACCAGGATACCTTGATCAGAGAAGTGAAGGCGCATGATACCCTTTAATCGTTAGTTCGACCTACAGGGTTATGAAAATTTCAGATTGATGTTATGGAGAACTAAAAAAATTGCCAATGAATTCGATCGATCGTCGTAATTTTCCAATCTGGATCAACTTCCAAAGAGTCCCTGTATGCATAGTGATATTTTGATGATATATTAGAGTCCAGCCTCATCCGTCAGTGTCAAAATTTTGTCTGTCAGTTTATGAACTCTAAAATGTCAAATGAGCATAAGGAGTACCTATCAATAAGGTCACATGCTTTCGTAACCTAAGTAAGATCAATAATAATCTTTCAAAATTGAAATCATGCTTTGAAGTACTCAGTTAATAATCATAGAGATTTTTCGACATAGTTATCTATCGACTACTAGGTATACAAATTGAACAAAATCAGTACTGAAAAGATCCGCGCGAAGAACGAAGAGTAATAGAGAAAACGTAATTTTTCATAACAGTGAGACTGAATCAGAGTAATATAACGAATATTGTGTGGTAATGAGGAATAGATAATCAATTATGTAGCTTTATTAACTTTTTTTGGAATATGTACAAAAGCGCCCAATGTTCCAATTTACTAGTCATTTTGATATTCAACAAAATTCTGACCGAAAGAAAAATACAAGAAATTACGTTCAGGACATCTTTCAAAGTATATTAGACAATGATGTAATCAATGAATCAATACCATTAAATATTTGATTTTTTTACCTGATTGAAGAAGCATTTACTACTTAATCTGTTGTCACTCGGAAAACTGTCATTATAGATACCCTTATATTCAAGTATACTCAGCCGCATACCGTTTGTTTGTAACTTTTCCAGAATTCCAGTCAGTCAGTGTATCGAAAGATTTCCGATATGACTTCTCATGATAAATATAAATATATATTTCTCGGATTTCTGTCCGTGTTCTGTGTTCTTGGTCCTCAAAAAGTCCGATTTCACGACGTTTCGGCAAATTCACATTTGACATCTTCAGGTGATGTTTCGTTCATTCGATTGTTTCGAACACGACTGATGTTTTCGTGTTGTGCTCCTCGAAAAACGAAAACATCAGTCGAGTTCGAAACAATCGAATGAACGATACATCACCTGAAGATGGCAAATGTGAATTTGCCGAAACGTCGTGACCTAGAACACAGAACGCGGACAGAAACCCGAGAAACTATCTCAACCCATTATACCCGCGAAAATCTACGTACAAACACATATATATATACAGTGTCACACATAAAGTACGCAACATATGGAAGTTTTTTTATTAATAGATATAATGTAAATTTGACTTCGCAGTTAGTTTATGCTTGAAAAATGAGTAAAAAACAGCCTCTTTCTTTTTGTCATGTGCTACTCTAAACCTGTCAAATTTGAAATTTTTTTCGAAAATCCTCAAAAAATCAGTTTTTTTGTAAATTTCGAAAAATGCCAAAGAAAAAAGTTGCTCAGTTTCCAATTTCATACCTTTGCTCCAAATTTGGACTCTCTACTGTCACTTCACTTTTTTCCAATTTTTTAATTTTTGAATCTTTCGCTCTACCGATTCGAACGAAACATGATTCAAATATCATAATTTTGATGAATACAAGACTTCAATGTCATACAGGCCTAGAAAATACCAACATTGGCCTGTTAACAGAAAAAAATAAATGCACCTCCAGAAATTCGTCTTTGTTGTTGTTTATCTAGTTTTTTCATTTCATTGTGAAACTGATTCGGATTTTCAATGTGTGGACGGTAATATGTTAGTAATCGAATAAACGAATTTCTCTTCATTCTTATTACACTCGTATTTCTTTTTTTAACAGATTTGTATCCCGTTAGCTGCAGATGAGTTCGAAATATTTTGATGTAGTTTACACCCAACAGTGTGACTGTTGGATGTTAACTGTTTGATGTAATTTTCGAGCAAATAATGATTTTTCGCAACGTTTCTTGAATTAATTTCATAAATTTCATATTCTTTATTTTCACCATTAGATGCGTAAAAGAGATTAAACTAAAATAACTATAACCAAATTCACAACAAAACATCATAACATTCATTGATTTATCTCAATAATCTTATAAAGAACCCGAATTCATCATTCAGTATGCCGTCCTTCCCGTTCTATACAAATTATAGTCCTTTCATTCACAGACTTTGTGGCATTTTTAATAAATAGGGGATTTATATTAGCACAACACTCCCGAATCGTATTCTCTAAATGTTCTTTGTTTGCAAATGGTCTGTGCTTATACACTTTTTGTTTCAGATAACCCCATAGAAAAAAGTCCATTGGAGATAAGCCCGGTGATCTTGGTGGCCAATAATCTTCCCAATCTCGTCCTATCACTTTGCCCCTAAACATCTGCCTGAGACACTGTTTCACTTCTACCGTTTGGTGGATCGGTGCCTCATCAAGCTGATACCACAAGTTTCGTCAGAGGCAGATTATCCAAAACTTCAGACAACTGATCCATAATGAAATTTCTGTACATGTCTGCGTTCAAATTTTCTCTAAAAAAATATGGTCCAATTATTTGGTTATGTAATAAACCACACCACACATTTGTCTTGAATGAATATTGATCACGGCATTCTATTACAAAATTTGGATTATTGTTGGACCACCAGCGATAATTTTGGGAACTAACTGTCCCGTTAGACGTGAAAGTTGCCTCGTCTGTCCATAAAATCCTGTAGGGAAATGTGATATCATTTTCTCTCTCTCACCTTGGAACCAAAATGAAAATCCTGCTCGAATATCGAAATCTCTTTCTTTAAGAGTGTGTATACCTTATTGGATTATGTGGTTTCTTGAAACGATTGTCGACAGAGCCAGTTTCTTTGAATGTTTTCAATATCCTTCCCACGGTACTGAAGTGAATATTTCTTCCTGGATGCCGGTGATTGAAAATACAAGCAACATCTGGATAACATTGTACATAATTGTACTTATTTGTGAATTATAAATGTAGGAAAATCTGTACACAAAACAACTCGATTTATTAAACGCAATTATTTGACATTAACCAAAACTAAAAATTTGTTTCAAAACCCTACTAAGGGAAAATTTTATTTTGATTCGATCAATTGTACTATTTTCTTCCCGAAATGTTGCATTAGTCTTGTATTGTTAAAAATCAGAAAATGTTATATCATGTTTAGTACAAATCGCTAGAAGTCTTTTGAATAGTTATGAAACTGTAGGTCATTGTTTAGTTTACAGAAAAGTATGATATTTCGGGTTTCTTTGTAACTGAATTATTGGTCAGAAAATAATCAAACTGGATAAAAATCTATTAAAAAAAGAAATACGAGTGTAATAAGAATGAAGAGAAATTCGTTGATTCGAATACTGACATATTAACATCCATACTCCGAAAATCGGAATCGGTTTCACAATGAAATTAAAGAAGTAGATGAACTTTGCAACAACAAAGACGAATTTCTGGAGGTGCATTTTTTTTTCTGTTAACAGGCCAATGTGAGTATTTTCTGGGCAAGATATGATATTGAAGTCTCGTATTCATCAAAATTATGAATCGGTTCGTTCGAATCTGTAGAGCGAAAGATTCGAAAAATTAAAAAAATTGGAAAAAAGTCGAAGTGACAGTAGAGAGTCCAAATTTGGAGGAACGGTATAAAATTGGAAACTGAGCAACTTTTTTCTTTGGCATTTTTCGAAATTTCAAAAAAAAACTGATTCTTTGAGGATTTTCGAAAAAATGTCAAATTTGACAGGTTTAGAGTAGCACATGACAAAAGGAAAGAGGCTATTTTTACTCATTTTTCAGGCACAAACTAACTGCGAAGTCAAATTTTCATTATACCTCTTAATAAAAAAAACTTCCATATGTTGCGAACTTTATGTGTCACACTATATATATATATAAAAAGGACTATCAAGTCATACCAAAGCGGAAATAGCTCAGCGGTTACACTGGCGCCTACCAAGCAGAAGGTCACAGGAACGAATCCCGGTCAGGGTAACATTTTGTTTAAATTATTAAAACAACGGCTGTTTTATTAATACTCCGAATAAGGTTTTCTGGGAAAGAAAGGATTTTATGAAAAGTGTTTGGAAATTTCTTTGTCCTGGAAAAGTTTTCGAGATGATATAATATATAATAAAAATGAATGTCGTTTGGGTTGGTAAGCTCATAACTTTTTTCAATCAACACCTCTGCTAAGTTCAAAGACGGGCCAAATCGGTTGAGTAGTTTCCAAATGGCGGCTGTTAAAAAATAAAAAACAAACTCAATCTTTCATTTTTATACCAATATTAGCAAAACTATAGGTCGTTCGAATGAGCTTCACACCTCCGATTCAAAAAGTGTTTCTCCAAGATGTACACACAAATAGAAAATCGATATAAATTGATTAATATTCAATGAATTCATATTTTGTGTTTGCCCTGTATGCTCCCTTTATTTGAATTTCTTTGTTCGTGTCAATCAGCTTCTTCATATGTTAGGTCAGAACGTCATTGGATTCTTCTCGAATTCAAAGTTAAACTATACAAATAATTAATAGTTATTATTTTTCGAAAGATATTGAGATTGAAACTCGAGTAAGTACTGTCTATATCCGTATGTGCTTTTGTTCAATAGCTGAGAGAACTTTTGTATTTTCAGAAGTATTTATGGAGTTCTAAAGTTAAATCGAACCGAAAGGAACTCAGTTTTGTTATACTTCTTAATTTTTGATTTGAGTGGGATTAGATGAAATATTAGGAAGCGTTTAAAGAAATATGAATCCATCTTCAACGTTATCGAAGAGTTTGAGGGCTTATCCAAAAAAATAAAATGTTGAAAATATGCCCCATTTTTTCTGACAGATGATTCGTTAGCTTCATTAATGGCAATTTCAGAATCAAAAAATAAATTCTGAAATCTACTCTTCCGACTGGCCGCGTCATCGAATTGTTATTTTATTGTTTGAACATCCATTACATCAAAAGATACTATGGTCAAAAACATTTACAAAAAAACAAGCTAAACTTCAAGTTTACACTATTCACTGGCCACATAAACTATTGATTTCAGCGAATTAAATTTGTTTTGTCGCCACACAAAGGTCAATTTTACTCCCGATAATACATAATTGATTCTATTTTCTGAAATTTCTTCATTTGTATTCAAAATCGATATAATTGAAGCACAAAGTTTCTGAGAAGGTGATATTTGTTGTTAAAACACCATGTATTTCAATGTACCTCTCAATGTGTTAAAATGAATTAACATTTTACAAGACGGCGTTGAATTATTCAAAAACGATAGACATGCATCCTTATGTATAACTTGCACGCTAACTAATTTGGTCAATGTCAATGAATATTTTGGCTAGGACAATGGCATGGCTATGCAATTTCCATCGCACCTGGGAGGTGCTACATATTATAATTGGCGAAAATCGTGTATTCAATCCTACAATAATTCTGATTTCAATTTCTAAAATAAATCCGTTTCAATTAGACCAATGCCAAACTTCCTTCAGCTTATTAGGAAATCAAATCATTCAGGACACAAGTAGATGGGTGTATATTATTCATTTCTGATTTTAAACTGAAATTTAGTGTCTGAAACATTGCTCTTTATCAATTAATATGGAAAATATGGTGAATTAATTACGATTCGGTATTTTTCTTTATAGGAAAATTATTATTTTTTTTTACATCAAGACTGAAAAGTCATCATTGAACACTTCCCAATGCCCTTAACTCAGTAACTATATAACTCTTTTCCAAATTCAGAGAATAGAAAATTAGATATGTTCAATTGGATGACACTCGATAATAGACTAGGAGGAATCGGGCATGAGTACCGAAAACTATTCCACCCTATTTAAATGTTTAACACATAACTGTTATAGATCCTCTTCAAATTGCCCTACTGATGATATAAATGCCATGGGGCAACCCCGTGCCATATTGTTTAAACCGAAATTGTTTAAACAATTGCAAGGTTTATTTTCAACTGGACAATTTTTTTTTATTTTTTATTGAAATACAAATTTAAAAAGGTCCATGACTTTTCACGATGAAGTTAATATTTTTAGAGATATGAATTTTTAAATGTTCGAAAAATCTCAAATTTAGGTATTTTTGACCCATGAAAAATATATGAAAAAAAATAAAAATAAATAAATAATATTTTTTTTTTAATTTTTTATACAATAGTTAATAATATTCTGGATAGATATTTAAAAAATTTCATTGTTTATACCTATTTTTTATTGTTAATTTCGCGCTCACAAGTATGCGTCGCTTACCTTTAAGTATCGCCGTCTCTCTCTGACTCATGCGCTGCATGGCCTCTCTGTGTCCTGAATTATTATTTATCATTTTTTCTTAAAAAATATTGACTTTATCAAGATTGTTAAGAGAGCAATGTTATCAATAATAAAATTGTCTACAATTTATTTCCCACAATTTTTTTCTGGAATCAATTTTACAAAAGTTATTTAAGCGTGAATCGGAACATGTAATTAAAATTACTTTTTATCAGTTTATATTACTTTTTTTGTTATTAAAACAGAAAGTAATTACATTGAATAAACTTCTTCAAACGAAGGTTATAGATGTAGAAGTATGAAATAATGAAACAAAATTGAAAAGGAAACATTCTCAATTGAATATTGATAGAAAGATTTTTCTGTGAATTGAAAATCCACGATTAAAATGAAACAACTACTTCCCCGCTAAAGCCCCGCTGGACATTGAACTACATCTGTAGATATTCTGAAAGGCCCTAACTCAAAAAAAAAAATCTGAAATTGAAAATTTGCATTTTCATTCAGATAGTTATATGATTTTCTATTCCAGTCTTAATTAAGAACTCATAAGATGAATGAGGCAAGAAGAATGTTTTCCAAAGAGAGTACTCACCGAAATCATTCATAACATTGACCAGGAGAGACATCGCATTCACTAGGTCTTCAATACATTTTTGTCGACGAAAATCTATTTCACGCTTCCACGATCATCAGGAAGACCGGAAGAAATGGGAAACACATTTTTAAGAAGCAATCTCACTTTGCAAAGATGGAAAAAGTTAGAATCATTTCTTTTGGAGAGACACTTTGAAATTAGTGTTTTCTGACATTAAAACCTGTCATGGGGTATTTATTTATTATCAATATCATTTTTATATATTATATTTTTACAGTCTTCTGAATCACAACCACATAGAAGTATGCAACTAATATTTTTTTACAGTAACAAGCTTTGTTGCACAGGTTTCTTACAATTACACGGTTTTTAAGATCAGTTGGAAATGGGCTTTTTTTTATGAATAAAGGTAGCAAAGTACCATTCTCTAGTTTGTATCCGAAATTCGTAAAATCTAATGTTTCATATTGGGGATTCAATGCATTTTTTCCAAATGTAAGTTTGAGCAGAAGCTCTAAGTGCATGCAAATGCAAGGCATCTGATGTGTACGGAATTTTCGATAAATTAATATTAGTGCCAAAGCAACGAGAAAAAATACTTTGTCTAGCTTCATCCGCGGTGTTACCTTTTTTACCCAAAATATTCATTATTTATTATTATTTATACAATGTTTCTAAGCCTTTCAACTCCTTAATTGTACTTCAATCCAAGCCATTGCCAAGAGGGCCTAAAAGCATTACGATTTTCTTTTACTTTTTTCATTCCTTAAGCTTTTTTTTTTTTGTCAATTTTACTAGTCGTATACAACCCGTAAATGCAGTTACAAAGCAGGTAAAATTCACAAATTGGGTACGTTGAGAATCAGCTGCTTTGTGACCGAAAGAAATCGTGATTTTTATTATTAATTTCCATCCATACTTGAGCGCGCGAAATTAACAATAAAAAACAGGTATAAACAATGAACTTTTTTAAATATCTATTAAGAATATTATTAACTATTGTATAAAGAATTTTAAAAAAATATTACTTATATATTTTTTTTTAATACATTTTTTATGGGTCAAAAGTATCCAAATTTGAGATTTTTCGAACGTTTAAAAATTCATATCTCTAAAAATATTAACTTTATCGTGAAAAGTCATGGGACCTTTTTAATTTGTATTTCAATAAAGAATATAAAAACAATTTGTCCGGTTGAAAAATAACAATTCCTTGCAATTGTTCAAACAATTTCGGTTTAAACAATATGACACGGGGTTGCCCCTTGGCAACATGCATTTATATCATCAGTAGGGCAATTTGAAGAGGATGGCATAAAAAAATTGAGGTGAAATAGTTTTCGGTACTCATGCGCCGATTCCTCCTAGTCTATAACTGTAAAGAGTCATTTGCAGGGTTCTGTATCAAAGATGAAAACGACACGCTTTTTATACTGCGTAAAATAAAGGCATGGAGTAATAAACCGCTCAGATGCATTGATTCCATAGACGTACCGTAATTTCTCGGAAGTTTTTGAAGAATGGTTTGAACAAATGATCGATTTTATTCCGCAGAGATCTACTATTGTTATGGACAACGCGAGCTACCATTCTAGATTATAAGAAGATTTACCCACACGCCCAAGCTCAAAAACATTGTTATTCCACTGATCCACTAAAAAGAACTTTTATAGTATCGCTCAAATCCACAAAACAAGTATAAAAAGTACATCGTTGACGAACTAGCCGCTTCGCGCGGAATATCAGTACTTCGACTTTCCCCGTATCACTGCGAGATGAATCCCATAGAACTAATATGGACTCAAGTGAAAAATAATGTAGCCCGAAAAAATAGGGGGGGGGGCATAACGGAGACGCGAGGCACGACGAGGCCACCCACACATACAAGTAACTACGCACACTAGCCGTGTTTTGTTTCCGCCAATAAGAGGGCATTTTGCATCTGCCTTCAGTGCGGCAGTCACCGGCGATCAGAGTGCACGCGTTTATTTTTGACGACCAATTCTTTTTCCGGTGACATTTCATCTAATTTTGAGTGGTTACCAAAACGCGTCTAAAAAGGTAAGTGTTTATATTACTACTATAGTTTTTTTCAATGTGCATTACTACTAACATCAACTATTGATATGTTTTGAGCAAAATCACTCTGACCTTGAATTCATTTTTTTGTTCGTTATTTAAAATTCTGTTAGACATGGGGGCATAACGGGGACATGGCTATGGGGCACAATGGGGTAGCCCGTTGTGCCCCGTCCCCATTATGCCCCTGAATGGTCTGTTCATTTGATAATATTACAATAATATTATTTATTTTGTTTAAGGTTTTTAAAAAATGGTACCAACTTACAGAAAGAAAAGTTCCAGAGGCACTTGGTCTGTAGAAAGCATGAAACACGCAATTGGTGCAGTTTTAAGCAAATTAGCAGGTTTCAGAAAAGCAGCTCAATTGCACGGTGTTCCACAGACAACATTGGAGCGTCACGTTGCAAAAATAAGGGAGGGCAAGGTATCTCTTAATTCAGCTCCAGGTAACTTTAAACCCGTATTTTCCAAACAAGAAGAAGAGGAGCTTGTTAGGTATGTAAAAGATATGGAGAAACGATTGTTTGGATCGACAACTGTCGTCCTACGAAAACTAGCCTATCAGCTCGCAGAAAAAAATTCTAAGACTCACAAGTTTAACCATGTTAAAAAGATTGCTGGCATAGATTGGTTGAAAGGTTTCATGAAACGTCACCCGGATTCATCAATTCGAAAACCAGAAGCCACATCGGCAGCGCGAGCTATGGGTTTCAACAAAGTGGCCGTGAATAAATTTTATTCTTTGCTTGGGGAAGTATATGACAAATATAATTTAACGCCAGATAGAATATATAACTGCGACGAGACTGGAATATCATGCGTCTCCAAAACAAAGAGCAAAATCATTACTGAAAAAGGAAGAAAACAAGTAGGCTCCCTTTCTTCTGCAGAACGGGGGCGGACGATTACCGTCGAGATATGTTTCAATGCAGCCGGAACTTATATGCATCCCATGCTAATATTTCCTCGACAGAGAATGAAGCAGGAGTTATTGGATCGAGCTCCTCCAGGGACGACGGCAGAATGCAACGCTCGAGGCTGGATGACAACTGAAACCTTCGTGAGCTGTTTCCAACGGTTCGTAAAATTTTCTGGGGCCTCAATAACTAACCCGGTCTTGTTACTTCTAGATGGGCACGTAACGCATATGCAAAATATAGAGGTTATTGAAAATGCACGTAGGCTCCAACCCTTGGATGTTGGCTTCATGGAACCATTGAGTGCGTATTATGATCATGCTTGTTCTAACTGGTTACGGTCGCACCCAGGGCGAATAATAACAACTTTTGAAATAAGCGAAATTTTTGCAGATGCTTATATTCAAGCTGCAACAATGTCCACGGCAATTAATGCATTCAGAAAATGTGGGATATGGCCATTTAACCAAAATAATTTCACAGATTCAGATTTTTTAGCTGTATCAACAACAGACATACCGTTAACAAATGATGAGCCTGAAACAGCTTCTTCAACTGCTGAAATTCAGCAACCACTGTCGCCTCCCCTTGAAGAGATACCTCTTGAACCTGTTTTACCTGCAATATCGACACATTTTCATCAGACCATCTATGCAAGACGGAAATAGCGTTTCCCGATCTCCAATTCGAAGAGTATGTCGTGATTTAACAACTTCCTTTGAAATCGCTTCTTCCAAGACATTCTCCCCATACCCACAGTCGAACAAAGAAACCAAACGAGAAAAAAATTATCGCAGAGGAAAACGGTTGTTCTCACTTCAACCCCTACAAAACGAACTAGAAGAACGCGAACAACTTAAACGGACGAAGAAGTGTTCAAATCCGAATGATTCCCGGTTATAAAAAAACTCAAAAAAACAGAAGACTCAAAAAGCTCGCTCTGGCGGAGAAAATGTTAAGGAGGATGTCTTATGCATCTATTGTGTTGACTCGAACCACACTTATTTGAAGTCTTCGGAGCGTTGGGTGGCCTGCCAGCTATGTGGACAGTGGGCCCATACAGCCTGTGCAGGAGTTGATGACGCAGATTTAGAAGAAACCCATATCTGCTTATTCTGTTACAAATAAAATAGTGTACCCCATACTGCCCGCACTGGGACCCCATACTGCCCTACCCGGGGCACGATGAAGTTTTCATGAAGGTTTTGTGAAATTAAAATTAAAAATATTATTTGATTTCTTACTTCACCAAATTATGTGCCAAATGATAAAATGATAAGTAACTAAAGAGTTGTCATTAGTGTTCATTAAAAAATATTTTATGTTTATTTTTTTATTGTTTATTTCCTTTAACGTCCCCGTTATGCCCCCCCTCTCCCCTACGACCTTCAAAATAAAGGATGTTCAGTTATTGTTTGAATGTGCGGTTGGTGAAGTGACCAGCGACAATCGGAAAAAATGCATTGACCATGTTATTGCCGTAGAACATGCTATGTGGAAAATTGTTAACATTTCTAAGTCTTGATTGATCCAGTTGTTATTGACATTAATAAGATAATTCATCTTTAAGAGAATTGTGACAAATTTACTTAAAAGAAACTTGTTGATTCTACATAGCAAGGTAAATCCTACCTGTATTTTAATCTGTATCAATCAGCTCTAAAATAAAAATAGTAATATTTCCTTTCATAAATAGTATGTTTAACGTAACACAACCTAAAAAATTTAAATCGAATGATATTTTAGTACAAGATTAAAAAATAATAATTTCGTTTATTTTGCACAAACAAATTTAGTTATACTCATGATAAAACTGTAAAGGCATTATTAATTTGATTTTGTCTTTTCAGATTATCAGTATGGATGAATCTGTTTGTATAATCTGCCGTAAGGCAGATGATAAGCAAGTCACAATTCTCTTGAAGTAACTCAGCCTGCACGTGTATTTTTATGAACGATGTTGTTCACTGCTCTGTATCTCGAATACTGGCTAACGGTTTTTACAGCTACTACGAAATAACAGGTAGTAAGGCAAATACCTTTTGATGAGCTAATATTTTCCGTAGGTCACTAGGTATATAAGTTATCTCAAAATAGCAATAAATAGGCATCTACGCATATAATTAAAAGAAGATTCTACAACTTTCTCAAAATATTGTAGATGTCTTATTAAATATTAATGTTATTAACTTATTTGGTTGTAAATTATAGTGGTATATTTCGATTTGCAATTTTTTTGTTTATCAATGTAACGTGGAATCTTACTTTATTTTACGAAGTAGAAAAACTCGAAGTCGTCTCCACAATTTAATATTAACAATCGATTAGTTTAAAGATGGTGGAAGGTTAAAAACCATCGATTATGTATACATGTTTCGAACCTCTATAGGTTCATCATCAGCGAGGAATAAAATTTATGGAGATGAAAAAAAATTTTATAGCTTAAAGATTAATATTATTTTACGTCAAGAGATCATATTGGCACAAAATGAAAACTTGAAAATTTGCCTTTTAAATTTCGGGATAAATACATTAGCCGATCAAAATAACAAGACGACATGAGGACTGTGAAAACAATGGCCGCAATGTTACGTTTTCAGTAATTAAAGTGTACATTTTAATAAATGGCTGAAAATTGTTACATAATGATTAAAACAAATTTTCGATTCGAGTTTTTCGTTTTGCATTTTCTGAGAACATTTACCCTAGTAATGTATATTTTTTATACCATCAGAAAGTAGAGATTTTAACTAACAAAAGCTCACCGACTTTTTAAAAAAGCTGATACTTTGACGGGAGAATTTCCGATTGAAAATTAGGTGCTTTCGATATTAAGTCAAAATAAGGTGAAAAAATAAATATTTGAAATGAAAAAATTTACAGTGTGTTTGGGACATAAAAAGGTAAGTTTTCACCGAATTTCGTGAAAAAAATTAAAATTAAAAACCAAAAACTTGGTTATTTGAATTTTTCACATAAATTTTGAGGTTATGTGAAAAAAGTGCGAAAACAAAAGTTGTAGATCTTTTCATTACCTACAACTTTTCTTTTTTCCTTTAGGACTTGTAGTTTTGCCGGAAATCGAGATAAACCGTTTTTTACCCTTAAAAACTCACCCCCTTCCACTTCCCGACCTCAGATCGCCCGTGAATTATTTTTCCTTTGATTTTTGTTATATTCTCTTCCTTTTCCAATGGGTTTCATCCTACTATTATTTTTATTGGTTTGGTCTACTTATATGTGCTGTAGAAAAACTAAAAGCATTTTTGGAATAACATCTCAAATTTTGTTCTAGGCAATGACTAATTGAAAATGAATTTAGATACTTAAGAATATTGATTACTGATTTCAAATTCGGGAACCTAATATTCTTACAGACTATTTATTTCAGCGAGGTTTATCTTAGATCGAGATATATATAAGAAAAGTATTTGCATGGATATTGCGAACGAAAAAACAAACTTGGCATGTTCGAGTTGTAAATAATGTGTTCTCGGTAAGTAAGCAAAAAAAAACATATACATCAGTGATTGACACAAAAACAGGCAATTCCTTTCCCTTTTCGTTTTCTAAGTGCGGTATCAATTATTCTCATATATATGTAATGGAGAATTTGAACTACGCCTTTCTCTTATTAGAATCACGTTAAGCTGTTGTAAAATGGGGCCTCTCTTTTGCGAAACCATTTTTATAGGAATTTAATGGATGTTATTGGACTCATTCATCAAGTTGACAAAGAAAAAACAAACTGAAAAATTACATTGTGACTTTCATAAAAAAAGATCGAAATGTTATGTCAGGGTGTAATCTAACTTCTAGTATAACCGCTAACAGTTGATAATCCATAAAAAAATAAAAAGATTTTTCCTTTGAAATTTCATTCCTCAATAATACAGAAAAAAATATCTTTTACCTACCAAAACTTCGCGGTACCCAAAATTCGGACGAATTTGAAAAAAAAAATTTTCATATGTTTCAACCACCAAACTTTGTTCATTATACACCCGTCATTCACCGATATTCAAGAAGTTAGATTACATTCTGTATATATATATATATATATATATATATATATATATATACAATGATTTATTGAAACGTGCATTAACAACAGCCAATATTCCATCGATCTTAGAGCCTACAGGTGTCAGCAGAGACGATGGTAACCGCCCTGACGGCATGACACTTATTCCATGGAAGTTCGGAAAACCCGCTGTTTGGGATTTTACCTGCGTTGATACAGTAGCCACTTCACACGTAGTTGCTTCCTCCAAGTGTCCCGGAGCAGCCGCAGTAAATGGGGAGAAAATTAAAAGTAGAAAATACCAAAATGTACAACAACTTTATATTTTTTATCCTGTTGCCGTTGAGACTTTTGGAGTATTCGGTCCCAATGCTTTTGAATTCATTGAAGACATAGGAAGACGAATAACAGAAGTGACCAATGATAGAAGAGCAACTTCATTTTTGATCCAAAGAATTAGCATTGTAATCCAGAGGGGTAATGCTGCTTCTGTTTTGGGAACTATTCCTTCATCACGTCAACTGAATGAATTATTTTTAAATCCTCAAAGGACGATCCTTCCTATGGAGAGTTCATATAAATCCCTTAGTTCAGTTCTTAATGATGACTTGTCGAAAGCAACACGACCTTCCATATCTTCATGTGATTCTTCGTCGAATAGCCTCAACTCCCTTTCACACAGATCCAGTGCCAGTAAAAATCATCGTATCAGAGAGCACAGCTTAGTTAGTTTTAACACCTTCAATTCCATAGTACACGAAAATGCCAAAATTCTCGGTCTGAATGGTCTAAAAAACATTGGAAATACCTGTTTCATGAACAGCGTTATACAATGTTTATCTAACACCAAATGGTTGCTCGAGTATCTGAGAAAAGACGAGTATATGAGGGATATCAACACAAGCATATCAAATATGAAGGTTGCTTTGATAAAACAATTCGCGTTAGTGATAAAAGATCTTTGGTCGGAAGATTCGTCTGATAAGGTGGTGAATACTGTTTCCTTTAAAAGCCAGATACAAAAATTTGCACCTCGTTTCATGGGGTACGCTCAACAGGACGCTCAGGAATTTCTAAGATATTTATTGGAAGGTCTTCATGAAGATGTAAACAGAGTGACAGAAAAGCTCATCCCTACCTTGAAAGAAATCGATGAAATATTGGGTGACCATGAGAAGGCACAGGAGTCTTGGTCAAGATATCTTAGAATGGATAACTCGAAAATTGTTGATAATTTTGTTGGTCAACTAAAATCATCGTTGAATTGTATTTCATGCGGCTATTGTTCTGTTTCTTTTGACCCCTTCTGGGACCTTTCACTTCATATTCCACAGAATACTGGCCAGCTCAGTCTTTCACAATGTTTAAACTCGTTTACCAGGGAAGAAATTTTGGACGGCGAAGAGAAACCAACTTGTTGTAATTGTAAGGAAATTATAAAATGCACAAAGTCATTATCTATACATAACTTCCCCAAAATATTAGTACTTCACTTGAAACGATTCTCGCCGATGGCGAGATTTATGAGAAAACTTAATGCCACCATTGACTTCCCTCTCGAAGGTTTAGATATGAGTAATTATGCAGCAGATAACGTAGCCCCGTGTCTTTACAACTTATATGCTGTGTCCAACCATAGTGGAACAATCTATAGCGGACACTACACGGCTTACTGTAGGCACCCTTATGCAGGCACATGGTACAAGTACAATGACTCCAGAGTATCACCGATATTCCCAAGATCCCTTATAAGTGGAGAAGCATTCATCCTCTTCTATGAGCAAGAGGACGCCCAATCACACCTTTAGTTTTTTAGTTTTTCATTCTCAACCATTTGTGAAAATTATAAAATATTAAACATAAAATTTTCCCCAGCATATAATAAATATATATATATATATATATATATATATATATATATATATATATACTAGCAGACCCGGCCACGCGTTGCTGTCGCTAAGGTTTTTGTTATAAACTAAAACTAAAACCCGACAGACGTTGTCCTGTCCAAATGTCTATGTTCTCTAAAATGTTTTTCCCGTAAACTCTCGTCCGCGTAGAATTTCTTTTTTTCTATGTTTTCCTTCATGTTGTTCCATCTAGATTATGCTTTTGACTCCTTCCGCTTCCTGTTGTCCCGTTATCTCGTTTTCCCGTTATCCCGTTATCCCTTTCCTGTTACCCCTTTTTTTCTTTATCCCGTTATCCCATTTTCCCGTAATCCCCTTATCCTGTCATCCCGTTATCCCGTTTTTTCGTTATCCCGTTATTCCCGTTATCCCGTTATCCCGTTCTTACTCAATCCAGTCAACAGATACCGCCATCTGTTAGAATCGTTTGGAGCTAACAGATAATTAATAAACAAATAATTTGCAATAAAATAATATTGCGGCTATAAATTGAGATGTGAGCTATCCTATCTTTCAAGTTTAGATCAAACTGCACTCTTAATATATAGAAATTACGTGTCACGTTGTTTGTTCGCGATGGACTCCTAAACTATTATTCAACGGAAACGGTAGGAGAACACCAGTCATGGGGACCACCATGCCTTTTTACACAGATGCCATTTTAAAAAAAACATGGCGTCCTCCATGACTGATTTTCTACTATATGAATTTAATTTATACTTCAGTCTAAATAACACATACGATACTAACATAAACACGTAGAACGCTCGGAACTGGAGCAAGATATAGATATACTGACTATCCCACTACACAGGATCATACATATGGACAATGATTACTAGACGATAGTGGGGACGCTACGAAGCATCGCACAAAGAGGAGACCGAGAACGTGTATCGAGTTTGAAATCACAACTATTCTAAAGAAGTTTCACTTCAATAAACAAATAATTTGCAATAAAATAATATTGCGGCTATAAATTGAGATGTGAGCTATCCTATCTTTCAAGTTAGATCAAACTGCACACGGTGTGCAAATTTGATTGAAATCGGTTAAGTAGTTTAGGAGTCCATCGCGGACAAACAACGTGACGCGTAATTTATATATATATATATATATATATATATATATATAAGGGTGTGCGATAACGCGTTGACGGATTTGAAAAAATTAAAATGTTGGGGTATAGTACTCGATTTACTCTATTAAGTCCATTTGGAAAATTTATATTTCCAATGCCTACGAAGTAGATTTAATGGGTCTATATTTTGAGATCGACTAATAGGCATTTTGAATCACATATCTCATATAGGGTATTCATCATGCAATGACTAATTTCCAAACTACCTATTTTCCGACTGACTCTGTATACAAGTTTGTGAGATTTACTCAGAAACTCAAACTAACTATTCAATGTTAATACTCAGCTATGAAATTTTATCGTTGTAACCCATACAGATAGATTAATACATCATTTCTTATGATAACAGGATTTTAATTAAATAAAAACAGTCAATTTTTTTTTTACTTATAATTGCACGAGATGTTTGTATTTTATCGGGTAAATTTGGGTTGTTTAATGAGAAACTGTTGCCTAGCAATTAGACGAGAAAAACTGTCAACTATTAAAAACGCGACACCGAAATGGAGAGTTTTTAGGTTGACAGTTTTTCGAGTCAAATTGCTAAAGGAAACAGTTTAGAATTTGAACAACACAAATTTACCCGATATCAATACAAACATCGAGTGTAATTCGGCAGGACAATTTAATGAATAAGAAATTTAGAAACATATCAATGCAAACTTTATTTATTTTGGCAACCAACACCGCGATAATTGATAAACAAATGAATAAGTGAAAAAACCACTAGTGCATTTGTCGCTGTAAAAGTTGCAGCTAACTTTTGCCGCTGTCAAACTGACGATTGCACTGTGGCATATGCGATTTTTTATACATGAGTTGAATTGTCAAAATTAAAATAGAAAAATATGAATGAAGGAATGGGGATAATTGTAAAAATTTGGGTAATAAACGATTCTCAATTAAATATTGAAAATATTTTTTTTCTGTGAATTGAAAAATCCACGATAAAAATGAAGAACAGAAAACAAATACTTCTCCGGCTAAAGCCACGCTGAACATTGAACTACATCTGATAGATATTTTGAAAGGACCCTAACTCAAAAGAAAAATCGGAAAGTAAACATTTGATTTTCTAATCCAGTCTTAATCAAGAACTCAAATAGATGAATGATATAAAGAAAAGTGTTTTCCAAGAAGGAGTATTCACCAGGAATCATTTGTAACATTGATACAAGACATGCATCGTATTCACTAGGTCTTCAATACATGTTTGCTGACGAAAATCTATTGTGTAGAATCTGGTGATGGAGAGACCAACAAATGATTGGACTGTTCCACCCTATCCATCTCTCCTGAATTATTTCATTTAGCTAGCTTGTTATGGGAACGACCATATGAATAGAGGTATAGTTATTCTAATCCCAATTGGAAGAGCACTACGAGGAGTGTTCATATGCACTGCCCGGCAAATGGAAAATTTATATACTACCAGTGTTTTTACTTTCAAAGCGTTCCTGGTACAATCACAAAAAAAGTTCTGTCGTGTGGAAGAGAATTCCTTCTCGAAACTTTTCATATCGGTCCAATTGGGATTAGAAATACTATATCAGCTAGTTGAATGAGAACATTTCTGTGTTCTTTAATATTCAGCTCTTCCATGAAATCGCAGAAGTTCGTGATAAGAAAGTGTTATAGGAACAACAATATGGATATAGGCACCATCTAGTTGAATGAGAATATTTCTGCATCCTTTAATATTCAGCTCTTCCATAAGTTTGTGTTATTGTGTTGAAAAAGTATTTCACTGTCGAGTGGGTAAATATCTAGTTACACCACACATGCACTCTGAATATGGGGAAAATACGTTTCTCACGTGTTTTTGCCTCCTGAACACAAATCCGGAAAATGCGGCGGTCTCATACCGTTCCCGAGTTACAGCACTTTTTCAAAACTCATTTTCAAGCACCATTTTCTCGCAAAAAAATCACTCAAAATGCCTCCTTCTTTTTACCACCATAAACCATATACCCTAAATCACTTATTTTCGGCACAAATTTGCACAAAATATCGTCGTTTTTATCGAAAAAAATCCGCTTTCTTACACAGTTCCGAATCAACAATTGTCATACTTTTGACAGAAGACTTTTAGTAACTTGCCTTATTTTTCATGTTGGTAATAAATGAATCACCGCCAACAACAATTGCACACATAAATGAAGGGGAAACTATTGCTCACATTTGAATTCGAAAAGTTGGCGGTGATTACCTTATCACCAACATGAAAAATAAGGCAAAGTTACTAAATGTTTTCTGTCAAAGGAACGAATATTATTTATTTGGAACTGTGTAAGAAGGAGGATTTTTTTCGATAAAAACGACGATATTTTGTGCAAAGTTGTGCCGAAAATAAGTGATTTAGGATGTATTGTTTATGCTGGTAAAAAGAAGGAGGCATTTTAAGTGATTTTTGTGCGAGAAAACGGTGCTTGAAAATGAGGTTCTTTTTTTTTGGAAAAAGTGGTGTAACTCTGGAACGGTATGAGACCGCCGCATTTTCCGGATTCGTGTTCAGGAGGCAAAAACACGTAAGAAAAGTATTTTTCCCCATATTCAGAGTGCATGTGTGGTGTAACTAGATATTTACCGTCGAGTGTTCATTCGAAAAGTGATATACAATAACTTTTTGTGAATATTATTTTTTATCCAGTGTGTTTTTTTTAGTGAAGCCTCATCGGTAAAGAGAATATTTCCTCAAAATATTTGATTGTTCAAATATTCACCTTGGCAGAATACACGGAAGTCCATCCTCCGTTCCTCATCACCTCGTTCTAACGTGTGCAAGATTTTCGGTTTGAAGGGAATAATTTTGTTATCTTCAAGCATGTACATATTCTAGATAAATTCATGTAAATCCCGTGAGACCCTCTTCTAGCTTCCAACATATTGGAGAGTTCCTCTGTCTGTCCCAACATTTTCTCTCTTCCTTAATTCGTTATTTACATGAATGTCTCCGGTTCTATCGAATCTTGTCATTATCCTGATGTATGATGGATTGGTTGATGGTTGACCACTTCCCCCTCATCGACCGAACATTCTTACAATGTGTTTTTGAACAGTAATTGTAGTAATTGACATTTGTCAATATAATAATGGAGAAAAAAAAACAAAGGCTTCCCAAAACCTACTGATCAATTAAAATGTTCTTCTATTATTGCATAAATTTGGCATTTGCAGAAATAGCTGAAAATATCTGTTCAATTAAAGAAATAGTTGGTGAACGAAGAAATTTGTTGATAAATTCAATCGAGAAACTTTCATATCCTGCGGGAAGTTATGTTGAATTTTTATTGATTGTTAACCAAATATTGTCTATTATCCCCCTTTATTTATTAATCTTATTCTTCTTCAATGTTCAAATAATACTAACGATGACCTCAGTTCAGTGGCTTTGGTTTTGAATTTTCAAAATTTCTCCTCTTTCAAATCCGCAAACGCGTTCCAAAATAAAAGGGTGTTGTGTTTTAAAATCGCACACACCATTACAAAACAAATGTGATTAATTTCATGAATTTTGACTGCGATCAGAATGATATTTATGGGACCTTTTAGGGTGTTATAATTTCAAAATATCAAGACGAGATCAATTTTGTGAGGTTTTTTTCTTTTGCTTTTCATTTCTGATGTTTCATTCGAAATCCATGCTCATAAACGGAATCATGTTTTTCATGCTCAAATACTACTTATAATAGAATTTAGAAAATCCTGTTTGCAGGCTACACTCACAATTTCAATGATATTCGCTTGTTAAGCAAGACTTATCGAATATTTCCGAGGTGCCTTTCAAATACCATACGATATACAATTTGAGTATTACAAACATTTTTTATATGATTCCACTTCAGAAAAAATAAGTGGTCCACCTAAGCAATTAAGTGAAAGCTAAATGTGCAGAAGACAATAGAAATGTGAAGCAAATAATTTACAAAAAACAATAGCGATAAGATGATCATAATTGAGTTGAGTGGAAGAGAATAAAAAAGGAGAGAATGCGAAAAGAGAGAGAGATGGACCTCATGGTTTGTAAGATCATTTTTTTACCAGGCGAGCGAGAAAATAGAATGACAGTCTATTTTTGTTTATATTTTCAAAAGATGTCTTTTATATTCTGGAATATGAACTTTTTAATTGACAAAAGATCAATACTTTTTATGACATATGGCAAACAATTGTACAGTTTTGGTCCATAGAAAATAATAAATCTTTGTGTATGGGTTTTTCTATAAATTGGTAAGATAATAGGCTTATTCTCAACAAACCTAGTGTGTTTGGATTTGTTGGTGATATATTTTTCTTCATTACAGAACATCCAAATGAGGCACTGGTAGATATAAAGGCTTCTTACATCCAAATTGTGTATTTCCTTATAAAGTTGGTCGGTGGAATAGACCTTGTTTTTTTTATATTATTTTGAGCAATGTGTTTTGCATTAATTAAAGTTTTATGATCATGATATTGAACAAGCCTCGCCATGCTGTAATACAGTATCTGACAACAGATTCAGCCAATAAGTTATATAATATCATGAGGTTTTTCCTAACAAGGATATCTCTAATGTTGTAGAGTTTTCTCAACCTACTGGTAACATGTGTTATATTCATTCCACCTCAAATGCTGATCGAGTATAATGCCGAGATATTTTTGATATTCGATGTTTTTCCTATATGAGGGCACTGGCATGTATACATGTATCATAAGAGTATTGTAAAGAGGTTGTTCGGTTTATACATCGAAATTGAGGCTCAAAGATTGTGGTTTAGGCAGATTTCTACATTTTTTAGGTCTTTTTCCGAGTCAGTCTGTAATTGCTGCCACGTGTTTCCCGTATATATCATCAGCATATTAGATTAAAGTACCTTTGAAATTTGTTAGAGAAACAATACTGTTGAACAGTATTGGAACCCAGACTGTTCCTTGTGGAACACCATTTTTGATATCACTAGGTTCACTTAGTCAGTCATCAATTTTAACAAGTTGCGAAATCTGTGACGAATAATTCCGCATCAGATTGAGAGCAACACCATTATTTTCAAGTTTTTTCAGTAGCAAACTATGGGAAACCGTGTTGAATGCCTTGGCCACTCCAAGAAAGATTCAGAAGTAATTAAGGTAAGAAGTAATTCCCTTATTTTTTCGAAATATTTTTTATCACATTTTGTCATATATTGATATTAATTTACCTTTCAATTTACCCTCATATATTTTCAATCATCGAATGAGGTTATTTTTGGGAAACACGAGCTTTTTACTCTAGTGGATTTTCAACCCCCATAATCATTATTTTTCAAAATTGTCGATAAAATTTTCTTAGAATGAATAGGTGGATCGAAAGTCGTCAAAAATTTACCCTTATCCATATTATCTCTTATTTTAAAAATCTACCCAACAACAAATGTATATTATCACGTTTCATGAGAAAATATTAAAGTTTTATTGAAATAACGCTATAAATGGCACATTGAAAACAGAAGCTTGAAATATTGATTATTATTAACGTCTCTAGTTTTATTACAATTTTGTTTATGATGGGGCATCGATATTTATGCCTCTGAATACAAAGTTCCTTCTGCACTTGGATCTGAAATATTCTATGTATCTTCGCCGATCGTTGTTCTGAAAACCCAAAATTATCTTCAGTTCGAAAATTGATATACAGTGTCATCCTCAAAGTATGCACCATATGGGAAACTTATTTATTAAGGGTTTTTCGACAAAAAGTTATTCTTGGTAAAAGTTAGTGCATTCCGTGAAACTGAAGATGCACCAACAAAATATATTAAAACACACGTAATAAACGAGGAGCCTTTAAAAATTTTATTTTGAGACAGGAGTAAAGTACCCTTATTTTGAAAAATTTTGGAATATGTTATCTAGAAAAGATGTTTAGCATTGAAAAATACATCTAGATTAGAAGTCATGGCCATCTAAGTGAATTTAATTTTTTTACCCATTTCTTTAAAATGGGGACTACGAAAAAAAAATTGGTAAAACGATAAATAGACAACATTCTGTATTCGATGGTTTATTTAAAAAGCCTGTAATATTACAAATTACACAACTATTGTGTTAACCACGGTACTTTTTTTTGAAGAGTAAAATAAATTTCTGGTGCAAAGTTATTTTTATTTTTTGTTAACACCGAAAATTGCTCAAAATTATACAGTATTGTAGCAAGAACTTAATATTCAATAATATCAAATTACAAAACATCAAAATAAAATAGTATTTCAGCACAAACTAATTACATTTATTTCGTGGAGTTTTTCTTGTCCAAAATAATTGTTTTAAGTTGGCTTTGAAAACAAACGAATGTTTGACATTAAGTACTTATTATTTGCTAAATATTTTTTACGTAGTTATTGTTATTGCTTATTTTGTTAACGTTTGATAATAAGTACTATTTAAATAATAGCTTACAAAAGAAGAAAAAGTTGAGATTATATTGTTGTGTAGGGAAAATACTCCAAGCAGACAAGTTACAGACATTTTTAATGCCATTCATCCATGCAATGTAAATCGCTCTACAGTAACCCGTATTTTAAATAAATTAAGAAACAGGCAGTATTAATAACAATTTAAAAAAAACTCACACAGCTGCAAAATAATCTATAGAAGTGGAAGAGGAAGTGTGTTTAAAAGTTATCGAAAATGGTAAGACATCAATTAAACAAATATCGACATCTCTTGATGTACCTTTTACTACTGTAAAAAAAAATTGAAAGCTTTTAAACCAAAATTTATAAATACTTTAAAAGAAAGGGATTTTATTCCAAGATTTGAGTTTTTCGCATGGTATCAGGGAGATTAGAAAACGCACGATTCCCAATAAATATTTTATGGACGGATGAAGCAACATTTACAACTAATGGAATAGTAAGTTCACAGAACAGTAGATGGTGGGCTACAGAAACCCCTCATTTCACTATAGAGTGCAAGGACCAATACTCATTTTCGGTAAATGTCTTATGTGGACTATTAAACAGTACTGTTATTGGTCCCTTCTTCATTGATGGAAACTTTAATGCCAACCGATATTTGCAAATTTTATAACAAGATTTATTACCAATTTTAAATCAAATCCCGCGTAAACAAAGAGACATAATTTGGTATCAGTTAGATGGAGCTAGTTTTTACTGTAGTGTAGCAATACGACAATTTTTAAATGAAACATTTAATGGAAAATGGATAGGACGTTACTCAGAGTATCCAATGCCATCGCGCTCACCAGATTTAACCCCAATGGATTTTTTCTTTTGGGGTTTATTGAAGAACGAAGTTTACAAAAATCGTCCTTTTATGGTATAGAGGACATTTAAAAACTGTGATTACTAATTGTGTGAGGGCCATACAACCGGAGCACATTACGAATGCAGTCAACGATTGTGTAAGAAGAACCGAACTGTGCATGTTGCGGGATGGACATACTGGGATGTAAAATACTTCTTTCGGAAACATGCTTCTGTTTTCAAAGCGAATATAAGAATAATTTTCGACAAGAAAATCTCCAGAATATCAATGAGTTTGTGCGAAATACTTATTTTATTTTGATGTTTTTGTGATTTGATATTATTGAATATTAAGTTCTTGTTACAATACTGTATAATTTTGAGCAATTTTCGGTGTTAACAAAAAATAAAAATAACTGCTCCAAAAACTTTCAAAATTATTTTACTCTTCAAAAAAATTTACCGTGGTTAACATGATAGTTGTGTAATTTGTAATATTATCGGCTTTTCAAATAAACCGTCGTATACAGGATGTTCTCAATTTATAAAAATAAAACATTACTGAGATGGCCATGACTTCAAATCTAGATGTATTTTTTAATGCTGATCAACTGTATACAGGAGGATGACACTGTATACAGTGTGTCCCACTTCTTATCTTACGCAATTGTTGACGTGACGTAGGCTTGAGAAGTTCGCAGGATCAATAGATATACCAAAAATACTGTTACGAAAACCTATACACTACGCCACTGCATGTGATGTGGCGCTTGTCTCCTGACTCATGATTCCAAGAAATTTGTCTGCAATAAACAGATCCACAAATTAAAAGTCCCAGTTCACGAGAGCTACATTTTGGTATCACTTTCAAATATATGTTTCGTGTAGGTGCTACAGACGAAAATTTTTTTTTTCAGTAGAACACCCTCTATATCATCACATATTCAGATTCTAGGTTGAATTTTTTCGTGACAAAACTACTACCAGGAAACCGACTGTGCCATCATACGAAAGACCTGTTTTATTTTCTACTCCAAACTGTCATTGCTAAATTTGTATAAACATTTAAGAGCATTTTTTTATCGTTTTTGACTTGGAAAAATCTCGATATTCTCAATAGACGAATTGTAGAGAATTAAAATGCAAAGAAAATTGACCTCCAGCACGACTCGATCGGATAATTGGTAACGGAGAGAAACCAGAAAAAAAACTGCGATTTAAAGAAAATTCATAACACCACCATTTTTCAAGTTTTGAAGCAGGCTCTCCACGACATAGTGGTGATTGATATGTACTTTATGTGTGAAAAACTCATGGATTATTAGTTTTGGCATAATTGCAATTTGATTTTTTTAATGCACTTTATGCAGCAGACCTGGATGCGTCATAGGTGGTCCAATTTCAATTTTTCTGAAAGATTTTGGGAGTTGAAGTATAGTACTACAAAATGACTATTCCCATATTGCGTTAAAATGCTGCGAAATAGGTGAGAAATACTTGCAAACATGACCGAAAACCGGCGAGTGCATGAAAGCGGCTCAGGAGTGGGGGTAGAGCAGCAGATCCATAACGGGCGCTTCCCCACGACTGCTGCTCTACCCCCACTACTCAGCCGCTTTCTCGCACTCGCCCATTTTCGAACATGTTTGCAAGTATTTTTCACCGGTTTTGCAGCATTTTAACGAAAAATTAGAATATACGTACTGTAGTACCTTCTTCTCACGAAATCTTTCCGAAAAATTGGAATCGGGCCACCATCCAGGTCTGCTGCAATAAAGTGCATTAAAAAAACTCAGATTGCAATTATGCCAAAACTTATAATCCGACAGCGCCTGAGTTTTTCACACATAAAGTACATATTAATCAATACTATATCGTGGAAAGTTTGCACTACAACTTAAGAAGTGGCGAAATTATGATTTTTTTTTAAAGCTGATTTTTCGGTTTTTCCGTTACTAATAATTCGATCGAGTTGTGCTGGAACTCATTTTCTTTGCATTTAAATTCTCTACAATTCTTCCATTGAGAGTAACGAGATTGTTTTATTAGTTTTCAAGTTACAAGTCAAGAACGATAAAAAATAAAAAACAATGCTTTTAAATGTTCATAACAAATTAAGCAATGACAGTTGGTAGTAGGAAACATAACAGGATATAACTACGTATGATGGCAGAGTCGGTTTCCTGGTACCTAGTATTTTTGTCACAGAATCAATAGAGCAGAATATCTCTATTTATTGGCCTGAATAATAAACACCGGACCCACCTTGGAAAATTTTGTTGATTGAATCCAGGATATTGGAACTGTGATTCCAAGAATGGAAAACCTCCTAGCTGCGAATTCGGTTCGAATCTCCGTGGCGTCTGTTGCCTAGCTGAAACTTTATCCTCTTTCTGCTGCTGTGAGGAGCCCTGGTTATCAGGTATTCTATCTACGATGAAGATGGTCGGCTCTGGTGGAGCTTCAATCCTTCGATCTTGTCGTGGTATGGCTTGTATAAGACCAGTTGCAGTTATAAGAAGTAGAATATTGTGCAGCATCATGTCTGAGGAAAATGAATGAATATATTAGTAGAGTATGTTTGGATAATTCCTGTTATACAGTGAGGTACATAAGTAACGGTTAAATTCATTTTCTACGTAATTTAGAATTCATGAGTAAAATCCTGAAACACGTCAATTTTTAATTCTTAAATGACATTTTCAACCATAATTTCATGCCTCCCCTTCAACCCCATTGGAGTGACAGCAATCCCTTTGAACATTTCAAATAGAATTTGAATTTGAAAGCGTTTTTAAATCTCCATCCCGCAATATAAGGTTTTTTGAAGTTTTCCACATTTTTTATTGAAAAATATTACATTTTTAATCTTAGTAAACAAGAGAACATGAAACATTTCAAAAAAAATATTCAAAATGAGCGCCTGTTACTTGTTGACAATAATGGAGGCGTTGCTGAAATTCTTCTAAAATATTTTGTATCATTTGCGGGGTGATTTGGTTAATTTCTTGCCTTATTCTGTTTTTTAAACCCATGACGTTATTTGATCTGTTGTAGTAGACTTTAGATTTCAAATAACCTCTTGAAAAATAGTTCAGCAGGGTCAAATCGGGAGAACGGGCAAGCCATTCAATTTCACCGCGTCTAGCGCTCCGCCTATTAGGAAGAACTTGATTGAGATATATTCTTACTTCCAATGCAAAATGTGGTGTAGCTCCGTCTCCGATTTCTATCAATTTCATTAGGGTTGTCATTATCTGGGAAAAGTATTCTTAACTCTGGAACTAAGCAATTTTGCAAGAAATCCAAGTAACGCGCGCCAGTTAATGTGCTATCAAAGAAATATGGTTCGATAATTTGAGAATTTATAATTCCGGGCCCAAACGTTCACCTTCTCAGGCCTCCATCATCCAATGTGGAATTTCTGTACTCCAGTATCTACAGTTCTGTTTGTTGATTGTTCCATTTAAAATGAATGATGATTCATCAGAAAAAAGAATGTTTTTTATAATCTTGACATCTATTTTCCATGATTTCGCAAAATTCCTATCGGCGATCAGGGTCATCCTCGTTAAGTTCTTGAACCAAATGAATTTTATATGTGTGGTATTTTTCTTATTTCAGAAGGCGCAATATGGATGTTTTACTATTTACTATTATTTTCGGCGTCAATTCTTCTTGTAGGTTTATGTGGATTATTTTGAATATCTAACAATATAACCAATTTCTTTTCATCTGATTACCAGATTTAGGAATATCTGTGACTTTTGAAAATTCACGAAAGTGGTTTTCTATTGTACTAACTGTAGACTGAGAAATGCGATAGCCAGGATACTTAGTATTGAAGATTTCGCATACCTGCTTCTGCGTTCTTGTTTTATCACCTCATCCTTATAATATCAAAATTTAAATTTTTTTGATAACCAAAAGACCCATTGTTAAAATAATGATTAACTTGACAATCAGCGATAAATAACTAGAAGATAGGTTTGTAAAAAGAAACCCTTTTTACTTCTTTCTTTTTGTTAGATATTTTGCCAGCTGAGTATCAGACAAAATTATACTTTAAATTGAATATTTATAACACAAAACCGATTAGAAAAGTCAGATTCAACAGATATTTGCATTTGCCTTAGTGCGAATTTACACGATCCAATAAATTGGTCAATTTTGTGACCTTGAATTTTATTGATAGGTGTAAACACAAAATTGAAATTTGAACTTGACCAATAATTGATGAGTTTAGAATCGGTTCTATTTTTCATCAATTTTTAGTGACAATTTGCAGTAACTTTCGGCCATGAATTGGATGCCTGCTAGAACAGAGATTTGCAGGTTATATGTTATTATTTACGCGATTTCACATACCATACCCTAACAGCGAGAAAAATGATAGTGCGAAAAAAAACATAATTTACGTTGCATTACATTCGCAGCAATGTGCATTGCTGAATATAAAAGAAGAGATGTAGAAGATGGTGGATTAGAGCTTGATTGAGAAAAGAGGGAAAGGAAACTTGACATAAGTTCACGAAAAATTCTTGAGTGCAGATCCTAATCAATTCAAACGATATTCAAGAATGGATCAGAGTCAATTCAATAAGCTATTGAATAATATTCGGAATTTTTCCTATAGTTGAACCATTTTTTGTCAGTATGTTGGTATTCCTGAGTAAAAACTGTTGCCAAAATTGACCAATAAATTGTCAGGTGTAAATATAACCCATATTGGTCAATTTTATTGTTCAATTTATTGATCAATTTTATTGGATCGTGTAAATTCGCACTTAAACAAAATAAATACATTACAAATGCTTCAAAACAGGGAAATGAGGATAATACTAAGATGTAACAGATATACTAACATATCCCTTATGCTCTATATAATGCAGTGGCTACTAGTTTATGACAGATTTTACCTAAATGCTATGATTTACATTCTCAAAATGACTCACAACATGGTTCCTACCTCCTCAATAAATTCCTCAAATTCAACAGTCAAGTCCATGGGAATCATACGAGAAATAAAACAATTTTTACTACCACGAGTCAATATGGGTAATATAATGAAGTCCCTCTTCTTAAGGGCTTAAAGGAATATAATGAATTACCTGTAATTATTAAGGATTCTAAAACGATTGCGGAGTTTAAGAGGAATCTAGTTATGCATAATAGAAGATGAACTGAAAGTTTAGGTGAAATCCAAATAATTGACCTTTTGGTTACATTTGTAATTATCCAAAAATTTGCTATATGTACTTATGATAAAACACATTTGTCACACTGTCAACTAAAGTAGATTCTATATATTTCCTAATTTTCTGATTCTATATATTTTTTCTTTCCGACTGTCCAAGCATCGTTTTTTTTTATTATTTTCGTATTCTACACTTTCCTGATACTTTAATTGCTTAGTGATAACATCTAACGGTTCCAGGGTCAGGGTTTTATACAAAATCGGTTCCAATATTTTTGGAAAGATACAAAAAATATAATTATTATTAACTTTCGGACCTCCCAAAAAATATTATAGGTGAAAATCCTTCATTTATTTATCTCCTTTTCTAGATAGTTCACTGAAATTTGTTTTTATAATTCCCATCACAGATTACTTTTTGGTTTAATATGTTACCAAAGATGAAAACGTGGGATACTTTTTAGACATTCTTTTGATAAGAACCGAAAACAACAATTATTTTAGATTGGCATATCAAATCTACCAATTCTAGAAAATATATCAATTATTTCTCTCACCACCATTAAACAAATATCAATTTTATTTTAGGAATGAAGAGTAGATACTAACATAGTACACCATCTCTTTAAATATTTTTAAAAATTAATTTTATCCATACCTACTCAATAAATTATTATTCAACACAATATCTAATAAAACTGTAACTCAGATACTAATGTACCAAATTCAGTAACATAATTACTTTCGATCAATACCATACATTAAAAAATTTTCTTCCAAAATTATTAATGTATTCAAAAGTGAACTCAATATTAAAATATCACAAAGAAATATCCTTCCAATAAATTAAATATATACAAAATTGAAAGACAGAGAATGTGCACCGACGAAAAGCAATTTAGTTTATAGTACAAAAACTACATTGGTCAAACTAGTCAAACTTTAAAATCTCGAATCGCTGGTCATAAAAGTGACTGTAGACTCCAAAAACTTTCTTGTGCACTCTCTGATCATGTAGTGAACCAAGATCACAAAATGAATTATCATGATACAAAAACTATATATCAAGAACAGAATTTGACAAAAAGACTTTTTTTAGAAATGGTGGCGATTAATAGTGATGTAAATATCATTAATAAGAGATCTGACATCGACCAACTAAGCAAAATTTACTTAATGAACTTTTATGATAATAAATATTCAGACATAATCCCTGTACAACCTAACAAAGAAACATCAATTATGCAAATGTCTATCAATGTGATAATTTCTGAAGTCAATGTCGATATATTTTATATACATATTCGTTAATTTAACTCATTTTACATGCAAGTTCATACCAATTTTTCATATTTAATATTTTTCATCCATTATTATTTTTCATAGCATTGAAAAAGACAAAATAAATTGTATATATATATATATATATATATATATATATAAAAATTGAAGGAAATTTTCGGAAAATACATTTAATTTAAAAATAGGGATAATTTCAAAATTAAATAAAGAGGAAGAGTAATAGTAGACAAAGATATGGTGGATGACCCCACTGATTGGGGTCAAGAAACCTCATTTTGCACGACAGAATTATCCTGCTGTAGTTTATAAGTTGCAACATTCGAAGCCATATAATTCAGTGTAATTCGATGTTTGCCCGTTTAGACGCAACCATAATTCATACTAATTACTTTTTCTTTGTCAATCATGCGAAGTCGTATCAAAACGTAATAAAAATATTATTTGTTCGATAAACAGAAAGGAAGATCATAACCCCAACGAATCATAAAAATTAGTAAGTAATGATGTCAACTGATTTTTGTGATGAGAACAATACAACAACAAAAAACCGATGGCGCGTCCAGTCGGAAATGTAGATTTTATTTATTGATTTCAAAATTATTATCAATCAAGTCGACATATTATTATGGGGAATATTTTCATTTGTTTCTTTAACCGCCAACTTAGTTGCAAAGCAACCTTCGGAAGTCAGAGACGGGGACCTTAGCTTCTCAAGTGTCATCCGAAGCACTATTCGGCTGGTAACTTTGGACAGTCCGAAGGATTGATATCTAGGTACCGATAATGTTCGGTTGGTCACATATCTCCTCTCGCTCAACGAAACTACAGAAATAAATTTTTATTTTGGTAGTTGTGCCGAGAATCGAACCCAGACCATCTGGGCATCAGCTCGCGGCCACCAGCCCAGTTGAATTTGATAATACAAACAGATTATATTTTTGTGTTAACCTCAAACTCTAGATCGAAAGTTATTAAATCTACCTAAACCTATCTGATATTTCTATGTAATCTAGATTCAAAATTGTAGATTGTAGGAGGGTCGATATGGCTCTTCAGCCTCTCCGTTCCTCGACCTATAAGGTATTTTGTACATTAACCTTCATCTATTCACGACATGGGATTCCGAGACTCGTTGCGAAGCGTATCAGTTTCCTGGGAACTAAGTTCCTGATGCCTAAGGGCGTTAGTGAAACCCCTTCGAGGAACTTGAGCCTTTTGCAAAACAACGCTTAGCAGTCGCAAAGCAGGTGTTCTGCAGTTTCAGCGCAGTAACGGCACAATTCACTGTCTGATTTCTCCATTTTTTTAAGGTGATACCCACCCCAGAGGACAATGTCCGGTGAGTATTCCCGTTACCGGTTTCAAGTCTTTCTTGTCCAACTCGAGAAGCTGTTCAGTTTTCTTTGGCGATGGGCTCAGAAGCCTTTTCGCTTGTCTTCGTCCTGGAACCATATTCCAGAGGGTTTCAATTTGGTCAGCTTCCCAGCGCCGAAATTCTTCCTTGATGTGAGCTTTGGAAAGACCACAGACGGGTTCTGGGCCAGTGTGTTTGCCACTTCCTTGGCAAGGCTATCTGCTTCCTCATTGCCTTTGATTCCCTTGTGTTGTGGACCCACGTCAGAGTAACCTGATTGTTCGTAGCCAGTTGTCTTAGGGAGAGTTTGCAGCCCCAAGTCAGTCTAGAAACTATAATTTTCAAAAGTTCAGAAGTCGCGTAGGCCTCTTTACTTCGGAACAAACGTTTAATGCGATGGACGTTATGTTGTGTTTATTAATTACTGCTACATACGGGATTAAGAAGGTAACTGATGAAGAACTAATTCGAGTCGGTTCGATTACTGGTTGCTTGTAATATTGCACACATTTTTTGTGTTGCCCTAGCATTCAAATTTCAAAATGCCAATATTGAAATCACTCATAATACATCTCTAGCTTCCGGTGTATTTCCTGGTGAACTTAAATTGAGTATTATCGAATCAATTCCTAAAATCAACATTAACAATGGAGCACTGAATTTTAGACCTATAAATACTTTACCCCCACTGGAAAAGGTACTTGAAACTGCAGTCTATAATAAAATTTGTGAATATATAGAAGTAACAATTTTTTTATGGATTATCAATCTGGCTTTCGTGCAAAACACTGGTATGAAACAGCAGTTCATTTAACAGTAAGTAAATGGAAATTATTAATACATGACAATAAATACATAGTAGCGGTATTTCTAGAATAGTGTTCAGTATTCTGTAAGCGAAAACGAATTGGAGATTAGTTCCATAGGAAAGAGATATGACGAGAATGAAATAGGAAGAAAAAGAACTCGAATACGGGAATAATTCGAATGACAAGAATCTTCGAGATTATTTCAGTGACTGACATTCTCTTCATCTATTTTAACTTTCAGAAAATGTTGTTGAAATCAAACAGATTTCCGGAATTTCATCAATATATTGATATATGTTCGATATTGTTCATTATTGCTTATTAATTTAGTTTTTTATAAGGCAACTTTTTTGTCTAACATTTTGATTCGATTTAAAAAATATTTTGATGTTTTTTCAAGTATATCCGAAATCAATAAAGCCAAATTAAATCTCCAGGTATCACATTATTGGGATATTCATTTCACTTCGCTTCACTTCACAGACATGGACCTTATTTATTTTTACTCAAACATGTTTTTTTGTTTAACTGAAAACGATTGGAAAATTCAAATAGAAAAAATATGGCATCATCTATGTGAAACGTATATATGACAGAAAACTGAATGTTGCAAACAGAATTCATGAATTGATGATCTACCTGGATGAACATTCTGTTTGGCAAAATAAACATCGGAAGCTTTCTTCTGTATTCATTGATTAGTTCTTTCAATAAATACATACATTTTTTTATAGGTGAAATAATGTGGGCTGGTTTTCACCGAACCAAATCTAGGCGCCATATTCCATTACTACTGGAATCCTCAGAATTGCAACGTGGAACGCCAATTATCTTCCTAATCACAAGGACGAAGTAATTACATTTTCAGATCTCAAGAAAATTGACATACTGTTAGTCTCACAAACTCACTTCACTGAGAGAACAACCGTTTCAATTTCATACTACTCTACATATTATACCACCCACCGGAGGAACAGCTCATGGCGGTTGAGCAGCCATAATCAAAAACTCCATAGTGCACATTATGCATTAGATAAATACCAAACAAATGACATTCACAACAGTGCAAATAAACATCCACAAGCGAAACATCAACACCACCTCTATATACTTCCCCACCACGCCACAACATCACCACAGAGATGTACAAACAATTCCTCAACAGCCTTGGAAACAGATTCATTGCAGGAGGAGACTGGAGTGTGAAGCACACACACTGGGGATCAAGACTAATCACCAGTGAAGGCCGTTACCTTCTCCGTGATATGACTGATGAAAACTACAACCAATTAACGGATAACCCACATACTGGCCGGCCGACCCCAGAAAGGTATCAGCACTCTTTGATTTCTACATAGTGAATGGCATAGCAACGCAAAATTATTCACTAGAATCCTACTATGAACTATCGTCGGACCACACTCCAGTTGTTGTGAATATATGCTCTACAGTACTGAATAAAAATGCTCAACCCAAGCTTACCTCAGCACGAATTATATATCATAGGCACCCTAAATCCCAATATGAGAATTAAAAAAACCAGAAGACATATACGAAGCCGCACAATACTTCACAAAAATACAGCAAACTGCATGGCATGCAACTCCCCATGACGAAAAACAATCCACTAAATATAGCGTACACCTTTGCATATTCAACAACTCATATCCCAGAAGAGACGAGCTAGAGAAAAGTGGCAAAGATCGCGTAACAACAATGACTTGCATACACAAGGCTATCCCGAGAACTCTCTACAACTCTCTACAACTCTCTACAAAGTTCAAGGGACCCACACCACCAGTGTCGCCAATACGCACCCCCAACAACGGATGGGCACGTTCAAACCAAGAAAAAGCTGACAATTTTGCCAATCATCTTTCGAAAGAAAGTATTTGAGCCACCTGAAGCAACACCTTGTTTTGTTATCAACGTCGAAGAATTCCTGGATGTGCCATGCCAAATGTCACTACCAATCAAATAAGAAGCCCAAATGAAGTCAAAGCGGAAATAAAAAACTGAACAATAAGAAATCGCCCGGCTATGATTTAATATCTGCACAAATTCTCAAAAAGATTCCTAGGAAATCTCTTTTCTTTCTTACAACGATCTATAATCGCATGCTCGGTTTGTGCTACTTTCTTGTTATATGGAAATACGCCCATATAATAATAATCCATAAAATTGGCAAACTACCCCAAGAAACATTGTCATACATACCGATCAGCCTATTACCCACTCCTAGCAAAATATTCGAAAGACTCTTGCTCAATAGAATCCAAGACCAATACGACTTAACAAACCTATTACCCACTTATCAGTTCGGCTGCCGAGAAAACATATCTGCAATACACCAAGCCCACAGAATAGTCAACACCATTGCTGAAACCTTAGAAGAAAAACGTTACTGTAGCGGAGTATTCTTAGACGTCTCCCAGCCTTTGATAAAGATGACAAAAAAACCTATTGAACAATAACTACTACCTACTATTGAAATACTACCTATCCGAAATATACTTCTCAGTTAAATACAACGATTCAATTTCAGATCATTTCTCTATAACATCTGATGTGCCTCAAAGCCATTTCTATACCTCCTCTATAACAATGACTTGCCTGAAACAGACACCACAACGATAGATGCCTTTGCGGACGATGTCCCTACCCTCTCAGTAGATAGAAACCCTGTCTCCTCTTCGATTAACATGCAAACCCACCTGAATCAATTGAATGCCTGATATAAAAAATTGAGAATCAATATCAATCAATCTAGATCAGTCCAGGTTACCTCCACTTCCTGCCACAATAACTGCCCTCCAGTGACGATAGATGGAGTCCCCAGTACCAGTCAGAGCAGACGGAAATACCTAGGCTACATCTGGATCGAAGATTACCTGGGAAAACATATACAAATTGAAAGAAGACAAAAGATATTAAATCCAAACAAATGTATTGGCTGATGTGAAGAAAATCGAAATTATCAACGAAAAATAAGCTGTTGCTATACAAAGTAGTGCTAAAGCCTATATGGTCATCCGTCGTGCAACTCTGGGGTTGTTCAAAGCTTACCAGAATAAAAACAATACAAAGGTTCCAATCAAAAACACTACGATCGATAGTCAGTGCTCCCTGTTACATTAGCAATCAAACACTGCACGAAGATTTTCAAATACCATTTGTTTTAGAAGAGATTGGAACAGTCTCCATAAACTACCGAAAGCGACTTACTAACCATCCAAACAACCAAATAGACAACCTGTACAGTGACGGACCAATCAACCGAAGATTAAATAAAACTTAGCCCGAAGATCTTCTACAACACCACTGATGATTATCAGTGAGATCATTAGTGTTCTAAAGTGGGTATATCAATGGGAATTCCACTTTCAAGTTCAAAACATTCAGCACATTCACTAATTACTCTTGTGATAAAGTAGATCGTAAAATGGCAATAAATGTTGAAATAAAAAAATCAGTTTGGATCTCACCAAGCTATAGCAGAGACTTATCAAAGTATATTTATTGGTAAAGTAAGACGCTTGTCTCAGAATATAATTCACGTGACACATGGTATATTTTCTGTTTCTAATGGAAATTGTATACTGTCAGTTTGACGATAATAAGTTTATTTTATCTGATAACATTCATTATATTCTCTCACCAAATATAACTCGTGTAATGATTATTCATCGGTGATAACAATCGTTAAAACCTTAAGAAAATAGAACTCCTGCTACACACTCGTTCTATTTTCATCGGTCGCTATCACCGATGATAATCATAGCACTTTATATTACAGCCGATTATAAATCCCAGTTACCTATTTGGCGAGTTCTTTATATGATTAGCAAAAGTCAATGCTCGTTCGTGATTCCTAACTTCATAAATCCTGTACTCAAAACGGACAGGTTACTTCGAACGTGACGCAGTTAATCTAAAATATATTTGCTAATTAGACTTAATTGAAAAATATTTTAAATATTTTTGTATGTATTCTGTTTGTATAGATTTGAAATTTTTCAAATGATCTACATATAATAGCCATTCTAAATATTCCACACTATTCAAATTTTTTTATTTTTTTATTATATATGATTCCAAAAATTGCTCATAACAACAGTAGGTAGGTTTTGTCTTGTTCAAGTTTCTTTGCATTCTTTCAACTTAACAAAAGTTTTGTCTTCTTTCTTATCATAAAAGTCTCATCATAGTCTCAATCTTCTGAAACTATCATTTTCTTTCAGCTAAATATTTTATTTATTTGTGAACCATACCAGAAAACTTTTAAAAATAAAAAATACCCTCACAATTACTTAATATTTCATTCTGCATGCAAATAATTTATCTAATGCACTGTTCAAGGATGTCTGTTTCCAAATACCAACAATTAATTGAAAGACATTATTACCGAATATTCCTCGAAGTATTTATAAATTCTCATAGTTTGTCACAACTTCCCTCAGGTGAGTTACGCTTTTAAGTAACCGATTCCGGTGAGCGGTTCTTTAACTTTCGAGAATATGCGACAAATTATTTCAATATTATCAATAATCGCCATGGAATAGATATTGACTCATTCAGAGTAAAAATGGTTCACTCACTTTTGAAATTGACTAATTCAGCTAGCGAACAGAATGCAACGATTGAAGTAATTCATTGTTCTTATATTTTCGCTTCACGCTGGAAAATTGGCTGGATGACGATATATTTTATTAGTTATTGTTTCGCTTTCCATTCATACATTTCTCTGTTGCATCACATCGAAAAATTACTCGCAATAATGAAATGAATTTTGAAGTGCTCTCACCAGCTAGCAATTCATATCAAACTTTCTTAAACCGGCATAACAGTAATAAATTTCAATATCCTGTGACATTCATTTAAGAACAATAAAACAGAGTTATCTAATTATAACATTAATATCATACTACCATGACTTCTATTGTTGATGTACACATATTTTTTCATGCAAAATAATTACTTTCTATAACTCGGACAATGTTTCTAATTGAGTCGTATCAATGATATACACATCCTCGTATATTTCAGATAGTTACGTAAACGATTAAAAAAGTTGATAGACGCTAATTTAACGACATCCTGCGTACATTTATTTTCTATAAGTATTTAAATTATCGAAGAAGATGAGGATGCGGTATACGTTTATATTATGGTTAATAATGCATCGACTACTTATGTCCTTGTTTTTTTTTCTGTATGCGGCATCAACTGCTTGGTTATTAGCCGCAGGTAAGTATGGATGTTCATCATATTTTGAGTAATGGTTGATTTTTTTCAGGTATCGCAAAATTCGTTCAATATGGGATGGGTTGTTGAGGCATACATGAAGACTATTTGGTATTTGTTCTGATTGACGATCTCTCTCATGTACTGTACATTCCAGTAACAAGTGTTCCACTGTTAATGGGACTCTACAGTGATCGCATGAAGGTTGATGCTGACCAAGTAGTAGATACGATTTTTTCAATTAATGAAAAAAATCATGATTTTTTAAATAAATCCTAAAAAATCACGATTTTTTCGATTGAAAAAAAAACCTATAGTTTGATTGAATTTTGCGAGTGCTATAGACTAAGACTAACGTAGATACTAAATTCTGTAGAAAACCAGCGATTGACCGAAATGTTTCAAGTATGGAACTAATAGTTTTAATCAGTTTTATTGTCGCTAATACTGAAACTTAAATCGAAATCAAAACCGTTCAAACCTGTAATGTTCGCAGAGGAAGTATTTAATAATTTCACACCACTAGTGGTGGATGGCACAAAAAATGTGTTTGAGAAAGAGGAACAGTAAAAAATGTATCCAATATTGGGCAGTTATTTGGGGCGATAGCCTCTTCAATTTCTTTTGAACGAGTATTTGCCACATTTGGAATTGTGCACACCAAGTTACGCAGCCGACTGGAAACACAAAAAGCTGGAAAATTAGTTTTTTTATTCAAATATTATAATAATGACATTGATATCGATACAGCAGAGTGACATATGATTTATTTAGATACTGTCAGACCTTAATTTTAGTTTGATAATCCGAAGTTAGAAATAAAGGCAATTGATTAAATCATTGATTTTTACTGAAAAAATAATTAGATTTAAAACGTGATTTAAATGATTTAATCAAAATGATTAAACCAGCCAACCCTGATTGTAATAGGGATATCCATCAAACCCAATTTTTTTCAATGAGTATGAAAAAAATCAGATATGGAATCATCTGCGACTGAAAGATACACTTTGGTCTCTTGTAAGGTACCTATTCATGTTGAAAAGGGAAGCATTCTCAATTGAATATTGAATAGAAATATTTTTCTGGAAACCTCCCCGACTGAAGCCACGCTGGACATTGAACTACATCTTGGTTGCATTATCTATGCTCCAGTCTTGTGATATTTATGCATTTTTCGGGAAAAATGCAAGAAAATATTTTTGTTGATATATACCTTTTCTAAAATTAAATATAAGTATACCCAAAGATATAAACTTAAATAGAAACACAATGGAAATGACTCTGTGTTTGAGGTAAAGAACTCCACTGATTCCTCTACGGTTTTTGATAATGAGATATGGAATAGAAACTCAACACAATATTGTACGAAAACAGTTTTTTCCGAATCATAACCTACAATTTTCTGTTCGGTTCAACCGGCGCGGCAGAGGTAACTACTTTTTTGCGGCTGAAAGTCAAAATAATGTTGTTGGATAGGTCCTTTATAGTCGTATAATGGAACCTAAAGCGATAAATTATAGGTTATATTCGGAGAAATAACGATTTTCGTGCACTACTACATAATTCAAATCTCATTTTAGAAAAACATAAGCAAAAACATTAAAAACATCTCACATTTCTCCTCCTTTAGATCTGGATACTTTTGAACAGCTTTCAAGATGCGGAAGTCAGCTATAGGTCTATATATGTCTATATATTCCCCATCAGAATTTAGCAAAAAAAAACAAAAAATTATAAAAAAAATAAAAAATACTTTCACAATAACGAAATCCTATCAGGGACAATTTGTTCGGTAGGCCAAGTCAACAAAGAATACAATAACATATATGACATTTTTTTTTTTGAAATTCAGATGCAAATCGCTTCTGGCATATTAGGGATACAGTGTTGGTAAACCAACCTCTGCACAGGGACCTATATGCCTACATAACAGGTAAATCTACAGAAAAAGCATCACACCAACTCGTAGAGAAAATGGAAACTGCTCTGGAAAACAAAGAGGTCTTGCTTGGTGCATTCCTAGACATCGGAGGAGCATTCAACAATAATCTCAAATTCAATCTCAAGGGCATTGAGAAGAAAAGGCACAATGGCAGCTAAAGTCACCAGGGGTTGTCCGCAAGGGGTGTACTGTCTCTACCTGGTGGTGGAAGACAAAATGAACAAAAAACACTTGGGTACGCAGACGACATAGTGCTCATAGTCCAAGGAAAATTCAACACCACAGTTAGGGAGAAAATGCATAGGGCCCTAAATCTGGTCAGTACTTGGATAAATGAAGAGGGGTTTAAATATCAGCCCCTCTAAATCAACCATAGTAGCTTCTACCCGAAGAAGGAAGCTAGAGGGCCTGGGACCCCTAACCCTCCAAGGGACCAACATCCAGTTGTCGGGGGAAGTCAAATATATCGGGGTAATCCTTGACTCGAAATCAACATGGAACCAACAACTGGCAAAAGTAAAGAAGGAAGCTGAGGTGACACTAATGGTAGCCAGACCGGCACACGGAAAAACATGGGGGCTAAGTCCCAAAATGGGGTATTGGACATACAATACTGTGGGGAAACCCATGATCACCTGAGTTGAGCAAGGTACAAAGACTCGCCTGCCTCAGCATAACGGGGGCTATGTAAACAACACCAACAGCAGCAATGGTAGCACTACTGGACCTTCCACCGATTGACACAACAATCATGGGGGAGGCAAGACACGAGCAACAGATCGGATCACAACAAGATAAAGGAAATAGTGGAAGGAAACATTCTTGAAACGTACCACACAACTCCTAGATAAGTCTTTAACACGAACTTCGAGGTGGGCATCAAGGGCAAACCTGGAGAGAGGATCTGGTATACAGACCAAGGAAGGAACTGGTGCTAGTATATACAGTGAGGGAAGAAACTCCCAAATGAGCACCTCACTGGGAACATATACTTCTGTATTCCAAGCGGAAATGTAGGCAATCTTACACTGCGTGAGAGAAAATAACATGAGGGAAGTGCGCAACACACGGATCCAAATATGCACAAACAGCCAGGCATCACTGAAGGCTCTAACGAACCCAAAAGTGGTATGGGAATGCCGAGAAGAACTCAGTGTCCTAGCAGAACACAACAAAATAACTTTGATGTGGGGTCCAGGACACTGTGGCATCGAGGGCAATGAAAAAGCTGATGAACTAGCCAACCTGCACTCGAAGCGACAAAATCAGCCATCCGAGGCTGAGTACGGGCTGGGTCAATCGAAAACAAAAGGAGCACTGGAAGGAAGCCCCTGTCATGCACCACAGGAAAACATATATTAAAGAACCGTCGATAAAAAGAACTGAAGAACTACTCGAAATGAGTAAGAACCAAGTCAGAAAAATAACGGGCCTTCTCACTGGTCATAGCCCAATGAGAGGACAGCTGCACAAAATAATAATATATATAATAATAATTTTTATTTGCATCATTTTTGTTTATAAAACAGATAGGGTAAATAAATGGGGCTGTACAACGGAGAACTTTCCTGCAAACAATGTGGCAAAGGGACAGAAACGGCCAAACATACAGTGCGCGTCAAAATTATGGAACAAATTAGATATTTCGCAAGCCATGTACTTTTGACAAAAATCCTGAAATAGGTCGATTTTTATTTTAAAATGCCGATTTTTTATGTATATTCTAAAGAGGTTATTTCACTGGTTTTGACATGGTGACGTAATCGGTAATTTTTTTAAATTGGAATAGATGTCTTGTGATACCCCATCTAAAAGGCCTTTCAATACTGCATTCAATGATAATAATTATGTAATTAGATATTTTTTTAGAGGGTGAACAATAATTAATATTTTATTTTAATAAGAGAGTAACTTTATACCCAACAAAATAGAACAGTTAAATAAGATGTTCGAAATGCCATCCACCAGTCTCTTGACAATAAGCAAATCTACGGACACATTCCTCTTGCACATTGCGAATAACTTCCGGAGTAATTCTGTTAATTGCGATCCTAATTCGATTTTTCAACTCTTGTAGATTTTGCGGCCTATCTACATAGACCTTCGATTTCAAATAACCCCACAAGAAAAAATCCAGGGGCGTAAGATCTGGAGATCTTGGGGGCCACTCTATCGGTCCGCGTCTACAATCCACCTCCTAGGAAAACAGTTATTCAAAAACTCGCGAACATCACGTGCATTGTGCGGGGGTGCACCATCTTGTTGCAACCAAATACTTTCATTTGGTGAGTTAGGATTGTTGGCGTTTGGAAAAATATCGGCAAGGCTAGGTATGAGTTCATTTCTTAAAAATTCCAAATAACGCTCCCTTGTGAGATTTCCTTCGAAAAAATACGAGCCAATAATCCTGTCGTTTATTATCCCTGTCCAAACACCGTCCATCATCCAGTGAGGATTATCCCTACTCCTCCAATATCTGCAATTCTGACGATTTACTGAACCATTTAGGCAAAACGTAGCCTCATCGGAAAACAGAATTTGTTTTATAAAACGTGGATTGCGGTTACACAAATCCTGCATTATTTCACAGAACTCCACACGGCGATCGGGATCATCATCATTGAGTTGTTGATGTAGCTGTACTTTGTATGGATGGTACTTTTCTGCTTTTAGAATACGTAATACAGAACTTTGGGATATGTCAAGGTCTGCTGCAATTTGTCGTGAAGTATTGTGGGGATTATTCTCTACACCCATCGAGTTTCACGTTTTCTTCTATTTTAGGACGTCCTGCATTCGGAATATGTTTGACATGGCCAGTTTCTCTAAATTTTTTCTCAATCTTACTGACTGTTGAACGACTGATATGTATATTTGGATACTTTGCATTGAACAAGTCGCAACCCTCTTGCTGAGTTCTGGTTCTATCTCCGCATCCAATAAAAATTAAAATTTCTATGCGTTGGGTTTCACTTAAAGTAGACATAGTTTACTTTTAGAACCTTTTCACTTAGAATTTGTGAAGAATATTTGTTGATATTTCAACTGACATTCATTTGACACTAGCCTGCCTATTATGGCATTAATTTGTGATTGTCTTTTGTTTCCATTTCAGACTAGGAAATAGCTAACTATTAATATTTGGAAAGGATCCATTGGTGTAGTAGAGCACTGACTCACTAGTCTGCCAGGGCAGTCTAAGGGATTAGAGCCTTGGCTCAAAAAAGTAAAATTTTGCATTTTTTAACACGCTTTTATTATCTTTACTTGTAACTAAATAAATCTTGGAAGTAAATATTCATCCACTTCCAATCTTCCGAATAATCTGAAATTTGTCACACATATCAAGGACCGATGACAATACAAGAATTTCATAATCATAATGTAATAATAATAAAAATATATTTTTCCAAACGCCAACAATCCTAACTCACCAAATGAAAGTATTTGGTTGCAACAAGATGGTGCACCCCCGCACTATGCACGTGATGTTCGCGAGTTTTTGAATAACTGTTTTCCTAGGAGGTGGATTGGTAGACGCGGACCGATAGAGTGATCTTACGCCCCTGGATTTTTTCTTGTGGGGTTATTTGGAATCGAAGGTCTATGTAGATAGGCCGCAAAATCTACAAGAGTTGAAAAATCGAATTAGGATCGAAATTAACAGAATTACTCCGGAAGTTATTCGCAATGTGCAAGAGGAATGTGTCCGGAGATTTGCTTGTTGTCAAGAGACTGGTGGATGGCATTTCGAACATCTTATTTAACTGTTCTATTTTGTTGGATATAAAGTTATTCTCTTATTGAAATAAAATATTAATTTTTGTTCACCCTGTAAAAAAATATCTAATTAATTATTATCATTGAATGCAGTATTGAAAGGCCTTTCAGATGAGGTATCACAAGACATCTATTCCAATTTAAAAAAATTACCGACTACGTCACCATGGGAAAACCAGTGACATAACCTCTTTAGAATATACATAAAAAAATCGGCATTTTAAAATAAAAATCGACCTATTTTAGGATTTTTGTCAAAAGTACATGGCTTGCGAAATATCGAATTTGTTCCATAATTTTGACGCGCACTGTATATTGTCAGAATGCGAGGCGACAGACCGCAAAAGACAAGCAATATTCGGACATCCAAGGCTAACCCCCGAACAATACAGTAGCCACCCGGTGAAGAACCTGTACAGACTGATACAGGGGAGTAGAGTTACGGAGTAGGTGCCGTAAAACAAAAACCGGAAGGCACAAAATGCCCAAGAGGCTGAGGTTCAGCTGGCGACAAAACCAGCATCCGAGGGACAAAAAAAGCACACAAGGATCTAGACAGTACTTAAGGCCCCTACAGACGTTACGATTAATTGGACCCGATATCATGAGGCCGACGTCGGGCATGATTGGCTCGATGGTTTCGATTTCAAACTTCCCGATCAAGTAATTTTTTTTTGTAAAATTGTTTTTAACCGCTTTCTTAGTTGTTCGACCAACCCTCAGAAGTTGATGAAAACTTGTACGAGTTAAGATCACGGGGGCCTTACCTTTTATAGTAATATCCGAAACCACTCTTGGGGCCTTGAAAAATTGTTCATTAGCTGCGGGAGTCGAACCCGCGCCGGGTGGAAATAGTGGACACAAGACCAACGCTCGTGCCACTGAGTCACAAGCCCCGAGTGTGCTATCAAGTGCTATAGTCAAACGTGAACTGGTGAGGATGGCTTCTGCTCTGTCGAAAAAAGCAAAAATTGGGATTGAATCTGACAGCAATTGTGATGTGCAAATAGAAAGAAGAAAAAGGAAAGTTTGAGCAAGACAATTGTATTTACAGCGGCCTAAGTTTTGGAATGTGATGGAATTCGATTTTTTTAGGGATGACACAAAAAATATTTAATGAGCTCCTTGGCATGAATAGATCATACATTAGAAAAACGGACACATATACGATAAAAGCAGTGACCGTTGAAGAAAGGCTACTCTGAGATATTTATAATACAAGACAAAAGTCGTGACAAATCAATAGCCACCTATTATTTCATTAAATATTAAAAACTTCCCATTCCTCAAGACAGCTGACTACAAATACCTAGACAATAGGTGTATAGGTCGAATATCCATAAAAAACAACTACTTTCCTGGCTAATGCCTCGACGGACGCAAAATGCCACTTTAGCGAACTTGTACTTGAAGTCGTCATGGCAACACTTTATTGGACTCTTTTTGTTCACTCAGAAAACTTATCATTGAAATCCTGAAAACATTGTATACGTAATAAACTATAGATTATTTGAAATTTTGTAGGTGCAGTGTTTTTGTGGAATACTCATTTCGGGAACAATAAACACTAATAGTTCAAGTATTTGACAAACGTGTCATTGATAAACAATCGCTGGCTACATTTTTGCATAGCTTCCTAACATTACCGTATGAATGGCAATTGTAAATGTATATCATAATGCATTTTTTTTAATTATCTTTTTTTTTTCTGAGTTAGGGTCCTTTCAGAATATCTATCAGATGTAGTTCAATGTCCAGCGTGGCTTTAGCCGGGGAAGTAGTTGTTTTCTGTTAGACATTCACAAAAAATACCTTCATTTTTATGGTGATTCTTCAGTACACAGAAAAATATTTTTATTCAATATTCAATTGGGAATGTTTCCCTTTTCAACTGATGTAGTAATTATGAAAAAAAAAATGCGTGCAAGTGTCTGTCCGATGTTTGCAGGAATTCGCACCTAAACCAATAGAAATTTGGCATACTGTCGAATTTTCCAGACCCACTGTTAAATTTTTTTGTGTTCAAATTGATAATAATACATATGAAAAAAAGTTGATGAACATATTTTTTTAAACTTCTGCAAATATTTTTCTCAAAATGTCTATAGACGTGGTCTCAAATAATAATGGATGGAAAAACTTTATATTCTTAAATGTCTCTCAGCATTCCTTGAAAATCTCTTATATAGGAGTAATTCATATAATAAACAATATGTTACGACTAGTGTAGCAAGAAAAAAAATCTGTTAGCACGGCGAGAAAATATGTGTGGCGTTCATGTTTATTTAAAAAAGGTTTTACAAAAAAATATTGTATGGAACACGTACGCAGATGGTTTTAACGGATATTACTGAAAAATAAAATAAAATATTTTTAACTTTTTAGTTCATATTGCTTCAAAAGCCAAATCATTTTAATATAATTGAGGCATTTTTTAATTATGAGCTGATGATCTCAGTGAGAGTACCAGGTCATAGCTATGAAATAATTGTATTGTCATCGGTTCTTAATACGTGTTCCAAATTTCGAAAAAGTCTTTTTCGAAATGTCCGCCCCTACCACATCTGAAATAGTTTTCTCTTGGTTGGTTATTAGCGCTGCTATTCCTGGATCTCATTTATTCTAATATTCTGATGAGCATTTTTCTATTCTATCACTTTGTGTCTCTTCCTGAAGTGGTTCTTCTATTGATACTGTTCTCACTTCGGCCTTGAGGTATTGAAAGCCGCTTCCACTTCTGAGAAACGAACTAGAGCTTCACTGCATTTCTTGCAGTGCGTTGATCTCAGGGTCCTTTGTATTTCAATATATCTCAATACGTCAGTGATCACCTGCACCGCCAGCTGCTCCTTGAAATCATCTAGCGCCTTTGGGTAGGCAAGGTGCATCAGCCTCTGCAAGTGGGCTTCAAACTCCTGCAGACTTTCACAAGATTTCTGCACTCGTGTTTTCAACTGTGCCCGATACAGCTGTTCTCGATGTTGGTCGACGTATCTTAATTCTAAAGCAGCAATAAGATCGCCTGCGATGTTGGTCCTCTGAGATGCTCTTTAATATTGCCAAAGCAAAGTGCAGTAACATTTTCTTCATCGTCCTATCCATCAGTCGTTATTGCAGCTTCAAACTGCCTACGATATAGGGACCATGGCGACTGCCCATCAGAAGTCGGTGGTTTTACGGAATTGTGCGATATGGCAACCCTGACACGGTGGTCTTGGATATCCAGTGAAGAAATTTCGTTTTCTAGTTCTTCTCGCACCGCCCACACTTCTTTCTTTGCTTCTTCTCGTGCCACCAAAATTTGTTTCTTTGCTTCTTCCCGTATCGCAGCAAATTCATCGTTCTCCAGACTGTGTTGATTTCGACCCCAATTCTATCAATGTCTTATTTCAGACCTACGATTTGCCCCTCGGTTTTCTGGACAATCTTTTCGAAGAATGCTTTCTGTTGTTCTCGTTCTATATTTTGTTTCTACAGAATTTTACGGAAATTTTCCTACAACCGTTCCTCCACCTTTTGTCGACGTTCCTCCTCTTTTTGTCGACGTTCTTCTTCCTCTTGTTTTTCTGCCTGCCGTTGTCTCTCTTGCTCAGCAAACTGCTTCTTGATCATTTCCATTATGGCCTCTATACCCTCGTAGGGTGCATTTCTCATATTCACCTTAAAACCTCACTCCTGACACCGAAAATCGTCTATTCAAAATTTACAATTACAACACAATAATTTACTCTGACAATTGAATAAATCAATCACATTTCACCACTAAAATATTAGGCACAACGCTGTATCTGTACTATACTTCACTTGTTTTTCTGAACAACAATAATCAACTGCCCACTTCCATTCAGTTTTTTTATGGTAGGTCATTAGCACTCGAATTTTCTCGGACTTGTTTACACATCCTTGGAAGACTCGAGATCGTTCGATGGGAAAGCATCACGTCAACCAGTCAGTCGCCACATTTCTGAAATTCCGTCTGGACAAACAACCGACCATAGCATACTGTATTCGTAACATAATTTTCTAATTAGTATCCGGAAATGAACAAGTTAAATTAGATGTAGTTAGTCTGAAGTCCTCAACATCCGAATCTTAACCTTATTATTGTTAACCTTATTACGGAACCCTTATGCGTTTGTCCATCCGTTCGTCTTACACTGCTGTTTGGCGAACATAGTCAAAATTTGGTATATTAATGAAGGGTACCAACCGCCGTAGTAAGAACTTTTCTTAATATTACAGTGAAATAAGTTTAGCACCCGATTTTATTTTTCGTGTCGGTAATGTAAATTATTTCAAAGGGTTAAGCATGCATATTTTAGAATATATTTTCATAAATTTTGTGTGGGATACTCTGTAATTTGGACTTTATGTTGATTTATGCAATTTTCCATCAATTTTCGCCATTAAAAAATTCCTTCGAAGTACAGTTTACTTTTCTAGATTGGAATCCATCGAATATATTTCAATAGAATCAACAAAATGACGTCTATCAAGGAGTGTATACCAATATTAAATTGACAAATCGCTTATTTTATGTGGAATAATTATATATACGCTGAATATTTATGACCACTGTTTGGGCTCAGACTGCGTGGTTATTGACCACCTTACCGAAATAGTAGATGCCGTTATAGTTCAAAGTTTTGTATCGAATGAAATAATAATACGTGGAAAATAAACGAATCAAATCACATCGTAATTAGAAATTTAAATTTTTTTGTAACTTTGCTGGTATCAATTATTTTTTTTAGGTAGTTACACTTTTGTTCGACCTATTACTTGTTGTGCCGAAATCAAACCATAGACTTGAATGGAACTAATAAATATGTGAATATAGTTTTTTTTAAAGAAATGTGATTCTTACGAAAAATATTGAATGAATAATTGATGCATTTTCACATGAAAGAAAAGTTATGTTTGATGTTTCACAAGGAAATTTGTCGCTATTTATTAGAGAAATACTAAGATATCAAAAGTACTAAAATCTTCATATAATTATTTTTAAGTTCGTTTCGAATTTTCGGAATACAATTTTATTGGTGGTAATTACTGTATGTAATAAACTGTGCACAGTTTTCATATTTTGATGTTTACCCACTAGACAGAAAATTCATACAAGAGCGTTTGAAACTGCAGCAAGGAGAATGTTCACGTTTGATGTTTCACAAGGAAATTTGTCGCTATTTAAAACAGATATACTAAGATATCAAAAGTACTAAAATCTTCATATAATTATTTTTAAGTTCGTTTCGAATTTTGGAAATACAATTTTATTGGTGGTAATTACTGTGTTTAATAAACAGTGCACAGTTCTTTCATATTTTGATGTTTACCCACTAGACAGAAAATTCATACAAGATCGTTTGAAACTGCAGCAAGGAGAATGTTCACGCACCATATCTGATAGGAACGTTATAGCCCAGTCTGTAGAGAAATAAATTTGATTTAATTTATTACAGTTATCTGAAGGTTTTAATTGATAGGGGGCGGGGTTAAGTACATGATGAATACATAAAAACGTACAGCCAGTTTTTTTTATAAACAACGATCAAAGTCGGAAAATTCAGTTTTTGGGCCGTAGAATTTTCGTATTACATTTTAGGAAAAAAGTTGTATCGGTAAAAGTTGTATATATTAAAAAGACCTTTAAATTAATTCTCGAGATAATGGCGAAAAACCCTCTTTTGCACTATTTTAGAAATATTCATAACTTTTGCAATAGTTGTTATAAGTGACCTATAACACCTTGTTTAGGAGGACATCATGGGTGTTTATAAGTGTGCCAAATTTCAGCTAGATCGGTTTAATAGTTTATGAATAATTGCATATGTTTATCTGGCATACCTTTTATTTAAACAATCGTCATAGATAGGCAAGAATATGGATCTAGAGATGTTTAAATAAAATGGATTCTTAAAAGGTTGAACTTCAAGGTAAGTTGAGAAAATATTATTTGTTGAAAAACTTTTGTTGTTAAAAAGTCCGTCCGATAGGCAAGATAATGGATCTAGAGGTGTTTAAATAAAATGGATTCTTAAAAGGTTGAACTTCAAGGTAAGTTGAAAAAATATTATTTGTTAAAAAACTTTTGTTGTTAAAAAGTCCATTTTGCTTATAAACAAATAGAATAATTATTTTTTATAATAAAGGCTTATAATTAGGCTAATTGAAACGCTAGTTGAAAAACACATATTTAAAAAATTAATCTTTTACGACCAATAGTAGCCGAAATAGAAACTTGAGAAAACATGTTTCTGTTATTTCTAAACATGAATATTTTTCCGGCATTTCCCAAGGGAATAAAAATTAGCCAGTTGTTAAAATTTCGTCGATCTACCCATGATTAAAAAATGAAGGTTCTACGTTGTCTAGAAGCCGATATAATGTTAAATTTTGCTGTCCACTTCAATTTTTTTAAGTTTCCATAGCAGAAACTCGCCGCGTGAAAACGGAGCTCGGGCTACTCTCCCCACCACCTGACCATGGCGCTCTAGCAAGAGTTTCTTCACTTTAAAGGGCTAGGACTTGATACATATTGAATCAATTGTACACTCATCAATTGAATCATAAAATATAGGTCTTTATTGAAAATCTGTCAAAAATTCAACTCGTAATGTTTATAAATAACGGAGATATGATTTTAAAAGTTTCTATCTTGGCTCCCATTGGTCGTATAATTTTTTTCAATACTTGTTTTTTAACGAGCTTTTCAATGAGCCTAATTATAAGCCTTTATCATAAAAAATAAAGTTATTCCATTTGTTTGTAAGCAAAATAGAGAACATAAACATCAGTAAGTTTCCGAAAATCATGTAGTGCTGGTCATCAATCGACGCATTCAAAGGTATCGACAAGAGAAGAAGTAAATTTATTCTCAAGAAAGCATCCGATAGTGACTATTTGTTGGTTATTGCTATGATTGGTATTGCTGGATGTTGTCGGCGGGAAGAATTGTATTATATGACTCTCAATGGCATTCAAGACACAGAAACACAACTGGTAATCACGATTCCGCAAACTACTAATGTAAAATGTATTTTTACTATCATAAATGAAATAGAAGGTATACATTTTCTGGAAATATAATGGAAATATCTTGCCCTACGACCTAAACATTTTGAAGACTTTTCATTTTTTGGTACCGAAATGGTAAATGCATCCAACATAGAGTAGGAATCCACACTGTAGGTGCAATGCCCAAAAAATAGCAGAGTATTTGAAACTTTAAAATCCTGAAAAGTAAACGGGCGGACCTCGCGACTCTTCTTGTAATTGCAGATGTAGACTCACCCTTATTAAAACGGCATGGCGGTTGGGAAAGTTCTGCGGTAGCAGAAAAATATGTTGAAGGTGCACTTGAAGGAAAAACTAAAATTGCAAGAATGATTCAAGGAGGTGAGAATTTTGTACAGGTATTGCAATAAACTAAGAACAAAGAAATAAATACCATTCTTTCTGATGGGAATTTTCCTTACACACCAGGAATTAAAATTACTAATAATACAAATTGTACTAGAACGGGGAATTTTAACAGATACATTGGAATAATTATTATTTATTACTGATTTAGTTCTTAGTGTTTGTATATTGTACTTAACTAAATTATATTGTGTTTGATGTTTTAAATTAATGTAAACTAAGTAATCTCTATCAATATGTAATAATAGATATACTCGCAGACTCGTAGGTCCAAATAAAATAATGGTTTAATAACTATCAATTTTAGTTGGGAAAAATATTAAAAAAATTGTAACTATTCCATAGTTATCTAGTAATTTTCACCTACTAAAGTTGGTAGAAAAATATATTTCACAAGTAGAAGTACCTAAACTGTTTGAGTGGTATCAATAGATATAGGTCCAAATAAAATAAAAATTACCAATTTTAGATTTGTTGAAAATATAAACAGGATGTTCATAAAATCAGAATATCTATCAGATGTAGTTCAATGTCCAGCGTGGCTTCAGCCGGGAAAGTAGTTCTTTTCTGTTCTGACATTCACAAAAAATAACTTCATTTTAATCGTGGATTTTTAAATTCACAGAAAAATCTTTCTATCAATATTCCATTGAGAATGTTTCCCTTTTCAATACCAATTTCAGTTGATCAAAATATAAAAAAAGGAAAAGGGAGCCTTTTCTATAGTTATGTAATATTTCTCATTCCTAAAGTTGATAGAAAAATAAATTTTACTCGTAGAAGCACCTAAACAATATTAATTGGTATCAATAGGTCCAAATAAAATAAAAATTAGTAATTTTTATTAAGCAAAATATTTAAAAAAAAAGTTACATTAGTATTCTTCAATTACTAATGATGGTTGAAGAGTATAAGGCCACGTCTTCAACTCGGGATTTTCTTAAAATTTTTGTGACCGAAAAAAAACAAGTATAATTTACGCTCGTGTGGTATTCGATCAAAATTTGGATTGAAATTATAAATCAATCCTGGTTGTGGAGTCGGCCAAAGTATTGTTGTTGTTGACATATGTTGATTTGTTATTTTTGTTTAAACGGTTCTGTCACAGTAAATGTCAATTACTAGTTCGAAGCGTATGTACTTTGAGTTTAATTGAACTGTATTGAAGTGTATACTCGGGATGCTAAGCGCAAAAAAAAGAAAAGAAAAGTGAGTGCCTCAGCCTTAACCAGTAACGAATATAAACAAAAAATTATTGAAATCTGGGATGAAGACACTCAGATGGCTTGCAGCGTAAATTTTTTCATATAGTTTCACATGAGCTGGCATGGAGAGGAGGGGAGGGGTATTATGTCAATACTTCAAAGAAGAAACTGATAATTTGGGAAACCCAACAGGTCGGATAGAGTATAATACATTCTCTAAAACTAAAGATTAATAATACCTATAATAATTAAATTTGTTTCAGTATTATTTTGCTTATTATTTGATACCATTAGAGATTTGCTAAGAAAGATAGTTCAACATGAAGTAATTTTGATAAAATTCAAAATGTAGATATATCCAACAAATTTCGTTAAATAAAAAATTTACCAACTTTAGTTACACCAAATGCTAAAACTCAGATGAGTAGTAGGCCAATCTATCGCCCTTTTGCAATTTTAGGTCACTAAAGGTGGTAGAAATATATGTTTTACAATTAACATCTAGTTCTTCAATGAGGAGACCATCTAAAGCTCAACTCATCGGCCATCCTGGAGCTGCCATCTTCAATTTATGAATTTTGACAAAAAATCAATCATCTTCGAATAAATTCATAATTTCCGATCCCAAAAACCCCCACATACTAATTTTGAATAGAATCGGACCATAATTTCGAAACTGGTCCGTCATCTTGAATTCATAAATTTTGACGAAAAATTCATTTTTTCTCTCTCATTTCTTGTCTTTTCTCTGGGAATGATCCATGAATTATTATTATTGTAACATTTATATAAATACTTCACACTTTCATCCCAAAATTGTATACTGTGTCCTGTAATTGGGCCTAGCGCCTATTTTGACAATATTTTTTTTTATAATCTCTGACCCCGAAAACTCCCATCTTGGACCCCCATTTTGATTTTATGAATTTTGACAAAATATTCATGATCTTTGACCCCGAAAACCCCCACAGTCCAACTTTGAATCGAATCGGACCATAAACACAAATCTCGTCCGCCATTTTGGAGCCGCCATTTTGTTTTTTCTCTAGCACAATTTTTTATGCTTCACCGGAATTATGAACACCTGCTAAATTTCACGTTAATCGGACCACTAGAACATTGTAAAAAAGGGAAAAGAAGTAAATCACGTACACTTGCTCCACATAGTTTTGAAATAGAGGAATGTTTTTGTTTATAGTGTGATCTATTTTTCAATGTTAGCAAGAAAGTGTATATCTTTTCATTTACGAAATCAATATAATTATAATTTGATAGTAGGTCTCAAATGAAACAGCATAGTTCTATATTTTTTCCGAATGAATCTTTTTCGAAAAAAACTTTTAAGAAATACAGGATATTGCATTTTAATTTTATGTTATTAACTTAAACACCTTGAACCCCTGCAACTAAATATTTTTTGAACGGGATCTGTTTCGGGAATAATTCTCAGTTTGAAATCCGGAATGGCTGTTACGCATTCAAAATTTGATCCAGCCAAAGAGTTATTGATATACATATATTTGTTATTACGGAGTCACAATTCTCTGGTCAATATTGAAGGAATGTGGTTTTTTGTGGAGGAACAACGTTTCTTGACATGTTTTTTGGGTAACCTTCCACAGTCTGAAAATGAAAATATAATCAGGAAAATCTATACGAGTGTAGAAAGGGCAACTGATTAGTTCACCCCGATAAGTTATTGCGTTCACCAAATTATATTTCCTATGGAAAAATGATTCAATTTGTCAATAACTTGCCGTTTTCTGGATTTGCCTATCAAAAAATTTAAAAAAAAATTCAAAAGATACTTCTCTATATAGTTTTTGCTTGACGTTTCGGGGACTATATCTGCCCCCGTTCTCAAAATCTTCTAAACTTTAATTGTTTTATAATTTGGATTTTTGCTCGCAGAGTTTTTTTTGTATAGATTTTCCTGATTATATTTTCATTTTCAGACTGTGAAAGGTTACCCAAAAAACATGTCAAGAAATCTCTGGTCAAATATGAATAAGTAATTAGGAATATGAAGAATTTAGTTGGGTCCTCCGACGGAGTCATATTAAAGAGGAAGAGTACCATAGTTGCCTTCTTGTCCGTCAACAACAACAAAAGAGTTCTGTACCAACTCTTTTGTTTTATTCTTCAACATACAGAATCAAATATACCAAAAAATGATTCCATAAAAAATATTAGAAACTCTGAGAGTTACGAATTTCTGTGCAAAATGACTTTTGTGGGAACTTGTATTGAGTATTATTGTATTTGGTAGGTACTATACTTTTTTATATTTAAAATATTTCTTAGGAGACTGATATTGTAATTTTTCCTTCCATTAGAGTATAGTATGATATGAATTGAAATGAACGATGGTTACAAATGGAAAATATGTGCACTTCAGTTAGGTGCATAAGTGAAACGCATTCGTTTGCAATATATGTCCCTATCTTGTATAGTAGAAATACCATCCTTATAATTATATTAACGTGAACGTGCATATTTCAATATCAAAGAGTTGGTTTCCATCATTTTTCCATAACACTAAATTTTAATATAAAAATCAATTCAGAAAATGACGAAAATTTGAAAAAAAATTGAAACTGATATCTCGGGAGATAAACGTCTTTATTTCGTTTGGAAAAGTTTGAAACGTTTTTGGAAAAACTGAAAGTCCAGTTTGTGACATCGCTAAGAAAATTCGAATTATAAATTTTTTTATATGACGGGTGAATGAAAACGCAAATTGAATAAATCCGTATTCTATTACGAGAATTAATAGTCCGTTGAATTTCCTTCCTAACGATGTATTTATTACTTCGTAATAAGAAATAAAATTAATAGTCCGAATATATTCTAAATTATACCATTATTCCAAGATTTGTATCGATTTTTTTTGGTACGGTTTTACAATGGAAGTAAAATTAATAAAATGTTAATATTCTGAATAAAATAAAAATCTTATCTATAATCAGAAGGCAATTAATAGTATTTCATTATTGTCTTAAAAGAGTGACACCTTATTATTGTCTTGAATAAGTGTCATCTTCAGGAAAGGTGCTTCTAGTTAGGCCATTTGAAATTTTGATACATATGAATACCAAAATATTTGCTTCTAGAAAAAATTTCCTTGCTTTTTTTAAGGGTTTGGATTACTCTTGATTTTTCTCTTTGACCTTTAGAAACTGGAAACTGGAAATTTTCTATGTCAGGCAATAACAGCGAATTTGCTTCAATGGAAAACATTCACATATACTATATTGGATAAAAATTAAGGATAACCTAACAAAGTAATGAATCAATCAATAAAAACGGCGACAAACCCATCCGCAGTCACCAGAAATTTATCAAATTAATAAAAACCCGTTAGATGATAAAAATTCAACTCGCACCAAGAAAACCAATCCACTCACCGGTAACGTAAACACTCGTATTGTCGCCCTGTCTAGTGTAAAAGGTGAAAGAACCCTTCAGCACTGAGGACCATCGACCTCTTATAAGCGCCCGAAGGAGGGGAGGAGTTGCCAATGTCACCGACGAATGATTTCATGTAGATTTTTTTCATGGTGATGCATGTATGTTAGATGCACCATTCGATTCTGGGAATAGAGAAACATTTTATAAACTGATGATCTAAGAAATGAAATTTCAATTCCAAAAGGACGTGGTTTCTGAGTATATGACTTGTACCCCCGTTAAATTGAAATGGCACCGATTCTTAAAAAGATTCATTGATAAACATTCTGATATCATAATCCCGAATTATTACACCTTATTCTGATATATTAATTAAATAATCATCATTAATGTTTTTGGTGATATTCAAAACTGTGCATTTTCGAGAAAAACTATCGTATGTTCATAAATTTGGTTACTACTATTCTACTTTTAAAATTTGTTATCGTAATAAGTAAGTGTGAGCTTTGAATGAGTTCAAAGAGAAATATAAAGGTCTAGGTTAGAGTATATAGTTGGATGAGGATGGGGTTTATCATCCACCCCTAATAAATTACACCCGCCACATCTGCTGATTTATATAACAAGCAAAAAGTTTCGAAATAATTTTCAATAACCGTAATGTACTTCCAGTTCGATTAAACAGTGCGAAATGATTAAAACACGGAATATCGCTGCTGAATCGGTGTGAATCGGCTCCTCAGTTGTTAGTGTTTTTAGTTGGTATATTTACACAATTTTTCCTTCAAACTTATATTAAAATCTTCATAAGAAAACGGCCTGTACAGTGATATGAAAAAGTTATCCAAGTGACATTGTATAACTTCATCAGCTACATACACACTTTCCGGCATTCAAATGTCGTGTGGTGCGTAAGGAAATTACCAGAAAAAACCCGATTTCTTGTAGTGGTTTTTGCAAGAATAAATTCCATTCGGAATGTGGAATATCCGTAGATTCATTAGCACAGATGAAAAAAGACTACTGGCGTTTTTTTTTGGAAATGCAAAACTGTGAGAAATTTAATGACTCCTTTGATGAAGGAAGACTTCGTGATATTTTTTTTCAAAACAAGGAGTCAATTTTTGATGAGCTAAAAACCTCTTTTCCGATATAGAAACTGACATCTTGAAAAAAGCAGATGAAAATCTTTCAACTCTGGATATCGAGATGAGAAAAAAAAAGCTGAGGATAATATCTCAAATATGAAAATAAACCCAAAACCAAATATGAAAACATCCTACTCATCTGTACTTAGCAATAGCTCACACTCAGCAATCCTTGTCAAACCCAAAGTATCCCAAGAAAACAATCAAACTAAATCTGATATTATGCATAATTTAAATATGACGGATTCAAACTTCAGCATTAGCAAAATTAAGCATATTAGGACGGTGGACTTATGGTAAGCTGTAAAACTCGGGAGGAAACTGATATCTTCAGAGAAAAAGGCTCAAGAAAAACTCTCGCCAACTTATGAAATAAAGGAATCGAGAGGATCACACCCCCGTGTTCGTATTGTTGGAATTTCAGAAAACATTGATAGAGATACCCTTTTGAAACTCATACTGAAACAAAATGATGATATCATAGGCTCTAATTCAAACTGTAAAATAGTAAAATTTGGTCCAATATAATCTGATAAAAATGTATATCAGGCCACTCTTCAGCTGAATTCGTCAACTTATTCTAATGTACTCAATAATGGTTACTTATTAGTCGGTCTAGACCTCTGCAAGGTCTATGACGCCATTGAAATCTCACGATGTTTTAGATGCAATGGTTTCAACCATTCTAAAACTACCTGTAAACTTACCTTATTATGTCCGAACTGCGGAGGGCAACATGAAAAAAATGTATGTGATTCTAATATTCTTAAATGCACCAACTATCTCAAACTTAATGAATAAAAAAAATCTAACTTTCCGGTTGATCATGGGGCCTGGGACCATCAGAATTGCCAGTCATACTCAAATATGGTGAACAAATTAAAATTAGATTTGGGCCTAAACGGTCAATAGCAACTAATTTCAGACATGTTACCCAATAATGAATCCACTTCTTTGACAAATCAGTTTACAAAGTCTATCAAAATTAATGAAATTTCCATATACTATCAAAATGTTAGGGGTCTGAATACTTAACTAAATGAACTATATGATAACCTGAATACTTGCTGCTATGACCTGGTAGCTCTCACTGAGACATGGCTGGGATCAAATGTTCTGGATAATGAAATCTCTAAGGACACATTCAACATTTTCAAGCCCTGAACCGTTCTCGGGGCGGGGAAGTTATGTTGGCAGTCAATTCTCAGGTCAGTGCAACCAATCTCAATTTAAGTGATAGCGCATTCAAGGATTTACATCACATTGACATAGTTGGCGTGAAAATATTCTATTATCACCAGTACATATACGTATTTGTTATATATATTCCGCCAAATTATTCAACTGAATATTACAATTCAGTATTTGAAGCCTTTTCTTCACTAGATTATTTGTTTCACTCGATCGGAAGTTCTGATTATTGGAGATTTCAACATTCCCAGTTACTTGGATGATAAACTAAAAGATACGTTCACTTCAACTACACATGCTCTTCATAATTTCTGTTCCTTCTTGGATTTTGAACAATCAAATGATGTTAGGAATGCTAACAACAGAATTCTTGACCTTGTTCTAACTAATTGTTCTTGTGTTGTAGAGAAAGCACACGATATTTTTTAAATTTAAAGAAGACCTCTCATCCACCTATCGATATATTTTGCAATTTGACAAATAATGTAAATAAAAAATCGAAATAATGCTTTCCATACCTCAGTCGCAATTTCAGGAAAGCTGACTTTCCAAATCTTTATAAGGACTTCCTTGAATGCGACTGGTCCTTTATGGATCAATATTCAGATCCAAATACCGCTTGCGGTGCCTTTTATGACAAAGTGAACTCTATTGTGGAGCTGAATGTGCCAAAAAGGATCAGTTATCCACCATGGTATAACTCAGCCCTAATCAGAGACATACGTCTTAAACATCGATTTTGGAAAAGGTTCAGAAGTTCTGGTGATGAAAATGATCTCGATAAGTTCAAAAGATTGAGGAGAGATATTAAGTCCAACATTATGAAACTCCATCGTGATCATATTATCTATGTAGAGGAAAATTTCACCTCTAACCCTTCGGCATTATGGAATTACATGAACTTCAAAAAAAGGAATGCCACCTCACCATCTAGCTTCAACTTCAACCAACAAACCCTATCTGAGTCGAAATACATCTCTAATGCATTTGCCCAATTTTTTCAGCAGTCTTATGCACCTCCCAAAAATATCACTTTTCCTGACTCATTCGAAAATCATACTTCGTTGGTAATAAATGAAGTGACTGAAGATCAAGTCTTAGTCTCATTGAAAAAATTAAAACCCAAATTAACTAGTGGACCTGAAAATATCCCCTCCTTTGTTTTACGAGATTGCGCAGCTGCCTTCGTAAACCCCCTTCGTACATTATTCAATTTATGTCTTTCAACTAATATATTTCCTACACTATGGAAAGAATCTAAAATCATACCGGTCTACAAGAAGGGGGCTAAATCAGACATTTGCAACTACCGCCCTATAGTAATTATAAATAATTTCTCGAAAACCTTTGAGATCCTACTTTATGATGACATTTATACGCATGTAAAGAATCAAATCACCCCCCAGTCAACATGGTTTCTTCAAAGGAAGGTCAACGATAACAAATTTAATTTGTATCACAGAGCAATTATCTGATACTATCGATGGGAGCCCCAATGGATATAATTTATACGGATTTCTCGAAGGCCTTCTGATAGGCGATCATGGAATTCTTTCTTCACAAACTGTCGAATTTCGGACTTACCCTAATCTCACATCTTTATTTAATCCTACCTTCATAATCGAAAGCAGTATGTCAGTTTCCATGGTCAAAGTCTATTGAAGTCCGCCCCACGTCAGGTGTTCCCGGTCTAACCCCGGGCCTTTATTTTTTTATAATGTTTATTAATGACATTGTAGCTACTCTCTCCGTCGCTCACTTACTGTATGCCGATGATCTTAAGATATACCATGAAATTATCACCACAGAAGACTGTACTCTTCTCCAAAATAATCTGGGTCGCCTCAATTCTGTGCATCGAGAAAGCTTATTCCTAAATGTTTCTAAATGCCAGGTTATGTCTTTCACCGTCAAGCGGAATCCAATTCTTCACAATTATAAACTGGACAATGTCGTATTGAAAAGACCCGACACTTTCAAAGATCTAGCAGTAACATTCGACAAAAAACTCTCTTTTGCAAAACATATCGAGCTAGTCACCAAAAAAACTTATAGATCATTCTTCTTCTGCAGGTGCCATCTCCATTTAATGAAGGTTGGCGACAATTTCGGCATACTTATTGCGGTCCTGAGTGGTACGAATTAAAGATGATGTGTTCATACCGGCCCAGTCGCGTATGTTTCTTAACCATGAATGTTGTCTGCGTCCAGGACCACGTTTTCCTTCGATTTTTCCTTCTATTATTAATTTAAGTATATTATACTTGTTATTACGGTATATGTGGCCCAGATAAGCGGTCTTTCTTCGCTTTATTGTTGTAATTAACTCTCTCTCCCTTCCCATACGTCTAAGCACTTCATCGTTAGGTATATGTTGAGTCCATGATATTTTTAGTATTCTGCGGAAGATCCACATTTCAAACGCCTCTATTCTGTTCATGGTGTCCACTTTTAATGTCCATGCTTCTGCTCATACAAGAGAACTGAGTGCACGTATGCCTTTACAAAACGTATCTTAAGTTTAAGTTCAGGGTTGCGTTACATAATAGGCTTTTCATCTTTAGGAAATGGCCTAGCTTGTTCTATACGTGATCTTACTTCGACGTCAGGGTCTACATTTGTCGTTATGTTGCTGCCAAGATATTTGAATTTCTCTACTTTCTCTTGCGGTATCGTAGATGTTTATGTTCAGTTGTGGGTTTGGAAATCTTGTTATGGCCATTACTTTTGTTTTTGTTACATTAATTTTCATGCCTAATTGATCTCCCACTTCTACAACTTTGTTGATTAGGCGTTGAAGGGCTTCTGGATTGTCTGCAATGATAACCGTGTCGTCTGCATAACGTATGTTGTTTAATGTCCTGCCGTTAATTTTTATTCCATCCTCGTCATCGCCTATTCCATCCATAGATCATTAGGATTCATAATCAGAGTGTCAAAAAATTTTGGAAGGAATGAAAAAACTCTTCAATTATATTTTACATTTGTTAGATCAAATTCAGAGTATGCATCAATTGTTTGGGCACCATATTATCAAGTATATATATCTAATTTAGAAAATATCCAACGAAAATTTTTGAAGTATCTATGTTTCAAACTTGATGGCAACTACCCAGGCGTAGGTTAACCACATGAACAACTAATTTCTAGATTTTCAGTTGATTCACTTGAATCTCGTCGAAATAGGTCACATGTTATATTCCTTTTCAATCTTATTCACAACAATTTGGACTGCAGCTGCATTTTGGATACATTGAAGTTTCATCTTCCTAGACTCACATCTCGGAGAAACATTACTTTCTACCTTCCACTTTGTCACACCAATGTTAAATTGAATGCACCTGTTTATAAGATGTGCATTACATATAATAAGAGGATTGAAACCATTGACATTTTTTGTTGCAGTGTGGCTTCCATAAAAAACTGGACTGTTCTGTTTTTGTCCAATGATTTATATTAATGTATATAGCTAACATGTTGAATAGTTCATACTGTATATTCCTGAAAAGGGAAACATTCTCAATTGAATATTGATAGAAAGATTTTTCTGTGAATTGAAAAATCCATGATTAAAATGAAGTTATTTTTTGTGAATGTCTAACAGAAAACAACTACTTCCCCGGCTAAAGCCACGCTGGACATTGAACTACATCTGATAGATATTCTGAAAAGGCCCTAACTCAAAAGAAAAAATCTGAAATTGAAAATCTTCATTTTCATTCAGATAGTTATTTGATTTTCTATTCCAGTCTTAATTAAGAACTCATGAAGATGAATGAGGCAAAGAAGAATGTTTTCCACATCTGATTTTATGAACATCCTGTTTATATTTTCAACAAATCTGTATATTCCTATTCTGTAATTGAATCTTGTATCTGTTGAATACTTTATTAAAAAAAAACACGCAATACAAGCCAATCAAGCCAACAGCACCAAATAGATGAAAACGCCATGCATGGAGATAATCATAAACAAGGTATGTGCAAAATTCTTGGGCAAAATTGAAGAACAATTTGATAAAAAATTCGATATAATGGAATCAAAGCTGAATTTATTATGTGATAAGTTTAGTGCTTAGGAGCTGTCGATAAAAATTAAAAGAAAATTCTGGAAATAGGAAAACATATCGATGAACTAGAAAAAAAAACAAAAGAAAAAACATCGTAAATACTACTTTGAAAGTAAAATGTACAATAGCGGATATCAGTAACGTTTACAGAGTAGGAAAACATAATGCTGAAAAATCTAGAACTGTATTAGTTGAATTGTGTCCTACTTGAAACGTAATGAAATTATCAGCGCTAGGAAGTTACTGAAGAATTCAGGAATCTTAATCAATGAGGACCTAACCGAAAGAAGATACAGGCTGTTACAACTTGCAAAAAATAAATATGGAGTACGTGATGTTTGGACCAGGGGAGGACGTTTGTATGTTGAAGAAAATAATGTGATTAAACACATACAGCACGAAGAAGACGTCAGTATTTGATCAAACTGGTCAGTCTATAGACATCTGCCTACTATAATACATATCTGCTCTTTTTATCCAGAGTAGGTATGCTTTCTTACAAAATCGTGTTTGAAGCTAACTACAGCAAAACATGAAATATTTCTTTTGACTACCAAAGTTGGTATCAAAAATGGATTGAAATGGAATAGATTAGGGATATTTCTTTATTAGTACTTTCTGTTTTTTTCCTCAGTGTTAGCATCCAGGAGTTTCTAACGAACTGAATGTTTAATACCAAAATTGCAGAGGGTTGAATACCAAAACTACAGATTTAAAAGAGCTGAATATGATATTATGTCCGTAGAAACTTGGTTGGAAGAGGGTGTTGCGGACGGGGAAAATAATTGATTTGGATGCATATAGTTTATTGAGAGGTGATATAAATTTTGATTTCACACAGAAAACAAGGGGTGGCGGAGTATTTATAGCTTGTCGAAAACGATATAAGGTTTTGAAAGTGGCGAAGAATTGCACTGATTTCGAAGCACTTGTGTCCAAATCAGAATAAAAGGTAACGTTAAACGCGTTTTTGCATGTGTTTATATTCCCCCGAAGAGTTCTGTGAACGTATATAAGGCATGTTTCGAGTTTCTTCAAGAGTATATAGAAGAAATAAGTCAAGTAGACAGGGTGATTCAAGAGTACTTTGATAAACTTCAGGAGGTGATTTCTCACAATATTCTAATATGAATTGTCCAAATAAATATATGTCCGGAAAAGCTTCGTTTCCAAGATACAGCGTTTTAAAGTTTAATTTTTATTTTCGTTTTTTTTTAAATAACTTGAAATACTGACCTTAATTAAACGATATTTGGTATTGAGACTTTTTTTGAGGTGTCAAATTCGAACCTGATGTTATTATTGCTCTTACTGGTAGGGGGCGCCACCTACACGTCTTTCTCTTTTTTGAAGATTCATAACTTTTTTGAGCGTACTACTAGCACATTTTTCAGTAAAAAAATCAATTTCTCTATCATGTCTACGTAAAAAAGCTACCCTTGTTATAAGTCGCTATAAGCAACCGTTTTCTAGATATTTGGACTTGGATGCGTGTTTGAGTTATTATCATTATTTTGCATTTTTCACAAGAATGCTTAGGAAATGAATTTGACGTTTAAGTAAGTAGTTTTGGTAATAACATATCATGTGGCAGTTAAACGTTTTGTTGTTTTGTTGAAGTTTCTGTAAGTTTTAAAACACTAATTTTGAAAAAATGGATTATTTAAACAATAATGCTCATTTAGCCGATATGCATTTCATTTATGGCCTTGCGGATTTCCTAATTGAGTACTGCCTTCAGCTCCAACATTTACCAGTCTCCACCGTCGTTTGGCAGAAACAGGTAGCTTTAAGAGAGCATCTGATATTATTGGAAGACCAAGAGCAGTCCGAACCCCAGAATTGGAAGAAGCTGTTTTGAACGCTCTCGAGAAACAAGTACAAGAATAATTGCTGAAGCTCTCAATTCTACTCAGTCCAGTTTGGAGAATTATCCACTATCAACATTTTTATCCATACCATATTCAAAGGGTACAAGCTCTTTTGCCACGAGACTTTCCTCAACGCATTACGTGTGGTTTTTGAGAAAATTGGCTGGAAATCCTCAATTTTTAAGATATGTAGGTACTCTTCACGGACGAGGCAAACTTCTCCCGAAATGCTATCACAATCTTTCATAACAACCATGTTTGGGCTCTGGAAAATCCGCACGCAGTTAGTGAAAGATATTATCAGTATCAATTTTCTGTAAACTTAAACTTAAACAATAATTGATAATTACTTGATAGGTCCTTTCTTTCTTCCGTTCCTACTGAATGGCGCAACTTATAGATACTTTTTAGAAAATGAATTGCCGGGACTACTTCAGAATGTACTATTAGAAATTCGTATCCGCATGTGGTTTATGCATGATGGGGCTCCAGCTCATTTTAGCGTTGTGGCCAGGGAATTCCTTAACACTGTCTATCCAAATCGATGGATCGGTAGGGTTTTGAAAAACCCTAACCAGGCGTGGGCAAGGTCCCAGATCTAAACCCGCTAGATTTTTTTTGGGGATTTGGAGGTCACTAGTTTATAAAACCAGTGGCGACGGGAAGATCCTAAGAAACGAATAGTAGACGCCTGTGGCAATAAAACACACCAATAATTTTGAGGGGGGTACGAGATTCAATGACTAGAAGACCTGTATCTTCGCTGAAGGCGGACACTTTGAACAATTTATTTGAATACAATTCGGTTTCCTTTATTTTATTTTATTCTAAATATTCAAAATTTCTTGAAATAAAATGTTCATATTTCTTGTAAATTTTATTAAAACAAATACAGATTTTGCACCCTTGATACAAAAATAACTATTTCAAACGAGTAAAAATAAATAGAATAGGTGGCGCCCCCTACAAAAAACCAAGCCTACTTATACGTCAAATTCATTTCCTAAGCATTCTTGTGAAAAATGCAAAATAATGGTAACTTCAACACGCCTCGATTATCAAATAATCGACTTGAAATTTTCTAGTCCAAATATCTAGCGACTTGTAACAAGGGTAGCTTTTTTCACGAGGTATGATAAAAATGATTTTTTTTCTGAAAATGTGCTAAAGCAGCGAAAAGTTATGAATCTTCAAAAAAGAAAAAGACGTGTAGGTGCAAACAACATCAGGTTAGAATTCGACACCTCAAAAAACCTCTCAATACAAATTTTTGTTTAATTAAGGTCAGTATTTCAAAAGTTATTTAAAAAAAAACGAAAATAAAAATAAAACTTTTAACATCCTGTATCTTGGAAACGAAGCGTTTCCGGACATATATTTATTTGGACAATCCATATTGTGAGGAATCACCTCCTGAAGTTTGTCAAAGTACTTTTGAATCACCCTGTATATTCTAGGCGACTTCAACGTGCCAGAAGTTGAAGGTACATCTATAAAATTCAACCTGAACCAAAATGCAAGTGCACTGTTTGATTTCATGAATTTCAATTGTTTCTCTCTATCGTAACAAACTTCCAAAATAGGACTTTAGATCTGGTGATCAGTTCAGAACAAAATTCATGTGAAGTTCTTAAAGAATCACTACCACTTGTGAAAAAAGGATATTTTCATCCAGCATTAGAAATAAATGGTACGGCCAACAACATTAATTCCTAATTACATCAGACTGGAATTTAACACCCAATAGTTGAAAATGATTACTAGATTAATATCAATAATGTATATGGGAAAGTGTTTGAGTATTCCACCCCCTCGAATCTCTAGGTTAATATTATTCATGAAATATAATATTTAGCTCAGTTTAATTTAGTTAAGTTCACATGTGTGTCATATATATATATATATATATATATATACATATATATATATATATATATATATATATATATATATATATACAGTCACTATCCATGTAATTAGGCCGATAGGCCTGTAAGGATGTTATTCAATGAATAAATAAAAAAAACATATTAGGATTTGCGCTTTGATCGAAAATGCCGACGACCACAGGCGGAGATTTATTCTTTTATTTCAAATGTAACTTTGCCTATTTTTATATAGGAGCGAATTTCAGTAAACTATCTGGAAAAAGGAGATTATTAAAGGATTTAGAAGGAATTTTCACTCATAACATTTTTTGGTAAGTCTATTGGGTAATTGGCAATTGAGTCCAAGGTGGGCGCTACTCTACTGGCCTCAAACTTTTTTAAATTTTCAATCTTTTCGTTTTCTTTCCATATATCTGACATATCTCTGTTTCCTCAATATTCCTTTTGTGTTGATGAAAATTACATTTCGTCTGCCTAAATCTGTTCGAACATTTGTATAATTGTTTTTTATGGAGACAGTATTGGATTTGAAGGAAAATTTAGGATTTCCGCTTCTCCATTTTGTATAAAAAATAAAATTCAGAATTCGAGGAAACTCTTCCAGATGTGGAATTAATTTATTTTGTTTCTTATAGAAATTTTCTACCGAAGCAAATGTCTATTGTAACGGAACGTAAATTTCTTTCAAATCCAAAGCTATACCGCAGTTTCACATTCAAGAATGCTGATTGCTACTGAAGTCCGCTGAAATGGTTTCTTAGCCGTGAAACCGAGGTATGGCTTCACATTTAGAAGATCAATTTGGTCTACTATATACTTAATACGGGGAATGATATTTGTTTATTTTTCCGGTTTCCTTCATAATTCAGCATTATAATATGTACGATTTTGAACAAACCCTATATTTTGAGTCGAAGATGAATGATTCAACTGAGAATGGATATACTATAACTATATTTTCCATTCCTTCACATCCATTACTTTTTCCTCAGTTAATAGTGTTTAAATGTGTCCATCATTTTAATCATCTTGATTTTGGTCTTCCACGTCATTTTCTTCCTCTTATACTGCTCCATCTTAATCTTCTACTTTTTTGCTTTTATATATTTGAGGAAGGTAGGAAAAATGTATTTAGAGTGTATAAATATTTTTTTAAAGCCTAGGAAAGCCGAGCGCTTTCGGCTGTTTGCCATCATCATAGCCTTTCTCTATAAAAGGAAAGAATATTGAAAACAAAATTATATAAATCATTTAAATACATACTGTCAAATTAGGGGTAAGATTACATCTCTTAAGAAAAACAAATATATCGTTAACATTAAACTGTTGTTGAATATAGTACGTGCCACAGACTTCTGAGAACAAATTGATGGGTTAGTTTGGAAGGAGTGGCTAACGGTTGGATTAAATTAATTATAACTAATTTGACATATCAAGTTAAAATAAAATTAGGTGAAACGACAGATAATTGACAACATAGATAAAAGTTCAAAATTGAAATAAAAATTAGGTGGGATTCCCAGAAGTGTACCCATGTCCAAACACTTCTGGGAATCCCAAGAGGATTAACCTAATTTTATTTTAATTCTAACCAAGTGACAACTGATCCATTCTGTGTGCTCTGCTTCTCAACTCCCAACGAACCAATCACATCTTTCTGCTCTGATAAAGGAAGACCACGGAACTGGAAAACGGATATAGTTTATCAAACGCTTACCGAGCGAATAGATCAAATTGAATGTAAATACTGAGTGCACCATGATGCATGAGACGATATCTACTTTTTTTAGAGGTCTCTAGTGAGAAAATAAAATAGAAGCCTTTAGTTAGCTGCACAATTTTGTAATAAAGAAAATGAGGATTTGTATTCTGGTTTTTGATTACTCCAAAATGAAGATGAGATATTTGAATTGTAACGCAGGATATTGCTTGACAAAATTGTGAGTCGGTTTTTCCGAAAATAACATCAACTTTCGATTTTCAAATGGACGGGATAACGGGATAACGAAAAAACGGGATAACGGGATGACAGGATAAGGGGATAACGGGAAAACCCTGTATATTATCGATCGTAGTACTATATCTCGTGGTGGGTATATTTTTATCATTTTAAGATTAAATACTTCTCTCAAGTATTCAATAAGTGGAGCAGATTTCTCTTTATTGAAGTCTGTATTAAAATCACCAGACAAAATAACAGGCATTCGTGAATATATTTCTCGAGAACGGAAAATTTGTGCCGACGACGTAGCAAATGGAGCTAAAAAACCTAGAAAATCCATCACATCTTCTATTTTTTTATTTACTTTAATATAAATTGACGCAATTTACATTTACATTGAACACTGATAAAAACAAACAGATAGCGTGGAGCACTGGCACAAATGAGTAATAGTCTATACACTACACGGTCAGCTGATGCGCACCATAGGCGCCGCCATATTGGCCTCGGCTGCTCTGTCGAGCGCCTTTCACTTTACCCCTACTCCGCGGCCGACCGTCACGCGACATGCAATAGATGGACGAAAAAGTATGAGACGATGTAATAAAAGTTTCACTTTAAAAATATATCAGCATTTACTCATGTGAGTTGAAAAATTTTTTTTTTGCATTTTGCCATTCTAGTGGATCAATATTAACAGAATAGATGGTAAATTTTTCTCTACAATTAAGAGCTCTTGGATTTCCTCTGCTTAATGAATCAGCACCTAAATTTTGTAAGCCGCTTGCTGATGTAGTGTTCTCCTGGTGTCCATATCTTAATCTGATCAAGTTATGGAGTACACAGCAGGCTTTTATTATATTTTGGGCAAAATCAACATCTACGTTAAACGATCTGTGGAAAATTCTCCATTTATTAGCCAGTATACCAAATGCACATTCAATATATCTTCGAGCCCTTGACAATCTATAATTGCAAATTATAAGTAGATTTTCGGATAGGGGAAAGGCTTCATCCCCTATTATTACGAACGGATATTCTGTCAAATCTGCTTCAATGGGCGTTGCTGTGGGTATTTTTAGTGTATCATTTACCATTTTTTCATAAAATTTTGAATTTTTAAAAATTCCAGTTTCACTAGATTTTCCATAGGAGCCAATATCGACAAACGTAAATAAATAATTGCTATCACACATCGCAAAAAGTACCATCGGAAAATATTGTTTATAGTTGTAGAACATCGAGCCGCTATTGGCAGGTATTATCATTCGGATATGTTTTCCGTCGATGGCTCCTAGGCAGTGCGGAAAATCTGCATTTATCTCAAATCTCTCAGATATCTCGAGCCATTTTGCAGTAGTTAATGGTGGAAAAGCAATTTGTCTAGCGTGTGCCCATATTGCTCTACAAACTTCTTGAACGCAAAAACTTACTGTAGATTTTCCAATTCTAAAAGCATGTGCAAATCAACAAATGAACAAGTTGCTAGGTAACTGAAATAAAAAAAAGTTGTAAACTCTACTTTTCAGACCTAAAATTCTGCACAAAGTGTGTTTTAATACTACAAGATGTAGGTGGCGGAACGGTGCAAAAAAAACAGTAACCGAGATATTTAAATTTTTAACTTTAAAAAAATTTATTTTTCTGAATCGTTGGAAAACATGGACATTCTAGGAGTGTTTTGATGAGTGTTTCGCTCCACCTACATCTTGTAGTATTAAAACAGAATTTTTATATACTGAACTTCAAAACCATTTATGGAAGATATTTCGCTGGGGAGTTTTTTCTGGAACATCCAATATAAACTGACAAGGTTTTTTTTCTCAGGGAGCAGCCTTGAAAAAAAAAATAGAAAAACATAAGGGAAAGGTACTCGAGAGAAATAAAAGAAAAGAAGGGAAAGTCCGGGCAAGCACGAAAAGGCAAAAATACCTATATGTATGCCAACCAGGCTTTTTTAAATGATGTAATTCATCCTCGCCCACAGACACATCTCTCGATTATATGGATCCTTTCCCCCCCAATCATGAACCTGGTCCTGCGTCAGAAACTCCTGTTATTCCCGATGAGCATTCTGATGTTCAAGTTAGCAAAAAAAGAAAAGGGAACGCAGTGGAAAAAAAGCTTCTAGAGGCAATGGATACCTACAATATTCGTCAAAAAGGAAAATCACAATTCGAAAAAGTAGGAGCTTCTGAAGACGACGATAAGCTATTTTTGTTACCTCTCTCTTGTAAAATCAATCCCTGCACATTTTAAGGATTGATTTTATGCAAACTATAAATAAATTTATAACCATGCAGCCCCCCTCTCCAAACACAACTATCACCGTATAGTCAATATCACAATCAAGCTCCCAGCAACCAACTTGGAACACAACAAGGCCACTATTCAAATCACTATTTTCGCCAAGAACCACAACCTGGGCCTTCTGGGATTCAACCTGGAGCGACCGGAGGGCAGTATTTGGGCAAAAGTATCTCGATTTACACACAAGAATCTTAACCTGTGTCTACTGAGGTTCAGCAGGAGAGTGTTGAGTCCCTAACCTCCCCGGTTGGTTCTTTATACTCGCAGGAAGAATGATCTTTATTTCGATGTTATTGCTCTTCAATATGTTTCTTATTAATACTTATGATTTGTTTTTTCTTATAATAAACATATTTTTATAGCTGTTAGGTGGTTTTATGTAACAAAAAAGTATCTATAGATTGCTTTTTCTGAGAGGTTGTTGTACAATTTTGTTCCTCAATGTGGAAACCCTATAACCATACAGGATATTTTATACAATTATAAAAACATGATAATATGTAATTTGGAAAAAATTAATTATCTTACCTCAAAGTTATAAAAGCTTTTCTTCTACTGGTATGCTTTCCCTCATAGTAGTATTTTTTTGGGAGCACGGATCTTTTATAATTGATAGCAGTTCTTGAAATAGTCTACTCGACAAGTTGAAAATGGTCTAAAATAGAGATACTGCTCTCAAAATTATGTGTGATAGCTCATTGGATCCGGAATAACGCTTAGAAAAATGTGCCAAAAGCGTGTATTAGCACATACAAAATAAAAAAAGTTATAAACAATTGAAGATGAAAAAAAAATGGCATTTCGTTTTTTGCCAATATTTCACTCCTGGAACTCTATCTCCATTATTTATAATTTTAAATTAACGCTGAAAATGGGTCTCCGAGCGACATTTTTAGGTTGCGCGCGCGGCGTCAAAAGCGAGTATGACACATTAATTAATTTATTTAAGGTATTAAATATTTTTTTTTTATTTGAAAATATCATGGTGTATTCGGAACACTATAAATAATTTATTCCTGTTGGAAATTTTACTTAAAGTTAATTTTTCAATAAGTTTTTTAATTAAATTTTTTTTTTAAAAATTAAAAATTTTTTCCTTTTTTTAAAAATTAAAAAATATGCATACTTTGTTTATAATAATTTTTGTACATAAACAAAAACTGAAAAATTCAAGTAATGTTGTTAAAAATGATGTTTTTTTCTTAATCATCATATCGTTTTTTTTATTACAAGATATACATTGATTTGCAGAAAAAAAAAACCGCCATTTGTTGATAAATTTTCATAAACAAATTGATTATTTCAATATTTTTCTTCACAACTTCATTATATTACAAATATTATGATTTTTGAAAAAAAAAATCAATAACAATTTTTAATTGTTTATAATTGTTTTTTTTTATATTTTTATTGTTTAAATAATTAGTTAGGAAATTATTTTTTTTCTAAAAATAATAATTGACAGTCCTCTATGAAGTAACAAAAAAACAATATTTTTTTATCTACAATTCCATTTTTTATCAACTTACCAATTTGTTATAATAAATTATTAACTTTGTTAGATTTTTTTTCTGAAACTTCTAGAATTTACAAAAACAACCATATATAACAAAGTATAGAAAAAAAATCCAATTTTTTTATTGTACTTTGGGAATTGGAATTGGGAAAAATTGGGAATTTTTTTTTTCTATACTTTGTTATATATGGTTGTTTTGTTAATTTCAGAAGTTTCAGAAAAAAAATCTAACAAAGTTAAAAATTTGTTTATAACAAATTGGTAAGTTAATAAACAATGGAATTGTTGATAAAAAAATATATTTTTTTGTTACTTCATAGAGGACGTCAATTATGATTTTTATAAAAAAATTATCAACAAATGGCGGGATTTTTTTTTTTTGCAAATTAATTTATATTTTGTATTAATAAAAAAACGATAATATGATGATTAGGAAAAAAAAAAGTTTTTCAACAACTACTTGGATTTTTTGTTTTTGTTCAAGTACAAAAATTATTACAAAGTATGAATATTTTTTTAACTTTCATGGTGTGATGTTGTTGAGTATGTATATAAGAAAGGCTCTACGAAGCGAAACATTTTTACGACAAATATTTAAACATTTTTTTTCATTTACAATTAAGACAGAAGTTCGAGAAAATTTTGTTCGTCAACAATCGTTTAACTTGTTGAAAAATCAACTTTAAGTAAAATTTCTAACGGAAAAAAATTATTTATAGTGTTCCGAATAATTTTTTCAAATAAAAAAAAAATTAATACCTTAAAAAAATTAATGTTTCGTACTTGCTTTTGACGCCGCGCGCGCAACCTAAAAATGTCGTTCGGAGACCCATTTTCAGCGTTAAATTAAAATTATAAATAATGGAGATAGAGTTCCGGGAGCTGGGACGAAATGCCTTTTTTTTCATTTTCAATTGTTTATAACTTTTGCAATTTTTCATGTGCTAATACACGCTTTTGGCACATTTTTCTAGGCGTTATTCCGGATCCAATGAGCTATCACACATAATTTTAAGAGCAGTATCTCTATTTTAGACCATTTTCAACTTGTCGAGTAGACTTAAATGTGTCTTTTGACATTCTGGTAAAATTGAAAAAAATCTGGGTCTTCAATCAGTTCGTTATATAGCGTACAAAAAAATTCCCTATTTTTCCTCTCACTTATCATTGGATGCATCCATATTTGCGTTTCTTTTTTCTTCGAATTCTATTATACGGCACGCCAACGGTCGTTAGAAAAAATTAAGAATCAGCACTATCATCAGAAGATTCAGAAGAAGCCATTGCTACTCTACGCAACGTGCACAACTAGACAAGATCACAAGAAATGGCCAAAAACTATTTCGGTCGCTAGTGGCGGTCACGCAGCGTGTGTTTTGAGCCGCTTCTTCGCCGATTCGGCGGACGATTCGGCGAAAACCGCTCCGTCTGTTTTTACCCTTAAAGATGCGCTGAGTTGTTGCTAATGACACGTCCAGATTTGAATGTGCATGTGCATGCGCCCCGACTCAACGCATGCACATTCAAGTAAGTACCCGGCTTTATACATAAGACAGCCAAGTATGAAGGAGTTGTACGCCATACCGATGCAGTGTCACAAACTGTCCGCCATACTCAATTGAAAGTGTTATTTTTTTATGCTCTCTTGGAATACGAGCTCGAAGCAAATATTTTCACCCAATGATAGAAAAAAATGTCTCATCACCGATCATAACCATGCCATACTGTTTCGGTGACGCTAAGTACCCGCCATACTGATTCAAAAAAGTCAAATTTTTCAATAACCATAGGCAGTCCGTTTTCATGACCCCCGTGGTCCATTTTGATGAATACATACATATTGTATATACAGTGCTTCTCTTATTTTTGGAACGATTATACATAAACAAATGAAATTGGGAAACTGAATATTAAAGGTTGTAAACTTCCCTACTAGTGATGATAGATGACGAAATCGTCAAAGCTGACGTCACAAGGCCATTGTGACCAATAATTTTAAATGGAACCCTACAGCAAGCGACACCTCTTTTAAAAGGTACCAAAAAAACCTGTTCAATGATACTAATTTTGTTTGTGTTTATGGCAGTTGGCAACTTGCTTTTAAAAAACGCAAAGCTGTGATGAATTAAATCAGTTAATACTAAAATTCAAGCTCCGCCTCTGGATAGTTGTCAAAGAAGCTGACGTTTTTGTTCGTCTCCCTAATTCGACGTTTTTGTAATTAATTGTCCAAGTTTTTGTACATTTAATAATTTCTGTATTGTTGGTCGAACGCTTAACTGTTTCAGCAGCTTTTGGTACATTTAATATTTTTGTACATTTTAATAATTTGTTAAACTGTTGTGAGCCAAACGTTTAAGTGCTTCAAGAAGCGAAATGGTACGTGCTTTAGGTGATGAAGTAGCAGCGATCCTAATTCTTGGTGAAACTGGACAAAATATTCATGCAACAGAACGCATTTTTAATGAGAGGCTTCCCGATCGCCCCGTTTCGAGAACTTATTCAAGGAAGCTTCTCCGTAAGTTTGAAACAACGGGTAGTATTAATGATGCGAAACAATCTGGCAGACCACAAATTTCTGATGAGAAAAAAATTGATATACTGGCAGAAGTAACTTCTTCTTCTTCAACAACTCACGTTGCAGCTAGCTGTGAATGGAGTCAGTTGAAATACAGTACACAAAGTGTTAAAAAAAAAATTCATCCATACAAATTAAAAATGGTTCATCGACTCTCAGACGACGACCCAGACCGAAGACTAGAATTTTGTGAAAATATGGAAACTAAAATTAACTAACAGCCAGACTATGTCAAAACAATTTGTTTTAGTGACGAAAGTACTTTCTATCTAAATGGAAGTGTAACTACACAGAATGTGAGGTATTGGAGTGACGCAAATCCTCACCTGTTTCGTGAAACACATACCCAATTTCCCCAGAAGGTGAATGTTTGGGCAGGTATCCTGGGAAACCACATCGTTGGGCCTCTTTTTTAATAATAATTTAACTGGTGAGGTTTATCTGGAGCTGTTGCAAAACGAATAGAACCGTTAATCCTTGAAATGTTGGAAGATAATCCAGATAAATTCGGCAATTGGGAAACAACATTCCAACAGGATGGTGCTCCTCCACACTATTACGGTGCAGTAAGACGGTATTTGGATGAGGAGTATCGTGGTAGATGGATTGGACGACGAGGTTCAACGGAATGGCCAGCTCGATCACCGGACCTCACACCTTTGGATTTTTTCTGTGGGGGTACCTTCAAATCGAAGGTTTACGCCACTGAACCTGACAATATTGACGTTTTAAAAGAACGTATTGTTGCAGAATGTGAGGCTGTTTCCGCAGACACATTTGCAAGTACGAGAAGAGTTCAAAAATAGGATATTTCACTGTCAGGAAGTAAATGGAGGTTAGATACTGATTTTTAAATCTGTAATTAATATCATACTGAATGGAAATTAAAATTATTGGTCACAATGGCCTTGTGACGTCATCTTTGACGATTTCGTCATCTATCATCACTAGTAGGGAAGTTTACAACCTTTAATATTCAGTTTCCAAATTTCACTTGTTTATGTATAATCGTTCCAAAAATAAGAGGGGGGGAAGGGACTTTTGAGAAGCACTGTATAACTATAGTTGAACTCTGGGGACTGAATTTGACAATAGCCTTTTTTTATGCTTTTCATCACGTATCATGTTCGAGTGGAATATTGGGAATACTTGTTTACAAAATGAGATTAATGACAAAAGCGAAACGTAGGCTTTTAGGGTGTGTGCAACGCATTAATTTCGACTTATCATCATTGAATGTTTGACAGATGATTTTAATGCAAAGCCGATTGATTGTATTTGAGGCGAACCAAAGCTCCTTCTCGGAATCGAAAACAACAAAGATCAACGTTTTATAACAATGAATAAATTAAATGTTTCTACAATGATCTTACACTTTTTTTATGGCGAAAAGCATTTTGTTATTAGCAAAAGGTTTGATGGAAAGCAATTTCTTATTTCTGTATCAATAATGTTATGCTTTTCCTCAAAAAGGTGTGCTTTCGTTATAATATGTTCTACATGTTATAACTGGAAAATTTTCAGTTCATCACTCATTATTGATTTCTTAATTTTGGATTCGGGAGGTGAGACTTACTATTCTATAGTGTTGGAGTATTTTTGAGCTTGTTACCCTTTTTGAATATCGGTGTTACAGATTCCAAGTCCCAGGGATTTAGAATATAGTAGTTTCTAAATGAGCGATTCATAATTTTACTGAGTGTTCTGACTTTTGATGCATGTTTTTAGAAACTGGATAGTGATACCATGAGGGCAAGGAGAGGAAGATGACTTGAGTTTCCCAGTTTCTTCAAGTATTTTCGATGGAGCAAAAAAACATTTACTGGAAAAGCTGTCTTGGTTGCGTACAGAGGTGACCGTAATTGTATTGGGTAATTCGGGTTGAATTTTGAAGGATGTGAAAGTTTCTGTCATTATTTCTGCTACTTCTTCGTTGTTTCATATGTCACCATATGTCTCCGTAAATATAGTAATTTCAAAGTGTCTCTCCAAAAGAAATATTTCTAACTTTTTCCATCTTTGTAAAGTGAGATTGTACGAAGTAGAAAAACTCAAAGTGAGATTGCTTCTAGAAAATGTGTTTCCCATTTCTTCCGGTCTTCCTGATGATCGTGGAAGCGTGGAATAGATTTTCGTCGTCAAAAATGTAAGACCTAGTGAATGCGATGCCTCTCTTGAATCAATGTTACAAATGATTTCTGGTGCGAACTCTCTTTTGGAAAACATTCTTCTTTGCCTCATTCATCTATATGAGTTCTTAATTAAGACGAATAGAAAATCAGATGACTATCTGAATGAAAATGCAAATTTTTAATTTCAGATCTTTTCTTTTGAGTTAGGGTCCTTCCAGAATATGTATCAGATGTAGTTCAATGTCCAGCGTGGTTCTAGCCGGGGAAGTAGTTGTTTTCTGTTAGACACTCACAAAAAATAACATAATTTTTATCGTGAATTTTTCAATTTACGAAAAATATTTCTATTCAATATTCAATTGAGAATTGTTTGAATAATTTGGATTTTTCACTTGCAGAGTCTTTTTCGCTTTTTCATTTGATCTAATAAAAAAATCGATGTCTTCTCCATTTAATAATGCGAAATTGGGTCGAATTAACGGCTTATGTAGAGCTCTCAGTTTATACTTCCTTGGAAAGAGCTGAGTGATTTTTGGTCATTATAATTTTTTTTCTCACAGGTTCCTTGCCCCTTCTAAACCATTTTATATCGGTGATTTGGAAAGCGTTTCTATAAACTTTTTTATTATAATTTCACAAACAATGTATATTTTAATAAAACTGGGCAAGGAACCTACAACCATCTTTTTCCTATGCCTGAAGAAAAAATCTACTGGAAAATATAAAGATAGAGCACTGCAAATCGCAAGAAATTAATTACGCCCTCTAGTAAGGTCCTTCCTCCTTTTGCTGTCGGGCAGCAGTTTTACAAGCGAACTCCGGTATATTAATAACTTTGACCTTAATACAGTGAGTGTCCCCTAAAAGTATTTGATAAAAGCATACCCAATAATTTGAAAATATTAACAGAATATCTTGAAAACATCTCCGACTAAATTTAAACCTGTTACCATCTTCCACGTTTGGTTAATTTAAATATAAATAAAAATTTGTCAAATTCGATAGAGAGTTTGAATAATCTGGGACTGAATCACAAATTTATAGTCCAAAATTGAATGTTTAATTAAATATTGAATGAACTGGAATGTTTAAGTTGAAATTTGAACGTTGAAAGTTGAATATTGAGAGTTAATTTTGAATATTGAAAGTAGAATGTTAAATGTTTAAAAATTGAATGTTGAAAGTTGATAGTAGAAAATTGATTTTTGAAAGTTGTTAGTTGATTTTTGATTGTCGATTGTCGACAGTCGAAAGTTGAAAGTCAATAGTTGAAAATTAGTAGTTTGAAATTTCAAATGTTGATTTACTATTAAAAATTTCGGGTCGTATCGCACCTTGTAGACATTTTTTTCCCATACTTGGAACCGCTCTCATGGACCTTGATTGTTCATAGAATATTAGCACCCCACTATGGTTGGTTGGGTATTTTTATTCAAAGAATGACAGTTATATTCCTCTCTTCAAAAATTAATGATTTCTAAGCGTGAAGCTTCAGTGCCATTTATATATATATATATATATATATATATATATATATATATAATATATATACAGTGTAAAGTCTGAATAAATTCATTTTTAGCCAAACTATCCATTTCTGAGGAATCTCCTGAAACAGGTCGATTTTTAATCTCAATTTGCCATTTTGCTAAGGAAAAATTAAATCTACAGGGTGTTCCACGTTTGACTAATGACGTTTAATTTTTTCAAATGGAACACCCTATATATTTTTCAATTTTTTTAATCTAATTGGAAAGATGATTTTAAAAATATATCACATTTATGTTTTGTCTACAGTGCGTCCATTGAATTCAGTGCTTCCGTAAAGTAGTGGATACATTCGTAAAAATTTAAAGAATAATTTTTGGAAAGAACGCTTGAAGCTGTCGAATTTTATTTTCACTTGGACATTCTTTCAAATTTAATCAATACATACAGATTGATTCGTCATCGGTATTTTTTTATGGCAACTCCATTTTTCATTACGGAATGTGAAAATACTAAATTTAATGGCAATGATAGCTTCAAACAACGGTCAAATTAAAAGTTCAAATTATGCACCGTTTGCTATCTGACAGTAGCCAAGACGATGAATAAATTCTTTTTGAACATTGTCAATAACGTCAGGTATACATTTCAACTCGTGACAAGAGCCGCCGCAGTAGAGAGACTAAAGGGCAAAGATCATATGCCGGTAGGAGGCCAGGGCAAGGAAGAGCCCACAAGAATAATAGCAGCAAAAGAAGCAAGGGAGTGTACACCACCCACAAGGGAAGCCACCCGGACACACGGAGTCGACCAGGGTTCAGGTATGGGCGCCTTTGGCGATCTGAGTAGGGAAATAGGCCTCCTAAATTAAACAGTAAATTTCAAAGAATTGACAAGAGCAATCAGATACTTTAGAACAACCATAACGGGTAAAAACAAACAGGAAATATTTTTGTTAACATTAACCTTCTAGACAACTTCTAATGGGTATAAGGGCCTGCATGTGGAACGCGAACGGGTTATCAAACAAGATGCCCCTATTAATCAACTTCGTACATTGACACGATTTAGATATAGTCCTTCTATCTGAAACGCGGCTCAGGCAGAATCATGGCCTGAGGCTGAGGGGTTTTACCATCATCAGGACAGACCGGCCTGGTGACAGAGGAAGTGGATGGGGTAGCTGTAGCTATTGAAAATAATATACTATTCACCGAACCCAACCCAAAACAAACAAGTATAGAGCATGAAGGAATCAAACGAATAGACGGTACTTGCCGGTTTACGGTATACAATAACCCAAGAAACAATGTCAACTAAATTGGCCTAGATAATCTCTTAAACTCGGGGAATAAAGTACTGGTGGCGGGAGACTTGAACGCGAGGTCTCGAGAATGGAATTGCCCATCTCAGCCCAACCAGAATGGATACACGTTGCGGGACTATTCCGAAAACGATAATATAGTTATCGAAATCCCTACATGCCACCCATATAACGGTGGGTCATCGTCAAGTATCAACCTGGTGTTGAATAGGAACGTCAGAGACCTTTCGGAATTAAAAACAGTACATGAGCTCACTTCTGATCACTCTTGTTTCAACTGAATAGAGAGAATCCTCCACATAACGAAATAGTCTATGACTACAAGAATGCGGACTGGAGGGCGTTCAGAGAGAAGCTCAACACGACTACTAAAATTCATAAAAATATTCAGCTCAAATTGATGAAGCAACAGAAACGTTCCTATTCAACATCAGGAGAGCCCGGGACAAAATTACCGGAAGCTCTCAAAAGCGCCGACAAAACATCCAGGAACTGGTCACCTTGAAGCATAGGATGAGGAGGGACTGGCAAAGGACCCGTTACCCTGCCCTGCGCGAGGACCTCCTCCGCCTAGGCAGAGAGGTGGTCAGTCTGATTAATGATTACAAAAATGAGAAGTGGAGGAATACCCTTGAAAGATTCAATCCTCAGGACGGCTCACTATGGAAAATGACAAAGATGATAAAGAAAAAGTACTTCAACATACCGACCATACTGAGCGGTTCTGAGGAGGCGATGACCGACCGCCAAAAGGTGAGGATGTTGTTGGAATACTTCCGCGACGTGCATAGCCTCACAGACTACCAAGAGGAGAGTGACAGGATGGTGAGGGAATTAAGGGCCAGACCCAAGGCGGTCATAAACTCTGATCTCCTCGCTAAGCTTGTCACTAACCACAGTGAGGTAAGTGAGGTTATCAAGCGTCTACCTACAAACAAGGCACCATGTCTGGATGGGATGGACGCTATCATCTCATTTATATTTCAAACGCGGTAATAATACACCAGTAGGTAGTGTACAAAAAACTCTAAAGGAAGGGGTAATAGTCCCTATACCGAAAGCAGGCAAGAACCTGAGTAAATTGAATGGCTACCGCCCCATTTCCCTGTTAAGTATGGTTGCCAAGGTGATCGATGAGATTCCTTCTTAAACGCCGACATCGAGGGGAGATTTAACCTTATCCCCGATGAACAATTAGGGTTCAGAAAGGGACATAACACCACCTCTCAAGTAGCCCGAACTGGGCACAGGATTAAGGAGGCATTCCACCGAGGGAACAGGTCATGGTTCTGCTTGACATGGAAAAGGCTTTCGATACCGTTTGGATAGAAGGGCTAATAGCTAAAATGTGCGACGCACGCATGATCTTGTACATGGTTTGGATCATAGATTCCTATCTGGTTGGCAGGACCTTCAGGGTAAAAATAAACGGGAAAATATCGGCAGCGTGCCCAATTGGGGCAGGTGTCTCACAGGGGTCGTGTCTGTCACCGCAACTATATTTCCCTATTTACGCATGACCTTCCCACCTTTGCCAGAACGAGTGCGGCGATATACGCAGATGACACTGCGTTGTTCGCACACGCGTTCTCGAGCGAGGGCAATGCGCCAGGTGGAAATATCGCCGCATCTAGAGGAAAATCAGATTAGACTAAATGCGGAAATTTTTCAAAGAAATTAACAAAATAAAAAAGAAGCTAAAAGTTAAAGATCAAGTAGTGACAGACTCGCCCACTTTGAGATACCTGGGAGTACACCTGGACAGTAGGCTTACCTTTCATAGACATATATCGGCCGTAGTAGGTAAAATACAAGGGGCCATAAAGAACATATACCCCTTAATAGCAAGGGGTAGTCACCTAACTTTAGAGAACAAGCTATTACTATTGTATAAGCAACTACTGCGGCCGATTATGCTCTATGCCTGTCCGGTGTTGTGCAGCATTTCCAGATTTAGGATACATAATCTGCAAGTGCTGCAGAACAAAGTGCTCCGTATCATTACGAATAGTAATAGATACACCCGAATGGACCCGCTGCACGAAGAAACGGGACTGGAAAAAATCAGTGAAGTAATCAACAGAACAAGCTACAAATTCTATAAAGACTTTACCCCGAAAAGCCCGTCAACCAGAGACATGACCTCCATCAGAAGTCATAACTCGGAAAGAAGAAGGCATGGAGTCATTTATGATGAATTAGAAATATATCACAAATAAACAAACATAAAAACATACCAGCCAAATAGGGCGGGGATTAGGTGTAGGATACGTAGTTAACATATTGTATAAAATTAAAAATTAATATAAATAAGATGAGTTTTTAGCAATTATCTTTTCTCATCAAAAACTGGAAAAAACATCAAGCTGAGATCTTAATTATCATATAAAAATAAACTTGAAACGCAAATATTAATGTATTGCATTTAACCTGATTAATTGTGAAGCAAGCATATACGAAATTGATGAAATGTACATATAATGGATAAATAAACTCGTTTTGAAATTTGAATTGAATTGTTCCAGGTATTTTATCAAGTAGATACTTGTATTGAATTATTCACGGGAATGAAAGATCAATATTAAATATGTGGGAGGAAATGATTGCCTGATTGTAATAGACTTGAGACATTTCTTTCTAGGTGTACGTGAACACCTTTATGATAGCGTTTCAATAAATGGATTGGTGAAATTAAACCCAAATTATGGCCTGATAGATCACCTGATCTAACCAAAGTTGACTCCATTTCGGTGAAGTAGGAAATTGTTTACAAAAATACCACGATTAATACCATAAATATGCAACAAATAAAAATAATAGTTTTGCCAGTATCACACCTAATGTGGAAAGCTCTTTAGAGAATTGATTTTTGTTGGGTGAGAATAGATATTTGTATATTCATTTTAGTCAAATGCCTGACCATCAACATCTTCTAGCCTTCTTGAATCAAATTACATCTTTTTTTTGGCTTTGCAGGTACGTTCCCAGAAATGTTTCTTTGTAAAAAGTGTACATTCACAAACCGAATATTTTGCCAGTAACTATTACAAAACGGTGTGCATCTGTTAATTGTTTGGAGAGAGTCCAGTTACTAGATCTATCAACAAAATTAATGAACAAGAATCAATAGAAACTGTGCAGATTTAATAATCTCTTGTCTGGTCGAATAGTAGTCACCCGGGGTATTTCCTTTTGCGATGTGATTACTTTGGCAACTATGATATACAGGGTGTAATCTAACCCCTTGCACAACCGCTAACAGTTGATGGCCCATAAAAAATAAACAGATTTTTACATTGAATTTTTTGCGATAAGTCCTTAATAAACTAGAAAAAAAATATGAAAACCAAGTTTTACGTACCAAAACTTTGTTGTTTTACTGTTCCTGAAATTTGGACGAATTTGACAAAAAAATATAGTCATTGAGCAAAAAATTTCCTCTTGAAAAAAGCGTGAGGTGCTTGACATCAGTTATCTTGATATTATTATAAAAAGTAAGTAGAGAGCATCCCACGCTTTTTTTCAAGAGGAAATGACTGGTCAATGACTTATTTCTTATTATTTTTAACTTTTTAGTTCATATTGCTACAAAAGACTGAAAAAGACTACGGGAGAAAAACTCTTCGATTGATTCATCCACATGGGATTGAAGTTTTTACTGAATTTTGGTGAATGTGCTGAGACCAGCCACTTATTCACCAAATCTTGGTGATGTAATTTTTTTTCTGGCGATCTTGGTGAGATTACCAGGTCATAGCTATGAAATTATTGTATTGTCATCGGTTTTTAATACGTGTGCAGAATTTCAAATGATTCGGACGTCTGGAAGTAGGTGAAAATCAATTTCAAAGAATTCGTTATATACATGCATACAGGTGAAGCTAATAAAGCGTGTATAAAAATATAAGTATAAGTAAATAACATTCAAATAAACGTCTGTCTGTGATAGTTGCGGTCCACATTTGAAATAAAAAAACAGTTTTTTGCGTGTTCTATTTTGTAGGGCGTTTGAAACCGTTGGCTGGTCAGGTTGACGGGAGTCTTATCGGTATCTAAGCCAAGCAAAACTAAAGAATCTACTACTTCTACTCGATAAAAGACCCGAACCAACATGTCAATCTTGCAACATGAAGACCACCATCAAACATCTTTTCGTTGAGGGCCCTCTACTCGCCCCACAAAGGAACACCTGCAATATTTCGGCTCATTAAAACCTATACTCGGCCCAAAATGTGTATTTAGTGAAATCATACTATTTAGTGCGGCTTTTTATAGTCCCCCCTCCCTGTTCACTTTCGAACGATTCTACATAGAACAATAAAAAAAGGTATTGTATACTGATACTACTTTTTGAAGTAAAAGACATTGTGATTGCCCGATAGATGGCGCGGGGGGGCACATCAACTTCAAAATGTTAAATAGCATGGGGGGTCATGTGGCACATCGTTGAAAAGATAATTCAATTCTCTTTCCAAACATCTATAAATGCGGATCTGAATGGTACCCTTATCTCGATAACTTTTGAAGGGTTTCATATGAAACAATGGGACAACAAATATTTTGAATGGTATTACCGATCCTACTTTTTGAGAGATATAAATATCATTTATCGAATTTAGTAAACTGATAATCAAGCAGTAACCTAGAAATGCCCGTTATGAAATTGGATTATTTTGTCGATGTTTAAGAATTTCTAATGTAACAACGATTATATCATTACTTACCTGATCTTTATATTATCGTATTTGTATTTAAAGAAGAGTTTCATTCTACTTCTACTAGTATTATTTTGAATTTGAAACATTATCATTGGTTCGTGTACGTCCTATCGAAGAGAAAACTGAAGCACTACGCTCGGACCTCTTTGTCGCACATTTTGATTCGCACCAAAATTTCGCTTTTTTAAGCTCGCCAACTGTCATTCAAACCAGAATTCATCGTGTTCGCAATGAAATAGCGTTTATTCTGATATAAGATTTATTTATTTAACAGACCTGCCAACCCAATAGTTACGCCAGGAAAAAATAGACAACCCAACGTTTGTATATTCTACAGGCTTTATACTTTCGATTGGTATGAAATTTGTTCGTTAAACTAATGAGTGCAAAAAAGTAATTTTTGAATTTTTTATTAATCATAGTCTGGCCAGGAATTTTTTAGGCAACCCACTCGCGATATATTTTTTAACATACTAAATTTAATATAAAATACTTTTCATCCATTAAACAGATTGGTGAAGGTCGTCTCTAATTCGGATCTTAGACTATTATTTTTCCATCACCTACATCAAGAGATGAAAGTAGAAAAGTAAATTACCTTTCTCATACTTATATAATTTTCATAGAAAGCAATTCTCCAGAGCATGTAAACAGTAAACAATATTTCGTTCAATCCATCTCTTCTATTTACAGTTCCGACAAAATGTACACCTGGCTGGTAATGGAACAATATAGTAGAGTACTTACATTTGCGCGAGAACGATGAAAGAATACCTAAGTCGTAAAATCCATTAAAATTCTTTTTACGATTTTTGCAAGGTCAATGATCATACAGTTACAACCCATAACTCATCCACATTTTGAATACATGTAAGTGGATGGTGAAATTGAAAGTTGAAATATCTTGAAAATTGTCTTCACGAGTGGCGGGATCACATGTTTTTTTTTTCAAACAAAAAATTCTAATTTACCAAGGGAAGTGCCTACAGAGAAATGAATAAAGTATGTGTAGTATTTAGAACTATCAAAAGCGTTGGGTCGCAGGTATAGTTATTCGTTTTTTTTAAATTTCATTACTATTTTTAGAATAGAATTTTATTATTATTATTGCTGAACAGGCTTTTCTTAATGGCTTTGCTCGAATATCTGCGAGAGGTAGCACCAAATAAAATAGGTATTACCTAAAAGTAACTTGCTTGAGGAGTTGTTACAGGGGTGTGTGCAAACTCCATAACTTTTTTTCTATCCAAGCTATCGACTTGATTTTTTTTAAGCGATAGGTCCGACAATGAGGCACATTCTCAGAATATTTCTATTTACATACAGGATGATTTTTTTAAAGGCAACTCCTCCATTTTTGTTTGGAGGTTGTAGACGAAGTGGTAACATGATTACTCTCGTTCCGGATCTCCAATCGTCTTCAGATGAATACTGACAAGTTTAGGTGCTACTTACCTATTTATATGTCTGTCGGTGCAGTGGTGCATGTTATTCCGCCATGTGCAGTGGTGCGTGTGATTTCGCGGGGTTTGGTGGTGCGTGAAGTTTCGCGCCTCTGCAGTCCGCCAGAAAGAGCAATTAGTGGTTTCCATACGTTCCTGATCTCAACGCTTGGTTGACTAAAGGCGTTATCGGCTTCGATGTAGGCGGCCTCTTTGAACTTTCGTTTGAACTAATGCTCCTCTCTATGTAAAACACTTGCGTTTTCGTAACTAGAATTGTTTCCTTTGTGATGTTCTCCTGTTTCTATTATAATCCCATTTTGTCGGAATATATTCTTTTCAGAATTGTATGGATGTGTCAAATTTCACGACAGAGGCCTACTCGATTCCTTTTTCTTCGAAAACATAATCAACATTTCTTATTTCGCAACAAATCTCGCAAATTTTACAAAGTAGACCCCACAAACCCTATTTCGGCAAAAATATCTTGAATGATGCAATAAACTATAGGGTGTTGCATTTGAAAAAGTCAAGTTATTGCCATTTGTGATTTGTCATTTTCAAAAAATCGTAGTAGGCCACGGAACATCGACTACCAGTTCAACTGCATCTCAAAAGATGTGCCTGAGGAATCGACTATAAAAACGTTGGTTATCTTGAATGGTTCTGAAGTTATGAGTTCTTGTGTGGGTCTATGCACGACGCACATATGGGTATTTTGGTTATTTAGGCTAATACACTCACTGACCCATAGTCCATGTGATGATCGTGTGGGTTAACTTGAAGTGCTAACGCACATCTTTCTGGACTTCACTCCATGTTAACACACACGATCATCACATGGACTATGGGTCAGTTAGTGTATTAGCAAGCGAGTCCCACTGGGCAAAAAGGGTCTTCCTAGAAATGGCGTTCATAGCTCAAGATAATAACAGTATCAACAAAAAAAACTGATATCAATCACTTGAGTGAGATTTATGCTTATTTACTGTCACTAGACATGAACCCAACTAGATCAAACTCTGTTACAATTACATTATAAACTGAACATTTCATCCATTATTAAACTTTATTTTCCTCGCAGCAATATAAATATCATATTTTTTATGTCCAACATTCATTAAAACCTAATCACAGGAAATAGTAAACCACACCAGTTTGTACCACTGTCGCAGTTGGCACCCTGGATGACATAAATATTACTTGACATGCGTCAATGTCACATACAACTGTCTAATGTGAATTTAATTTCTAACCTGTCAGTTTTGATTCCAACCACATGGTTGAAGAGATTTTAACACGTTTTATGTATAATTTGTAACATATAAGTGTGGCAATTGAACATTAGTTCATTTCTCTGTTTTACATTTCTCATTATTTATTACCATAATGTCAAAAGAAAAAAATATTTTTTACTGAACATCGTGTCATCCATTCTCACCTAAGTTGTAAGTATTATCAATTCACTTAACGATAATCTCTCATATGTAATATTTAAAAAAATTTAGTTCTCTGATGATGGAATAAATCAATTCCGAAAGCTTGGACAAACTTACAAGAGTTTTCTTTTTGATATTGCTGCATTCCCCACTATTAATCTAGTTTATATCCTATCAGCAAAGACAACCCTTTCATATATATATAATATATATATATATATATATATATATATATTATATCAAAAATCCTGAATGAGGTCGATTTTTTTTTAATGCCGATTTTTTAATGTATATTCAAAAGAGGTTATGTCACTGGTTTTGACGTGGTGACGTAATCGGTAATTTTTTTAAATTAAAATATGTCTTGTTATACTTCATCTGAAAGGTATTTCAATACTGCATTCAATGATAATAAATAATTTGGTTTGTTGGTACAGGGTGAACAAAAATTAATATTTTATTTCAGTAAGAGAATAACTTTATATCCAACAAAATACAACATTTAAATAAAATATTAGTTTTTGTTCACCCTGTATAAACAAATCAAATTATTTATTATAATTGAATGCAGTATTGATAAATTTGGAATGGGTGGAGCAGTCTGTACAAAATATTAAAGGAGTAAAAAGCATTAAGCCACCAAAAACAAAAATAAATTTTATTGATTCCGACAAGAATGAGATAAGACAAAAAGTCCATAAATTTTTCTTCAGAAATGAATTTCCCACAATTGATAGTTTTACTAGATGTTAATGATGATCCTGATCTACCAAACTTCAAAAGGACAACATTTTATAAGTTACTGAAAACAACTAATTTTAAATTTGAAAGATGGGTAAGGAATAGCATACTAATATACAAGGAAGAGATAGTAGTATGGAGAAAAAAAATATTTGACAAAAATTTAGGCGAAGGAAAGCCATTAATAATATGTCACATTGGAAATAAAAATGGATTTGGGCCTTATGGGCATTCGAGTCCAACAAAAAAGGGGACTAACACGATGAGATGAACGGTGAAACATTTGAAAATTGATTTTTGAGAACATTGCCAAAACTGGATTAAAATTCCGTAGTTGTTTTTAGACAATGCGTCATACCACTCACGAAAAATACAAAAAATGCCTACCACGGCTACTACGAAGTTGAATATTCATAAATATTACTTTTTCTGATTCTTTGTTGAAAGCAGAATTATTAGTGATTGTTCGACAACATAAAGACAAATAAAAAAAGTACATAGTCGATGGAAAATTGAAAAAATAAAGTCGAAATGGTTTTAAGATTGGCGTCATACCATTGCGAGTTGAACCCTATAGAACTTGTATGGGCAGCTTGGCTTGGCGGATTGTGCTCGGTGCACAGGAGCGAGTTTGTGCAATATCGAGCCTGATCGGTCTGACGGCGTGTATAATTTCACCGATTCGTCTTCTATCAGTGGCTAGAAGTTGGTACACGAGCCTAGGAAGGGATACATTATCCAATGCAGTAGCTATAGATAGCGCCGATGAGAGAATAGAATTCGCAGCAGCGTATCTTCATATACATATTTTTTGTGCCTCATTTAAATCTGCGAATTCAATAATTGCTTTTAAATTCCATTCCATGTTAATACGCAAAAATAAAAACAACACTCAACTATGCTTCGCCAGCACCAAACTTACTCTATGAAGTGAACGGGCTCCCTCGTGCCGTGTGACCGCTCATCAAGCCATACCGCACGAACCAGCTAGTCGAGCCTCGCGCCTTTGATGATTGGGAATTTACCGACATTTCATGGGAACGGTCGAACCACTCGAGCTTACGCTTGACAAGTCTCGATCCTACGCGAGTCGACCGTTCTCAAGACGCGAGACTCGACAGTCCCCAAGCCGAGTGCGTCAAGTCTCGCGCCGTGAGACGCCGGCTTAGCGCCTTATCATTAGGGATAAATCATTGGTGTGATTGGCCGTTGCTACACTTTTTACAATCTTTTATTTAACTTGCTTCGTTCGTATGTCAGTCATTCTTTCCGGTTCAAAATTTGTAATGCATTTTTGGAGCACTTGCCGACCAGATTGAGCTGAAGTTTGACAGGTGTTCATAATTCCGGTGATACAATGCATTATGAAATTTTTGTTAGACTATTTCCCTCATTATTTTTGAGCCAATCAAAAGGCCGAAATTTCAAACAGAGAACCAATCAGATCAGTTTTGTAGTGATAAAACGTCTTCTCGCTGTTTTATACTGTTGAAACCACTAGTAGATTCGATATTGTTTTTCAAATTTTCGATAAAACCACTAGTAGACTCGATAACACCACACTATGCCCTGTCACCTGTCATTATATGTCAACGCATTCCATTAATATATTATATATAATTCAATTTCTGTAAGGAAACAGGAAATGCAAAATGGATTAAATAAAGGATTTTGAGCTCACTACATACAGTGTTTTGATATTGGAATTCAAATATATACATTTTTCAGACTGTTATAAGAGCCAAGTAAGACTGTGAATCATATAAGTCCCATATTCTCATACACTCAATGGGTCTCGTGGAGTTGTGGGTAGGTAACCAGACTAGCACCCGGAGCTAGAAATATTTCATGAAGAACAGTAAAACCACTAACAACTTCATAAAAATCTCAAAATAGCACAAACCACACAAAAGTCAATTAGTATATGCATAAACTCAACAGGCATTCAAAATTATATTCCTACAAAGCCGAGATGGCCCAGTTAGCTAAGGAGCAGGTCACGAAAAAAGCGACCGGGGTTCAAATCCGATCACCGTCAATGACTTTTTTTAATTTTCGAAAGTAAATTTCAATAATGAATACAGATACACATTTTTTTTAATTCATAGTGAAAAATTTATGTATTTTAAGTTTTTGAGTGAGTTCAAGAGCAGTGAATAATCATCATGAATGAATCTGTAAAGCGAATCCTTCGATTTTGGAACGAGAAGAATTGTTTCCACATTGAAAATTCAAATATAACATGAATTCTGGTAGTTTTATTCAGTTTCAAATGTTATTCGGGAAATATTCTCATCAAATATCATTCGTGCTAAAAGATTTTATCGCAATTTTTTTAAATTTTTCTCTCATGCATTTTGCCTCTCGGAAATTTAACTCGTGCAATTTGCGGCCTTATTATCAAAGATTAAACCACTCAAGCTTCGCTTTCGTGGTTTAATCAGATAATAAGACCGCAAATCGCACTCATTAAAATTTCCAGGCAAAATGCTTTCTCGAAATTTTCAAGAAAAAATTTGTGAAAAAACCCGTAGCACATATGATATTACCCTCGAAAAAAAAATGGATCGATTCAAAATTGGTATGTGGGGGTTTTCGGGGACGGAGAATGTGAATTTTGTGTCAAAATTTATCAAATTGAAATGGCGGCTCATGGGATTTTTATTAGAGAAAAAAACAAAATGGCGCTCCAAGATGGCGGACGAGATTTAGGTTTATGGTCCGATACGATCCTAAATTGGTATGTGGAGGTTTTCAGGGTCGAAGATTGGGTTTTTTTTTTCAAAATTCATAAAATTAAAATGGCGGCTCCAATATCACCGATGATCTCTGTGGTTATGGTTCGATTCTATTCAACATTGGTATGTGAGGGTTTTCGGGATCGGATATTATGAATTTTTCATCAAAATTCAAAAATTCAAGATGGCGGAAGAGTTTTGTAATTATGGCCCGATTCGATTCAAAATTGGTAAGTAGTGGTTTTTGGGATCGGAGATTACGAATTTAGTCGAAGATTATTGATTTTCAGTTAAAATTAGAAGATTCCAAGATGGCGGATGAGTTAATCTTTGGATGGTCTCCTCATTGAAGGACTAGATAGCTCCGAACTTACAGGAAAAAAAAGCCTCATATTAACGATGCTTTAACAAAAACAAACATTAATAAAAAACCTTCTTAAAGACAAGCTGTTATTCAAATGCACTAAAAAGTAAAAAATAATTGCTATGGATGCGTGACGTAGGTTATTCCGTAAGTTACAGATTCAAAAGCTTGTCGCTTTTGTATTCGAACCGAAAGCTTTGCGCGACAAAACTTTTGAATCTCTAACCTACGTCGCACATTCAAACCAATTATTTTTTACTTTTTAGTGCATTTGAATAAAAGCTTGTATTCAAAAAGGTGTTTATTATTTATTTTATTAACATCGACTATCGCTACAACATGGCATTGGACGCCAATATGTCTTCGTAAAAGATTTGGCTTCGGCATTACGTTGGGGCCGTTTCTGTGTCTAATAAATTAACGCGTTAATCTGATATACACGAGTGTAGGAAACTCAGTTTATAACGTTTTTTTAGTACATTTAGACAAAATAAAATATTGATAAATGTATCTTCACATAATGATCATAGACACACTCTATATAATTGAATTGAAAATTGTTATAGAAGTAATTTACTTCATCTTAAAAATCAGGGTTATCTGAATTGCGTGTAGGTACGTAGTTACCATATGTTGTGTATCTTCGGAGAATATTGTTTATGTTAATCATTTGAAACCTTGTGAGTCATTTGAGGAAATATTGTAAAAACGCGTAAACGAAAAACGCAGCGTAAGTATCAATTGAATTTCTGCGTGAAAAGTAAACAAATTCAAAAACATACGTGAATATCATACATGTACAACATTAATGAAAATGTGGAGGTAACACTACGATTATTTGGATGAACTTAATTTTATATACAAATACCAAGGATATAATCTGGTGAATGAAAATCCATTGAAATCCAATATTTTTTTGTCAATGTTGCCAATGTGTTCCTGAAATTTTGAATGGAGAAATAGTGTATTAAAAATGTGGATGTTGTGAACACAAATTTATGTCAGCAATGATGAAATCGTTCTTAGATTACTTCAACCACATCATTCGAACCGATGGTAATATGGAAATCACATGATTTAGCTTCGAGTGATTCATTAATGTGTTTGTGTGGCATGTCATATTACTGCACCAAAATCGGGATTTCTACAGTTCTTTGAATTGAATATTGAAAAAATCCAAATCGTGAACTGAATACATACTAAGGCCACAGTAACATAATACATGATCCAAGATATCTCAATTTCCTTGAAATCATTAGCCTTTATATGATGGATATTGACGATATGGTAAGAAATTGGAACTGAATCTTGTTTTCTCATTCTTATGAATATTAAAATAAACTTTTTTTGGGATTTTAGTGCCTTGGTAAACATGTAAACCCCAGCAAAAAAGTAACGTCAATATTTTAAATCTGAGATACCCAGGAAAAAAACTAATTGTTCAATAAAATAAAATGTATTTGAATCAAACAAATAAAAGTGTCGTATATGCACAAAATATAATCTCAAAATGAGTAAAATTATTTGTTGGTTTTGGATCAAATTTAAAGTTTTAATCAACTGAAACGAATTTGCATGAACCAAATATCTTATTCGACCAACTCATAACTCGGTTTTGGCAGAAATGTTGTTTCAACCATGTCATTATTTTGTTGAATCGAATATACAGATCTACAAATTTTACTGATTGCTTTAACAAAAATATTCATTCAAACGTGTATTTACGTCGAATTGATGACTTAACTGGAAATATTTATTCACTGAAAATATTTATTCACTGAAAATATTTATTCAAATTATTAGTAACCATTTTGTTAATCAACTGAAATGACAAATATGGCAACCCAGCATGAGATCCTACATCAGACATTCAAGTCCAGACGTCGCAACGATGATAAGTTGGCTTTGCTATTCGGTAACATATCTAGCGAAAGTTTCGCCATCTAACGCATACAATTCAACCAATATAATAGTCTTCAATCTATTTCTATTGTTTGATTCAAATAAATATTATATTTGTGTTGAAACAATTGTTTACTCAATATGAGTTGGAGATTGCTTCGATAGATGAACATATCAATCAAATCAAAGCATATTAGCATTGCATCGAGAAATCCATTTTGTCACCGCAATATAATGATTCTATCAATCGAATATACCTGTGTTTATACCTTTTTTTTTGGATGAATTTTATTTAGTCGGATCAAGCCAATAAAAGTGACCAAATAAACTTGGTTGAAGTAACAAATCTTTTTTTTTTCCGTGTAGTATCCTAATTTTCTTCATACACCACTACTATATGTACTTTATTATATGGCATCTTTTCATTGCACATGTGCGTATTTTTCGGGAAATTAAAAAATAATGTATTATAGACATAATTTCCAATTTTATTTTTTATTTACGTAAATATGTTATTACATACTCTGTTCATTTTACAAATATCTACGATATAAACAATACAATTACCCCCTTTATTATTTTACAATATTTTGGCACAACTAATAGTATCTGTCACTTGTTTGTTCGAAGGGGTACGTAAAACCAATAATTTTTTGAGGTCCAGAAAAATGATTGAATAGTTTTTAACAAATATTCGTTGAATACACTTGAAATATTATGAATATTTCATGTCCTTGTGGATTATTAACCAAACAACTGAAATTATTATATTCAAATGTAACTGGACGAGACACGTTCCAAAATAATGTACAGGCGATATACATGAAAACTTCTAGTATGGAGACCAAAACATGAATCTCATAGAAGCATTGGACTGTAAAGTGATAACGTACTAATTTTTTAGCTTTTTAATTTTTGACGAAACCCTTATCACACTTAGCGAATGTTCCACAACTGACTATGGAAAGCCCTTCTATCTAAGGAAACATCATGGTTATAAAACTGCTATATTGATTGATTTGTTTGAAAATATGAACAGGATGTTCATAAAATCAGATGTGGAATCATCTGCGAGTGAAAGATAAACTTTAGTCACTATCTATCTATCTATCAACAGAACAGCTCTATAAAGAAACTAAATTGTATAACATAAGATGTCATTGTCTTAAAATTTTACAAAATATAAAAAATACTAGATCTACCGAAAACCTAAACGTAATAATATCCATTTTCAAAAAAACTCATACACAACGAACAATTTTCTATTTCGGTCGTAAATTTTACAATACACTCGATCGCAGTTTGAAAGAAAACCTCTCATTTAACAAATATAAAACTGAAATAAAACAATCCATCAATCTTAACCATCTAACACTACTGAAGTTACTATAAAAAAAAAACTTACGTATATGTATGTATGTATACGTGTATATATATATATATATGTGTATACACGTGTGTATAAGTATGAGGATATATGAACGAACCTCAACGTGTAATATACATTTTTATATAAAGATATGGATCCTTACCACATCAACCATTCTCAAGAAAGGAAAAAGAGAATAAACTTATAAATAAAATTAGTATCGATTTCAGCAGGAACTCCAATTATTCATATTTTCATTGTAAACAATATATTAATATGTATACCATTCATTTGATCTACCTAATGAAAATCCTGAATTATTCCAAGGAGCTGCACAAAACAAGCACCTTGAGTGCTTAGGTGAACCCTTGGGGTTATAAAGGATAACCGTCATAAATTGTATGTATACAAATATTTTGTTATTATGGTTTACGAATAAATTGAATTGAATTGAATTGAATCTTCCATCGTTCAAGATAACCTCTTGTGGGGTATTCATGTTGGAAAAGGAAACATTCTCAATTGCATATTGAATAGAAAGATTTTATGGCAACAGCGCCCGTCTAACACGTCACTTTTTCGAAACGGTTAAAACGTAGCTGCTGTTGCTGGTAATATCTCAATACAATCCACATGCCCGACAGGAGAGTTCTCTAACCATTGGACCAATTTTAAAATTTTTGTGACTGAAATCATATTAAATAGGCTGGCTATGTTTAACTTAAAAAAAAGTATGGGAAAGCACCATATTTTTCAAGTCAAATACTTCCTTAGTTCATTGACTTTACGCAACCGTTAAAGATACATCAAAATATTTTTATACCTCAAGAAACTTAGCTTGAATGGAGATAACAAGTGATAATGGAAAAATACCAAATCATCAGTTCCTTACTATCTCGGCAAACTCGTATTACAGTGGTTTCAAAATAGAGAGCGGTTGTCAATACCTTTTACCAATTGATAACATTTTTGGAGATTATTTTTTTAGTAAAATAATTAATTTTTAGGAAAAAAACAAAACTGGTCGTATGTATAAAATATTAGTGAGTTATGTTATTCCGGTTGCTATTCATGTTATTGCTAGTTATATTATGTTATTGCTATTTATGTTATTCCGGTTGCTATTCAACGGTTCGTGGTTTATAAATAGTTATTTGTCAGTATTTGAAGTTTATTTTTTGTGGAGAAATATTGTATATCGACGAATTCTTCTGTTATGGATCGCACGTAGATACTTTACTGGAAGAAATGGCAGAATACATTATTCGGACAACACCCTGTTCATCAATAAATATCTCATCTTTTGACATTAGTCAAAAAAAGAGACATTCCAAAAATACTGCAAGAAATCCTGTGAAACCTAAACTGATTTGATAACATCTTTAAAAAATTTGAAAACGGGAACATATATAGTTCCCGAAACGTTATTAGTGTATAGAGAAGTATCTTTTGATCTAATAATTTCTTGTGCCAGGCATAATTTAGAATGTCACAAGTTACTGACTAATGGGATATTTTTTCCACTCATGAAAAAAATTATGATTTGGTATAGTTTTCCCAATATCAATTGCAGAAGCATAAAAAAGTCTTGCGGCGAAATCCTGTGAGCAGCAGTGGCGGAGATAACTAATTTTATTTAGATATTTTAAGATTTTAAAAATACTTCATAAATAATGAAAAATGAAAAAAAATTAAAGACAAGCTTTTATTTATACAAATACATTAAGAAAGAAAAATAATTTCGTTCATTGTTTGATGTAGGTTATTATTATATCCTAAAACGTATTTCGATCGGCACACACCAAGACCATAGACGCTACTGGTTTTTAATCTTTCAGAGCTATTAAAACACAAATATAACGCGTGATTTATGACCTCCCATCGTAGAGCCACACCTGCCAGCATTATGTCCGACTTCATTGGTCCAGACGAATCGGTTGTACAACTGACAGCCCTCACTCGAGTCCACGTTGACGTTCATTTGCTCCCTATAGAAACAGTTCTGCAATTGATATTGGATGGACTATACTTATCGGGCCAAATTAATTTGTTTGCCATTCTACATTTGTATGTATTCCCTAATTAATTTCAATTTTTTACAAGCTTTTATTTAGTTTCGCCTATGTCTGTCTGTCTGTAATCAGATCTTGCAAGTTAAATTTGACCCACTTCTAGTTGCCCGATTAACGTGAAATTTGGCAGGTGTTCATAGTTCCGGTGACAATGCATTATGGAATTTTTGTTAGAAAAAAAGGGTCGTTTCATGGATTCGGCCCATTTTTTAGAAGGTGTGTGGGGTTTTCGGGTTCGGAGATTATGAATTTTCATTCAAAATTAACGAATACAAGATGGCGGCTCGAATATGGTGGACGAGTTTTGTAATTATGGTCCGATTCGATTAAAATTGGTATGTGGGGTTTTCGGGGTCAGATTTGATTTTTTCAATTAGAAATTAAAATGGCGGCTCCAAATGTGGACGATTTCTGTGATTATGGTCCGATTCTATTAAAATTGGTATGTGGGGGTTTTCGGGGTTGAAGATATATTTTTTTTGTCAAAATCTATAAATTCAAGATGGCGGATGTGTTTTGTAATTATGGGTCTATTCTATCAAAATTGGTATGTGGGGGTTTTCGGGGTTGATGATTATTATTTTTTTGTCAAAATTTATAAAATTAAAATGGCTCCAAGATAGCAGTCGATCTCTGTGATCATGGTCCGATTCTATTCAAAACTGGTATGTGGAGGTTTTCGGGGTCGGAAATTATGAATTCATTGCCAAAATTCATGAATTCAAGATGGCGGCTCCAAGATGGTGGACAAGTTTTATGGTAATGGACCGTTTCTATTCAAAATTGGTATGTCGGGGTTTTTGGGGTCGGAGATTATGAATTTATTTGAAAATAATTGTTTTTTTGTCGAAACTCATAAATTGAAGATGGCAGCTCCAGGATGGCGGACGAGCTAATCTTTAGATGGTCTCCTCATTGAAGAGCTAGATAGCTCAGAACTTACAAGAAAAAGGCCTCATAATGACGATGCATTAACAAAAATGCATAGATTAAGGCATACTTACTAAATAGCAAAAAATAAAATCATTAATAAAAAAAACCTTTTTAAAGACAAGCTTTTATTCAAATGCACTGAAAAGTAAAATAATTGCTTCGGATGTGCTACGAAGGTTATTCCGTGAGTTATAGATTGAAAAGCTTGTCGCTTTTGTATTCGAACTGAAAACTTTGCGCGACAAGCTCTTGAATCTATAACTGACGGAATAAACTACATCGTACATCCAAAGCAATTATTTTTTACTTTTTAGTGCATTTGAATAAAAGCTTGTCTTTAAAAAGGTTTTTTTTATTAACTATTTTTTTCAGATCGTGGAAAATTTATTATTCCCAAAAAATATGTCAACTATAGGTATCTGTTGTTCCTGTTAGTTTGAATTTGTCGATTCCGATAATTCTAGAAATGTTTGACACAGCGTGTAGATCTAAGGTACAGAAAATTGATGCGAACATAAAAATGTTTGGGGAAGAAAATATTGGTCATGCGGAAACTCTCAATAATAATAATAGCTTTATTGCCAGTTTCCCATTCACAGAATGATGGGACGAAAAATAAATAATTGAAAATCAAGAACAATCCGACAGTAACGACAAAAAAAAAACAGAATAACCAGTCGGAAAGGTAGATTCCCCATTTATTGCAATACATGTGGATTAACCGACAAGTTTCACACATACACAATTGATTGCCAACAAATTATCGTTGAAGTTTATCAATCAACGTGACACAAAACAAACAGAACATTGTATTTTAACATTTCTCGAATTAAGTTAAACTATTTAAATAAATATTAGTTATTATTAAGTTAGTGGTATTAAGATTGAAATCCAAGTAAGTCTATGTCCTTGTGTGATGGACTTTTTTCTTTTGATTTGAGTTAGATTATATAGAAATATTAGGAAGCGTTTAGCCTTCCAGCGGGTGCGCTGTCGCAAAATTTACGACAAATGCGCCCTATCGCTTCCCCCATTTTTATTACCACTTAGAGTGCGTTTATGTTGGAGCTGCGATAAACGACAAGAGCGGCGATACTAGCGAAGCGGAAAAAACGAATTCATCATTTTGTATGTAGGTGTTCATATTGGAGCGACACCTTGAGAAACGCTTTAGTAGTCTAGTCAACATGTGCCTTTTAGGTCAAATTTTTTTATTCGCCTCGGAAAATTATGATCGAGGTGTCATTCGATTCGTCGTCGTATCTAAAAACTTTTTGAAAAATTTGGAGAGGCGCTTGCAAAAATTACAAAAGTAAAAAAAATTAGTAAAAAAAAGGGTTTGGTTTTTTGCGAATATCTCAAAAAGTAATAAAAAATTTTGAAATTTGAAAAAAGATCTAAAAAAAGGAAGAAATTTCCTAAAGAAAAGTCCTGCCTCGCGGAACTCTAGGACCAATATTTATAATTTTTCTAGAGGGTTGAAAATACGGCCGAAAACGGGCTTGCGTAAGCTCCGCCCACTTCGGACCTTTAATAGAAAAATATTATTTAAACTTACTAAATATGAAAATTAAGAACTGAAAGAATTCAGGCACCTACAGAAAAGATCAATGAACAATAATCCGCCGATCAAAAATTTTTATCGCGATTTTTCAATTAGTTATCCATGAATTAATTAACAATTTTTTGTAGCACGAACATCAACATTGAAAGTGCGATAATTGTTAAACTATAAATCTGGGATGTTTTCCCTTTCATGGAGCTATTTTACAAAGGCTATAGAATAGATTCCCGTTGGAAAAATAAAAAAATTGGTAATTTTCACTTTGTTATTAACAATTTACTTAAGTTAAAAATCATCAACCTCGATTAAACATTGAAAAAAATATTTTCTTCATAATATTGCTATTGGTCCGTTTTTTTATGATCATAAGATACTTAAAAATGATTTTTAATAATTTTTATCCCATATTGTTTGAAAAATTGTTATAAACGAATGCGTTGTTCATAAGATAATCAAAAATTGTTTTTTGTTTTTTATTGCTTGAAAACGCATTTGTTCATTTACTATTTTTTTTTACCATTTGTTATTAAAATTAAGGAACCATTTTTTTTTAAAATCATTATCCATCTTGCTCTCTGAGGTCAGAAAAAAAATTCATTTTTATTCAAATTTTAATTGTTTATGCAATAAACAATTTGTTATAAACAATTGAATTTTTAATTTACATTTTTTTTGCTTAAAAAATACAACAAAAACATCCCAATATAAATTTTTGGAAATTTCTTCTTCTTTTGGACCTTTTTTCAAATTTAAAAAATTTTGAATACTTTTTGAGATATTTGCAAAAAACCAAACCCCTTTTTTTACTAAATTGTTTATAACTTTTGTAATTTTTGCAAGCGCCACTCCAAATTTTTCAAGAAGTTTCTAGATGCGATGACGAATCGAATGACACCTCGATCATAATTTTCCGAGGCGAATAAAAAATGTTGAGCTAAAAGACACATGTTGACTAGAGTATAGTGGGCGAGTACGATAAGAGCGGTGATAATCATGGACGTATAAATAACGTATATATTTATACGTCCATGGTGATATTAGCCACGTTTATACCGTGTCTTGGTATGCAGACTAATGATTATATTCGAACCAAATTCTGTTAGTCAATGTGGTATAAACTGTGCACTTGGTCAAGTAACTAGCTTGGTTTGGTACCAAAATTTGTTGTGTACCAGACTGTAATACTAAGTTGACTAAGATGGTGTAAACAGTATGATCAATTTTACCAACCGTGACTGTAAATTTTGGATTGAAAGATTGCTAAGCGTTCTGTTGTGGTTTTGTGGTTATCGCACTGGCTGAATGAACCGAATGGAAACAATAGCCATAAAATATAATAGAGCGAGAGAGAGTTAGTGAAAAATATGTTTTGTGATTCCTAACCTTAGCTTCCGCATCATTACCTCGGAAATTGTTTTATATATTTTTGGTAGTATTTTTTATATAAAATGAGTTACTGCAGTTCAGAACCTTCTATAAAAAAGTCCAAAGGTATTAATTGGACAGATGAAGAAACCAGTGCATTTCTCCAAATATTTTTGGACAAGAAAATTATATCAATTTTGGATGGCAAAAAATTTAAACACCTAGACATCTACAAGAAGACATGTTGAGTAGGGGCTTTACAAAAACTGCTGAACAAATGAAATTTGAAATGACTAAGCCTGAGCTCACGACATCCAGACATTGTCATTGACAGATGACACAATTCCGAATTAGATAGCAGAGTTTCAAACCTCTTGGTTACATGACTAAATAAATACCAAACCAGAACCAAGCTGGTTAATTAATCATTTGACAAAACACGATGTAAATAAACGATTACTAAAACATTTGGTTTGAATTTGGTCACATACACTTGGTAAGGTTACCAAATTCACATACGGTATAAACGTGGCCATTATGATCCGTCTATTTTCTTTGCTTTTATCAAAGGTAGTCGGTATGGATATTGACAGTTTAATTAGTGAAGTATTTGTCAGGCCCATCTTGTGGAACCAAGAATAAATTTTAGTTTTGATCTTTCTGAAATACGGGATTTCGTTACGTTAATTTTCAAAAGATAGATTTTTTGTTATGAATTTATTATTCTAAAGTAAATTTTGCTGGGAAACATGTTTTTTGTTTACTTGTTGACAACGCATTATGGATTTTTTGTAAGACAAAAAAGCAAAATGGCGGCTCTAAGATGGCGGACGAGATTTGCGTTTATGGTCCGATTCGATTCAAAATTGGTATGTGGAGGTTTTCGGGGTCGAAGATTATGATTTTTTTGTCAAAATTCATAAAATTAAAATGGCAGCTCCCAGATGACGGAAGATCTCTTTGATTATGGACCATTTTTATTCAAAATAGGTATGTCGGGGTTTTTGGGGTCGGAGACTATGAATTTAGCCGAAGATTATTGATTTTTTGTCAAAATTTATAAATTGAAGGTGGCAGCTCCAGGATGACGCACAAGTTTATCTTTAGATGGTCCCCCCCATTGAAAAACTTGATGGCTCAAAACTTAAAGGAAAAAGGACCCATAATAACGATGTTAAAAATAATACAAGCTTTTATTCAAATGCGCTAAAAAGTAAAAAAAAATGTTTTGAATGTGTGACGTCGGTTATTCCATGAGTTATAGATTCAAAAGCTTGTCGCTTTTGTATTTGAACTGAAAACTTTGCGCGAGAAGCTTTCGAATATATAACTCACGAAATAATTACGTCACACATCCAAAGCAATTTGTTTTTACTTTTGAGCGCATTCGAATAAAAGCTTGCCTTTATAAAGGTTTTTTATTAATTATTTTTTATGTGCAATCAAAGGTTTCTATTTTCATTCTCATATATTCCATAAATTTTGCAGGATGTTGCCTTAATTGTTTATAAAGATGATTCTCTAAACATGTGTCTTTGGGTAGTTATGGGATTTGCAGAGAATTGCGGGCACTTTTAATAATATAGTAGTTAAGGGCATTTAAAGTTAAAAGTAGTTTTTCTTCAAAATCACTCATTTCCAAAAACTGTTTTCAGTTTTTTACTCCAACCTGCAAAGCAGAGATTGCCGCTACTGTCGAAGCTCTACTATCAGTGACATGAAATTTCCGCTGCTCTTGTCGCTGCTCTTGTCGCTGCTCTCATCGTCGCTGTTATCATTTATCGCAGCTCCAACATAAACGCAAGCATCGAGCTCCGAGCTATTCGAGGGTCAGTGTTACAGAATACATTGTGTTCTGTGGTCAGTGTCTCTCTAAACTACAGACGTACCGGGTGTGCTTAAGGTATTCGACCTCTGACCATGCTTAGGTTAACATGTGGCGTTAACAGGTTGGAGGTCAAGTAAATGTATGAAAATGTGAATGTCTGCCGTTTCTAAACGTGCATTGCAAAAATAATAGTACTAATGTGAAGTTTAAGAAAAGTGTTGTCTTAAACAGTCCCGTTCTTCTCTACGCTGGTACCCAGGCCAGATGATAACGGATTTATCGGAAGAAGGGGACCAGGTCTAACCCCTCATTCTCTACGCTGGTAACCAGGCCAGATGGGGACGGACTCTCCGGAATGAGGGAGTTTATATAATAATAATTGATATACATAATTATAAGTAATGTATAAATATAACGGATGCAGCATCGTCTAGAGCGAGACTCATGCATCCGTCCGACGAAGCCCGAAGTTATATAACATTGGTTACGTAATAGGGGAGAGCTGGTAGCGTCGCCGTAACGGAAGACAAACCAAGAAATGTTGAGAGAGAGAGAGAGAGAGGGTGTGCTTAAAAGTTTTTGTTATTCATTGATATTTGGGAATTTCCGTTGAGCGCAAATTTCACGACACGAGCCTTGAAGTGTAAGTATATTAAATAAACTAATTTTTTCTCTTTTATATCGTTTCTTTAATAGCTAAATGTATTTTTTTGTTTTAGACGTATTCCATTATGGCTCGCAGGCCGCTTACACAAAATGAGCTAGAAAAAATTGTTCAAGATTTATTCGAAGAGCCAGAGCAAGTTGATGAGAGTTACTTTTCCTCGAGTGACAGCGAGTTTTCGAAAAATACTTCAGACGAATCTGAAGGAGAGGAGGATTTTTTCCGATAACAGAAGAAGAAAAAAGAAGCCCTCCAAAACGCGGTGTTTGTTGGTCATGTGCTCTGGAGAAGGAAAGATCCTCAGCATCAATGTCCTTTACATGCAAGAACCATTCTGCAGTTGAGGTGGTTTGCAACAATTTTAAGGATGAGAATATTGATTCTAATAGGTCGATAGAATATTTTGTTTTGAAATATTTACATATTTAAAGAATTTGTTTGAGGAAGTCAAATATATTTTTTCAAAAGTACTGTCATTTATCATTTTTCCATTTTACATGGAGAAAATTTGATAACGTAGAATTAACGACAAGCGCCCGCTCAAGGCGCGCCCGCTGGAAGGTTAGGGATATTTGAATCCTTCTCCAACTTTTGACTGAAAAGTTTAAGGTTTATTCAAAAATAAAAATAATGTTTTTGTGTCCAATGAAAATATTCCATTTTTTCTGACACATGATTCAGAATCAATGAATAAATTCTGAAATCTACTTTTCGACTGGCCGCATCATCGGTTTTCTTTTGAAGTCGTGAAGTGGTGGTAATATGTAATAATTAAAATCTACTAGTGTATTCTAAATATGTATTTGCTATTATAATTAATTGGCTTAATGTTATGAGAAATATACAGGGTGTTTCTCAACAACATGCTGGTATTTAGTTTATTCTTGGGTCCATTTTGAGAAAAAAAAACTCCAAATGAACATATGTCCTAAAGGTCTTAACTTTTGAACTACAGTGTGCTAAACTTTCAAGAAATTATTTTTTTCTGACTTTGGTACGACCCTAGATATTTTTGTGAAACCTAGTACGCATCTTAAATGCTTCAAAAGGCATTTTCTGCTGTACAACATAATTTTTTATTCTTGCCAGTGGCGTTCGTGCGAGATTTGCACTGAATCATTTTAAGGAGAACGTCACTGCTTTTTTCTGAAGTAAAAATTTTTCGAAGTACTCATTTCTTTTTGAGCAAATCTGGTCTCCTGATTTTATACCGTTTGACGTACGGTTTTTGCATAAAAAATAAAATTTGTTCATTTGCACGTTGTTAAGAAATTGGGTATTATCAAGGATTGAAAACGTGTCTAGTAGGTGAGAAGCAGATTTTGTTTTGTAAACACAGGGCCGATCCTAGGGTATTGGCCGCCCGCGTGCAAATACCAGATGTGCCGCCCCTCCAGAGATTTTTTTCTTATTTTGACTAATATTTAACGTTGACGTTATAAACTCTTAAACTCATCTACCTGTATAACGTCTATTTCACACACAACGATTTTGGACATACTCAGTGCGTATACCAACGAAAAGTATATAAATCAGTTGTTCTACAGTCTACAGACTAGGTACCTAATCATTATAATTACCTAATTATAAAATAACCTTTCTGGCTTTCTGAGTGGCAAATTTATCAATTATTTCCGTAAAATCTATTTTTTCACAGATTTCGGATTCAATAGAGATGATGGCCAAATCTGAAAGCCTTTCTTGTGTCATATTATTTCTCAAGTAATTTTTAATAATTTTTAATTTGCTGAAACTTCTTTCTCCTGAAGCCACAGAAACAGGTAAGGTTGAAAAAATTCTTATTGTTAGAGCAAAATTAGGAAAACAGGAAATGAGATCATTTTTTACTATGATTTCTAATACCTCAATTGGCTGTTTCTTACCTGGAAAAATATCTTTGAATGAAGTTATTTCATTAAACAGTTGTATACCGTCTATATCTTTCACGATACTTCCTTCCTCCTGTACCTGTAACTTAATATCTAAGTCCATGCAGGCTTTCATGAGATCATCACTAGAAATGTTGTGAAACTCATACAGAAAGCAGAATATTGAAAAGCACTCAGATAATAATGTAAATCTTTCATTTACCGAAGAGATCGCGTAATCAAGAATTGCAAAATAGAAAGAAGTCTTGAATTGCTGGAAGGGATTCAAAAGGGGTTCATCACTGCCCTCGTAATCAAATAAACGGGCCTTTTTCCTGAGCCTCGAACTTGGAAATTCGGGATCAATACCTAAATCTCTAGCAAGTGTTGTGGCTGATTCGACAAATATTTTGAAATTATCGTCTGATCTTTGTGAAACAAAATATTTGTTTAAATTATCTAAGCCTTCAATGCATTCCGCGATGTTTAATTTAGGATTTTCAAGCATTTTACTCAGAACATTAATTCTTGATAATAAATCATGCCAAATCAAAATTGAACACAAAAATTTGAATGATTCAAGATTTTTAATTATTGATTTTGCACCATTTTTTGTGTTCGCGTCTCTGGTGGCATCTTCAATTAAGGCATTTAATGCGGTAATAATGTTTTTGAGGTCTTGCTTTAGAGGTCTTATAGCATTGATACAACTTTCCCACCTTGTTTCACTTAATGGTTTCAAAGTTAGACTTTCCACGTATTTTTTTAGTAAATCCCATCGATATGGGGACGCAGAAAAAAAATTATATACCTCTTGTACTCTGTAAAAAAATCCAGAAATTTCACCACTGGAGCTGGCAGCGTCATTAACGACGAGGTTTAAGGTATGAGCCGCACACGGCACGTATAATGCTCTAGGATTGATATCGAGAATCCGTTTCTGAAGCCCTATATTTTTCCCCTTCATGTTCGATCCATTGTCGTAGCCCTGACCACGTATATCTTTAACTTCGAGCTGCAGACTAGGTAATAGCTTCTCTAATAGAAAATTGCACAGACCTTCTCCAGTGGTATTAGTTACTGAAAAAAATCCTAGAAAAAAATCTAGAATATCTACTTTACTCTTACCATCAGTAGTGTTCACACATCTAATTACAAACGTTATTTGTTCTGTATGACTAATATCGGTCGTAGAGTCGAGAATTATAGTGTAATATTTGGCTTTTTTGACAATGCGTGTTATCTCATTACGAATAGATTCGGCTAAAATATGAATTACTTCATTTTGAAAATGCTGCCCTAAGTAGTGTGGAATACGTGTTTTTTTATCTTTGTATTTACTGATATTATTAAGGTGTTCTGAAATAACTGGATCAAATTTGGCCAACATCTCTACTGCCTTTAAAAAATTACCATTATCTCTATGATACAACTCCGTACTAGTTCCTCTGAATGCTAAATTTTGACTGGCTAAAAATTGTACTACAGCAATCATTCTTTCAATGATAGCGCGCCATCGCTTTTTCTCTCTATTGTAAACATTTTGTTGTTCCGCGTCAATAGTACAATTTTTTTCCATCCTCGTCTTTATTTCGCACCACGATCTTATAGAGTTAACGTGTTTTAGAGTATTTTCATGCTTATTGAGGTAATCCGAACAATGACGCCAATCAGAAAAGCCAGTACTCACAAGTTGTGTTGAACTATCCTACTAAACAATTTACATGCAAAACAAAAAATACAATTTAGTTTTATGGAATAGCAGAGCCACGCGCGATTTATTTTCTCCCCGTTCACTAAAGTTTTGTTATAAAATGAACAGCTAAATTTTCTGCCACTCTCATCAATCGGAAATTTGAAATCTGCAACTTGTTTGGGGCCGTGTTCTACCAATAAATCAATATATTTTTTTGTCAAAATGTTAGGCCAAGTACCTGGATCATCTAGTGCTACTTGAGCAGAGCCCTCTTCCTCTTTGCTCTCATCTTCACATTCGGCTTCACTGGGAATGGGACTGCTTGATGATGATCTTGCAGCTTTATCACCTTCATCGGGTGTGAAATCTATTGATTCATTGTTTGTTTCACTAGTACTGGTGGATGTTGATGGTTGAGAATAATCAAACTCCGCGATTTGATTCAAACCTTTTTGTTCGGGCTCACTTTTATCCGGTTTTCCAAAATACTTTTTCAATGCTCCCGCTTGTTTTGAGATTTCTTCTATTCTTCTCTTTTCTATAGAAGGCACCTGACTCTCTTTTAGTTTTTCTGTTTTTGGACGAGGACGACATCTAAAGGTAAAAGGTAAGAAGAACGATAAGTATATCATGGCTCACAGATGCAGATAAAATGAATAGGAATTCTTCAGAAATTTTGAAATTCATCGAAATGACCTCTAAAAAGTACCTATCATTGTTAATACTTTTTTTACTTAAAGTGTAAGAATATGGGTTATTTATAAGAAATCCCCATTCCCGTTGAAAAAGTTAGAGCAAATTATTTAAAATAAATAATGATTCGTAGCGCTCTTTCAAAATCTGGGTAAAAATTAAAATTTTCATAAACTCCCCCGGTTGGTAACCTATAATTTTGTAAGGAAAATTATATTTTGTGCTAACGAATTTTGAAAGAATTGAAAAAAAATTTTGAATTTTCAAACATTCTGTACTTATTTTCAAAACGAATCATCGCGACAAAATTAGTTTAAAAATATGCCCACTTTTTTTATCTGATTAGAAAACACCCTGTACAACATTTCATTCGTTCATAAATCTAGTTAAGAGCTTTGGTACTTACCACAGTTCTGATTTAAAGATTTAAACGATACTCAACAGCAACACCTTGTCACTAATTTTCAATATTAACTTACACTTGCACTTGATTGTGTTTATGACCAGTCTTATTGTATGTTGATTCAAAATTAAATGAACATTTTGAAATGAAAATGGTTTATATATAGTGGTGAAGTAGCAAAAAAAATTTCGATGCCGCATCCCTTTAACTTTGTGGAAACAATCCATTTCTTATCTATAAAGAAAACCGCTAAAATAAAGTTTCTTTTGACCATTGACCTGCGAGCCGCGAGCCGCGTGCCGACTGTGATATATATAGTCTTTACAAGTAAGTTGGCACGGCGAAAAAAAATTCAAAGGAGGCCGCAGCGGCGAAACCTTTGAAAAAAAGCCGCCCGGCGAACAGCAGCACGTTTTTTTCAAAGGTTTCGCCGCTGGTACCTCCTTTAAAAATGTTTTCGCCGTTCCAACTGACATCGTAAAGACTATACGTATAAATAAGCCGCCGCGCCACACAGGAACCAAACATACTTAGTCGTGTCAAAAATATGGCCCTTGGTTTTTTTTTTTTATAGAAATTTCAATTTTTTATGCTGCATTGCCGGCTCTGCCATGAATTTTGCTCTCAAATGAAGAATGTGTGTAGATGAGAGTAGGAGAAGATACTGATGGACAATAGACCAACACACAACACAACTGAGCACTAACGTTTCATTTTTCTTCTTTCAAAAAATAGCTGATGGTTATAACTGAATGCGGCCTGCGGCCGCCCTTTAGTTTGGCCGTCCGCGTGCGGTGCACGCGCTGCACACCTGCTAGGATCGGCCCTTAAACATGAACAGTTTTGACAGTTGTCTTACTAGTCTAGTTGTCACGTATTTAAGTCATCAAAAATCTGAATTTGCAGATATGAATTACATGTATGGGCTTGCTGATGGTAGCGCACTGGAAGCCAGGCAGTTGTATGAAGACCACTTTCCAAATAGAACTATTCTGGACGCACGAACATTTTCAAACATTCATAGAAGGTTGTATGAAAAGGGAAGTTTTGAACCAGGAGTACAACGTACTGTTATACATCAGAAATTGAGGAAGATCCCGGATTAAGTACACGAAAAATTGGGAACAATTTGATTATCTCACATATTCTTGTTTGGAAAATTCTCCATGACTTTTTATTATATCACTGCCATATCCAAAGACTTCAGGCAGTACTCCCTCGTGACTTTGCATTACGGATGAATTTTTGCCAATGGTTTCTTCAAAAAGTGTATGAAAATCCATTATTTGATACTTAAATTTTATTCATGTTGAAGACAACTTTTCTAGAAACGCCATTTAGAACTTTCAAAATAATAATAATGAATGCTTTTATTGAAAGGTTACATACTCTGTACATAGAACCTAACAAAATACAGGATTCAATATCTGCGCATGAAACATAATTTTTGGGCTGAAGAAAACCCACATGCAATCTTGGAATCCCGTCACCAACAGCAGTTTTCCGTTAACGTGAGGGCTGGAATATGCTGTGATTATTTAATTGGATACTATTTTCTTCATGAGAGGTTGAATGGGCATAATTACCGGCAGTTTCTCGAAGAAGAATTGCCAGCTTTGATGGAAGATGTTCCCGTTTTAGTGAGAAATCGACTGTGGTTATCTGGCGCGCGAATATTCAAACCAAAATTACAATAATCGCTGGATAGGTCGCGGAGGACCACAGGCATAGCCACCTAGGTCCCCGAACCTCAATAGTTTACATTATTTTCTGTGGGGTAATCTTGAAACTTGGTTTACAGCCAGGACCGATCCTAGGGTGTCGGCCGCCCGCGTGCAAAGACCTAATGTGCCCCCCCCCCTCTGGAGAATTTTTTGCATATTTTGACTAATTTAATGATGACGTTATAAACTCCTCTACCTGTATAAGAGTAAAAGTTTAAACAGTAATAAAAATGCAAATAAAATTTAAAGTGCAAAACTTTATTTTTTGGCCAGCTAATAGGTTATAAGAGCCCAAAATACTTTAACAAAATAATAAACAAACAAACATATTACCTTTGAAATAAAAATAGATATTTTATAATTAGAAATGCAAAACAACAGTATTTACTCAGAAAATATAATCTAATAAAAAAGGTACTAAAGTATAAATCTCGTGAAACGAAAAGTATATAAATCAGTTCTTCTACAAAGACTACCTAATAATTAACTATAAAATAACTTTTCTGGCTTTCTGAGAAACAAATTTGTCAATAATTTCGGTGAATTCAATTTTTTCAGAGATTTCGGATTCCATAGGATGATGGCCAAATCTGAAAACCTTTGTTGTGTCATATTATTTCTCAAGTAATTTTTAATTTACCGAAACTTTTTTCACCTGAAGCCACAGAAACAGGTGAGGTAAAAAAAATAATCTAGTGCTATTTGAGTAGAACCCCCCTCTTTCTCTTCGCTCTCATCTTCACATTCGGCTTCACTGGAAATTGGACAGATTGATGATGTTGATGATGATCTTGCCATTTCATCGCCTTCAGGTGTGACATCCATTGATTTAGTGTTTGTATTGTAACGAACCTAGGCCGGACCTGTCGCCTCGCGCGTTGCCGTCGACAGCGATGAGATCATCCCGGAGATATTCGAGAACCATCCAGTCGCTCTGCCACGGAAAACAACGGTCAATATTGGAAACAATTGGAACATGCCAGAATTCGAAACATCGAGAATGCTGTATCGGAGAAAATAGGCGACCCTCAAGTGGAGTCAGAACAGTCTGAACGAGCCCATACGATCGAGCTATTCAGTGGCGTAGTAATATAAATTAAGTTGTAGATTAAGTGTGAAATAAATTATTAAAACCAAGTTAAGTTTATTTACGTTACAATTGGTGTCAGAAGTGGGATTTGGAGCTGTCCTATCTCAGATCCAGGAGGGACAGGAGAATGTCATTGGTTATTTCAGCAAGACGCTTAGCAAACCAGAGCGCAATTACTGTGTCACCAGGCGAGAGCTGTTAGCTGTTGTAAAGGGAGTGGAACTCTTCTACAAGTACGTGTATGGAAGAAGATTCCTGTGGAGAACTGACCATGCAGCTCTCAAATGGCTCTTACAGTTCAAAAATCCTGAGGGTCAAGTAGCACGTTGGATCGAGAGACTCCAAGAATTCGATTTCGAGATCGAACATCGAGCCGGAACTAGCCATAAGAATGCAGATGCCTTGTCGCGAAGACCATGTCCAGATGATTGCTCACATTGCCGACGACAGAAGAGAAAGAAGCAACACTTTTAGAACCGCGGCAATGGATGACAACTGGAATGACAGCAAGATCCAGAAAGACCAAGAGAGAGACCCCGACCTTGGCTTAGTCGTCAGCGGAAGAAGGGCAATCGAAGACCATCATGGCAGGAAGTCGCAGGTTACTCGCCGGCTGTTAAGTCCTATTGGGCACAATGGAACTCTCTTATTCTGGACAATGGGATCCTGAAACGTGTGTTGGAGGCCGATATTGGTGGGGAAGACAGACGCCAAATAATTGTTCCCAGGAACAGAAGAGAGGAAGTGCTGCGGGAAATCCATGATGGAGTCGCCGGAGGACATCTGGGAGTGACGAAGACCCTGCAGAAAGTGGGGCAACGGTTTTACTGGGCCAATTGTCAAGCTGGCGTCCAGGACTGGTGCAGGAAGTGCGCTGTATGCGCTGCTAGCAATGGACCTCGAATACGACCCAAGGCCCCGATGCGTCAGTACAACGTAGGCAGCCCGTTCGAGAGAATCGCCATTGACATCGCCGGCCGTTTCCCGTATCCGACCACGGGAATAAATACATCCTTGTGGCAATGGACTACTTCAGTAAGTGGGCGGAAGCCTATGCCCTGCCAACCAGGAAGCCATCACCGTCGCCGACGTCTTGGTGAAAGAGTGGATATGTCGATTCGGTATTCCAATGGAGCTGCACTCGGATCAAGGCAGAAATTTCGAATCAACCTTTTCCAAGAAATATGTCTACTGCTGAACATCCGCAAGACAAGAACCACGGCCCTACATCCGCAGTCCGATGGAATGGTGGAACGGATGAACAGGACGATCAACCGCCACTTGTCCAAGGTTGTCTCTGACCATCAAAGAGACTGGGACCAGTATCTTCATTTGTTCCTGATGGCCTATCGATCCGCAGTACACGAGTCAACCGGTCAAACTCCTGCTAGTATTATAATGGGCCGAGAACTGCGACTGCCTTGTGACCTGAAGTTTGGGATACCGCCAGGACAAGACACTGCGGGAGAGGACTACGTCAGCAAACTTCGGCAGAGAATGGACGACATCCACGAACGAGTCCGGTTGAACATCCAGAGTGCCAGCGATAAAATGAAGAAGACCTATGACATCAAGGCCGACGCTGGAGGATTTAAGGTTGATGACCTGGTTTGGCTGTACAACCCAAACGTCGTCGTGGACTATCACCAAAGTTGCGGAACTCGTGGGAAGGCCCGTATAAAATCGTGAAAAGGATAAACGACCTTGTGTACCGAATCCATAAGCCACCCGAGGGAAACCAAGGGTCGTCCATTTCAACAGGTTGGCCCTTACGCTGGAAACCATGACCAAGTTCGCACCCTCAAGCCACCGGAGGATGATATGACGTTCGAGAAGTTTATGTCCTTGTATTCAAACGGGCAGAAAGTTCTACATGGGATTACTAGAGAGAGTCACGAGACCTTTTGAGGTGCCTGCTGACTACGCACTAGCGCACTGTGTGGCAGACGATCTTCGAATGTCCAGGGGCATCGCCGTAGTGTTCTCCAAAATTTGGTCAACTCCAAACACTGCGGGAGCAGAATCCAGAAGTTGGTGGGGTGCTACAGTTGAAGAAAGGCCAGAGAAACATCTACTACCAGTTACCAAGAGGCATTCCCAAGATAAACCGTCCTATGAAGATGTCTGGAAGAGTCTCACCAAACTAAGAGATACTATGGTGGACCAGAATCTGGTGGATCTAGCAATTCCAAAATTGTCCCGTGGCATTGATGGGTTGGACTGGAGAGTCCTAAGAAGTATGCTGGAGGCGATATTCAGATCCAGCGGCGTCAAGATTTTGGTTTGCTGTAACCCTCTTCCACGACCGATCATGAAGACCGTGGAGTGTTACTTCCATCGAACTTCACGGTGCAGATATGGGGAGTCATGCAGATATCGTCACACTCCAAGGATGAAATTTCGGGACGAAATGTCTTTAAGAAGGGGGCAATGTAACGAACCTAGGCCGGACCTGTCGCCTCGCGCGTTGCCGTCGACAGCGATGAGATCATCCCCGGAGATATTCGAGAACCATCCAGTCGCTCTGCCACGGAAAACAACGGTCAATATTGGAAACAATTGGAACATGCCAGAATTCGAAACATCGAGAATGCTGTATCGGAGATAAATAGGCGACCCTCAAGTGGAGTCAGAACAGTCTGAACGAGCCCATACGATCGAGCTATTCAGTGGCGTAGTAATATAAATTAAGTTGTAGATTAAGTGTGAAATAAATTATTAAAACCAAGTTAAGTTTATTCACGTTACAGTATCGTCATTAGTACTGGTGGATGTGGATGATTGAGAATAATCAAACTCCGCATTTTGATTCAAAATTTTGCTTGATTGATAGAACTATATGCGGCCTGCGGCCGCCCCTTGTTTTGGCCGCCGCGTGCGGGGCACGCGCTGCACACCTGCTAGGATCGGCCCTGTTTACAGCACACCAGTTCATACTGAAGAGCAGTTGAGAACTCGCATCATAGTTTCTTGCGAAACTATTAGAAACAGTCCCGACATTTTCCAAAGAGTACGTGAGTCCATGAGAAAAAAAGCAGGGGCATGCATAGTTGCAGGAGGTTCACATTTTGAAAATCTGATTTAATTTATTTCTTTGTGCGTTCATGGTAATTTTGTGTTAGCATTTCAAAATGTATTTAGATTACCAATTTTATAATTTTTTAAAAATTTTCTCTTAAATACATTTTCGTTAAATTTTTTAAATATGTTTATTAAGAAAAAGCAGTGTCATATCACTTTTCTCTTCAAAATAATTCAGTGCAAATCCCGCACGAACGCCACTGGCAAGAACAAAAAATTATATTGTACAGCAGAAAATGGTTTTTGATGCATAGAAGATGCGTATTACGTATTACGTTCATACCAAAGTTATCATAGAAAACAAACACAAAATCTTAAAACTTTAGCACCCTGTAGTTCAAAAGATGGACCCAAGAATAACTTCCTTGAATATTAGCATGTTATTAAGAAACCCCTGTATGACAATAAGAACATTGATTTGTTCGAAAATATGAACATCGATGTTCATAAAATCAGATGTGGAATCATCTGCGACTGAAAGATCAATAAGAACATATTTGTGAATTGAGCTGTTGCTCTGGTGTATAAAAAATGTGTTATTGACCAAAAATATGGAACGTTTAAGTTGCTTTTCTCAAGAAGTATAGGACACTCAATCAAATTATTCCTCAATTTATGTAGTAATACCAGTGATGAACAATTTCTCCCTGCTCTGGAGAAATGGATTCAAAAAAAATTTATCTGATCTCTTTCTATAATGCTATTATGGTAGTCGTAGAAGGAATTCCACACAAGTTTTGTGCGAACATAAGCAAAATATAGGCAATTTCAGTGATTTTATGTTATAAAAGTTTTTACAGATCCTTACTTCGAAACCTTAAGATTTGAGTGCGTCTGCGAGATATGATGCCTATATGTAGAAGATTGACACGAACGAAAGGACCTTAGGATTATTCACTATAAATTACCCACCCCTTATCAACGTTATTATTGCCTATAGAAAAAAAAGTTGAATATAAAAGTTATGTGGTTATAACTGAATTTTGATAAATTGCTATAAAAAATTCAGTAGCGTGCAGATTTCAGGGGTTAAATTATTTTTTAATGGGATACCCTGTATATTATTGTCTTTTTGGAATGATATTTTTTTCCTGATTATTATTAATATTTTGAGGTGATAATGATAATGGGCATAATTGCCTAATGGAAAGACGAATTAGTTAAAATGACTATTCAGGATATTGTACCACTGTACCAAATAAAACATATTCCCCTAACCATTACATACAAGTTTATAATGAAAATAGAACATAATTTTTCTTGAAATAACAAGATTTAAACCTTAAATCCTTTAATCCCTCCACTCAGTGACTTTTTTATGGTTATAAAATGGAAAATACGTCAATCATCTTATGGTACGAATACAATAGGTCAAATATCAGCAAAAAATTGTCAAATAGTTAAATTATAATTAACCCGCATTACAGACTGGAAGATGGCTTCAAACAAACTGGTGCTACTCTACGCCGAAATGGATGTTGAGGGACTGAGACGTCAGAGAGCTAGAAATCCTCTGCAGTAGCTGAAGGCTGTGTAGAGGATTCTGTAGATAAAAACAAAGGAAGAAATCTTCAGAAAAGGCATGCGAAACAAAACGCAACGCATTGAACGCAGACAATGTTAATGCTGGCTTTTATCAATTTTTCAATAATTAATAATTCCAAACACGTATAGGGAGTATAACAACATCAATATGAACAAATTAATGGAAATTATCCAAAATTTTCAAAAAAGTTATTGTTCAAATTATTGTACTTTTACCTTTCATCCAAGTGAATAAATAAATAATACACTACGTGTATACTTTTTCATTTTTAGTTTTCTTCTTCCATCTTGGATTATCGTAAGAAGTCAATAGTATTTTTCTGTCACAATATTTTGTTTTATTACCTACATACTATAATCGTATGTGGATGTGTCACAACCTGTGATTGATTTCATGACACAACAAAAAAATGCATGCGGAATATTTTACGAAGATGCAGCAAGCTGCATTGTATGCATGCATACCTACCACAAAATTATTGCATCGGTCAGAGGCAGAGGCGTTTAGTGAATACAAATATTTTTTCGCCTGCTCATGATATTCGTTTCCCAAAAAGCAAGTCATTATTCTCAAGAAGATAATTTCGAAATCAACAATTGCAGCACATTGCAGTGTGGAAAAAATATTGTTAATTATTGTAATGGATAGGTAGGTGTAAGGTTTCTATGTAGAAACCCCATTTGAGTGAAGCGTTGAAAAATAATGTGAATGCTTTCAAAACGGTTGTATTTTTCCTTATTCTTTATTCAAATAAAAAAAGCGCACCCTCCTCATGTAAACGTAAACAAAATTTTGCTCGATTCTTGAACTATATAGATGTTAAAGTGATATTGGTATGATATGAAAAATATGTTGAATATAAAAATTTGATATAATGATATTTATCCATTACATGAATACTTGCTATGATTGTTTTTACAATTTTTCTGTGTACTTTGCATCTCTGAAACCTTTGGCGATCTTATAGTCAACGCAGATGATCCAAGAGTTTAGCAGTGGAGCTTTTATATTATCATTATCATGTTTCCAACAATCCATTTAATTTGCACAACCTATAAAAGTATAGAAATTAAATTTTAGAATTCAAAGAGACAAAAATAATCTACAAGCAAGAACATCCTGTATGCTAATTTTGAATCACAAGGAAACATGACAAGAAAATGTCAAACTATTTTAATTGGAAATCATAAAAATATCAAATTTGAGAACAGAAAATGGGTAGATGTGAATTTTCAAGAATTCTGTATAAATAATATCATGTGTAGAGACATAAATTGTAAATAAAATATGTATTGTAACGTAAATAAACTTAACTTGGTTTAACTAATTTATTTAACACTTAATCTACAACTTAATTTATATTACTACTTCACTGTATGGCTCGATCGTATGGGCTCGTTCAGACTGTGCTGACTCCACTTGAGGGTCGCCTATTTATCTCCGATACAGCATTCTCGATGTTTCGAATTCTGGCATGTTCCAATTGTTTCCAATATTGACCGTTGTTTTCCGTGGCAGAGCGACTGGATGGTTCTCGAATATCTCCGGGGATGATCTCATCGCTGTCGACGGCAACGCGCGAGGCGACAGGTCCGGCCTAGGTTCGTTACAGTATCATAGGTTAGAATTAGAAAATGTGTTTTTTGAAAGAGTGTGAAGCGTGAAAAGAGGAAAATAGGAGTCGAAACGGAAATTTTTGGAGAGAAGCCGTGATGAAAATTTGTGGAAAGAAATCATCGCAAATAAGCTGACAACAGAAGTATAGCTGCAATTGGACACTTAAAACCAAACCAAGAAACAACCAGGCACAGGTTCGACCAAGCAACCACCTACCTCCAATTCAGGTTAGATTTCCTGTACATGACGTACGCAAGGGGGCTGAACGTTAGCAAACTTCACTTCCAATAGCCACAGAATAATCCAGAACTCGCGTGAGTGTACAAGCTGAACTTACAACAGGTACTTTATCAACAAAAACTAAATAAAGTGATAATATTCGGGACAGACACTTTTTGGTTTATTTTTAATAACACAGTGGTGAACTTTCTTTCTTATTCACTATTATGATATCAATATAACCTCTAAATATTTATTTTGCATTGTTTCTTGATTGCACATGAGCAACTTTATTTGATGTTGTTCAAATTGATTGGTTGAATAATATTTACTAATAAGGTAGATATCGCAGGGATAGGTAATTTAAGAATTGATTTGAATAAAAGAACAAACATTTAACTATATTTCATTATATATCATTTGACCATATTATAAGCGATATTTCCATAAAAACAGTACATTGACTTCAAGCAAAACAACTAGATGGCGCAACTGCCATCCTCCTGAGATAGAGACGATAATCTCTACATAGGCGTACCGACTGAGATGGAAAAAGGTAATAAAAGAGAGGTAAATAGTAAATTGAAAAAGGGTAAGAGCATCATAGCCAGAGTTTATTGTTGTGATGGGTATTTGTTAAAGCAGATAAATAAAAATAATAATAGTAATGATTATATAAGCAAATACAACACATCATAACAAAATATATATATATATATATATATTTTATGATAAAAAAATGTTATGATATGAAATGTTATTAAATCATTGAACTTATAATAATCATTATTATACTATGCTTTGGTCGATACATATGTAAAAAGAGAACATTCCTGAAGCAGTTCTGATATCAAAATTATATATCCAACAATACATCTAACAAAAACCCACGATTAAACTATATCAAAATTGAAATTTACAGCAAACATTGAATTAAAGCAAGATCAAAGTATAGATATGTTTTGAACATCCTGTATGACAATTCACATGAACAGAAAACCCACCAATGGGATTCGAAAGAGTTTGTGTGGGAAAAGTATTGATATAGAATAAAATGTGAGGGCAGAAATTGAAAAAATATAATTTTATATGAATCTGTAAATAGTATGTAAGAGTTAGGATTAGATATCATGCATAAAATCATTAATATTAATAAGAACAGCAAATAATTCGGTAGGAAGTGATACAAACTCGGAAATCTGTGAAAAATAAAAATTTGGTGAGTGTTGCCATGGATCAGGATAACAAGTTCTGGGAAGATGGAAAAAGGTTCGAAAAAGTGAAGCCACGTACTAAATTTGAAAAGAAGCTTTCACCCATAATATAAGAAAACCTGATATAAAATTGCCGAACGAAGAAGATTTCTTGAAAGGCTGATCGGAGGAAGCACATAGAAAATAAAAATTCCACCTACCTGGTCCAGAAAATGAATCCTTGGAAGGAGTGCAGGTGAGTTGTCATTGACATCCCAGAAATACGTCCACAGGATTGGAAACGTCAACTGAAACGCAGCTACAAGGTATTCAATAACTGAACTCACCTAAGTGCAACTTTTCACATAAAACCAAGAACTTTAAGTGTTCTAAACCACTGGTTATTTTGTTTTCGGCTGAACAACCATAAAATTCCATACCCAAAAGACTGATAATACGTTCAAACTTTCTTCCATAAATTTTCATTATCACAAACATCAAACTGCACTATTATTTTTTTGACATTGTTTTGCTAGTATAAGGTAGTTATCGCAAAAGTAGGGTATATTTAAGTTTTCATCTGAATAAAGTCAACTACTTTGATTATTCTCTGCAAATCTGTGTTTATTTTTCAATTTCTAACTTTATTTTTCTCCACTGAACATGTTTTATGATCGAATCGATAGTGCCATAGCCGGCAACACCGATTACAGGAACCTGCTACTGAAGGAGTCATACATGTTCATAGGCGTACCTGACTGAGCTGGGATAAGGTAAAAGAGGTTAAAAAAGAGACAAAGGTAACATAACATAGCCGGAGTTTTTTATTTGTTATGATAGGGTTTCAGAATTATAATCTATGAAATAAATTCTTAAAATCATACAAATTAAATCATATAAACAACCCAATCATAACAAGTGTCGCCCAACGGGGTGCGAAAATATTTGTAAGCATAATAATAATAAATTAAATAAACTAATAATCAACCCATCATAACAACGCGGGGCAATAACAGTAAAGCGGGGCGAATGAGGCGAATAAGATGAATAGGGCAAGTAAGGGCGAAAATATTTGTGGGTGAAACAGCAGAATAATAATAATAATAATTAGCGATAACAACAAAGTGGGAAAATAAGGGAAATAACAGCTTTAACAACAACGAGGCTGAATTGTCAAAATAAGAATTAGAAGGCAAATTGAAAACAAAAATATATTCGAATTCAAAAATATTATACAGAGAAAATAAAAAGTTGACATTTTGGAATTTTGCATTGACATATTTGTATAAGTGTAGAGAAAATGGATTTGAGAGATGGTAAAAAAGTTGGTTTGGAAGAAGGCGTAGAAGGTAGAGAGAGGGGTGATCAGGAACAAGGAGGGAGATAGTTGTGAGAGGGAGTGGAATAAAAAGTGAGAGTACACAAATAGAAAGTTATTTTAATAAAATGATGAAAAAAATGGAAAAAAATGGAAAGAATGAAGAATGAAATGAGAGAGAGTTTGAAAAATGAAATAAAAGAATTGAAAGAAAATATAAAGGGTGTAAAAGAAATTATGGAAAGTATGCAGAATGAATTAAGAGGAAAAATTGAAGATATGAAAGAGAATATGGAAAGGGTGGAAAGTAAAATGCAATCAAAATCTGAAGAAAATAAAGAAGAATCATTACAAATGCACAAACAATTAGAAACAAAATTAGGACAAAATAATGAAGAATTTTATGTAGCTATAACTCAAGAAATATCTACTATCAATAATCAGGTTGAACAAAATAACAAACAAATGGAAGATATCTCAGTAGATATGAGTAATAATAATGAAAAAGTTAAGAAAGACATAAATATGACTAATAAAAAATTGGATACATATCAAAAAGATACGAATATAAAATTCATTACAGTAGAGAATTAAATTTTCAATATAAAAGAGAAAAGCAATTTGAATACAAATAAGATTGAAAACCAGGAAAAAATAAAAAAAATTGAAAAAGATGATGAACAAAGTCAGGTGGTACAAAATACAAAAATGAATCTTGAGCACAAGAATAATGAGTTTACAGATAATATGGATGTGAACAATAAACATTTTCAGATGCAAAAGGGGAAAATGAATGATAAAGTAAAAATAATGAAAATATATGAATTTTGAGTTACAAAAAGGTGACAAAAATGATAAAATAATAGTAATGCAAATCAATGATATTTACAGGGCGAATAGAATTTTTGAAATGAAAGAAAGTAATACAAATAATGAAATAATAATAATATTAATGGATAGTATGATATGGTTTCAGAATTATAATCTATGAAATAAATTCTTAAAATCATACAAATTAAATCATATAAACAACCCAATCATAACAATTGTCGCCCAACGCGGTGCGAAAATATTTGTAAGCATAATAATAATAAATTAAATAAACTAACAAAAATCCTATCATAACAATATATATATATATATATATATATATATATATATACAGGGTGTCCCACACTCGATGGCCTATTAGACGTTTCTGGAGAACGGGACACCGGATAATTTTGAAAATTTGGGTTTTTGGATAATTAGTTCTGTTATACCGATCTAAAATATTTTCAGTGCTGCGGCGTTGCCGCTTATATTGAAAAGTAGCAACAACTTTGATATTTTAAATGAGACACCCTGAATATTATTGCATTTTTTGCTTTGCTATTGCTTTACGATCATTTTTGTAAAGATACTCTTACCTATCTCAAGCGGTTTCGAAAATTCATTGATTTCCTTATTTTTTGTGCAAAACATAGCTTCAATTAAATGTTTATTACCGCAGTATTTGGACTCGAACAAAGCTGAAATTCTGGGTGTAGTTTACCAATGTTCAGCGCATTAGTTATGTTGAAGGGAATTCGTTCTTCATTATACAGGGTCCTTCAAAATTTGTGATTTTTTCGATAGATACAAAAATGGTGGAAAGTACATTTTTTTAAATAGAGCACCCTGTATATTATCATATATCCTGAAAGACAATTAAAGTTCCTTCCTAATGATGTATCATGTTCCTATACCTAAATAGTCTGGTTTCCGAAAATAAAAAGCAAGTTTCTATAAAAATTTAAATATCTGCATTTAATATGATATTATCCATTTTGACAGAAACACCGTGAAAATCACTGCTTCAAACTAAAAGTTTGTTTTGCTATTTTCTGGTCACGGCACACTGCTATAATTTTCAATTCCCAGTCTAACGAATTGAAACAGGTAATTTTTACCGATTGAAATGATTTGATTGAAAAATCAAATCAATCTGAAATGCTTCGCTCCAAAATGTTCATACTTTTGAACTGAACCTTCTAAATGTGTTTATTTATTTGTGATTGTAAGAATTTTGTGTTCAAATGAGCCCGCGTAATTTCAGGTTGTTTTGTGAAGAGTTGTAATCCTGTATAGACGGCAACCCGTAATGGCTTGACGCACCATCGGTTGCCCAGTATAATAATGTTTTGGATTTGTAATACGCTGAAGGATTTTGGGAAACGTTTGTTTTTATGCGGTAGGTCTGAGAAAAAACTATCATCGTTCATTCATTATTTATTTCGGAGGTAGAGGCGGGTTTTTTTTTACGAATAGCTGAACAGGTTGTGCTCCCTTCCACGTTCTGCAGCAAACTAATTGAACCATTGTGGTTGATTTTGACCAATAATTATACATACATATGAATATTATTGTTGAATAATTTATAGTGGTCGCCTGGTCAATAAATAGTTGGTGGTTTTCTTGCTCATCGTATTCCTAACTAACTTGATATTCCCTTGGGAACTATATCACGTGAGTATTTTTTTACACTATATCCTAAAGTATAAATTGATAGTTGTAGATACGAACATACTCAGTTTTCATCACATCGAAAGATCTTGAATAAAGTCCAAAAATGCAGCAGAACCCGCAGTTTTCTTTGAGACCTGAGGTTTCATCGCACTTTTGAAGATACAGCTGGAACTTGAATTTTTCTCTAACTCTCAGATGCAATTCAGTTGTGGCATATATTAATATCTGAGGAAATTTTGAAAATAGATATGAGTCAAACTCGAAAAAAAAGTCAGATTAGGGAGTAGAAACTGATTTTCCTTAGATATTTTTTAAATTAATATTTGCTAAAAGTGAATTGCATTATCTGAGAGTTAGAAAAAAACAAGTTTCAGCTGTATCTCCAAAAGTATGAACATTTTTAAGCGAATCATTACAGATTGATTTGATTTCTTAATCAGATCATTGCAATTGGGTAATATTTTACCTATTTCGATTTGTTATACTGGAAAATGGAAATGTTAGTAGTAGAAAAGAGCAAGACAATCATCTTTTAGTTTGACAAGCAGTGATTTTCATGGTGTTTCTGTCAAAATGGATAATAATACATATTCAAATGCAGATATTTTGAATTTTTATAGAAAATTGCTTTTATTTCGGAAACCTGACTATTTAGGTATAGGAACATGATACATCATTTGGAAGGAAATTTAATTGTCTTCCAGGATATTCAATGATATCCAGGGTGTTCTATTTAAAAATGTACTTTTCACCATTTTGTATCTATCGAAAAAATCACAAATTTTGAACGACCCTGTATAATGAAGAACGAATTCCCTTGAACATAACTAATGCACATAATATTGGTAAACTACACCCAAAATTTCAGCTTTGTTCGAGTCCAAATACCGCAGTAATAAACATTGAATTGAAGCTATGTTTTGCACAAAAAATAAGGAAATCAATGAATTTCTCGAAAACCGCTTGAGATAGGTATAGGGAAATATTATACAAAAATGATCGTAAAGCAATAGCAAAGCAAAAAATGCAATAATATACAGGGTGTCTCCCTTAAAAAATCAAAGTTGTTGCTACTTTCCAATATATGCGGCAACGCCGCAGCGCTGAAAATATTTTAGATCGATAGAGCAGAACTAATTACCCAAAAACTAAATTTTAATTTTCTGTGTCCCGTTCTCCAGAAACGTCTAATAGGCCATCGCGTGTGGGACACCCTATATATATATATATATATATATATATATATATATATATATATATATATATATATATATATATATATATATATATATATATATATATATATATATATAAATAAATATATATATGGGTGATGGAAAAAAGGTAAATTCCCCAAACTATTGCTAACAAATATATTATAGTGAAAGATAAACGCCATGTGAAGTGGAATAAAAATAGAAAAAACGAAGTGCAGTCTTCTTCACAACAAAAGTTCAATATAAATTGAACCAGAAAATGGTAGATCACAGGGGAAAAACAACAAAAAAAGCCTGAAACCGGTATGGGGGATTGTTAGGCGAACACGACATAAATTGAACATAATCGAGCTTATCAGAAAGAAAACATTTGCATTCAATGTCCATTTATATGGAGGTATGCATGGATTTTCAGGTGAATATCATTCAACGTTCTGCGTGGTATTTGCCAGGAAAGTAGTTGTTTTTCCCCTGTGATCTACCATTTTCTGGTTCAATTTTTATTGAACTTTTGTTGTGAAGAAGACTGCACTTCGTTTTTTCTAAATATATTATAGTCTTACCTATATATATATATATATATATATATATATATATATATATATATATATATATATATATATATATATATATACGGTATAAGTGGGCCTCCGGCCTTGTTAATTTTGAGGTTCACTGAGACTCCGATGTCACCGAGCCTCCGATATACGGATGCCCGGTAACCACCCTTTAAAAAATGTCGCATACGACATGTAACATAGTAACAAACACTTTGCCACAAAAATATGGAGGAGTCCAAGTTGCCCGATTTTTGATAGCCATTTAAAATTTAGTGCAGTCCCTCGCCGCTGAAGTGCGCTGCTTATATACTTTGTTTATGTTATAGTGTTTGAAACGTATACTTTCGAAGGTCACCGGGCTTCCCCCAATTTGGCAACACAGGGGATACATACAAATATCATTCATTTTAGATTGTCATCAAGAAACATGTATTCTTTCCGCGCACGAACGAAATAAATTGTGGAAGCTGCGATTGCCTCCCAAATATTTGAGAATGAGCCTGGTAAATTCTTTTTCTCATCGATTCCGCAATTTATATTACTGCGATTACGTCAAGATTTATTCGGGAGTCCACTGGAATATTGCGATATTTCACCATTTCAGAAAAGGTACTTTGACAATGTAATACACAAATCACTCAAACAATTTATCATGCAAGATTCAACAGAAGGACACCAAACTTTCGCTATCTTCTCAAGCAAAAAAAAATTAATTTATTTCCTTCATTGAATGAAAACAATCTTCATATAGAATCCCTACTTGAATATATTCTTTTTTTAACCAAAAAATTTTTTTTCCACATATCAAAAATCTATATTCTCGTAATGTGTCTTGATTTGATTTGTATTATTCAGTTTGGTTTTTTCCAAATTTGAATAGGAATTGGGGTTAATTCAAGATTACAGATAAATCATGAAAAATTTTCAGGTAAACGACTCAAATGAATTCAATTTTGATCAGAAAATGCTACTGTTCCAATGTACAAAAAAAGGATGGAATTTTTTGGGTGTGTGACACAAGTTATGTTATGAAATCAGTAGCCCATAGTCTTTTTACATATGAAGACATTTGTTTTCCAGTGTTTTTAGAAATTCAACTACTAAAGGGGCGAAATGGGGGCTAAAAATGTTTATTAGGGTTCCGTGAGTTTTTGAGTTAGAATAATGAAAATTGGTGTTTTGGCTCTCTGTCACGGATAAATAAATCGTGTTAAACTTCATTCAAAATGCCATATCTACAGGGGTGGAAAGGGATTGGTGAATTTGTAATAGTCGTCACAAAGCATTACTCCGCTGTCAAATCAATTATGCCACCCAAACGAGATAACGGGATAACAGGATAACGGGAAACGAAATCACGGAATAGCCTGAGCCATAAGCTAGATGAAAACATATGAAAAAATGCTAGTTGATAATAATATAACAATACAATAATATATTTTAGGAAGAAAACCTTATAAGTGAGAGTTCTAAATGGTACAGAAAATCGAATGGAAGAGGAACATTCTTTCACAGATCTTGAAAACTACTCAAAATTATTTATTTATATTAACGAAGAAAATTACTCACTGTGTTATCGAGGATTTGAAAGAATAGGAAATAATGAAATTGAATAGAAATCATAATGCTCAATAAATAATATATTCAATTCTTCTTGAAAGGAAACTAAAGAAAATAAATCCAAATAAACTGTGGTACCATTAAAAACACATTTTCGAAATTGAAAGTAGGTATCGAGAAGTTTTTTTTTTTTCATAATGAAATGATAAGTAATATCAATATATATTACTGAATCTTCAACCAATATTTCCACAAATAAAAATATTTTCCAAACCATGCGCTATGGGATAATATTTTTTTTCCTTTTATAACATATGTTGTTTAGGAAAAATCCGTGTATCAAACTCAATCGATTCGGGATGACATTCTAAAAAAGTCGTATTTTTCGATTTATTTAACAAAAAACGGAAATAAAAATAAAAATGGTTCTAGTTTTTGGAAAAAGCTCAAAAACTATCGACTATCGGGAAAAAAAAAGATAAATTTCCTGTGATAATGTTACTCTCGCAACTCTATCCCAATTATTAATAATTTTAATTCAACGATGGATTAAAACGGGGCTTCGCGTGGGCGTTACGCTGAACTACAGCACCTCTCGATAGAGCAATTCACATAACATATTTTTTATATTATTAAATATAAATTAAAAAAATCCAAAATTATTGTATTATGTATCATTGGAAAAATGTAATTTTGGGAATTTTTTTTTTATTCAATTTTGATAATGTAAGGCTATCGTTATTTGAGTAGTTTTTTTGGAACCGCCGATTTCATTAAAAACCGAATAATTGTTCACAGAATGACTCCATGATTTCGTTTCCCGAACATTTTACAGTGTACTGATTATATCACGCTATAAAATTGTTTAAAAGTTACTTAGTTTGGTAATTATAAATTTCCCAAAGATAAATAAAATGAGAAACACACACAGTTTTTGTATATGGTTGTTCTTTTATTTTTGTACTACTCAAAAAAACAACGCCAATCAAAAATTTTTTTATAACTAAGTTAATAAATGAAGATTATTGATAAAAAAAAATTATATTTTTCCTATTAGGTGGAGAATAACCAACCGCATTTTGAAGAAAAAAATTTAAATATATTATTTAAATAATGGAAAATGAAAAACAATTTTAAAAAGAATATAAAAACGTTTGGGAATGTCTTTGTCAGATATAAAACTGGATAATGTGGAATATCAAAAATACAATGTTTATTCGATATCTCATTTTGTGATTTTTTAGAAATTTATAATAAAAAATAATCAATTTTTTTCAATTTCTGATGATATCATTGAGTACAAATGTAAAATGTGTTCAAAAACAAAAAAAAAATGGAGTCATTCTCTAAACAATTATTCGGTTTTTATAAAACGGTGATTCCCACAAAACTACCAATTAACAATACCCCGATTATCAAAATTCAATGAAAACAAAAACGAAATTATATTCTTTCAGGTGTTCATGATACTTTGATTTTTTGAATTTTTAAATTTATATTTGATATGTAAAAAATATTGTATTTGAATTGCTCTCCCAAGAGGTGCTGAAATTTCCGCCGTAACGCCGGCGCGTAGCCCTATTTTCAACGTTGAATCAAAATTATAAATCATTGATATAGATTTCCGTGAAAAAAATTTTTCATATGAAATAGTCCCGTCTTCAAGAATCTGTTTTTTATTTCATCTATCATCAAGAGTTCTTGAGTTACTCCCAAAAAAACTAAGGCTGTTTTTTATTTTTTGTTTTGTTTTAAAAAAACTAGCACATTTTCGTCAGAATGACATCCCAATCGAATGAGCCTCGCTCATATATTCAGAAGGTTTGGAACCATTTTTCGCAGGAAACTCACTTCTTCCCAGACTATGAAGACATGATTAACCACTATGAAGGTTTTTTGATACCATCCCCAAAGTTTAAGTTAAAGTAAATGGAAATCTCCCCCAAATAATTTATTTATTGATACTCAGAATCAACCTTCAATGGTATAGTCTGAGGTTTTAATGGATCGCCCCATTTAAATGAGGAAGTGTATGATATGAGCATTGCAGTTTGACTATGAGTTCAAATTAGGTATGTATTGAGAGGAAAATACATTTTGTTCGAGAGGCGCCATTGCAGGGATCGCTACAATCACTGAGGGGCAGTTATCATTTTTTTCCCTCGAAATGCAACACATAAAATATAACTGTTCACTAGTGGCGGCTATTTACCAACTAAATGCTATCGACGGCGCGCGTTTTATGATGTTATTGCGAGCAAGTTTTGGGAAAGTATAAATTTCCCAAAGTAAGTTTTAGGAATGTAATTTCAAGTCAACAGTTGAATTGAAAAACCGGGTTACTTCAGATGCTGGTGTTAAGAGTCAACAATTTTCTTCAATTTTATTATTTACAAATATAATATAACATTCAAAAAGTTTTTTTAATTTCATTGACATTAATATTTATTATACAATCTGAACAAATAGAAATATTCTTCTGCACTTCCTATGTTTTTTTGTCATTGGATTCTTGTAGGAGGGATGGAATAAACAGTAGTGGCCGCCTTCAAAAGAAGGCTTTTGGCAATATTTTACCAATATCCAGCGAATCCCCCAATTGAATTTAGTATTTAACATTTCCATCGCCTTGTGTCTTTTGGGTAGTACTTAAGTTTGCACTTTCTTTTACCAGTAAAGGGACCAAAGACCGGGGAAAACATGACCAGTATAGAGATCTTGTTTCAAGAAATCTCCTGGAATTTTACTGATGTATAGATACCAACTGGGTTTTTTTGGAAATTTCATAAAAATAAAATAAGGGGTGTGTGTGTGTGAGTGGTCAACCTGTGGAAGATCGGGGAAATTAGGGGAAATTTAATCGGGGAATTTTTTTTATTAATGAAGACTAATAAAAACAAAATATACCCTTACTTTTTCTTTCATCAGGAATTCCATTTTTTAGTTTTAATTTTTTTGGGGAATCTTCTAAGCCACTATTCCTTTTAAAATTTTCGAAAGATCGGGTAGATTATTTTTCCCCTTTTAAGATACTACTGAAATAAATTTAATTTTTATGAACAAAATTAAACCAACTACCGGATAAACTTTTTCAACAGGCCGTGTGATTTGTTTTTTTAAAATATTGACTGAAAAATTGGGAAAATGTCAGGAGGAGTAAATACAAAATAGCTTCAAAAAAGGGGCCAAGTTACATAAACCCCCCAAAAAATATGTAAAAATACAGGGAGGCTAACTAGCCTGAGATAGTGGCGGGGGTGAGTGGGGTTTTTAACCGTTTTCTTTTTTAAACGTGGATGCTTGGTGGGCCGAGTATGAAAAAGGGGAGTTGGCATATAGAAAATATATATATATATATATATATATATCTTTTATTTATATAAGGCTTGAATATGGAACTTTTTTTTCAATTATTTTTAGAAAGAGAAAGACTGATTAGTTGTATGCGAAAAAAATTTTTAAAAAAGCATTCTAAATAAACACAAAAGAACAAAATATGCCTCAAACGAAAATTTAAAATAATTCCGGAAAAATATTTTTTAAACCGGGGGTTCTATTTTTTAGATCTCAGAGACAATTTTTTAAAACAAATTTTGGGGTTTTAAAAACTCTATGAAATATTGTATTGTAATTATATAAACTATTGAATCTATTTCGCATAAAATTATGATTGGACATCTTTTTTCCAAAAATTTTTTATATTTTTTTTTTTTTATATTTTTGGACCCCCCGGGTTTTTATTAAAAGACAGGGCCTTTTTCCTTTTTTAAAAGTGATCCGGAAACCTTTCTACTGAATGAAATGTGTTCAATACTTATTCAGTTGTGAATAAAATCTGAACTTGGGTTTAAGAAAAAAAAAAATTTTTTTTTATTTTATTAGATATGATCCACCCCCAAGGGGCGAACGACTGTTTCTGAAAAAAATGCAAATTTTTTTTAAAAAAATATTTAAAAACGTAAAATCGAAGAAAAATTCCCCAAAAAATTTCGAAAAAAAGCATTTTTTTAATTTTTCATAACTTTGATGATAAATGGTTTCCAACTGTTTCGACAACG